>OW203983.1:34709348-35909348 GCA_934047225.1 Ypsolopha sequella | reverse complement strand
CGAATTTTGTAATGTAAACCATTTTTTATGTTGTTTTCAAGAGTTTTAATGATTATATTAAAAAAAAATCTCAACCGCCATAGTTTTGTAGTTAAGAAAAAAGTACTTTGTAATTTTAACAAAAAGTTTGATAATTGATGCTCAACATTGAAGTTTTGTAATATATAAATGAGAGTTTTGATAAAACAATCAATAATTGAAGGGGATATTATATATATTTTTTTATTGCTATTATTACAAAACAAATACATTGACTGCCAACCGCCATGGTTTTGCAATTTGGATGAAATAATGTTGTAAATACAACTATTTATCTTGTAGTTGATTCTAATTCTATTGCTTGGTGTAAAATTAACAATTCAGTTTTGTTAACATAACTAAATTAAAGTTATAATTTACAAGAAAAAAAGGTAAAAGCGTCCAAACACAATGATTGAACATTAACCTTCTTGCTTTTGTAAAATAAACAACTGAGTTTTGTAATGATAACTTGCATTTGAGTTTATTTTAACAGAATCACTGTCAACCTTCGGAGTTTGGTCAATAATTTTTTTCAGTGCAGCTTGTGTCCACGAAATTCAAGAAATAGAGCACTTTAATAGACTACTGTGGTACGTAGCATAATCCCAATCTTACTCTATTAGATATTTCCTGTTTACTTGCAATTTCGCAATAATGGTACGTACATACTCGTCGTATGTAGGCATTGAATTTGATGTATGTAGGTATACATATACATAGGTATATGTAGGTAGTTACTACAGTTTACTAAACCATGAGATTATTAGTAGTTCGCCTCGAACTGTGAACTCGTGATTCGATCTTGACCGATTTGGCTGATGTTCGAACTTGAAAACTCTTTTTGTCTCATTAACTCGCCTTCCAAATTTCATGACATACCGATCAACGATACGTGAGTTATCATCGTACAGATATTACCCGGCAGAAAATAATGAACATCGGCTCTGTCACCGGACTGGTAGTGCTTCATGCGACAGAGATGACACAACGATACGATGTGCATTATTTACTGCCGGGACCTGTACTGCCCAACTAAGCGCAAAAGCGGTATCGCAATGAAAGCAAGTTTCGAGATAATTGAAGTTATGTTAAAAATAGTTTTTTTTTACTTTATATATTGACTTCTTGCTTATGAAATAATATTTATATATTATATTGGGTCTATTTGTTATTACAATAGTTAAAATATCAAAAATGTATGTGGATATACCTTATTCATGAGATACTGCTACAACGCCTAGTAATTATAGAATTAAAATTTAAGTTATCGCTTTTTTGTTAGCTCTTCTCCTACATGTCTGTATACAAAAAAATATAATTCTTCTGTGGATAAAAATATGTATTATTATAAAGAAAAAACTCAATCAAGGTATTTATAACATCCTTTATTATTTAAATTTAAAATGGCATCAAAAATATTTAGAAAAAAAAAACGGATTCTATGAAATCTAGTCAAAAGTTACAGGGATATCTCTCCAAAAGGACATTCTATTTTGAGGTATAATATTTTGAAAGGATTTTGTTGATCCTCTGATATATTCTGGATACATAGCTTTTTACAGGAAGCTGGAAAGGGTGGTTGCAAGCCATGTTTCTCTCTTATCTCTTGTTTTTTTGCTTCTTTTCTAACATTGAGTGGTTGGTTGTATTTTTTTCTTTTCCTAATTGTACCTGCTTTAGTATAAGTTGTAAGATCACGTTTATTATCATAAGTTATCTCCATAAGCCAGGTGTCCCTTAGATTAGCGCTCTTTATAACTTCGTTTCCTCGGGATGAATCCTCAACTGATGTTTCATGTTCAACACGTGGCACACTTGAATTATTTGTTTGAGTGTCAGAAGTATAATTCGTATTTACGGAAACAGTTACCATTATTTGGTCTGTATCAACTTGAGAAATACAGGATCTTTGTTGATAATTTGCAGTCTGTGTGATCAGAGTTCCTGTACTAGCGCTATCTAAATTAAAACCATTGTTTTCATCAGAACCAAATACTGGCAATGATATTTCGGTTAAATTACTATGTTCAGTAATCGGCACAGTTGTTAATGTAGTCAAAGAGTTCATGAAAATGTTGTTGTTCCCGGTTTCTGTGTTCTGATCTTGTTGATGTTGATTTAAAATTTAAGAGTCGAAATAATTTGACGAATCATTAATCGCAGCCAGTGATTGATTAGCACTATCGTATCTTGAAAATGGAAGATCATCATCTGAATCACTATTAGGGAAAACGTCGGGATCGATAGTTTGAATATTACGTTGTAAATGTTTCGATTCCTTAAACCTTTCTCTCAACACATCATTTTTTTTGTGCTAACAGCGTCATAAAGTTCGTATTTCTTTGTGACATGGTTAATCTGAAACAATATTTGTTTATTTTAATAAGATTATTTTAATAATCAAAAGTTTTACATAGTTACCATAAAATAGGTAAATGCTAAATCTAAATACAAAATATTTGGAAATACTAATCAAATTATCATCATCGGCACGACAGCAACCATTTGCTAGGAAATTGTTGAGTTGAGTCACGTATGTTGTGGCTTAGCAAATAAAGTTCAATTTGGCTATGTAATACGAGTGCGCGTATGCCGGCCGCAAGAAAGTTTTGAAGAAATTTATTTTTTGAGTATGATTATGATTATATTACTCTAAAATTATATTTAACAGGACTTACCTGACTGTCAAAACACAAAATTACACCACTGAACACGTTAATTCACCGTTTTTTACTAATTTAACACAGTAATTACAAGATAATGACCTCTTTGCAATGAAAATAAACAAGTTATGACACGAATTTGTCAACAGCAAGAATAAATCACTATAAAATTTATTAGAAATCCGATCATTCAAACCAAAAGGCCAATTTGATTTGCCGCTGCAGCCGTATCTGATATAGTCAAAGCGGATCAAGGAACCATTAAAATACTAAGCGTCATAGCGGCAAGTTCACGCGTTATACATATTTGCCACTTATCGGCTTAGAAAAATGGCTGTTCTTAATTAAGAGATTTGGCGGTATTCAAATATACGGCTAGTTGCCTTCGTAATATTGATATACCTCTAATACCCTTAGTGATTTAAGGTAAAACTGAGATAGGGAAATCTTTTTTAAGGCTTTTTTCACATGTTTTGAACAAGATAGCGCTAAAAGGCTTAGTTCATTAGATGCGTATTTTTTAAAGCTATCCGATGGCATAAAAATCAAATTTTTGTTTTTTTTTGAGATACCGCTTTTGCGCTTAGTAGGGCAGTGTACATAGGTACATATATACAAACGCTGGATTGTTCGAGGAGACTGGGAGAACTTCGCTCGCTCGTTCAATAACCTCGGTTATAATATAACCCCAAAACAAAAAAAAACTTCCTGTTTTATATGGTTATTCGTGGATTGTTCGAGGAGACTGGGAGAACTTCGCTCGCTCGTTCAATAACCTCGGTTATAATATAACCCCAAAACAAAAAAAAACTTCCTGTTTTATATGGTTATTCGTGGTACATTTCACGTTCCAGATGACAAATTTATGAAATACGCAAGGAAATTAAGTTTTGCGCTGCGAATATGACATAAAAGGTATTTTTTATTTATAAGCTATTTTTTTAAAATTTATAATATAGTTCATCTTTTAAGGTGTTTTAGTTTATTTTTAAGGATATTTTTAGTTTACTTTAGATGTATTTATTTTAGTCCTCTTAATTTTAATTTTAATGTTATTTAAGTTAATTGTTTTCACAATACTGTTATCAATTACCGTGACTTCAACGAAGCGTTAATAACCTTTATAATATATTAGTAGGTCGCCATGAACTGTGAACTCGCGATTCGATCTTGACCGATTTTGCTCATGTTCGAACTTAAAAATTGTTTTAGTCTTATTTACTCGCCTATCAAATTTCATGACGTTCCAATCAATGATAACATTATTATTATATTATAAACATACATATCTACATACAAACGCCGGATTGTCCAAGTAGACTCAGAGAATTTCGTTCGCTCGTTCAACCATTAAATTAGATACCTACGGAAACCTGGTTGCACTTTTTTCACATAATTTTTTTCAAATTTAATATGATCAGTAGAAAATAAATACATATATACATATACCCACGCTATCTCCCAGAGGGGTAGGCAGAGACTACAGATCTTCATCTGCTACGATCCTGGCACACCTCATTCGCCTCTTGCACATCCATCAATCTAGTCATACAAGCTCGTCTATTCTGAGTACTTTTGATATTGCCCTTCTTCAGTATGTCACCAATTTGGTCAGCATACGTGGTTCTATGTAGTCTGGTCGAGCTCTAACTTCCACTTTATCCACCCAGTAACAAAGTGTATGAAGGTAATCTTTATCTGTTTGCTCAGATGTAGCTTACACACATTTGAAGAATTTGTTGAATTTGTTCTTCATTACTTATCTACTTTTCGCAGATATTTGTACAATTTGAAATTTCAAAGTCAACTTAGTGTAAATGTGATCAGAATGAGAGCAATTTATCAGTAAACCTATAAGACATTCAGAAATTAAGATAAGTGTGTTAAAGCGGTTCTATCAGTTGGCTTTACCAAGCTATGGTCCTCTGAGTGAAGTGTGACGTTTGTTTTTGTTGTTGCTAATTATTGTCTTGTGTCGTATACAGGGTGGAAAAAATGAAAGGGCCCTGGAGGGGAACTACCTTAAATCCTTTAGTTAGCTCATTTTACTGAAAGGAAATATTCCTTTATTTTTTAAAAGAAACAAAACTGCATTCAAAGATCATATAAAATTTGCTTGTCTCACCCGGGAACTGAACTAACTAAAAATTTAAAAAATAAACCCTCGCTATTTTATTATACGAATCGGTAGGATTATTGTTCAGGATAAAATTTGTCTACTAAACTAAAGTCTTACACTCATCTGTTGTACGAGATACCCATGAAATTGAATATTTATCACAAGTTCTTTATTAACAATACCTAGTACTGTTCACTTGTAAAGTAATAATTATACGCCATTATTACACAATGACAGCACGGAATGAAAGCAAAACAAAACAAAATTTTAATTTCGAACAAAATTTATGGTTCGAACTTCAAATTTGTTGCTCCGCGTTGCAAAAAAAATACGTTCCTTTTTTAAACTTTTCGTCAGTACGCCTAGTGCAAGAAGTAATTGTGCTCTGCATACATTTATTATTACCATTTAACGATTTTCTTATTGAAGTCTTCAACAAGGTACTTAAGATAAATAACATTAGCAAGCTTGTACTTCATACGATGTCTTTGATGTAAGAGAGATAAGAAAATTAGAACGTTTCATTTACTTGTTACAAGTGAACAGTACTAGGTATTTTTGACAAAGAACTTGTAATAAATATTTAATTTCATGAGTATCTCGTACAACAGATGAGTGTAAGACCAAATGTTTATTAGACACATTTTATTCTGAACAATAATATTACCGATTCGTATGATAAAATAGCGAGGGTTTATTTTTTTAATTTTTAGTTGGTTCGATTTCCGGGTGAGACAAGCGAATTTCAGAATATCTTTGAATGCAGTTTTGTTTCTTTTAAAAAATAAAGGAATGTTTCCTTTCAGTAAAATGAGCTAACTAAACGATTTAAGGTAGCTCCCCTCCAGGGCCCTTAAATTTTTTCCACCCTGTATATTCAGTTTTTCGTTATTATATATTTCTATTGTAGCTGCTTCTTTTATTAATCTAATCGCATGACCAAATACTTTAACATGGTAGCAGAGCGTGGGCGATAAAGATTGAGAATAATTGAAAGCTATACCGTCTAGAGATTTTCCTTAGAAAAATGTGACGTTTTATTTTGATAGCAAAATGGAGAAGTTTATCATCGAAGCTACTAAAATCCAGATTGGTCTACTAACAGAGGAAAACTGGACAACCTGGAAATATAAGATGACAATTGCATTAAGGGGCTTAGGATTAATAGATGTTGTTGAAGGAAAGTTAAAAAAACCTTAACCTGAAGGATCTATATCAAAAGCTGAGAAGGCAATTGAGGAACATGAAAAGCGACTTGAAAGATACCAATTGGTCGAGAGCACAGCCTTTTTAATAATAACAACAAACCTGTCAGATAATAATCTTCAAAAGGTCATGAGATTTTCTACAGCAAATCAGGTATGGCAAGAGTTACATAGGTTATTTAATGGAGTATCAGAAGATAAGGCCTATAATCTTTGTATGAAATTCTTTGGTTATAAGAAGCAGACAGATGATAACATGGGTACCCACTTGTCAAAGCTAAAGACCATTTGGTCTGAGCTAAAACAAGAGTTGCAAAAGTCTGATGGACAGAGTGATTTGCCAGAAATTTTTCTTATAATTAAAATTTTGGAAACACTACCTGAGGAATACTTTGCATTTAAGTCTAGCTGGGTGCTTATGTCAAAGACAGAAAGAACTGTAGAGCGATTGACCAACCAGTTATGTTCTTATGAAAGAGCTCTAGCCGAGAAGAGTGGCACAGAAAGTAAAGTAGAGAATCATAGTGCAAGAAGAATCTGGAATTAAGAAGAAATCCGTTGAGAAATATTATTATGCAAACATCAAATGTAATTATTGTGGGGAGATTGGAGATGTGGTAAGAAGTTGTTCTAAATGGAAATCAGATGGACGTCCGCCTAAAGCCAAGTCATTGACATCAAAGAATGATCCGAGTATGAGTGTAAACATGAACCTTATATCTATTGATAATGTGAATGATACAAATAACTGGTTTGTTGATAATGGTGCAACAAGCCATTTTACTAACAGATGTGATCTGTTTGAACCATTTGATGAATTCAATGGTTCTCATACTGTTACAACAGCAAACGGAAACACTATTAATGCAATTGGCAAAGGTACGATTAGACTTGAAGCTCATATAGAGGAAAGCATCCAATATATCACTTTGAATGATGTTTGGTACGTTCCTGGTATAACAAAGAATCTTTTTTCGGTATTGGCAGCCCAGGATAGACTCTCAAACAGCGATTTTAGGTCCGCAGCTACTGAATGTAAGTTAAGAGTCGATGAAAAGGTTGTTCTAATTGGAGACAGGCAAAAACAAGACGGTCTTTATAAGCTCAGATTGTAGAATGTTATACCTGATAAAGCATTAGAGATCAACACATTAAATGCAAAGAATTTACTACAGCTGTACCATGAAAGGTTGGGTCATCAGAATAAAACTCATGTAAAGACAGGGATTGAGAGAGAGTTAGGAATAAAATTGAAACTAGATAGTGAACTTTGTGAAGGATGCATTTATGGCAAGGCACATAGACTGAAATTTGGAACTAGAGAAAGAGCAAAGGAACCAGGAGAGTTAATTAATGCTGATGTTTGTGGCCCCTTCTGCTACTCTATTTCCAAGTTTAGATATTTTGTGTTGTTTAAAGATGATTATTCAAAGTTCAGATATGTTTATTTTTAAAAGAGAAATCTGAAGTCCATGACAAGTTAAACTCTTCTTAGCTGAAACAAAAGTAGTAGGACACACAGTTAAAGAGCTTTTATGTGACAATGGCGATGAGTTTGATAACAGAAATGTGAAAACATTACTTGATAGATATGGCATTCGACAGAGGTTGACGATGGCATATACCCCAGAAGAAAATGGTTGCGTAGAAAGAAATAACAGAACTGTTGTAGAATCCACGAGAACCATAATGCATTCGAAAGACTTACCGCAAGGACTTTGGGCTGAGTTGGTAAATAGTGCAGTATATATTCTCAACAGGAGAGGCAGGCAGGACTAGATAAGTCACCTTATGAAATTTGGTGCAAGAAGAAACCAAGGATTGGTCACCTTAGGATAATTGGTAGTACGTGGTATGCTCACATTCCAAAGATAACCAGAAAGAAGTTAGATAAAAAAGCTGTGAAAGGATTTCTCATTGGATATGACAATGACTAAGGCTAAAGAGTATGGAATAAAGATAAATGTTCATTTATACGTTCTAGGGATGTGATATTTGAAGAACATACTATTAACCCAAGTAATGAAGTAGAAATACCTTTAGAGTCATTCCCAATTATAGTAGAAGGTGAAAAATCTGATGTGGTTTCACCAACTTTAAGTAAAAATGATAAAGATGATAATCAGACTCATCCAGAACCTGAAGATGAACAAAAGCGTATTGAAATTGAGGATGAAATTGAAGTAGTTCCATCAGGAGAATATGGAGATGAACCAGAACAAAGAACGCTTAGAGAACGCTCAAAACTAAAACGCCCAGACAGATTTGATGACTTCGTGATAAATACTGTAGACAGTATATTACAAACCTTAGAGGAACCAAAATCATATCAAGAAGCTATTGCATGTGATGATAAAGAAATGTGGGAGACGGCCATGAAAGACGAATTGGAGTCCTTACAAGAAAATGAAACATGAGAGATGGTTCCTCTGCCAAATGGAAGGAAAGCCATACCATGTAATTGGATTTTCAAAATTAAGACTAATCCTGACGGAAGCATAGACCATTATAAGGCCAGGCTTGTGATTAAGGGCTATTCACAGAAAAAAGGATTGGACAATGAAGAAACATTCAGTCTCGTTGCAAAAATGAGTACCATACGAGTTGTTTTGAGTATAGCTGCGAGAGATAACTTGATGCTCACACAATTTGACGTCTCCACAGCATTTATATATGACAGTTTAAAGGAAGAAATATACATGACACCACCAGAAGGTTATTATGATGATGGGTCCAACAGAGTATGTAAATTGAAAAAGAGCTTATATGGGCTTAAGCAAGCACCACGATGTTGGAATAGCTGTGTTAAAGATTTTCTCCTGAAAATTGGGTTTAAGCAGAGTGAAGCAGATCCATGTCTATTTGTAAGGCAGAGAGGAGAGAAGAAGTTAATACTGGCTCTGTACGTAGACAATGGTCTTCTTGCTTCCACCCATGATGAAGAGACTGAGCAGTTTCTTAATGAACTGAGGTGTCGATTTAAGATAAAATCGAAATCAGCTTCATATTTTCTTGGACTAGAGATAGAGCGAAGAGATGACACCATTAAAAGTACTCAGGCCGCATGCACTAAGAAAATATTGGAAAGATTTGGCATGCAGGATAGTAAAGCAGTTGGAACTCCCATACTATAAGATGACTCTGGAAAAAGAGAAGTTTTTAATACTGAGCAGTTTCCATACAGAGAAGCTGTCGGAGCACTAGCTTATTTGATGGTGGGGACGAGACCTGACATCGTCTTTGCTGTAGGAGTTGCCTCGAGACACCTAGAAAGTCCTACAAGACATGATGTTGTTAAGGTGAAACGTATATTACGTTATTTACGAGGCACTCAAGATTTGGGCATAGTGTATAAAAGAAATGCAGAGAAACTCCTTCATTGCTTCAGCGATGCAGATCATGGAGGAGACATGGAGACCGGGCGCTCCACAACCGGAATGGTTTGTTTATATGCTGTTGGAGCAATATCATGGCGAAGTCATCGACAAGCATCTGTTGCAATATCCAGTACTTCTGTACTGAAGTTGTTGCCGCTAGTGAGACGACTAGAGAAGTTGTTTGGCTGAAAAGACTTATCCAAAGCATAGAAGGTTTAGATGATATTCCAGTGCTGTATGTTGACAATGAGTCAGCCATTAAGCTGGCCAGAAACCCCCCTTTTGAGTTTCACCAGAGAACCAAGCATATACGGATTCGATACTTCTTCGTAAGAGAAGCAGTAGATGAAGGAATCCTAGATGTTAAAAAGGTTTCATCGGAATCTCAACTGGCTGATATGATGACGAAGCCAGTTTATAAACCCAGATTGGTTACACTTTGTAGATTAATTGGTATATGTTTGTAAAGATTGACCAAAATACTGAAGACTTGGTAAAGAGAGAAGCTGTTAAAGAGGTTCTATCAGTTGGCTTTACCAAGCTATGGTCCTCTGAGTGAAGTGTGACGTTTGTTTTTGTTGTTGCTAATTATTGTGTTGTGTCGTATATATTCAGTTTTTCGGTATTATATATTTCTATTGTAGCTGCTTCTTTTATTAATCTAATCGCACGATCAAATACTTTAACAAATTGCTAATATAATAATATAATTTCCGATGTTATTCAATAGTTCCATTTAGTCCTTAAACTAAGCCGCACCGGCTATATAGCGCAAAAATACTCACCAAGGTATTTCTTATTACCACACGTAAATTAAATAAATAAAAAAGTTGGTGTGGTCGATATATGCTTAATTTTTAGGTTGCTGTACCCAAAGGGCAAAATGGAGTCCTATTAATGTCACTAGATTTATTATGTTTCAGCTTTTTAGACCTCAACTACTTACTTGTTAGGATACTTACAAGCATAGAAAATACAGCCCAGAAAGACGTCTATTGTTCAACATCTGGCGTACAAATAATTCTGTCAACAATCGAAACGGGATACTGCAATCCTATTGGCTTCGCGCGCGATTAAACACTGTGCTACGCCCGCAGGTCGGCTATGCTAAACCCCTTTCGATTTGGCCCCATTTTATTTTTATGTGCTGGTTTCGCGTGCATTCAAACCATTAATGGCTAGCCCAATGATGTGTACACGAAACATAGGATAATGTAAAAATAAATATATGTGAAATAAAAGTACGAGAATTTGTTTAAAATTTGTTGAAATTTAGATCTATTGGCAATGTTTATAATTTTTTTAGGCAATTTTTAAGGGAAATGGCTTGCCTTTATTTTTGTAGTCTGAAATAAAGGAACGTTTAGCGGTAAAAGAATAAAAAATCTTGAAGGAAATTACTTTAACTACTGTCACAGAAAGAATAATATTAGCTTAGCTACCGTATGAATATGGTTGTAAATGAACTATCTTGCACGAAGTCATATAAATAAGCTAATTATACACCATCACTATCAATTATTATGTCATATTAATTTTTTATCGCTGCAAATTGATGCAGCTGAGTTTCATGAAATGGAACAATATTATTGGAACATCAGGAAACTTAACTAAGCTTACCCGATATAACAATCACATACTGCCTCAGAAAAGGCCCGAAAAATGTCCAAGAATCTAAAAACATTTTGGAAAAAAAAAACTTGTTATTCGGAATAGGTTTTATACAAACAGCGTTCGCGTCTTAACTGAGCACAAAATGCGCGTAAACCTACGTGTATATTATCCGACAAAAACCTTTCAAAAGAATAATGAACTCTACTGGTAAAATAATAACAGCTATTGCTGTTCGTTACGATGCTGAATAAAGTGCTCGAGCGATCATTTGCATTATTGTGAAACTATTACTTTCACTATTACAAATATTGGTTATACATCCAATGCGCGCTTTGTACTGGAGTTACGGTCTCCGGGTTTTACTGAAACGACAATGTAACGGGCGTTTACTAAAATAGTCATAAGGTTCGTCTTGTATCTGATGATCGGAGATCGTGTTTGATTATGTGTTACGAAACGCAAAAGGTCATACATGCTATACAATGAGGTTATACAAGATCATTGATACCATAATACCATACCCATGGTCAAATAAACACAGGTCCCGTCTAGAACAGAATTTGAACCAGCTGTACAGTGAACCAGGTATACTGTATTTGGTACATAATAGTTTAGTTTTAGATAGACTTCGTAACAAAAAGAGAGAAAATCATCTTGCTTTAAAATAAAAATTGCCAAACAGTAAATATAACATCAAGAAAAAAGTGGTAACTAAAAATAGGATAAACAGTTCAGCTTAATGTTGCTGGCTGAATTTATTTATTTTTGAAGATAAAAAATACGTTTTGAATCTACGGGATAAGCGTCAAAAAATTATTTTGTCTCCATTTTTATGTAGGGACAATCTCTGAAAAATGAATTGAATAAATTAATAATAAAGTTTCTCAGTCAATATTCGGCTTTGGGTCAACATTGTACACAAAATATCCAAATTTCGGGTCTGTAACACATTGCGTCTACGAGCTAGTGACATACGTACGGGCGGGCACCAGAGTGACATCAATAGGGCCCCGTTTTGCCCTTTGGGTATAAAACACTAAAACCTGATATAGTATTATAGCTCTGGACGGCTATTCTGGGATTATTTTTTCACTTACATATATCATTCGTTCGACTTTTGTTTACAGCATAGACTTTATGTTTACAGTCTTTTTACAGTATGATAAATGCCATGCGATGCAAAGTACGAGTAGAGTGACAGCCTTATCAAATAAAAACTATGGAATCTAAGGAATGCTAAAATATTGGTTTTTAATCAAAACAATCTGTACATATTCGTAGAAAATAATTTTTTAAATCATCCGAAATCTGCCTTGGCAATTTTTCCGCTCGTGCCCGAATAGCCGTCCTGATCACAGGCGGGGCGAATACATACTCAAACTGCAATATATATACCTGTCTTTGAAGGTCTACTCCTCCTATATGGGTGGTCTAAAAACTTAATCTTTTTCCTGTATTCTTTGTTTTTCTCGTTCACTGTCTTTACCTATTCAACCACCTACTACCATTATTTTATTTACCATTTCGGTCATCTTGTATCGGAAATAAGGCTGGGGGGACGTGATAACGTTAAAAATTATATTTTTTCAGGGTTTATTTGTTTTCAAACTCACTCTTTATTTAATCAGGTTCCGTCAACAAACATAAACAGCCTGTTTGCATGTTGGTAGAATTTTTTGAAACGGAAATGCGGTTGAAGGCCTCCTTTGACGTCACATTTTGGAAATGATATCAAAAACCCTTGCCCGCTGTATTTTTTTTTAAATCTTTTTTTTGTAAAGGACTGTACAGGAGTCATGAATAAAGTGTATTTGCCGTCTGATTACTTACAGCTACCTAATTTTATGGAACCGTGTCTTATTTACGCAGTACATTTTTAAAATTTTATCTCTTTATTTATTCAGAGGTATATGGGTATATCCCATTAAAAAAAAACTGTTTACGATTTAAAGGCTAGACTGTAACTTTTTACCGCGATTTCGATTCCATATATAGCTCATATCATTACGTTTTATTGCTACCTTATATTATCCAAAATAACAAACAAAACATATTTTTAAATAGGTATTTATGAAATACGACGGGATGTTTTCAAATTCAAGAAAAATAGCTCGTCATTTAAAAAATCTATGTGAAAATTGGACTTATTGGTATTTGTTGTTTTTATTAGTTGTATTCAATGATAATGGTTGTATTTGTTAAACACGCAGATTATCCGAAATTTTAAGTTGGACGATAATTTAAATTTTTATTCGATTTTATGATAAGACGACAAATCTTTTTGTAGGGCATCAAAATCTGAACTTATCTTTCCTTTATATTTTCTGATCAAACAACTTCATCTCATGTCTTAATTATTTCAATTTCTATCGAATATTATTAAAAGTCACCACAAAATATCAGACTGTACAGGAATTGTAACAGTACCATCGTTCATAAAGACAAAGTGATGTTCAACGTAGGTATTGGTTTTATCTAGTACAAAAACAGTTTATATTTCAACCAAATTTTATTATCTATCTATTATCTAAAATCGAAAAGCTAAAAAGGGACAAAATTCACGGGAAAGGGTGAGATGGCGCTCTACACACCTTTGTGTGCGCGTATCACTCGCACGAACGCCAAAATCGCGAAAAAAAAATACGCAATTCGATTCCTTGGATTGTGACAATTATGAACGGCATAAACAAAATGGGTTTGGATAAGTAATCACTTAATAATTAAAGAATGAAATTATGAAAACAAGTTGTTCCGCGTTTCAGAAACGTCAGATCTGTATGGTATGTCTAAACGGCCGTTCATACTGTTTTGGGTTTGCAAAAACGTAACATCATGCAACGCAACTTTAAACGCAAATTTAATATCTATTATATTTTTAACGCAGGTGGAGCCGCGGGTACATCTAGTTTATTAATATTTGATTAAAATTTGGCTGGACTGAAGGAACTGTAATTTTATCAATTTGTACGAAACATAATAAACTCTGTTATTTTTTCTTGCAGTTTCTTACAATCCAAGGTCTAAAAGAGATCATTTTAAGCAATTGGTACATGCCCTACTCATACTTTGTTGTGCGTAGCTAAAGTAAAATAGACATTAAAGCAGATTCTGAAAGATTTAATTTTAGTTTAAGTGCTGTCAAAACTTAAATTTTGTCAAAATAATTTAGCTTCTGTTTCTAACGCTTAAGGACTATTTTGGAATTAAGAAAATGTTGTTTTGACAGAACTAAAACTAAAATCAAAGCCTCCAGAATCGGTTTCATTGTCTAATTTAACTAACTAAATTCTGTGATACACCTTGCTCAAACATTTCACAAAGGCGTCATCAAATTTTCCATTTTCCCTTCAGAATTATAAGTTTACCTATGAATATAAAGTCTGTAATGTGTACGTTGTTCACGGGTTCCGTCAATTTAAAGGTAATCTGTTCGAAAATACCAAATTTCGCTATTGGCCTAGCCGTTCTTGACTTTATTTATTTATTTTATACATTAAAGAGACTTTCATACAACATAAGTGTGCAGCAATCACAGTAGTATGCTCTTTTACAAATTGTTCGCTAAGAATCGATCTGGAGGCTGATGTCTGCGTAGGGAAAATCCCTAACTGCGAGACCCCATAACACCATACGGGAGTTCTCATTTATTCTATAGTTCTATGGAAAAAAATGACACAACGTTGTCCTGCTGCAGCCTGACGTCAGTTCTACAGAACAAAAGGGAACCACCCGGCAAACGCTAGTTAAAAAAAAGTTTTTTACCTACTTTAGTTCCTTTAGACTACAGTGACAGATGGATTTCGCTTTAAATGCAGTTATTCAATAAAAGATACCCTTTTTCAAGAAATCTCTGAAGAAGTCAGACGATTCTATTCCTTTTACATGTGTAGAGAACATGTTTCGTTTCGGAATGCAGGAATTCTTGAACCTTATACCAGAATTCTACAGAGAACCTTTCAAAGCATCTACGTAGGACTATAATGTAGATTATTTGGTAGGAATTCATGCTTGTGCGTTACTGACATACCAGAGCTGTTAAAATATATAAAAATGGACGAGTTGACGTCGACCCTATTGTGGTTTCCATGCGGTTGTTACAAGAATGCCCTTATTACGATCGACTCTTCCAACCAAAGAGCTTGTTTTTCAATCACAATATGAACTTGTAGAACATATGAAATTGCCGAAATTTTTGTACATATTCATAAGTTCATAATTTCTGTAATTCAACAGCTATTTCAGTTATTTGTTTTTTGTTTGAAAGTTGTGTTCAAGGTTTTACATCTACGTATTAAATTTTGTTTTTATTTTCAGTTTGATTACAAAAATTAAATCTTCAAAAACAGTTCGTCCTAACTGTCATCCATTTCCATGATAATATTCGTAATAGTTTTTTCAATGCATGTGCTCGTAAAGGCCCACTTTTTATGCATCAAAACCGAACAGAAAGTCGATTATTTTGCCCTAGGGCTTTATTATTATTATTTTTTTTATTTGTTTACAATGGTTGGCTAACCTGCAGTCTTTCCTGTGTACCATAAATGTCATACTTTTTTCCACTGTTTAACGGCTCTGGATACCTAGTCCTTTTGAGCCAATTATAATTTAAAGTTCACAAGATTATATTAGTTTTCATTTCCTCACACTATGCATTGAAAAATGTAGTATGATACACGGTCCTCGTTATTTATTCCTTTGCGCCCTTGTAGCATAAACTACTATTAACAGCTGACACTTTTTAAAAATTTTTTAAATGTTGCTGTAAACTTAATGTTGTCTCATTCATACAAATAAGAAATTATATGATTTGGATTTGTCATTCCTAAAAAAACGCAAAAACGTTAGTACTGAAAATTGAGTTTCCTTCAAATTCTATATAGAAAACAGCTAATTCATATGTGAAGACCCAACATTTTCTGGATTTTGGAGACAAGCATCAGTTTCCAGATAAGAGATATTTAATTTAGGTGACAAAGCAGCCAATCAAAGCGTTATATTTCTTATTATGTTTGAAAAAAAATTACTTACTTAGTAAATAAAAATAAACTTTATTATGCTCAACCAGGTTCGCTGTTCAGTAAGACAAGTTCAAAATAAATTTGTGAAATAGACATACATTAAAATTATAATTTTAATATTAAATTAGTAATTTAACATTTTGATATTTTAATTATTAATCTTAAATTTATATTATTACAACAATTTTTTTTTCTGGTACATGCTTTAATAAAAACATTTCTTTGATTACTTTATGCATCCATCCATCCATCCATCAGCCCGTATTCGTCCACTGCCGGACATAGGCCTCCCCAATATTAGGCCACTCTTGGCGGTCCTCAGTCATCCTCATCCAGCCGCCACCCGCAACGTCCTTCAGATCGTCAGTCCAGCGGGCACGAGGGCGGCCTACGCTACGCTTTGCACTACGTGGTCTCCATTCCAATGCCTTATGGTCCCAACCTTTATCACGTCGTCGGCGACAAATATGGCCAGTCCACTGCCACTTCAACTTACTGATTCGGCAGGCTATATCGGTCACCTTCGATCTCTGACGGATATCTTCGTTTCGGATTTTATCCATTTATTTATTTATTTATATTTGGAAGAACACACTGGTTGTATACTTTAAGCACTGCGGTATTGGCGACGTAAATATGTGACGCAACTTCCCGAATGCTGCCCACCCCAAGCATATTCTTCAGTCAGCATCGGAGTCAATAAACATAAAATATGCATAAAGTTTTTGAAAACAAAAACTTTATGCATATTTTATGTTTAAGGAGAAGTGGATGTAAACTTATCTCTATTTTCAAAATTGTAAGAGTATAAGCAGTACCTACTACGTTTTAAAGAGGTTTTCTATCCGTGTTCTTGTTGCTTACGCACAGTAAGTCTGATACTGCTAGCAGGGCAGAAGGATAATTTCATACAAATTGATCCACTTTCTTTGACCAGTACTGCTGGCAGGAAGTGCCAGGAAGCTTCTCCGCCGGAGCGTTCTTCTGAAAGCGGCTTCCGGAATGACTGACCTCTCGACGTTCTATAATTAAAACAGAGACCATAGACAGAGACGCAAGATTCGATATGTTTTTTATGATATCCCTTAGTAAAGAAAAATCAAAACATAATCCCACCAAAAACATTTCATGTAAAGTAGGTTGCCAAGAGTCATATAAGTTATGAGATCTCATGTTAGAGCCAAGCCCCTAACTGTGCAAGGTCTAACTCTACAAGCCCTAATCCTATAAACCCTACATCTTGCTCAGAAAGTATGGCTTGGACGTTTCACGGCTGTCGCACATACTCCCATGGTTTTATGGTAAAAAATTAAGTGACTGGTATTTAATGTTGTGTCATGCAATAGTACCATGAAATAGTCAAGTCATACTTTTTAACAAAAAGTAGGGTTTATAGGGTTAGGGCTTGTAGAGTTAGACCTTGTAGAGTTAGACCTTGCAGAGTTAGGGACTTGGCTCTACATGCGCTCTCATAACTCTTTAATAGTGAAAGCTTTATGAGTTTTGGCAACCTACTTTACATAAAATATTTTTTTATTTACTCCCCTTTACGGGGACGCTTGAAAGTAGTACTAGTGGTTTAATCTGCCCATTGCAAAAATGCACAAAATATTCAATATTTATTTACATGTATTAATTACTAAATAGGCTTCAATCGCGAACATCGCGGTTACCTGAACGTTCTGTTAACTCAAACTTCTCATAAATTTTGTGAATTCGAAGTTGTGATAGCCAATCAAACTACGTGTAAAGTTGGGGAATCCTGTCAGTTGTCATACAAATGTGTTCGGTATTCGGGAAGATAGATTCTGCAAGGGACGTAACTAGGGAGGCATGTATTTAATTTCGCAATAAGAGAAAGGTGTTTGTGTTTTATCACTTACTATCTTCAGTTTAAGATGGTTTCCGCAAAACCATAATTCATTTTTCCTGGTTTAAAGAATCTAGAAATACAACATAAAAAAGAAAAAGCTTTATTTCTTCCGGGAATATAATACACACTCATATCAAAACAGAATCCTCAGAAGTCATTCCAATATTGAGAAATAAAATACCAAAGATCGCTCTTAAGCAAGTTTTTATGTCAAGGTTTAAGTTTCTTAGAGCAAAAATATTATTTATGATTTAAATTCTGTACAAACTTTATTAATCTCTTAAACTCACAGACAGATACTTCATAGCATCTTTGCTTTTTTTGAAATAGTAAAATTTGTGAAAAACGTTGTCATTTTGACTTTTTTTTAGCGTCCATCCCTCTCGCACTGCAGGTCATTCCGAATGGAGTAACAGGGTAGTATGGAAGGGGAGCCTATCCTCCAAACTTTGGATAATTTCGTTACAATAATCAGGATACTCATAGTTATCAAAAAAATATAGCTATGTTCTTGTGCCGTTTATGAAGTAAGTTTTAACAAACCGTATAAATTGGTCCATTTATTAACAGTAAATAAAATCTTTTGTGACCCCATATTTAGACTTGTTATTGATTTTCTCTCGAATATCGATTTCAGGATTTAAGTTGGCTTTTTTTTTTGAAAATTGTTAATATTTTCTTCTAAAAATTCTAGCGATTCCGATTCTTATTTTGAATCAATTAGAAGTCAAGTTATTTAAAAAAAACCGCCAAGTGCGAGTCAGACTCGCTTACCTAGGGTTCCGTATTGTGGATGATAAATTTAATTTTGCCATTTTTTCTAATGAATTTCTCAACTGCTTTATTTTTACTGTAATCTTTACGTGAACACATTTTACCATGATTTTTTCATATTTTTCGGTCCACCAGTTTTGGAGATAAGGAGGGGACATACATTTCTATATGGTTTTTTAAAGATTTCTCGAAATAAATGCAAATAAATATAGCCAAACTATATATTTTTACAATCAAGTTTAATACCCACAATTTGATACCCATATTGTATTTTTATAAAATATTTTTTTATTTATTTCACTTCTCTTTTTATTTTTCTCATTTGTGCTGTTATGATCTATAGTCGACATTTTTTTTTTTTTTTTGGTCTACCTGTTTCGGAGATAAGGGGGGGGAACATAGATATTTTTGTGGCTTTTTAAAGATTTCTCGAAATCAGTGCCAGTAAATATAATAAAAGTGTATATTTTTATAATTAACTTTTTAATATCTACAATTTGATACCCACATTGCATTTTTAGGATAATATGTTTTATTTGTCTCACTTTTATTTTGGAAATATTTTAAAAAATATCAAATTTTTCATATTTTTGTTTACATATTTGATATCTGGGCAAATTAATGCTATATTTTTGTGCCAAATTTCATGTCTTTATGTTTAACGGTGCTAAAGTTATGAGGCTGTGACATACGGACTGACGGTCGGACGGACGGACGGACGGACAACGGAGTCTCACCATAAAGGTTCCTTTGTACCTTTTAGGTACTACGTAACCCTAAAAATATCAAATTTTCGAGATCACGTGATATTTTGATTGTCCTACCTTAGCCACGGCTCAGAGCGCGCTATTTGAAATAGTAATAAAACGTCATAGAGTTCAGATCTACTTGATGCAAAATTGTGTGCTCAATCTCGAGTCACCTATGCCCTTAAATTAAGCTTTATATTGTATATTACCAGTATAATTTAAATTAACTATATATTGATAAAGCCATTTTTTTGTGAAATCATATTAAAATGTTTTTTGTCTATCTATCTATCTACCTTTAAAACACTCTATTGAAACGGTCAAGGCATAAACGTGAACGGAGAGTACATTTCGGAATTCTTCCATACTATAGGTAGTAGACCTGCGGATGAATTTGGATAAGACTAAGGTCATGTCCAACTTTCACGTCAGCGTCATCCAAAGGCCAGTAACCGTCGACGACGTCAACACCAAAGTTGTTAAAAAATTACGTTTATTTGGGTCAAGTTATCCAGCTGGGTAAAAACAACTTAAATGCCGTGGTTGACAGAAGAATATGCTTAGGGTGGGCAGCATTTGGAAAGTAGCGTCAGGAGATCTAAAAAGGCCGACTTGGGTGATTCATAAAATTATTCGAAAGTAGGATAGAGTGAGACTTTTTTCACGCGTGCAAAAGAGACGGCCTTAGAACAGAATCATAATGTGATTCATGCAATACGGCCTATTTAGAGGACCAGATATTTACGCGTCGTCAATACCGCAGAGATATAGTGCGTCCTTCCTGTGATGACGTACGGCGCTGAGACGTGGTCTTTTACAGGGCTTGATCCAACTTAACGAGCTATGGAGCGGACTTTGCCTGGGATATCTGTGATAGATAAAATTAGAAATAAGGAGATCAGTCGGAGATCGAAAGTATAAAACATCAACAAATTAAAATCGCCAAAAATACAATACCTATAAAGTCAGCTATGCGTTCGGAAGCTATGTTTGAATTATTTGTATTGGCTGGCCCGATTAAAATTCATTAACCTTATAGGTTAGGCTTTAGCGGAACATTTTTTCAGAGCCATCCTGAAAGTACCAATATTATTCTTTAAAGACTTCAAAAAGGTTGGTTAAAGAAACTTTCGTTCTTAATTATACATTTAATTTGAAGAAGCTATCTGTCTTTTTCACAATTTTATTTTTTATACATGTTTACGGTAATATTAAGATCCCCCCCCCTCTTAAACGCATCCTGAATGCGTGCCTGAGCCCGTTTGTCGAACTAAGTGTTTGAAGGTCTGCAGTCTGGGATGTGACATGTTTTGAAATCAGAGAAAGTTGATGATTGACTCGTGTTGTTGGGAGAAAAGTTGGATGCGTCTGGCAGTATACGCGTATTTTCGATAATAATAAAAACGTCTATCTTATGTCTATACGTAAAATACAACACAAAATTATTGTACACAATATTGGGATTTGTTCATCGGTATAACTATTTATTTATTCTTAACGTGCATGAGAGTTGTGCGGCGGACGGACACGGGACACTGACACAGAGGACAGCTGTTAATATCAATTCATTCCAAAAAAACAGCCAAAATTTTGAGGAAATTTTGGACTCCACTACTGTACTTCGAAATTTAAAACGTCGATATACTTTAGTTCGAAAGTATAGGAGTTCGATGTGACGTTAGTTCGAAAGTACACTAAAAGTATTTCAGATCTTTGTAGAGGGGCGCGGGGCGTCTGTGCAGAGGCATGCGGGGAGCAGCGCCTGTAACTCCCCGGAGGCACACTTCCGACACTTCATAGTCCACGCTCAAGTTATTTACCTACACTCACACGCGCGCATCTGGCGTGTCCGCACACGCTTGTGTGTGTGCGTGAGCTAGTCTAGGGCTGGCAGCAAGCGTGTGAGCGTCGTCGATCGAGAGAGACAACATTTATAGTCAGCAACTTATATGATTCTCTTCCTAAATTTTAGCGTGGTTAATCCCTAGGTCCTAGTTCTGGTTCATGTAAAGGTTCATGTAAACGCATCATGTAAATTCCGAAAAACTCATTGGTGCATGCCCAACCGCGGATTGAACCTGGATCTCAAGATTGAGAGGCCAGCGTTCTACCCCTGAGTTACCGCCGCTTTTTCATAACTTTAAAAATAAATTAACATAAAAGAAAATGGCTTAGTTCATCGGAAGGAAGCAAATTTGAAAAATCTCCGTTCTTTATTGGTTGCTCCGTTTTCTAGGCATTCATATATACCACAATAACGAACCATATTGATTAAAAATTAGTATCGTAATAAAACAAAACAAGATTTATACTTGCGATTGTCGGCACTTGATGAAACATAAAAAGCATCTCGATTTTGAACACAAAAACTTGTACTATTTGTTTCAAAACATTTGTTTTATGTTATGAAACAAATAGTACAAGTGTTTGTGTTCAAAATCAAGAAACCAAAACAAAATACGCGCGCAGCGAACGAGTGCTACTCGAGCTCTGCCTGCCTCCAGATTTCCACTAACTTGCGGGGGACCGCGGGGGACGTTAAATTCGCGCGGGGAGGTGAGTGTCGCTTCTTTACGTAGTAATACCAGGGCGGTCTCACTTGACCACGTGACTCGCGATAAATAACTACCACGACGCAAACCGTCGTCGGCACTAGAGTCAGCCGAGTGTTACCCATACTCACGCTCTGTGATACACTTTCTCACTTGTACCTGCGCGTCTCGACTTTTCATGTTCTGTTCTGGCTATGGATAGTCAAAGAAAGCTTACATACATACTTCATACTATTTTTATTAGGTTCTCAAAATATAAATATATAAATAATTTACTCTCAGTCAAGATGCATGTCAGGTCTATTTATCAATATACAATACAGTTGTCGTATATAATGTATGAGTGATAAAACAAAATATTACATCATTAATTTTTATATGATTTTATGAACTAAAATATATGGTGACATTAATTTATGCAGCCAAATTCATACTGAAGTCACGATAAGATGTCGGTATCAAGGTTCGATGACCTTTTTTGGGAAATTCGAAAATTATTTCCTTATTTTAAGAAACCCTGTTCCCTACAAACGCAAGCCTAGCGCCGAGTCAATTACTATGGTAGGTAGGTCAACATACTATTTTGTGAAATTTACAAAACTTGTTATCGATCCGTGATACTGATCATTTACCAAGCATCCAGTATGAATTTGGCTGCATAAACACCTTATAAAATACCTCTTTCACGCGTGCAACATTTTAAGCAACCCTACCGAGTGAACAGTGATTTATGACCTTGAGACTGTCACAGTAAAAGAAGCTCTAGCGCGTAGTAATTCCATACATTCTCGCTTGCACACACGTGTGGTACCTGACTGTAGGCAATTATAAAAAGTTGCCGAAGGGCGGGTGCGAGCTAGTTTGTACTTTATTGCTGCTTAGCGAGAGTAGCTATTTATTTCAATGTTTTTGCAAGGTGATTCTTCTGTACGTAGTATTTTATTCTGTGGTAATACTTTATATTCTCTGCCGGAGGTGAGGCCGATTGCTCAAGGCCGTTGGCGTGGGTAATCGCCTTAAGGCTAGACGGTAACTTTTTACCGCGAATTCGTATCCTAGCTCTTAACGTTTTATTGCTATCATATTTAGCCTACATACCAAATTACTGCATTTTTCAATTATTTATGAACTACCAAATGGTCAATATGTATTCAAATTCTTGAAAAAAATGTGTTATTTAGGAAAAATCTGTGTGGAAAAAGGACGTTTTGGAGCACAAAATACAAGATTTCGGAGTACTTTGTTGTATTTTTGAAACATGTTGTTTACCCAACATTTTAAAACGGATAGGAAGGTTGGGCGATAGATAAAGTTATTTTAATTTTTTTTGATTTTATGCATTAGCGCACAACTGAGACGACAATTCTTTTTCTATGGCATCAAAATATTATCCTGTTTCCTTAAGGGGCTGCACAATGCTAAAATTCAGTCCTGCTCTAACGCTTTTGTTTTTTAACTGTCTATCCTGCTCTGATCAGATACCACGCACGCACAACTCCAGTTATTTTGAAATCGCAGCTACATTAGGACATTAACTATAATTTCTTTATGTAATAAAAATGTATTTTTCTAGTAAGTGTCTGCTTGTGTTGGTTTCGTTTCAATCGCTTTCGAAATATGGAAACAGAATCGCTTTTTTCGTGAAACTCATGATTTTTTTAAAGTATTACAATTAAAAGAATATTGAAAGTATGTTTGTTTATGAAGTGTAATTAATAATTGTCTTGAGTCAAAAACACGCCATATTTCATCCAATGCAAAACTGGTGTTTAGCATTGTGGAGCCCTTAATAAACAACCCCACCAAATGTTCTGTGCCCCCAGCATATTATTTATAAGAGCTGCTTTGTCTTATTTTAGTAACGAACGAACTTACAAAAGACACTACATTAACAGGTAATGTATATGTATCGGGTGTATTTTTTTTATTAAACTACCTAATCAAGGAAAATCATACGCTTTCCCCTTTGGGAAACGTGTAAATAAAAAAAAAATTGCCGAACATGAAAGTGAAAAGTATTTATTTGCCACAAAAAAGAAACACACACGCACAGGAAAGAAAAATTAAATAAAGTGTCAAAAAGGGCCGAACTCAGCAAATGCTGCTAGTTGCAAGCAACTGACAGCGCTGGTTTTCAGTTTGTCCCATTTTTGTACAAATAACACAAGCATTACATATATTCCTTGCAAGTAGGTTTAAAATTTAACTACAATGTGTTTATCAAATTAGGCCAAATTTGAAATTATTAATTTATACAAATTGATGCAATAAATTATAGTGACAGTGAATCATGTTTATTGCAATAATTTATTGCATATTTCAAATAAATTGTCACAGTTTATATGTATAAATATAAATATACAACTAAGAGACTAACATTACAAAAAGAACTTCAAAACTTAAGTATCTTCGTCTCTACATTATAAAATGCAACGTCAGTCTGTGTGTTTACTTATAACTTGGGAACCACTCAATCGATTTTGATAAAATTTTCATTGTAAGGTAGAAAATTTCTTTAAGAAAGTTTTTGAGTATAAATCATTACGATATAACTAAAGGGAGCAGCGCAGTGAGAGTTTTAGTGGAACACGTGGAATGTTCGCTTTAATAGCGTAGTAAATTCTTATAAATATTTTTTAGCAGACCTTTCGAGTTTGGGCTTATTTGATCGGTCTTGATAAGTGATTTTGTAAAATGTGGTGACCAGGATCTGATGATGGAACTGGAAGGTGAATACAGCAGACCTGGGGTGGGCTTTAAAATAACTTTGTCACCGGTTTGGCAACTCTTTTGGAATTGCGAGATTTTAAAATAATTTCAAAATCTGGGGTAATTACACGATTGATGCTGCAGTGGGATTTGCCCCACTATGACATAACAAAGAATTTCATGTACACGGATGCGCTAAATAAACTAATATACTTATAATATACTGCCAAAGTGACACTTTAGTAATTTTAAAAATGTATTAATTATTTTTATGGGCCTTGTTGCCTGAAATAAAGCAATTTATTTATTTATTATTATTATATTATTATAATGCTAAAACTTTATTTTCAAGAAAGAAGATTTCTGTTTACTTTATTTCCAAGAAAATCTTTTCAACGCGGGCGGAGCCGCGGGCTAAAGCTAGTTATATACAAAAGCGAAATACCACTGACTCCCACACAACACGATATTTCCGAGACTAAAACGTCTTAAAGTTTGAAATTTGGCAGGTAGGTTCATTTACAAAGTAAGCATGCGCTAAATAATATTTTTAATCATTCATCCCCTTAGGGGCTCAAAATATAATAAATATATATACATACATACATCCATATAACTCACGCCTGTCTCCCAGGGGGATAGGCAGAGACTGTAATGTAATGAATATTTGTAAGTAAAATACTTTATTTTTTAGTTAAAACAATAGAAATTGGAGTTAAGTTTTTTGATTGAAAATAAAGAATAAATGTTTTTTTTTTTCAATCAGTTATTGCATGAAAGCAGTAAGATAGGAAAATAGTAGTTTTGGCCTCAGTACATTTATTGTACTTATTATTAAATTATTTTAAAATAACTTACTAATTACCAATTTCAGTTAAACATCGCAAAAATATTCAACGTACAGACACGAAATATTTACTTCTTCATTATTAGTTTAAAATATTAGACAAATATAATAGAATATACCTAGGGAAACTTTGGAAATTATTTTAGTCACAAATAGTTCATTCTTTAATTTTTCATAACGTTCTCTAACTTCGAAATTACTTCGTAAAAACTATTACATCCATAGATTTCTGCCAGATATCTTACTGCCAGTTTATAAACATTACATTTTAGTTTTATTTACTTTTACGATTTATTTACACAGCTGATTCTTGAGTAACTCTAAGGCAAACTCTTTTTTTTAGTCCTTTTCCAGGGCATTCTGAATTTCGGCGAATGATTTGCCCTTCGTCTCTGGCAGAAAAATCATTACAAAAAACAATAAAATTATCGCCCAACTGCTGCAGAAGAAATACGTTGCAGCATTCCCAATAGAGTTAGTGATAAAAGGGAAGAACTTAATCCCCAGGAACACGATTGCTAAGCCGACCAGGTGGCAAAACGATATGCAAAACGTCCTCGCTCTGCCGTCAAACAGCTCTGCTACAAGCGGTGCCAGTAGGGAGCCCAAACCTGCAGGGAAATACATCGATTACTTAAGGGCCTTACTATTGCCAAATGAGTACTTTCTAAAGCCTTCTCCTCGTTTATAGCCAAACTAAAAATAATGAAAAAATATATTATGAATAATCAGCTCTTAGACAACATATGCAACATTTTTATTTTTCATACCACTAAAACTCCTACATGAAAAAATTTAGTAACTAAATGGTGTTATTTGGCTTGAATTTCCTACTGCTCCTAAGTAGCTTAGCCGATTGAATTCATTTATGCTTTGATAAATAGATAAATTTGATAGCTATAAACATAACATAGGATTATTCAATTGAACAATCACGTCCAAGTGAAATACTTTTTCTAATAAATGTATAAGTAACAGCCACTATGCATTGCGCGCTGATATGAACGTTATTTTAATGTTGTTTCCGTTGATATTCGTACTGACAAATATCGAGCTGCTAATTTGGCGATGGTAATCGCCTTAAGTTTGCTCTATTCAAGGATAACTGAATGTAAAAAAAATGAAGAATAGAGAGTAATTTCAAAGAAAATGGATCATGAGAATAGGTACCTGCACTGTAGAAGAACACAACTAAAACCAACGAAGCCAAGGGCAAATAGTTAATGATTCCAACAACGCCTGAATCAGTAACTGAGATTGTGAAGAATATTCCCATACCGAGCTGAAAATCAAATTATAACGTTAAATTAAGCAAAGCAAAAGATAAGTCGAAGTTTAACATATTTAATCAAATTCCGGTCTTATTTTTTGACGTGATCTTGAAGTTTGGGGTCGGCTCCGCCAAACATGCTCTCGCGTTTAGACAATTTAGTATATTAACTCAGAATATTTTTAACAAATAAAATTTGTGTAATTAGACTAATTATGTATTTTTCAGATCACACAAGTATCACAATCATCAAGAAAAAAATTCTGAAATATCACTAAAATCACGAAAAATGTAATTAGGCGTCGTTGCAATTAGAAAATTAAAAAAATGTTTTTGTTCCAAATTGATTTTTTTTATCGTAAGGAGATCAAACTAAGTGCCTTATTCATATGATATTGTTTAATTTTTTTCCTTTCGTTGTTTTAATAGAAATACAAAAACATTTAAAAATTTAAAAATTTCGGTATGTAGATTGAATGTTTGAGTACATATTTTAAAATAACGAATGGAAATAAAAAATAATAAAATCTGGAAAAGGTACTTTAATTTCTTTAATCTGTAAAAAACATTTTTTTTTTTAGTTAGATCAGTAGGCTGATTGATCATACTAGTTCCAACGCCAAATGACGTTATCCGGGATTTTAGTGACCTTTCCGGTTTTTTTTCTCGATGATTGTGATACTTGTGTTGAATCTGAAAAATACATAATGTTGTACAACCTCTTAACAAATTACACAAATTATATTAAAGTTAACTAAACTTATTCGTATAATTAAGCATAGTCGTAATATTTGCTGGTTTAAACTCAGCGATAACTTAGGTGGCCGGGCGCAATCAATCTTTAGATCCAGGTTTGAATCCTGCCGGTTTTCGAGAAAAGCTTTCGAAATTGATGTGTATAGTAAATTGTTTACTTAGCACTAGTTGAACGGTAAAGGAAAACCTGCATGCCCTAAAAAGCGTGCCCAAAGTATGGCAAAAAGACTCACGTTAGGACGTGAAATCGTCGGTGAAAGGGTGTACGAATGTTAACAATTTCAGTGACAATATACACTCGGAAATACCTCCGACACAGTTTCGGGTGTATATTTCGTGACAATATGTTTAGTTTGTATATAAAGAACTTACCAAACCAATGGCCATTCCAGGCAAACAAACAGCAATTATTGGCTTCCGCCCAACTCGATCAACAGTAACAATGGTGCCAATGCTTCCAGTTAACTGTATAAGACCAATAATTACAGAAGAAGAATCCGAAGAGACAGTCGTTTGTGTCGACTCTAGAATCGGTTGCAGGTACGATTGCACAGGTGCACCACCTGTCAAATGAGTTCCTACATTCACAAAAATGGCGATTCCCAGGGCTTTCAAAACAGATTTCGATTTTAATATTTCTGTGAATTTCATGCTCTTTTCTCGGTCTTTAGTGGTATCGTATCCTTTTATTTCTTCACTAGCTAGTGCATTTGAGCCTCGTAACGAAATTAGTACTTTTAGCGCCTCCTTTATTTTTCCTAAAATAATTAAATAATTTTGAATAAAACCGACAACACAGACAACACAGCACACTGGAATAGAGCTGCCGTCTTTTGATTGCAGACTGAAGTGATTATGGAGGAAATCTTGATTGATTTTTTAGGAATCAACGCCTCTGTGATAGTAAAAACAGAATAGTAGGCTATCTTCAAAGACATGTACTTACCGAGCGCGGTTAATATGTGCATGTGCCTGGTGGGTGCCAGTACGTAGTCGTACGCACGAACCACAGCACGCATACAATGACACTTGCTAAGTCGGGAAGATCTAGGCGAGTGGGGGACGCCCGCCGCGCCGCCCCGCGCTCCGCTGTCGCGCTTGTTAAGGGGCTGCACAATGCAAAAATTCAGTCTTGCTCTAATGCTTTTTTTTTCAACTGTCTTTCCTGCTCTAATCAAATGCTGCGCACGCAAAATTCCAGTTATTTTGAAATCGCGGCTACATTAGGACATTAACTATAATTTCTTTATGTGATAAAGATGTATTTTTTTTGTTAGTATCTGCGTGTGTTGTTTACGTTTCTATAGGTTTTGAAATATGGAAACTGAATCACTTTTTTCGTGAAATTCATGAAAAGTATTATAATTGAAAGAAGATTGAAAGTATGTTTATTTATAAAGTGTAATTAATGATTCTCTTGAGTCAAAAAACACGCCATATTTTTTTCAAAGTTTTACCGTCTACATTGACGGAACTGAATCCAATGCAAAACTGATATTTAGCATTGTGGAGCCCCTACATTTTAAACATTAAAACAGAAGTGACGCTGACGCCATATGCTCAGTGTTAATTTACTTGTATTTTAGTTATTTGGATTTTGTTACTTTATTGTAATGTAAAGCTGGGATATTTTTTCAGAATAATACTGTCACTGACAATAATACTGTCAATACAAAATGATGCATAGGTATGTTTCCGTATGTATTCATTTTGTAAATATTATAGCTATGAGACTTAGCCGTAAAACCAAAAGCCAGTGACAACCTTGCAACAGTAGGCATTTCAGAGCGGTTTCGCAGCCGGATTGTGAAAAACCCGTCTTTTATAATTAATTGAAACAGAATACTTATACTAGAATTAAAAAAAAATTTAATTAAAGAATTTTGAAATTCTAATTTATAGAAACCAACTGAAACTTTGCGATGGCAACATACACAATACAAAGGTGATAAGGTTTTGTTGAAGAACTATTGAGTGAATTTTGAACTGAAGTGTTCTGTTTCGATTATTTAGAAATAGGCGGGTTTTTCACAATCCAGTGCGGGAGTTGTTCTACTATTCTGTTTTAGCTATGCGTCTGTGCTCTAGTAGTTCGATCCAGAGCTCGGATTCAAATTAATCCTGTCAAATTATGAGTTCGGTCAGCGTACTTTGGTGGGTCCATATTTTCACCTTATCAGAAACCTTATTATATTCACCTTAAATGAAATATTTACCTATGTTGTGAAGATGGTATGGGCTTTCCGGAATAAATATCAGCGGTAGGATGGAAATTAAATTAGCACCCAAGACGACTTTATTCAGTAAATAATAGTCTAAAAACGGTCCTATTATTAACATAGTTACCATGCCTATGGTGTTACCCATTTGCATCACAATGCCTAGTTTGCCACGCACATTTTTCTGAAAAAAGAAAAGGATCACTTTATAACCACTGATAATAACACCGATTCGGTGTAACACGTTTTAACTTATTTGACAGGACTAAATTTAATTTAAGCGTTCTGTCTTTTTCTTTCTGTATCTAAAATACAAGGACAGGACGCTCAAAATAAGGTTAGTCCTGTCAAATAAGTTAAGTTGTGTATCGCCGAATCGACACTATTATTATCCTAAGGTAAGCACCAGTGCTGCATTTTCGTTGAACCAAAAATATAAATACCTAACTATTTTAATTTCATTAAAGCCGATTTTGAATGCTTTAGTTTTAGTGCTGTTAAAACTCAATTTTGTTCATTGCAACATAGTTCATAAGTGTTGAGAACATAAGCTAAATTCCTTTGGAAAAGTTCAAGTTTTAACAGCACCAAAACTAAAATTAAAGCCTTCAGAATCGGTTTTAATGAGGCACATCAGTAAATCCGTTTTAATTGGCATTGCCAAGTCAGTTTTGCTCTAAGTTTTGTTACGTATTAGGGTTCCATACCTCAAAATAAACGGAAACCTTATAAGATCACTTTGTTGTCCGTTTGTCTGTCTGTCTATAAGTGGCGTGCACAGATTTTTTTTCCGGAAAAACAATCAGAAGGTCAAGTACAACAATAAAAAAAATATGAAACTTTTTTAATGACACTTTGAAAAAAAAAAGTTTGTATGACGCCAGGGTTTCCTAGAGTGAACATTTTGATACAAACTTTTTTTTCAAAGTGTTATTTAAATTTTTTCATATTTTTTTTATTGTCGTACTTGACCTTCTGATTGCTTTTCCGGAAAAAAGTCCTGTGCACGCCACTGCTGTCTATGTGTCTGTCACGACTCTTTTGCTCAGGCCCGTAAGAGATTTTAAGTTGAAACTGATACCTCCTACAGAAGTCTACAGCCCTATGGTGCTGTAAAAAAATCAAGCTTCTCACTAGACGCGCAAAGAAGTTTTTGCACTTTACATAATCAATTTCATACAAATTTGCTCACCATGAAAACCTATTGGGTACTTTCAGTTGACTTAGAAACTTGAAATCTCGTTTACAGGTCTTATAGCACACACATGGGAAAAAAACTGAAAGTTACAAATATTTATTTATTCAGGAAGTTATCATTGACTTACTTAAATTATTGTATTACTCACACTAGCGATTTCCGAAATGTATATTGGCAACACGATGACGACAACTCCATCGCTGAGTCCAATTAATATTCTGGCAAATACTAAAATCCAAACTTTTTTGCCAAAACTCAGTAGAATATAAGCCATAATTTTCGGAATAATAAAAAATATCAAAGAGTTTTTTCGTCCTAATATATCCACCAGGCCCGCTGCTAAGAAAATAGCTGTAATAAAATATTAAGAAAGAGTAAGAAATAATTTCTAAAATGTTGTTGGTCAGTTTGTAGGAATTTCGTAAAAGTTTTATCGCTTGACACAAATTACCGCGTTTCGTGGTACGGGGTCCAGTACAAAATGCGTAAAGGTCATTGACCGATTTTCCAGCTGCCCTAGAAATTTGTAAACTCACTCACAAACCCCGATAGATAACTAACGGATACAATCCATGACCCTTGCACCTCTGTGATTGGCTCTCCGAGCGGTGGGTTGATTTCATCTCTTAATTTGACCAGGACTGGTGAAGTCCATCCTCCGTTAAGACCTACGCAGATCATATTCAGATTAGCTGGAAAAATAAATACAACAGTTTTATATCCGGGGGCACGGCAGTGCGCTGCCAAGTCGAGCGCAAAGCAATCTTTCCCGAAATTATTGTATTGAAACCATTTTTCTTAAATAATTACGGTAAAATTTGCTATTCTTGTGGCTATAGGCACTATAGGAACGATTAAAACGAGGAAAATATTGCTAGGTAATAAGCTACGTGTACTTATGCAGACCCTACAATTTCAAGTTTATAACTTGGATATTTTAGAAGTTCAGCTTATTTGAAACTCACTCACTGACTCACGTATAGGTCATCAAAATAGAACTGGTACTTCGCATATACCTAAAGAGCTGAAATGTGGTACAGGTATAGGTTTTAGTACTCATAAAAAAGGAAAAATGAGGATAATAACATTCTGTAAAAATGTGCCAAGTCTCTGTTAAGATTACTTGACCATAGTGAATAAAAGAAAACGAGTGACTTGGCCGTTGATAATTTTGCAAGGGTTTTATAGTACTGGTAACTGGACATACTCGTAATTAGACATTAGGACGTGCAGTCTATTACGAAATGTCATAGTTGCACAAAAAATACTAAAATAAACGAGGTCTACAGTGTTCATAATAAAAACCGGTAAATACAAAATGACATACTACAAAATTGCGTTACTTATTTTAGAGAACACTAAATTAGACAAAAGCTGCCTGATGCGATAAATTAACAAACCATAACTCCTTATTTTGATTTCGGAAATGGCGTAATATATTACAATATTATGTAAATGTTGCTTATTTCCGGGCGTACTCGTAGAAGGGTGGGTGAGGAGACACAAATTTGATGTTGGAACGTGGACAGAATGTAGGTTTGTTTACATGTAAATATTTTTTCAATGCATGTGCTCGTAAAGGCCCACTTTTTATGCATCAAAACCAAACAGAAAGTCGATTATTTTGCCCTAGGGCTTTATTATTATTTTTTTTTTTATTTATTTACAATGGTTGGCTAACCTGCAGCCTTTCCTGTGTACCCTAAATGTCATACTTTTTTTCCACTGTTTAACGGCTCTGGATACAGTCCTTTTGAGCCAACTACAATTTAAAGTTCACAAAATTATATTTGTTTTATTTCCTCACACTATGCATTGAAAAACGTAGTATGATACACGGGCGTAAGAGCAATAAATTACTCGGTTACGTTTAAAACACTCGCTATACGCTCGTGTTTTAAATCGTCCTCGTATTTTATTCCTTTTCGCCCTTGTAGCATAAACTACTATACTGTCATCGACATCAACTAATTAAGCAAGTAGCAAGATGTCGCTTCACTTTCTTTACAAAAGAAAATAATTAAAACTTCTATAAAGTAATGATTTAGGCGATATGTAAAAGGCGAGTCCGCAGGCGAGAGGGACGGATTCGAGGAAAAGTAGCAAAATGTCGGTTTTTTATTAATATAAAATGTACTAAAGTTGCTATCAAAATGTCGTTTAACCAGCCCCCCTATTCTGTATCTTTAGTTGCCAACTGAACGAGGTGCCTATCATCAAAAACATAGATAAAAACTGAAATTTCAAAATTGCCTTTAGTGGGTATTGAACTATTAACAATCTGTGTCGTCACTTCAAGTGCAAAAATATCCTTAGGACATCGGAATTCGATAGTATATCTATGTTTTTGATGATAGACACCCAGTCCAGAAGGCAACTAGAGATACATAATAGGCCCGCAGGTCCTACATACTGTTAAAACTCATCTAATAAAATATAATTGCAGTCCATATGTCATTCCAAATTGACAAACCAGGAGAATTGGTGTCGAAAAAGACCTCATTTCAATAAATATTTGTATTGAGCCGAATTGCTCCAATCGCGTTTCTGTTTAACAGATCCCTAGAAAAAGATTCCAAAAATAATATACTATTACTTAATATACTACTATTTTATCAATATAAAACATTATTTACTGAAGTAGATATGCAAGTTCTAAAAGTGTCGATTTTTTTTCCGTAGCTCCTTAATGAAAGTGCGAGTCGGACTCGCACAACGGGTTCCGTACCACCACACAATATAGGTACGGAACTAATCTTAGACTAATCTGTACAGAGAGATTTGAGGCTAAAATCTGTCTCGTGGCCCTTTAAAATGAAAATCTCTGGTTTTAAAGAGCAGTTTTTGAAATTTTTTTTCTGCTGTAAACATTAACCAAACAAGAAAAACATTTACAAAAATGATGTCAAAGATATGATATATAATAGTAGTTTATGCTACAAGGGCGAAAAGGAATAAATTAAGAGGACGATTTAAAACACGAGCGTATAGAGAGTGTTTTAAACGTAACCGAGTAATTTATTGCTCTTACGCCCGTGTATCATACTACGTTTTTCAATGCATAGTGTGAGGAAATAAAACAAATATAATCTTGTGAACTTTAAATTATAATTGGCTCAAAAGGACTGCATCCAGAGCCATAAATAATCGACTTTCTGTTCGGTTTTGATGCATAAAACCTTTACGAGCACTTGCATTAAAAACCTGTTATTGCCCTTCAGCAACAAAAATCATTAAAAAAAACTAGACCTCAATGGAGCTTTTTTTTTCTGTAACCAGCCTTCAAAGTTAAGAAGCAACCTTATTAAAAAACTTGAAAAATAATTGTTTGTAATTTTTCCTTAAATTATGAATAAGTTATGAATTCATAGTTGAGCACAAGTTTCTAATATGTTTTTCTGTCGTTTCATCTAATTTTTAAAATAATAAATGAATTTTTGTTTGAAATATTGAGATCCGTGCCGCCAACATTTTCAACCACAAAATGTTACATCCTACGAAGTCTACTTGGCTTTGGTTGTAGTAGTGACGTGTACAGATACGCGTGTTTTGTGTGTGTTTCGCGTTTTATAAGCGCTCCTGAGGTTACGCACACCAGAGAAAGTGAGTTTGCATGCACTTCTACAACCACAGTAAGTAGACTTCGTAAAATAAAACATCTGTAGCAGTCTGTGGCGACTCGCCCATCACAAATAAAACCTTCGTACAAATGCATCCATAGAGTCACAAAATGACTTCTGATGTCAACTCTTGTCTTGAGTAGAGAAATAAGATTTTGTAACAATATCAGCAATAAAATATGATATATATGGCTATCTACAGCTTTATTTATACATAGGACCATAAAAACATCCTATAAGTCTATAGATTTCTTTTCCTATCCATCATCGTCTTTATATTCCTAAACGAACGATGCATTTTTTCTCGTCTAGACAAATATTAGCCTGCAGCGATCCTGTATTTATATTTCTCTCCATTATTAAAAGACAAACCACACGTATATTCACTATTATTTATTCTACTTTAATACATGTCTTGAATAATATTAGCTCGCAAGTATAAAAGGCGTCAACAATCCATTATGCACAGATCATCATGTCCTTGCATTGACAACAACAACAACAACAACAACAGGTTCAAAGATCCTTTTATTCGGAAACATAAAAAAAATTGTTCTCGTACGAACTGGACGAGTTCAAATACAATTCTTAGCATAGGCAGTAAGGGAACAAAAAAATTTGTTTTCGAATTTCACCTGTAGTGTCATTAAACATTGTTCCTGATCAAATTCAAAATTTAAAAAATCAAATAGTTTATTTTGCAAAGTAGGTACATTTAGGTATTATTTACAAATAATACACTTTTTACAAGTCAAATATAATCTAATAAAAATATACGTAATAAAATAATAAATATACATGAACACAATTAAAGGTTTATTTTATTTATGTAGCAATATATAATATATACGATTAAAATTATAGGTAAAATATATATTATACAAGGTGAAATCCAATTAACCGCCCGAACCCATGCCGGAGACGCGGCCACGGATCAGGAACAAGGTTCAATGATCACCAACGATCACTTACCGAGCCTCCAATATGAATTCAGGAGGTTGATTAAATTTCACCTTATATAGAAGAAGTTCTTAAATATTTAATTTTAGTCTTCGATCATATACAATACAAATTTTAGTCATCCGATTAGGCGTCACAGGTTAGTGAAAACGGGTATACTCCCCTTAAAATAATATAATATACAACGTGTAACAGAAAAGTAAAGTACCTAACAACTTTTACTATGAAACAAAACCTGTATCTCGAAACATTTTTTTTACTGTTTCATAGAAAAATGCCAAGCCCGCTCGGCCAAAATGTATGGAAGGGCAGATTTTTTTTTTGAGATTTCCAGGTTGGCTCCATAGTAAAAGTAGTTCTATACCATTGACTGAATAAGCTCTTCAAATATGGTTACACCTTTCTGTTACACGTTGTATATTATATTATATAAAAAAAATATTATATTATACATTTTCTTATATAATATATAAAATATATATTATATAAAAAACACCGGCTAAGTGCGAGTCAGACTCGCGTACCTAGGGTTGCGTATTGTGGATGAAAAATTTAATTTTGTAATTTTTTTCGTGAACGCTTTATTTTTCCTGTAATCTTTACGTAAACACATATTACTTATATGATTTTAATACCTACAATTTGATACCCATATGGTATTTTTATAAAATATTTTTTTTCTCACTTTTATTTGGAAATATTTTGAACAATTTAAAATTTTTCATATTTTATTTTACACCGTGATATGTGGGTGCTAAATTTATAAAGCTGTGACATACGGACCGACGGACGGACGGACAACGGAGTCTCACCATAAAAGTTCCTTTTGTACATTTAAGGTACTACGGAACCGAACCCTAAATAAACTAAATTCAAGCCATTCAATTGTGTCGATTCGGCGTAACACGTTTTAACTAATTTGACAGATTTAACCTTATTTTAAGCGTCCTGTCTTTTTCTTTCTTTGTCGGGAAAACAAGGATTAAAAGAGTCCTGTCAAATAAGATTTGCTACACCGCTTGCATGTCCATGTGTAGTGGAGCGTGGATTCATGCTTCTACAGTAGAGCCACTGAGTGATGGCGCCTATGACGTTTAAATGCCTACAAAGTATCGTAATTATTTATAAGCAAGTGTGGATAAAAAAATTTAATACTTCATTGATGATAGTGATGTACTACTTGTTTCGGTTATTATTTTTCGATTTAAATGTTGCTTTATTATGCAATAGAATTCGTATAGAAACAAAGATTTTTTTTTTTAAAGTTTCTTATTTTTTATAGGTCGTGTTTGAGGTCGCCAAGTTACGCAATAATATTTAATTAAAAACAAAACAATGACGAAGTTAAACTAAACGAAAATAAATGATAGTAAAATACTTTTTTAGATTTAGATATTTAAACATCTCTTGGGGGCCCCGGGGCACTACACCGCATAGCCCTCCAATAGCTACGCCACTGGTTTCGGCACATTTTCCTTTTGTATCATTATGTTGAATATTGAATGACGTGTCTAATGTTGAGTAAACTCACACTTGATTTTTATTTTTAACCGAAATTTGAAATGTACCAATCACTAAATGCAGCTGTCATAAGTGCCATCACTCAGTGCCCCTACCTTAAGTTGTTTTATTACTAACATGTTTATATGGATCTTTGATCTGAAATAAATACATTTGATTTGATTTGAATCGACAGCAGTGTGTGCTTTATTAAATTCCAGTATTACGTGGTTCAACACCGGTGCATAGATAAAACACGGGTTGAATATGAATATCGTATATTCTGATAAAACGCAGTCCTCGCGGTCCAGTACGTTTTATTTCTCTTTTCGGACAAAAAGCTGGCTACAATTTGATTAAACACTGTGTTACTACAAAAGGGTGTTTAAGCGATGTTCAACTTTTGACAGTGTTTAAATCTGTTGCTGTCACTTTTTTACAATATGAAAGAAAAGGTGACAACAACAGATTTAAACACTGTCTAAAGTTAAACACCGTTTTGTAGTAACACCGTAATTTTGCATAACGTGTGCATAATTTCAGGGTCGCACATGTGGCATGATTCGATACACTCTTGTTTGTACTTTGGCAGCATTTTTTTTTGCCGCCGCCGCTCTCCAGATTTGTTACAGTTATTTATTGTTCTGCAACCATCAGTCGGAAATTAATTCGGAAATAAGCCTTAGATTTGAAAAATAAAAGAAAGTTTTGCTAGCTTTTTAAATATAAATGGATATGGATGAAAATTTTTGGAGGGCTTGAAAAGTTCATTATAAACAGAAAAAAGTGCAGATTTATGCAGTACATAATCATTTGCACAGAATAAAAGAGAAATAAATAAGTAAATAAAAAGATTATTATTCAACAGAACACAACACAAAACACATAATACTTAAAGACTATTTAGGATTAGACAGGTTCTGTCGGTGACTCAGCTTTTGTCCCTTAAGCCAGAAGCAAAGGGACGCTGTTATTCTGTCACTGCCTGTTCATCCATAAGGATACTTAAGGATACTTAGAAGTCTAAGTAAGACACGTAGGTAGGTAGTTATATTCTGTGGCAGGAGCAGGCAACAAGTGATACAATAAGAATTTGAAGGTATGTAAAAGAAACTGATATAACTGTAAACAATCCGATATTTTTAACAAAAGGAGTTTAAGGTAGCTCCGTCGGAAAAATTAGCAACTCGATTCGTGGCGGTTGAAATTTTGAACAAAACCATATTAAAATAAAGTTCTTATCAGCTCGCACTGCAACATGGCTGTTACGTCAGTCGCTGCGGCTGACAAGTGCGGAAATGGTGTGTTTTTAATTTATTTTAACTAAAATAAAATAAGTTTCCAAGAACTGAGAAAACCATTTCATTTTATATTATTTTGTCTAGAAGTTTATAAATTTTTATACTGTTTCGATCAAAACTGTAGCAGTAATATTGTTACAAGTGGACAAAAAATCCAGAAATAAGGGTAAACTTAGAGTTTTCTTGCTTCACTTCTGTATATTAAAATAAAATTTAAGAAAAACCACATCACTATTCGTATCACGTAGATTACTATGTATTTTTCTTCTATTAAAAAATGCTACAGTTACCGTATAAAATGGTTATAAATTTACTCAGTTCAAGGTCTTTGGTGTTGGGAGAAACCTTAAAACAACCACCCGTAGCCCTTTACTCTAAGTGCTAGACTACGGGCGCACCGTGGGCAACCTTATGTATCGAGTAACAATTCGGAGATTTGTAGAAAAAATAAACGTCTTAAAAATTAAAATTATACCATTGCAGTATAGAAAAGCAGAAAGAAAAGTAAATCTGGATGTGAGGAGCTCTGAACCGGGCTTCGAACGCGGGACCTCTGCTTACCTCAGATTTACTTTTCTTTCTGCGTTTCTATGCTGCAATGATATAATGTTAATTTATATCTCCTTGTAGGCTGAGAAATGAGTGCTCTCTAAGGGTATGTGGATGGAAAAGTCGAAAGCAGGGTCTTTGACTTAAGAACTTTGTTTGGACTAGTTAGGAAATAAACATACTAAAAGTCCTTATCCCTCCGAGTCGAGCCCGAGGGGGGGGGGGGGGGGGGGGCACAAAGAAGATCCCGTTTTTTGGTTTTTTGCTTACATCCCAACAACAGCTGGTTCTATAGACTTGAAATTTTGCATATAGATACCTTATATAGTGAAGGCATCAACTAAGAAAGGATTTTTCAAAACACACCCCCTAAGGCGGTGAAATGGGTGTCCAAAGTTTGTATGGGGAAACAAGATTAGTTAGACCATTTTATTCGAGACTTCACAGGAGTACTCTTATCTATAAATGTGTTTCAAGTTTTTTCAGAATTCAACCCCTAAAATGAAATGGGGTAAAAATTTTGAAAATCAACATGGGTATCGTTTGAACGGTTTATCGGGTCGCTGATTACGAAAACAACAACGATTTTAAAATCCAACGTGGTTGACGTGAAAAAGGCTTTGAAATTCGACCATTTTTCGAAGCTCATAGCTAGGCAAAGATTGGAGATAGATAAAAAGTGTGAAAGCTAAAGTTGTAGAAAATTTTATCAGCTTTCATTATGTAGTAGAACAAAATTTCGTACAATGCACGGTTTTCGAGATGTAAGCAAAAAACCAAAAAACGGGATCTTCTTTGTGCCCCCCCTCCTCGGGCTCGACTCGGAGGGTCAAGGACTTTTAGCATGTTTATCTCCTAACCAGTCCAAACAAAGTTCCTAAGTTAAAGATCCTGCTTTCGACTTTTCCATCCACAAATTATTCGTTGCTTAAGCTATTGCGGTGTATAAATCGCCAAGTGTTCAAACCATCGAATTAATTTTCTATCATAGTCTTCAAATTTAACAGGGTTGGTTGGGCGCAACCTGGAGAATTTTGTACAGTCAGCAAAAACAAATTGCTCCAGGTTGCACCAGCCAACCCTATTTATTTTGATGTAGTTTTTTTCTACACAACTACAAATTGGTCCCATATTGCTACTCGATACATAGGGTTGCTGATTTTTTAAACGAAAGACAATAAAAAACCGGTCAATAGCGAGACATTTAAATAGGTTAATAAATATACTTAATTGTATGAAACAAAACTGCATAATTAAGTTGGTAAGATCCGAATTCCAATAAACTTCAAACATAAGCAAAATACACAGCCTTAAGACAAGAAAGGTCCCTAATCACTAGAGGTACATACCCGCATTACGAAACCTGAACTTTTATATGCCCTCCTCACAATTGCATTAATGTGGTGCTCGAATGACCCAGGTCCTTAACCACACCCACATCTATTCGGGGAATTAACCCTAAAACTACAACATAAATCGGTGTTTTCAGTATTTGTTGTTTAAATACAACATATGGTACATAATATACAGAAACTACAAATTCCCAACTACTTTGGTCTTTGTGTAAATTGTAAAGTCTTTGTAAACAAAAATGGTGTAAAAATGAAAACTATGATAGCCTCCCATTGCTTTATTTTCGAAGATGAAAAAAAAATAAAAAATACATTTACAATCTAGTTATTAAGTTCTAGAAAATGAAATACGAAATTTGGGGTTAGGAAAAACTTTTTTTTTCGGCTCTCCGAAAAATAATTTTATTTTATTTTTAATTAAAATTTGATACTCGGTTTTAGGTCAAAATTTTACACAACATATCAACATTTCAGATCTCTATCTCATTCCGTCTAAGAGCTAGAGATCCGTGACGTACGGACAGACAGACGGACAGCGAAGTGGCAATAATAAGGCTCCAAAAATGGGAAAAATGCCTTAAAAATGGCATACATTTTAGGTTGACTGCTAGAGAAATAAAATAATAATATTATCTAAACCTATTCTTAGATTAATTTAGAATGAAATATGGCGTCTGAATTTAATACATTCTTAGAGTGAGAGGAGATAAATATTTCCGTTTAATATCCGGATATATGAGTTTATTAAATTGTTTTGTCTAGGCTCTAACTATTTTGCCGTCTTATACAAAAAAAACGTAACTAACTTTTTTAAACTTTTGAGATAATTGAGTAGGTTCGCTGGAAAAGTTGTGCTAAACGGGAACCTATAACTAAGCCTCCACTGTCCGTCTGTCTGTGTGTCTGGCCGTCTGTCACAGGGGTCTATAGCTTCAGCCGTTGCAGGTATCCAGTTGAAATTTTCATAGAATACGTTTTATTTTGGCCTCTATCGGGGCAAATATACAAATTATATATTGAAATCCAAGAGAGAGGTCCCTGTACAAAAGAGCCACGAAAAATTTGCATTTTTTAACGTTATCATGTCCCCACGTTATCTCTGAAACGAGATTACTTTTATATTTCAAAAATATGAAAAGAATCATGGTAATAGGTGATTACGTAAAGATTACAGGAAAAATATAGCGGTTACGAGGGTTCCGCACTCAACGGTAGCAGCCGCGAATTGATTGCCAGGCGGGCGTAGTCTATGTCTAATCGCGCACACTATGTCTAATCGCGCGCGACGCCACTAAACTGCTGCCGTTAATTCGAGAGAATGATGACAGATGGAGTGTGGCGATATCTCGAAAAAATACTACAAGTCAACAAGAGCTTCTTCACGACAAAAATAAATAAAGGCACGTTAAAAAATATCAACGGTACAACAAATGGGACGAAATAAATCCAAATCATGATTATTTAAACTTTTTTTATAAATAAAAACCCTGGAATAGAATATATACACGATCTTATTATTTGGTAAGGCATATCAGTTTTATAATACGACAACACTGCCTTACACCGCAGATATTATAAACCTTTTTCTGAAATGTCGATTCAAAAAGTCGAGGATTCATACTGCAGGCATTATGATTGCTGATTTGACAGAAATAACTTGACAGTATCGCTAATAGACAACTTTTCGACAAAAATAATATTTTTTGCGCTTTTTTTTAACTTTTACGTAGAAATTGTGTCAGCTGATTCATTAAGTTTTGTACTAGGAAGTGGAAAATATATACGAAAAAAATACTTTTTATTAACAAATGGGACCTTTTAACGATATACAATCTACCCTAAAATCATCATGATAAATATAAAATATTGAAATGCAAAACAGTAAAAAAAAGGTTTTATCCCCTGACATTTGCAAACGTCACCATTCTCTCGAATGAACGGCCGGAGTTTAGTTGAATCACAAAGTGCAAGGAGCGTGACGTACTGTTTAATCGCAAAAACATCATGTCACGCTCCTCGCACTTGTGATTCAACTTAATGGTGTCGCGCGCGATTAAACACTATGCTATGCCACGCTGACATGAGCTACCATTTTAGTGGCTTATTTTTGTCATGGCATCTACATATATTGTTGTTATTTACTAAAATATTTTTAGGGTTCCGTACCCATATTGTGAGGTAGTACGGGTACTTTTTTTTGGTTATGAGACAAATAAATAAAACACAAATAAATAAAAATTATTTTAAATAGCACCGGGCGCCTTCTGGCGAAAACTAAAGATCCCATGAAACGGAGAAATTCTAGAACGGGATCAAATTAAATATGTATGTTATTTATGTGCTGAGTAAGTTTTTTTTTTTTTCTTGTATAACAATAACATTAGGTTTTAAATACATGTAAAACTAACATTTTAAGGAAATAAATTATGTCTTATTATGTCTTATATTAATGCGTCTTTTAAAATATAGCTTAGATAACTTATCAGGTCATATCTTCTTTATCTTCAGCATTATATCTCTTCTTGTATTTTTAGAGTTCCGTACCCAAAAAATGGAAACTAAATTCCAAGCCTCCGCTGTCTTGTCTTCACAGAGATCTACAACTTCAGCCATAATAGTTATCAATATTTTTGTAAGAATCTGGCCTCGATTACCTCAAAATAAAAATATATTCAGTAGTAATTTTTCATTGCTTTTTGTTATTTATCAAAAATAATTGAATAAATAATATTTGTTAGCCTTTCCTTTGGCCTTTTATTGCTTAAAATAGATTACAATATATATTTAAATAAAAAAGTATTAATTTTTTCGAGATATATTTCGACTGACGATGGCCACGAGTTGGCCGAAATATATCTCGAAACAAATTAATACTTTTTTATTTATATATTATAATGTGTTATTTATCAAACTGGTTTTAGCGTTTCATACACGAAGGGTGAAACACTTTAAAATGTAAGCCACGCACAGGACCCTTTGTGCGCGAGTCCAACTCACACTTGGCCAAATTAACTTTGGAGTCCATCTTTAGTAGTTTCTGTTGTTAAGAGTACAAACAAACATACATTGTAATCAAGATAACAGTACAGACGCACGACCTTGAAATTTGAATTAAGAACTATAAATAAAATTATTTTTCAATGCAAGTTCTCGTAAAGGCCCACATTTTATGCATCAAAACCAAACAGAAAGTCGATTATTTTGCCCTAGGGCTTTATTATTATTATTTTTTTATTTATTTACGAGAAGTTGGCTAACCTGCAACCTTTCCTGTGTACCATAAATGTTATACTTTTTTTTCCACTGTTTAAAGGCTCTGTATACAGTACTTTTGAGCCAATCATTAACTTGCAAAATTGTAACAATGTAACTTTCAACTTTAATAATGAAATTGTTTTCTTTGTCTATTATTTTTTCTTTATTTCTTCACACTATGCATTGAAAAGCGTAGTATGGTACACGGGCGTAAGAACATATAATTACTCGGTTACGATTAAAATTTATTTCTTTTCACCCTTGTAGCATAAACTACTATTACGGAAAGTTACAATTAAATACCCGACAAAAGTGCTTTTTAAAAATAAAAAAATGTCAAACTGTTTAAATAAACTTAAGAGACATGACAGGATCGCAGCAGACGGAAATCTGTAGTCTCCGCCTACCCCTCTGGGAGATAGGCGTGAGTATATGTATGTATGTATATACTATTTGGCACGGGCACGGGTTGCTTAGCAAATGTGGTATCCCACAAGAAGAGGTCTTCGTGCGGGATCATTTGAATTGTTGTCCCTAATATTCCTAAAGAGCATTGTCAATTGTCAAGGCTTCAAAAGTGTTTTGGGCGTTTAATCTTCAACAAGATTACAAATACAAAAGGGTTTTGTGGGAAGCATGTAAACATCAAGACAGCCTTTCATATGCTACACCAAGTGTTTTGTGTCACTTTTGCAAACTAAATTTATTTACTTGCAAATTGCTATGAGAATGTGCATATTTATTGCATAATTCGTAAATTATGACGTTTGTTAAATAAAAGTATTGTGGTCAGTAAAATACGTTTTGTATTACATCACAGATACAACTTATAGATGCAAAACAGAAAAAAAACGGTCAAGTGTGAGTCAGACTTGCGTGCCTAGGGTTCCGTATCGTCAATGAAAAATTAAATGTTTTAATTTTTTTTCGTGGTTTTCTCAACCGCTATATTTTGTTCATATCTTTCGGTCCACCAGTTTTAGAGATAATTAAGAGACAAACATTTTTTGTAGCTTTTCTAGGTTTTCCCGAAATAGATGCAACTAAATACAGCTAAACTATATATTTTTACAATTAACTCTTTAATACCTACAATTTTATACCCCTATTGTATTTTTATATACTACTATTTTTATTTGTTTTCCTTTTTTTATATTTCTCATTTGTGTTCAACTTTTTTTAAATTGCTATAGTTTTCCTATAATAGACCAATTATGATCTATAATCGATATTTTTTTCATATTTTTCGGTTTTCCAGTTTCGGAGATAAGGGAGAGGACATACATTTTTCGTGATTTTTCAAAGATTTCTTGAAACCAGTGCAAGTAAATATAGTCAAGAATTTGATACCCCTAATATATTTTTAGAATAATATTTTTTATTTTTCTTTTTTTTTGGAAATATTTTAAACAGTTTAAAAATCATTTTTTTTACACTTTTAAATTTCAAGTCTTTATCTTTAACGGTGCTAAAGTCTGTGAGATACGGACGGACGGACAACGGAGTCTCACCATAAATGTTCTTTTTGTACCTTTTGGGTACCTACGGAACCCTAAAAAATTATATAATTGTCCGATTTTTAGCTTGTGCGTGATATTCATGATAATACAGTAATGTTATGTTCTTTCAAAAAAGTGGATATTTTGTATAGTTTTGTTAGATTGGTGTTAGATTTTTTTATTATTATTAAGTATTTTATTTTGTAATTCGGATAGATTTTCAGATTTGATTATTTTATTTGAATTTCTTGTTTAGTTAATAGTTTCTAAGGCAAAAGTGTTCTATTTGCTAAAAATATTCTTTACGGCTTTTTAGCTAAAGAAGGAATATTTATTTACACGAAATGGAGTTATTACTGAAATTCCGGTCTTTACCGATATACGGTCGTCTGTGAGACATTAAGGGGACAACGGCGGCGTCTAAACCTATTAGATAATACCGAAATGTAATAAAAGTTAACATTTCCGGGGACCTCAGGTACTCGTGAATAGATAACATACGGGTAGGTAGTAAGTATGGGAACCTAAAACAAAAAATATGATTATTAGATTACCGTTTCGTTAGTCACATCACATTATCCGAGCCACAATCGAGACTACTATTAATTATTCTAGAGATAATGAGAATTAAGATTTAATGTAATTTCAATCCTGAACAGAGAAATGTGTTTTAAAAAAGGTATGATAAAAATATTAAGTCTTTACATATGAAATTGCCGTTTTCTATAGAGAATTTGAAGGAAACTCAATTTTCAGTACTAACATTTTTGCATTTTTTTAAAGAATGAAAAATCCAAATTATGTAGTTTCTTTTGTGAATGAATGAGACAACATTAAGCTAACAGCAACATTTATTTAATTTTTTAAAAGTGTCAGCTGTAAAAAAATATTACGAATCTTATCACGGAAATGGATGGCATTTAGGACGAACGCTTTTTAAAGTTTTTTTTTTAATCAAACTGAAAATAAAAACAAAATTTAATACGTAGATGTAAAATCTTGAAATGAACTTTCAAACAAAAAACAAATAATTGAAATAGCTATTGAATTACAGGAATTATGAACTCATGAATATGTACGAAAGTTTTAGCAATTTCATAGGTAAAGCCTTATTATAACCTTACCGATATTCACTATCGCATATTGCAAAACTAATGGTCCCAATCTGAACTTCACCATTATTGTGCTGCCCCTTGTAGTGTTTCAAGAATAAATGCAACTAGAAATTACTGCACCAACCCACCAACACGGACTAAAACAGCATCTTTCATTCCAAGCATTGATAATGACAGACAGAGCTGGACTTAGCCCACTTGATGCCCAAAGCATTAGTGATCCTTAACCCTTTGAAAACGTAAATTAAGGCGATATGTAAAAGTTTAAGCATCCCTGTTACTCAATATGCGAAAAATCCCTCAGTGCAAGAGGGACGGATTCGTGGAAAAGTAGCAAAAAGTTGTTTTTTTATTAATATAAAATGTACTAAAGTTGCTATAAAAATTTCGTTTAACCAGGTCTTAGATACCGTTAAAACCCATCTAATAAAATATAATTGCAGTCCATATGTCATTCTCAACCCAGGAGAATTGGTTTCGAAAAAGACCTCATTTCAATAAATATTTCTATCGAGCCGAATTTCTCCAATCGCGTTTCTGTTTAACAGATCCCTAGAAAAAGATTCCAAAAGGAATATACTATTTTATCAAGATAATACATTATTTACTGAAGTGGATAGGGAAGTACTAAAAGTGTCATTTTTTTTGCCGTAGCGCCTTAACTATGAGTCGGCTCACACCTTCCCTCTCATCCCATATACTTGTAGTATTTATTTAGGACGTGTCCTTATTTTCATGGAGAATTCGTGTAATTGTGTAGCTGTTAGTTACGTTAGTTCTATTAATTTATTTTATGATTGCTTGCCGAAGCCGAAGCATATTATGCTGTGGACGGACATATGCACGGCCAAAAATTTACTGGGGCTTTGCTGTAACTATAAGGAGTCTGTTCTATTTTCCTACGGAATCAAAAAAAATATATATTTTGATTCTAGTGCGTGATGGTCGATATTTTGTTTTTCAATTTCTTTTTTTATGGTATGGTAAAATATGTATATTAGTAGTTTATGCTACAAGGGCGAAAAGGAATAAATTACGAGAACGAGGAGAAATATAAACTTTTGAACTTTAAATTATGATTGGCTCAAAAGGACTGTATCCAGAGCCGTTAATCAGTGGAAAAAAAAGTATAACATTTATGGTACACAGAAAAGGTTGCAGGTAAGCCAACCATTGTAAATAAATAAAAAAAAAAAATAACAATAAAGCCCTAGGGCAAAATAATCGACTTTCTGTTCGGTTTTGATGTATAAAAAGTGGGCCTTTACGAGCACATGCATTGCAAAATAAGTTAACACATGACAAAAACCTCGTAGAGTTTATCCGTCTCAGTTGAGATAATCTTAGCTCGATACAATTTGAGGTTAGTATACAAAATTAGGTTTTACAGTATTTTTGTTTTATATTAATAATAACGCTTGAAATATATATATATATATATGAATATATTTATTTTCAAAGTTAAGATTGGTTTGAGCTACCTATAAGATTAAGGTAGTATGTAAACTCAGACAGACAAAAAACAGTCGGGACTAGGAATATCGACACTCGCACGTGTATCAAACCAAAGATTTCAAAAGTAAAAGATAAGCCCTTACCGTAGTATGACAGCACCAAAATGTTTCCCCCTTTAAATGGGTGACGCTCACACGTTTCGAATCAGTGCTCATCTGAACACACTGATAGTTGGATGCCTTAATGAATTTTTACGAGAAAAGGGTCTCAATATGCCGTTGTGTGCATTTTTTAAGTGCACTAATATTTCAAGAAATACGAATAAAGCCAAAAGTGTGACATTTCACATTCAAAAACAATGCAATAGATTTTAGGTGCAAGGGCTCATCTAAACTTTTTGAAATCTGTATCAAACGATGTTTTTTGTGTTTTTTAATACATCTGCGAAAAATTACATGAAAAAATTACAAAATTACAAGCCGGCATTACATAGACAAGAAACCTTTTGGAATCAAGACTGCCAAGCCTGAACTATCTGTCAGTCTGACACTGTTGCCAATGTTACAAAACAAAACAAACATACCTTTTTAATAATAAGTTCTTAGACAGATATAGAATATAAATAGAATATAAATTATGACGTCTAAAATCGTTATAATTTATTAAAACATCTTTTATAATTTTTACATATTAATAATAACAAAGTTTGAAAATATTAATTCTTAATAAGAATAAACAGTTTTAAAGTTTTTCCAGTTACTTCCAGGAATACCAACTTAGCGATATCTAAAACTCGTCCACAAAGTGCTTACTTAAGGGGATCAACAATGTTAAACATCAGTTTTGTATTGGATTCAGTTCCGTCAATGTAGATTATAAAAATAAAAAATAAATATGTAGTATTTTTTGACTCACGACAATTATTAATTACACTTCATAAATAAACATACTTTCGATCTCTTTTTAATTATAATGCTTTAAAAAAAACATGCATTTCACGAAAAAGGCGATTCATTTTGCGTATTTCAAAACCGATTGTAACGAAACCAACACACGCTGATACTTACTAGAAAAAAAATCTTTATTACATAAAGAAATTATAGTTACTGTCCTAATGTAGCCGTGATTTCAAAATAACTGAAGTTTTGCGTGCGCGGCATCTGATTAGAGCAGGATAGACAGTTAAAAACCAAAAGCGTTAGAGCTGGACTGAATTTTAGCATTGTGCAGACCCTTAAGCGTTGTCAATGGCGCTAGATGTTGAAAAATAAAGTATAAAATAACAAATTTTGCGCCCGCTATACAAGCAAAGAATGTAGCATATTTTGAGCAGGTGTATTAAAAATATTGTTCCGTAATTTATTTACAATAATTAAATTTAATGCAAAATATATTTATTAATAATGTAAAGTTTTAGCAACGTTTGTACAGTCGCGGCACGATTTTAGACCGCTCGGCGAACGAAAGTGGTTGGGGACTATCGCGTGTGTTCATTCGCGCACAAATTTACTAAGTGCGATAGAGATAAAATGACTAGCACAGTCAATCTCATTAACCGTGCCTCTAGTAAGTTTTTTTTAAGAACACGGTTTTTTTTCTTAATTTTAATTGGGCTTAGTTTGCCTATGGGTTAGTCTGGCACTGGTTAGAGATTATTTGCTGTTGAGATATTTTATCATTATCTAGAGTTCCACTGAAGCTTCTTTATCTTGCATTGACAAAATAATTGACAGGTATCTTGGAACTGCAATATATATATTTTAAATAAAATATAATGTTATAAATATTCGGTTTCCAAAAACAGCAAAATAATTTACTAATGATTTGCTCACGAACATCAATGTTTTTTAAAAACCACAAAATATGTAGCGCCTAGAACTTGTCAAACAGCATAAGTACCTTGGTCTTATAATAGATAGCAATTTAAACTGGGGTCCATATATTGGGTATAACGTTTAAATGGGTCGCGGCACATTCGAACGTAAACTGAAATCGACTACGTTTGAATGGGGCGGTCATAAAAACTTCAATGTAATATCAATAATTAGGTACAGTCACCTACAGAAGTGGAGTCACACCGCTAGGGAATTATAGTTTGATATAATTATTTATAAGTACTTACCGTTAAGTGTTTTATCCCATTTAATTCACAAACACAACGCACTACACGAGCAAATTGTTGCAAAAACTACAGTGAATAGACCGGAAAAAAATACTTTTCGCTAGTCCTCTGGCGTCACGGATAAGAAGTTCGTTTGTGATTGGTTGACAAGAAAGGGTCATTATTAAATTAGCTACCTGAGATCGTGCAAACCGGGTTATGATGATCTGTTTCTGTCATGTTTCTGTACGTATTTGATTTCAACCAAGCAAATATATAATTAGTGTAGAGTAAATCTTACTGATATGATGATAAAAAATAATATTGCCCAAATATTTATGTATTCTGTAAATGACAGTACCGTTTAAAATTTTACGACCGCCCGATTCGAAAGTAGTCGATTTCAGTTTACGTTCGAATGTGCCGCGCCCCATTCAATCTGGCCCATTTAGACGTAATACCCATATTGAGGACTGCAAAAGCTACCGCGGCACAAGTCTTAGTATCGTTGCAAAGGTTCTATTTAAACATCTTAGTAGAGTGAATGCAGTAGAAATGCATTCCTTACGAAGTATGTGTGGTTTAAAATTTAATGATAGAGTGAAAAATATCAACATACGGGATCGTTGCAGCCTGAAAGAAGATGTAGTGACTAGAATAGAAAAAGGGATGCTTCGGTGGTTTGGACATGTAGAGAGGACGAATGAAGTAGAGTGACGAAAGAAATATATGGTGCAAAAGTGGAAGGTACAAATTGACCAGGCCGCCCTAGACGGACGTATGCTGACCGAATTGGCGACATACTGAAGAAGGCCAATATCAAAAGTATTCGGAATACAAGAGGCAAAAGAGGTGTCAGGATCGTAGCAGATGGAAATCTAGTATCTGATTTCATTTTATTTTACCGGTTTTTCTCATTTCAAAACATAAACAAAACTTATTTTCACTTACAATAAAAAAATATTATATAGGTACATAACTGTTAAACAAAAATAAAAATTTCAAGATACTTAATGTTAATTTCCTTGAAATAAATTCAACTTATCGTAAAGTTGAGGTTTGTCAGATTTTTCCTTTTTGCTAATATGTAATGCAATCTCACATCAATATATTTTTCAGCTACAGCTTTTCATAAACTGATGCTATATACAACGTATAACAGAAAGGTGTAAATTATTTGAAGAGTTTATTCAGTCAATGGTATAGAACAACTTTTACTATGAAACAAAACCTGTATGTCGAAAAAAAAATTAACTGTTTCATAGAAAATGCATTGCCGCTCGGCTGAAATGTATGGAAGGGCAGATTTTTTTTTTTGAGATTTCAGGTTTGGCGTCATAGTAAAAGTTGATCTATACCATTGACTGAATAAGCTCTTTAAAATATGGTTACACCAAGTTATATAATATTTAAATAACTATAGGAAATATGGCATGCCATAAAAATAATGGAAAAAGACGCATGTAGTGAAAAATTGCAATCCAGAACACATCAAATTGTCTCTATAGATTATTTGTACATGATTTGTACCATGGTATATGTATTCGGCCATGATTTGTACGATCACTGTTGTTACCACAGAACATTTAAGTTGTTACCATGGTATCATAGCTGTTACAATCACAGTTGACATGGTAACCCAAACAAATGTAAAAAAACCGACCAAGTGCAAATCAGACCCGCGTCCCTAGGGTTTCGTATTGTGGATGATAAATTCAATTTTGTCATTATTTTTCGTGAATTTCTCAACCGCTTTATTATTCCTGTAATCTTTACGTAAACACATATTACTATGATTTTTTTCATATTTTTTAGTCCACCAGTTTTGGAGATAAGGGGGGGGGGGGGGGGAATACATTTATATGGTTTTTCAAGGATTTCTAAAAATAGATGCAATCAAATATAGCCAAACTGTAAATTTTTACAGTCGGCTTTTCAATATTTACAATCGGTCTACCAGTTTCGGAGGTAAGGGGGGGGGGGACACATACATTTTTTGTGGTTTTTTAAAAGTATATATAAAGTATATGTAAGTATATATGTTTTGAATTAGCTTTTTAATATCTAAAATTCCCTGGCTTAATTTTTAAAAGATTTTATTAAAATATTTTTTCAAAGAATTTACGTCATTTTCGGACATAGTTTGTATTATTTTGGAATATAAATTAACCATTATTTTATGATTTTTTAAAGAATTGTCCGGTTACTTGAGAATTTTGGATTTAACTGATTGTAATGTGTGATTGCTTATAAAAAAAAAGTGGTCTGTCTCTGTCTGTCTACTGATCTGTAATCCAATGTCAAATTAGTCGGAAGCAAATTATTATAAATTTATCTTGACAGTAAAGGACACATTTCTAAACAGCCATTTCTCAATTGACGTCACACGAAGGCAAATGGAAGTTACAGCTTTTTCGTAAAAATATCCATCATCTTGAGGTTTTTTAGACCACAAGTTATAAAATACGGCCTATTAATCTCGAAATGGTTTTCGAATTAATTAATCTAAGCGAATTTGATACCCATATTGTATTTTTAGAATAATATATTTAATTTTTCTCACTTATGTTCTTGAAATATTTTCAACAATTTCAAATTTTTCATATTAATTTTTACACCGTGATATGTGAACAAATTAATGTTATTTTTGTACCAAATCTCATATCTTTATCTTTAACGGTGCTAAAGTTATGAGGCTGTGACATACGGACGGACGGATGGACAACGGAATCTCACCATAAAGGTTCCTTTTGTACCTTTTAGGTTCTACGGAACCGTAATAACGTAATTAGTCTCTTTCTGTCTACTGCCCATAATGAGTATAAAAAGGACAGACATACTTTTTGTTTATTTTGATTAGCATTGTGGTTTGATTAAACAATTAATTAAAATTTAATTGAAATACTACGTTTCTTGGTAAAATAATATATTTAAGTGAAAAAATAAAAGTGCACTTACTAAAAATATGACACACCATCTTCTTTCTTAACTTGTGTAGTTTTTACACCATTTCACTCCACAATGTGGCATATTGCACGCGTAGTTAGCCGTTCCACCAATGAGGGATTTTCTTTTCTTTTTTTTTTACTCTTTCCTAGTCGCTGGATAGATGGCGCTGAACTTGGTTAGTTACTGCAGGGAACGGAACGACACATAATTTTTTGATCACTTGGATGTAATTTTGAGATCGTAAAACGAAACGTACATAAAAAAATAATTAATGTCATTGTCACATCACATCACAATGACATTTTGAAAATAAATAAATAATAACAACAAGGAAAAAGAAAAAATATTTAGCAGTCTTTTTATGAGTTTTCTACGCCAGAAAGAAAATGTCCCAAGAGAAAAAGAAGAGAAGTCTGTGCCTTGTGGATTTGTGTAAAAATGGAGGCATACATCTTTTTCCTAAAGATGAAAGTCGTAAAGCGCAATGAGTACAAGCCATCGTACATTTTAAACCTGGACGGACCATAACAATGCATTCGCACCATGGAATTAGTATACGTAGTACATACTAGTTCCATGATTCGCACATAATGCTCAGCACACATGTCAGTCAACCAACGAGCGTATGTGACGTGACGTGACGCAATGTTTTTTTTTCCAATCGTTTTGGCTTTGGCACCTAGTAACGTAGTCAGTACAACGCCATCTACAGAGTTCTTGGAAACTATGTTTTTTTTAATACTAAAAAAAAAACCTCTTATTGAAGACTGACTTGCAATTGACATGCTTTTTTCGTTTTGACATGCTTTTGATTCGGACACTTTTGAGCGCGGATCCGATGTCCATGTGGATAGTACGTCAATGCGTCAGTATCTATAGACTACAACTAAGAATGTTAAAAGGCATTGTGCCTAACAATATCAAAAACAAATACAATGACAACGAAAAAGGATTATTTCACTTTTGTAAAATTACAAATATAATATATAGTAAAAGAAAAGAATATGACAATGAAGATAAACTTTTTAAGAAAACTAGGCCTAAGAACTGACGAAAACTAACGTACCTACCCATTTATGAGCTAACTACCTATTATAATACCTATGGTATGCGAACATGGGAATACATGCTTCCTTTGTTATGTATTACCTACCAGTACATTGGATAGCCTAAAAAATTTAAAAAATAACAAAAAGCGAAGAAGTGCAAGTAAAGCATTATTTTCTTGAACATCAGCAGCCTGTGGCTGCGTGATGTATGTAATTAATGAATATAAATTTGTTTAGCATAAGTTTGCGATCTCGCCGTACCGCGTTTAAACCATGTGGTTTTAGTCCGATGGCTTTTCATTAATTAAAACTGTATTAAATTTGTGTCATTGAAAAATGAATCTAAAAAATAAATTAACGGTTATATTTTTGAATAAACGTAATTTAAAAAAAATGTTAAGACAAAAGATACAAACTTTTATATTAAACGTTAATATTTTTTTTAGGGAATTAAAAATATCGTTAGGGGTAAAAACCTATGTAACTTTTAAAATTAATAATGTATCCATCATCTCAGATTGAAATCAATCTGGTTCATGTCGACCGATCGATATCAGCTGACATGTACTGGTTTTGTTGATGTTCTAGTGTCAGGTGTCCCGTTAAAAGGACATACAATCTCTCTTTTGATAGGGTGTCAAAATGATCATCTACACGGATTTAAAATTATAAAATGTACGTTTAATTTGGGTAGTATGTTTTTACGTAAGTAAACGGCTGCAATGCATAATATAATATAATAACACTTAAACATCTATAACAATATCTGATACGATTAGAGTATCTTATCAGATTGTCACGATATTATTGCTGTTTTTTAGGGTTCTGTACACGATGAGTGTCAAACGGGACCCTATTACTCAGCCTCTGCTCTCTGTGTGTCCGTCCGTTCGTCCGTCTGTCACAGGGATCTACAGCTTCAGCCGTATACGCCAACTGCAATTTGGACCTGTCTTTGAAGGCCTACTCCTCCGACACGGGTGGTCCAAAAACTTTCATAAAAATATATGATAGGCATTATAGAGTGAAAAATAAATTTTAAGTTTCATAAACTGTTTTTCTACTGTAAATTTTGACAAAAAAATCTAAAGTCATCGAAAATTTCACATGATTAACACAAGAATTCTCTTACTCATTCCAAACGCCTAAAGCGATTTTAATTATTATTTCACCAAATTATAGGAAATTTTTAGATCTAAAAAATTTAAGTTCAATTTTTTTTTTCCTTTCATGGCGTCCATGTGAAAAGTATTATTTTCTCCTATTTTGCGCTAGCCGGAGACGCAGTGGTTGTCATAACAGCCACTTTTCAAGGCACGCTGAAATGAACATTATTTCAATGTCGTTTCCGTTGATATTTGTACCGGCACACATCGAGTTGCTTATTTAGCGTGGTGGTAGCCGTATTTTTGAATCGTTCGTTTTCAATTTACGTGCGAAAGTATATACCCATCTCACGTAGCACATCAGAACTTGTCATTTGCAAGATGAGACAGGTATATATTTTCGCACGTGAATTGAAAAATAACGATTCAAAAAAACGGCTCCTGTACCATGTCACAATACGGGTGCGGAACTCTTTAGACATGGTAAATTACAACAATATTGAGGCAACTTTAAGGCGACACAAACAACTCGTGGCTCTCGCTAAGTATAGAACAAAAAATGCAAATTTTCGAGATTTTTTGTATGGGGACTCCCACTGGCCTTAATTTTTCTTTTACCGTGACGTAGCTTTAGTATCACGTATCCTGTACATTTCAACTGGTCACCTATTCATTGTTTTGAAGTGGATATTTCTATGTTTGCATCTCGTATAGGGGGCCCTATTCAGAACCTGTACGTCACTTTCGTAATGGACTTCACGAAAGAATTCCGCAGATCAAGCCATTTTCGCATTTCGTGCTTGACAATAAAAGCACCTTGATAGGGGAATTTTTTTGTGAAATTAATTTTGAGAAAGCTTGTTGTCTTGATTGGCGCATACCTAATCCAAGTTCTTTATTACATGTTATTACGTACATTTTTAGTCGTTCATTATTTTTGTTATTAGTTATTATTCAAGATAAGTTTGATGGGAACATAAAAAAAATTGCCTTGTTAACGATTGTTGTAACCAGTTAGCCATTAGACATGTTATTGACAACGAACAAGTGAGATTTTTTCCGCCACTGCCGTGGTGTTGCGGGGTAATGCGGCGTACAAAGAAAAGAAATAAAGATGGGATAGTGACATTTGTATAGTGGTGAAATTGCACTGATGTGTTGGCGAAAATGGTTTGCCTTCCTTACGACGTCTAATGGGTAAGTGGTTTGTGGTTGTAACAAATTGATGTCATGATTGAACTCATCACATCACTCATCAATTCATCATTGACATATTATTATTACCTCAGACTCTGAGATTATTACGAATCTCAAGATTATTATGATATCTATGGTCGCGATATAGTTCTTCCTTGATTTTATCAAAGAGGTGACCTAAGACATCTATTTGATTGAGTAACGTTTAAGATTCTTTATTTCTCATAAGAACATTTACATATACACTTAAAATGAGAACTTAATAGTACCTAACTTAAGTTAAATATATTACACGACCAGTGGGTTCAGTGCAAACTGACATATTGTAGTGCTCAAACACAACAGTTATTACATCGGATATGTATTCTAAAGTCTAAAACTATTAAAACAAGAAAATAGTTACAAGCTAACAATCCTTCTTGGCCCATCAATTTTATAACAATAAAGAACTATACACGACATTGCAATATGCCGAATTCTCCGATTCGACTCCGACATAATAATATAGATACGATATCGCTTTGATGATAATTTGGCAAAACTGATAATAATAACAAGTTTTATTTTAGATACTAATGATACATTCGATATAGTGTCCTGTGTGTGGGGAAAGTACTTGGGAGTAAAATCTACGTTAAATCTCGAAATTTACTAACTTTTCATGTTAAAACCCTTTGTGTGGGTTTGAAGTACTATTATGAAAGTATACAAAAGGAAGCAGCTTTTTATTTTAGGATGCAGTGAGTACACCATTGTGAGGAATAAATGTCCATTGTGTGACGACTTTATACGCGGTTTTAACGGAGTGTAGAAATAATTTTTCAAGAAATACAAAATGTATTTCTTTAGATTTTGTACTTTAAGAAACATATGTTTCCATCCATCGGAAAAAGATGTAGTGAGAAGAATAGAAAAAGGAATGCTTCGGTGGTTTGGCCATATGGTGAGGATTAATGAAAGTAGAGGAAGAAAGAAAATTGTTGTGCACAATTTAGGTTGAAGGTAAAACGAGGCCGGGCTGCCCTAAAAGGACGTATTCCGACCAAATTAGCGACATGCTGTAAAAGGGCAAAGTCAAAAGTACCCGGAATAGAAGAGCTTGTATGACTAGATTGATGGATGGATTTACCGTAGACCACGAGACATGCATCAGCCTCTAAACGTTGTCGTCGGCGTCGGGTATCCTTATCGTAAAAAAGGTAAAAAATTTGATCGCGCTAGATCCGATTATACAGGGTGGCCGGAAAAGAGATGTCCAAAATTTTTTTCAACCAAACGCTTTTCTGTCTTTCAATCTGATTTTAAAAATAAAAAAAATTCCAAGAACACTCCGTTTAAAAATATAAAAACAAAAATTCATTTATTATTTTAAAAATTAGATGAAACGACAGAAAAACATATTAGAAACTTGTGCTCAACTATGAATTCATAACTTATTCATAATTTAAAGAAAAATTACAAACAATTATTTTTCAAGTTTTTTAATAAGGTTGCTTCTTCACTTTGAAGGCTGGTTACAGAAAAAAAAAGCTCCATTGAGGTCTACTTTTTTTTAATGGTTTTTGTTGCTGAAGGGCAATAACAGGTTTTTAATGCAAGTGCTCGTAAAGGTTTTATGCATCAAAACCGAACAGAAAGTCGATTATTTTGCCCTAGGGCTTTATTATTATTTTTTTTATTTATTTACAATGGTTGGCTAACCTGCAGCCTTTCCTGTGTACCATAAATGTTATACTTTTTTTCCACTGTTTAACGGCTCTGGATGCAGTCCTTTTGAGCCAATTATAATTTCAAGTTCACAAGATTATATTTGTTTTATTTCCTCACACTATGCATTGAAAAACGTAGTATGATACACGGCCGTAAGAGCAATAAATTACTCGGTTACGTTTAAAACACTTGCTACGCTCGTGTTTTATATCGTCCTCGTAATTTATTCCTTTGCGCCCTTGTAGCATAAAATACTATTAAAAATGCTTACAAGCCAAAACATTTTAAATACCCTTTCCTATTTTTTTGGACTTTTAAGACTAATATGCTCGAACACTAATTTTGAACTGATTCTATAAGGCCTAGGTTGATTATATGTTTTCTAGGTGATAAATGATATTAAAGTAATAAATAACTTTGAAAAAAACAACTACAGACATCCAATAGAAAGAGGAAAAAATCATATCTAATGTCAGGGTGAAAATTATGAAAAAATCATAAAAAAAATATATCTCCTAAATTACTAAAAATCGCGGAACATACATGGGGGTGATTTGGATACCCCTAGATGTAAGGCAGCCAAAAAAAAAATTGGACGACTGTTTCCCGGCCAACCTGTATATATTATCTAATAGAATGATGAATGTGGAAGAAGCGAAACAGGTGTGTCGGGATCCTAGCAGAAGGAAATATGTAGTCTCTGCCTACTGTTCCAGGAGATGTACCATGTTTATGTATTTATATATGTTAAGTTATAATTCCCAATAATTTTCCTTAACTTTTTCAGTATGCCCAGGCCAAATGTTAGTTGGTTTTGGCTTAGGTTGGTCTGCACCAGTGATTCCCAAACTGCAAGACCAAGGACAAACCCCGCTGCCTAATATCATCAGCGATGGAGAAGCTTCCTGGGTTGCGTCCTTGCTTTATGTTGGTTGCATTATTGGTAAGAATTTTTCGAATTTCTTCTACTATTCTACTGATTTCTTCTACTACTATTCGCTGTTCTTGTAGGGAAGGTTTATGATTATGACACTCTCAGAATTAAGTATTTAATTGCAATAGCAAACAATTTCAAACGAAGTGGTTTTGTTTATTATCAAAGACGAGCTCACGCGGGACGGACCAACAAAGGCTATAACGGAACACTATTACGGGTTTCAGCACAAAAGGGGATCCAGAATTTGATTTTAGGGGGGACCATTCTGAAAAGATTTATCACAAAAAAGAAAAGTAAGTTTTAGGCGTCTTAAAGCCTTGAGGTACTTTTGACAAACCTATCTGCACCTATACCTAAAATACCTTGCTGTCTAAAAGTGCAACCGAATCAAATCGAGAAGTCAAGTCAAATGTATGGAATACCTGAAGATTTCTTGCCCCTTTATCTACCAATTCAGCATCTTGGACGAATTGCAGCATTTATTTTAAACCAACAATTAGCAGAATCCGAAGCTTGGCAACGAATATTCGGACCATCTTTAGTCTAGCGTAGACAACCATATCGGGCTCGATAGCGCGTGATACAGTGCTCTCTCTGTTGATCTACTTTGAGAGGATTAGACATGTTCAAACTCGATATGGTCTGCTATGCTAGTCCCTCTGGTGTGAAGAGACGGAAACTTGTAGATAGCACTCATCATACTGAATATTTTTCCTGCAGAAACAAACTCTCGCAAATCTTAATGTTGGTATACAATGTGTAACAGAAAGGTGTAACCATATTTGAAGAGCTTATTCAGTCAATAGTATAGAACAACTTTTACTATAGAGCCAACTGTCAAATCTCGAAAAAAAAATTTGCCCTTCCATACATTTCGGCCGAGCGGCATTGCATTTTTCTATAACCGGAGCCGGATTTCTCCAATCGCGTTTCTGTTTAACAGATCCCTAGAAAAAAAAAACAAAAATCATCTACTATTTTATCAAAATAATACATTATTTACTGAAGTAGATATGCAAGTTCTAAAAGTATTTATTTTTTTTAGCCCACACAAGGTTTTCAGGGAAAATAAACGATGGCATATAATGTTATATGTATTATTCCGTTAAGCTTTTATTTGTTTTTACTGTGAAACGAAAAAATGAAGAATAATAAATAAAAAAAATATAAGGGTGGCCATATTGTGAGGTAAATGCTGTAACTGTGTATAAGTACCATTATTTCCAGGGCCACACATATCAGGGTTGCTCTCGAACAAGATTGGAAGACGGCCGTGTCTCATACTGGGCGGAGTACTGACTCTTCTTTCGTGGGTCATAGTGGTTATCACCAGGAACCTGGCCATGGTGTTTACTGGTCGCATCATCCTGGGCCTGGGCATTGGGATCATTTTAGTTTGCCATTTTGTTTATACTAGTGAAATTGCGTGAGTCAAACTTATGGTTTACTACAATTGCTTTCGCAGACCTCAATTCGGGCCAACCAAGAAAAGTATTCCCAAAGTAAACGCGGAATGGGGAGGGGGAAGAATACTTTTCATTCCCAAAGTTTTCCCCCCTTGTTCCGCATTGCCACTCTCTCTCTAGAACTGTAACGCTATCTGTGCCGATTGCCAACCTTCACGTGCGGTTTCTTGGTTGGCCCAAACTGTATACTACTTAAGAGGATAGGTTCCGCTTGCATACTACCCTATTACTCCATGCGGAAAGACCCGCAGTGCGACTGGGACGGATTCTGGAAAAAAGTCAAAATGACAACGTTTTTCACTAATTTTATTGTTAAAAAAAGCAAAGGTGCTATGAAATATCTGCCCTGTTAAGAGTTTCATAAAGTTTATACATAATTTAATCCATAAATAATATGAACGGTTTTTTGCTCCAACAAATTTAAACCTCGACATGAAAACTTTTTTTAGAGCAATCTTTGGTATTTTATTTCTCAATATTGGAATAACTTCTGAGGATTCTGTTTCAATATGAGTGTGTTTTATATACCAGGAATAATAAATTATGGTTTTGCGGAAACTATCCTCTTAAACGCCTCCTCGTAGTTAACACTGCCACAGTATAGATAAGTAAAACAGTATTATGTCTTTATATAAAACGGTCGGAACACGCGCTTCCAAATCTCGGTACACACCTCATAGTAGGGGTGCGCCATAGTCAAGAGGTGTCGTCATTACGCGCAAAAACCATACAATCGCTGAAATCACATTTTGGGGTATCTATGGAATGTGATCATAATATTTTAGACTGAGTCTAGTTATCTAGATCAGGGGTCTCCAAACTACGGCCTGCGGGCCAACACCGGCCCGGGAGCACCACCAATTTGGCCCGCGGTCGCCGGCGGGACACGCCCGATTTCTATCCCGCTATAGTTAATTTAAAATTCACAAGCGTATAATATTAACGTGATGCTATTTATAATATGATCAAAGTTCACAACTCGTTATAATGCGTATTTGTCTAAAAGTAGTGTTATCATAGGAATGTTATTACAACCCTATTTCAAGGTCTACGCACAGCACGCGCTGTGGTTTACTCCGTCGCAATGGTTAATCTTGCCCGAAGTACAAATACTCCTGCGCCCTGCGCAATAGATATTTCACTGACCGGCTAATCCCAATACGAAAATTTGCGCGCCAATTATTTTACAGTGTTTTGGAATCATGAGCTATTATAGTCTTGGCCCTCGGGACTTATTGGAGGAATCAGTGTGGCCCTTAGGCAAAAAAGTTTGGAGACCCCTGATCTAGATCTTTGTTTAAGTCGAACTAAAAACCGTGAAATTTGAGTAATATCATAGTCCAACGTGTATGCTTGATGTGATCTTCACTGCGTTTTGGCGATTGACAATTTTATAATTTCAGATCAAAAAACATGAGAGGTATTCTCATGACTGCACTGGGAATCTACTCTTCATTGGGCGTACTGGTCGTATACTCTATAGGGCCTTACATCTCCTACGCTGACATTGGATACCTGGGTGCAGCACTGTCCTTGCTTTATGGAGTCGGTCTCTTGTTCGTACCAGAGACGCCTAATTTTATGGTCTTGAAAGGTAAAAAGAAAGTTCTTGTTAATATATCGACTACGACTACTGAGTCTTACACCCATATTCTTAGACGTTTCCTCAAAGCGCCCTCGACTCAACCTCAGTCGAAGCCCTCTTGAGGAACTTCTCAAAACCACCTCCAAAACGGTATTCTCAGTCGTAACCTCGACCTTAGCGGGGGTTTCCTCGAATGAGTGTAGCATAAAATCTCACAGCAATAAGTAGCTGTATTATGGGTGGAATTGGAAGCTCTCTTTGATTTTGATTCGGTGTTAGGCACAACAGAGGCAATATAGTGTTTATTATTGTGTCTTTTCGAAAGCGTAATCTTTTTTGGAATTCATTGTCATAACATTCCATTGGATTTGAAGCGACCTATGAATATAGATTCATAGGACCCAAACCTAGGCTTCTTATTCCTGCAAACGTCACCAACAAGGTAATAAGCCGCCTAGCTTCAGAAAAATCAGCAGATGTATGGAGGAATATCGAGGGATGCCGACAGTCGAAGATGTTTCTCTCAACTATAGTCTACAAAAAAGTGAGGTATATTCTTAACCTAAGCAGAGTCAACCTAGGTTTGTTGGTAGGTATTCTAAGTGGCCACTGCAGGCTGAACAGACATCTGTCAATAATGAATGTACAGGAGGATCCCTCGTGTCCGCATTGCGGCGAGGAGGAAACGAGTATACATTACTTAGGAGAATGCTTCATATATTCTAGCCTAAAATGGGAGATACTTGGTGATGACCACATCAAGGAGGAAGATCTCAAGTATCTTGAGTACTCAGATATATTTAGATTTAATAAAAGAAGCGGAAGATTTGACCATCCGCCTGAGCCCAGCAGGCGTCCCACCTCAACATCATCATCAAATAACGTCGTTAGTCGGATAGTCGTACGGACCATCAAAAATATAATCAAAAGACTCCTCAAAATTTTCTTCTTCAGAGATTTTCGGAACAAATCACTGAGTGAATAACGTTGAAGCGTCGTTTACAAGTCTCGAGGATGCCTTAAGGCTGGTCGGGAGGTACCTTGAGTTTGACAGTTGATTCCTCTAAGGGAATCTCTCAAGTGGAGGAGATATTTATCAACTAAACATGCAAAATTCCTCGAGTAAGGTCGAGTCGAGTCGAGGAAATCTCGAGGAAACGCCTAAGAATATGGGTGTTAAGCCCTTTTGTCTGCTGTGTGTGCTACAGTCATTCATGACTTCTCTTAGTTAAGTAACTTTATTTTTTTATTCCGTTTTTTCCTATTTAGATTGCTTTTGTACGTTCTATATTGTGCAATTGTGTTGTAGCAGATTTTGCATTCTATTCTATTCTATTCTATGTTAATCTTATATTATGTGTTTTATTACGTTATAATCATCAACCATTAAAGTAATTTTTTAATTTTCTACCGTTTATATGTCGCAGGCAAATAATAGAATTCCGCCATTTCCGAACGGCGTCGTCAGTTCCGAAACGCTCGCTGTTTTGCAATTTGTAAACGGCGATTTTTTTTTATTTGCCTGCCACATACATACTGTCTTACTATGTTTACAATACGACTGAGAAATAAGAGTGTAACCCCCGGTTTCTGAAAGGCCAATCAATGTTAACAGTAGATTAAAAAATAATTATCTGCGGATTAAGCCAGAAAAAGTGGGAACTTTACATTGAAATCAAAAATTAACTAAGTTAATTATTGATTCATCACTATTCAGACTTCATTTAAGCTTTATTTTCACCGTTATTTGCGGTTAAAGTTTTTTTAATCTACTGTTAACTTTGATTGGCCTTTCAGAAACCGGGGGTAAGTTTTCCAAGTGATTTTATAATACTAAAAAGTTCTTAACATTTATTACGAGAGTTTTAGGACATAAAAAGGGCATAACTTCTCCTTTTTTTTATGTTACTTTTTGTATTAAGCGTCATGTATACTAATATAGATACTTAAATTCTTTAATACAATATACTCACATCGAGTGACAAAATATTTAATTTGAAAAAGATATGTTAGGTGAAATAGTTGGCGTTATTTCTCAGAGTGCTCCGATAATTACATTTTTGTATTGCATTTATTGTAAACCTAAATTTGATGTGGGTATTATGGGTATTGGAAGGAGTTATTTGTTAAATGTTCAAATGACTCAGGTCCGATCGTGTCCGTCAGTCTCCGTCAGTTAATTTTGTTTGCTTAGCTCGCAATTTACTAAGAATATAAATATCAAGAAGTTTATAACCAGACTAGAGTGCTAAGCTCTATTGAAAGCCATACGCTAAAATAAATTATCTTTATGTGTCTCTATCTTTATTACTCATGAATCGCGTGGTATAATGCCATGGTGAAATTGTATTTATTACTCTTGTAGGGTACAGAATTTAATGGTCAGCGCTTGGGCTCGGGAAAAACAAGGTTAGGCGATCTCACTTTGGATGGTAGCAAATGTTACAATGTCTAAACAAAATGAATAACACTTGCTACTCGATAAGATAAAGTACAAGGGTTGATGAGAAAATTACAGTAAGATTTTATGGTAGAAAAAAAAGCAACCCAGTCACTTTGACAGCTCGCAGGCGACTGAGGGCCGCGACCATGTTAGCGGTTTTATTGAAATTCCAGACTTTTTCTGAAGTAGCTAAAATGTTAGTGCAATTTTCTCATCAACCCTTCTACTTCATCTTATCGAGTAGCAAGTGTTTTTTTTTTTTAGAAATTGTGGTTTTTGCCATCAAAAGTTTAGTGAGAACGCTGAACTCTGTTTAAAGGTAAATTTTTTTTCCTTTCATTGTTGTAGAAAGTATGCCTTGGTAAATATATTTTAATTTTGAATTTTTGACATACTTAAAATTTATAAATCGTATGACAGGTAAAGAAGTTGAAGCCGCAAAAATCCTTAAAATGCTTGGAAGAGAAGAAAATATATCTGAAATTACAGCATCAAATGAAAATTTAAATGATAAAGAAATAAATAAAGTACGATGGACAGAAATATTTTCAGTCAAAAGCAACAGAAAAGCTTTATTTATTACCCTTACTTTGGCTATATTGCAACAAATGTCCGGTGTTTTAGCTGTGACATTTTACGCTACACAAATATTTGACCTAGCTGGGTCATCTATAAGACCAAATATAGCTACAATTATTATGGGAATAACACAATTATTGTCTAGCATCATAACGCCATTCTTTGTTGAAAGATCTGGAAGAAAATTTTTATTACTGATTTCAACATCTGTTTGTGCAGCAAGTTTGGTAAGTCATAATAGTTAGTCTGTTTATTTATAGAATAATGTATAAATTTAGTCCTCTTTACATGGACGACGTCTGTAGTTCTCTTTTTTATTTCCAGTATAGACAAAAATTATACAACTTGCTAAACATTGCATAAAAACGAGGAAATATTCACGATATCCTAACAACTTTTATGATGGTATTTTATAAAATTTTGCTTTTTGGGCTAAATAGATACATAGTTAGATGCCACTAAATAATACTTATGAAAAAAATATGAACAAAATAAGGTGTTGACTTCACATTTCGTTTTTACCTTTTGGGAGAATCTTAACAAAAATCCAGGCGTAAAGGGGAATGAAGGATGAAGTACTTAATGTTTTGAGTTTCACCAATTATTATTTCTGTTTGTATGAATGTACATAGACTTAATTTGGGGCATAAATAATTTTTTTACATGTAAAATAAAGCTGATATGTATAGAGTGTAAATGGACACAAACAATCACATCTCTCACTAGTAGGTTTTCAAAATAAGGCAACGTAAAAATACTTGTCCGTGTAAATTAAATGAAACCACGTGATCATACTGAACAAATTTTCCAAAGAAAAACGCCTGCGGAAATAATTAAAAACAAACATGCAATTTGTATGGGCAGGTCCAATTTTTTATCATTTTCCGTGGGTGTGTTTCAATAAGAAAGTTGTTCGGTACAATATGATCACTGATTTAATTTAAGAGCGGTATCGCAGCCGGATTGTGAAAAACCCGCCTTTTTCTAATAAATCGAAACAGAACACTTAAATTCAAAATTCAACAATTGTTGAAACAGTTACTCAATAAAACCTTATTACCTGTATATTGTGTATGCTGCCATCGCAAAGTTTCCATTGGTTTCTGTAAATTAGAATATCAATATTTTGGATTCTACAGATTCAAACAAAAGGGAAATAAATTATGTTTCTTTTTTCAGGCTATCTTAGGTCTATACTTTCTTATGGACGACAGAAACCATTCTGCTGTGGAGAGTATAGGTTGGATTCCCTTGGTGACACTTATGATTTTCCTTATCTCCTACAATTTAGGTGATGTTTTCTCTATGTATTTGTTAGGAACTTAATGTCTTTGTTTGTTTTGTTAGCATTTAAAGACTTCTTCATGTTATTGACCGTGGTTTACATAAAATTATGTTTGCTTTTAGCTTTATTTAAAGTTATCTTTTGATTTTCAAAGAATCCTGCCTGATCCACAAGAAAACTTTTTTGAACTAAATGGAACGATTATGTAGTTGCAAATATAAAGATCAAGGTGACAGGTTGCCCAGATATTTTTCGGCAATGCCGGGGACGGTCATACAGTACAAAAATGCGTTTTTTGGCGCGAACTCCTAAAACTTACAACAATCTCTTTCACAGGTTTCGATATAATGCCTGGCACCCTCACAGGAGAGTTGTTCAGTGACAATGTAAGAACTAGTGGTGCAGCTCTAGTTATTACTTCGGGGTGGCTCGTTGGCTTTGGAGTAGCTACTGCTTTCGGCTACATGGTGACTGGACTTGGCGGCCATTTTGTATTTTTAATGTTTGCCGCATCGTGCGCTTTGGCATTTATTTTTTCCGTGGTTTTTGTACCTGAAACCAAAGGTAAAAGCTTGCTTGAGGTTCAGGAAATGTTAAATAAATAAATAATTTTTTAATTATTATTGTATTTATAGTTTTTTTATTTACAATGTATTAAATATTATAAATAATGTCTATTTTTATTAATTACACAACACATATATAAAAAGGGCAGCGGGTTGTGTCAGAGACACAAGTGTAAATTATTTTCTGTAATCAGAAATCAAATTTCCCTTCGTTAAAAAAGGCCGTTCCGGAAGTGACGTACAAGTTCTGGACATATTCGAGATGCAATAAAAAAGAATCGAAAAAAAAGCATTGTTTATTCCATTAAAATTATAAAAATCATGGATGTATAGGTCCATGATAAAAATACACTGCAGCCCAACCAAGGAGGTTCCAATTAATTGTTTTGCTGTTGTACATTGTCTATGGCGGTGAGCACTGTAGACCAACTCGTGGCCGAACTACTTATTATTTGACTCACAATTTGGCATCTTCTTTTTCCAATTCGAAAACCTTTTCGAGGTATAACTTTTCTTAACTGTTTTTAATAGACAGATTTTAAAATAAGCGTACATACATACATTTGACTTTAAGTGGCGTCATCATCACACATTTTGATAGACGCATAATTTTTTTTTGAACCGCATCCTAATTTTGGCAAGGATCCAACCATTCAATCTAATATGATGACGTCACTTCTTGTGAGAACTGAAATGCTTATAAAATCGGTTTATAAGCACTTTATTAATGTGTAACTGAAATTAAATTCCTAAACTGATATATTTAGAAAAAATTGCTCATTGATGTTTAAAACACAAACAAATTGTGAACTGCTGGATTTTGGCGCCATAATTTTTACTCTGTTTTTGTGGGTCAAAAAAAACGAACAATTTTTTACCAGCAAAATTAAGAAAGCTTACGACAAAAATGTTACTAAGATTTTTTTGGCGGGTAAAATAGTTAGGTACCTAACCTACCTATTACATGAGTTTAGATAGTCGCCTACGGCTTGGTTTTTTTTAACTCATATGTACTCGTATTTTAATCACCCCTGTTATGCACCAGCTTCACAAAATTTATTTCTTTTAGCTCTATCTACGAATTAGTATTATCGTCAATAATTCTACAGGTTAAGGTAGTTTATGTAGGTTATTTAATAATATCAAACGTAAATATGTAAAACTCATAAAATAAAAATACCTGAAAGCTTGTGTCACTAAAACAAACACTAAAAAAATAAAATTACCTAGATACGAGTACCTATAGTTTGAAAGAAAAGCGGCTCCAAAAATATATTATGTGGGGTCATTTAACAGATTCTTTTAAAACTAATTTAAAGTTTCAAAGTAGAAAAGATCTGTTAGAAACAAATTTCAAAATACGACAAATATTTTAAAAAGTTCGCCACCGAGATACACATACCATATTTTGGTAACAATTTGATACACTAGAGGGCGTTATGTCACAGGTTTAAATCTCAAATATCAATAAAATATTTGGCTTACTTGAAATTTGTTTCTAATTGATTTTTTATAGTTTGCAGGGCGGATTATAAAAAAAAGGGGAGGGAAGCGCGTTCTCTGTGTTAACATTTTACAAATACCCTAAAAACGGAGATTCAGCGAAAAAGAACGGAGGAAATTTTGAAGTCATTGTGGTTTGCGTAACTTAAATGATGCGCCAAGTGTTCTCCTCTTCCGAAAATGGGTTAAAAAGTTTAAATAAACCGCTTTAGCACAGGGTCCTTGGGGTCCAAAACTTGAGAAAATGTTAATTAACCATCCCTGAGCAACATCCGAAAGTTTCATTGACTTCCGACCTTTTTCTATCTGAAACTACCTGTCGACTGAAGTAATATGTTAGGTGTGCCTTGGTCTATGCTGACATGCTGACAGTACAGCAAGAGCGGGCGGCCACTTCTATTCCGAAGGACTATAGATTTGGATAATAAAACCTCGGTGATAAATAACCATAATTTTATAACAGCTCATAAAAAAATATCAGAAAAAAAATTGCATCATTAAAATTAAAGTCCAAAGACCTACTTCGATTCTCTTTTTTCACTCGCGCTACTGTTGAAGCTTGTCGTTCATCTCTGTCGTTCGGTGTTGCTAGTTCATAAGGCACGCCCATTTTTCAGTTGACGGTATAAGAATGTACTGTATCTTCCTTCGTTTGTTATTTTATGTTTATGATTACATCTCACTTACTCTTACTTTTTTCAAAAAATGTGTCGCAAAATTACATTTTAAAAAGTCGCTCGTCGACCAATTTGTGTCCGCCCCTATGGCGGCAGCGGCAGATACGCGTAGGCAGTTTGTTTACTTCGTTTTGGACGTGTCTAAATTGTCCTTTATATTACCAACTAGCAGTATAATTTTGTAGCCTTCCTGCTATGTAGGTACATAGATAGTGTTACTTTTAGGTCATAATTAATTTAGAACTTGGTATTGTTGGTTTCTTGGAAGTTTGGGAATTTGCAAAGAGGCAGAGAACATAAACACAAAGTCCGTGGCTTTTATATTAGTTAGACGTAATCTACTTAGATTTGCGTATCTACTTTCAGCTGATTTGCACGATCATGTAAACTTTACTTACATTCTTACATATATGTACGTACTTAGGCGAGTTTTCGTCTCGCGGCCAAGTATTTTTTATGTAAACTGACATTAAAAAAACCACGTAACTATATTTAATAGAACATCAATATTTTCTTTAATAATACAGTTATAATTTCTGCCCTTGGCCGCTTTTTACCGAATTCTCGTGATAAAATTATTTTAGATTATCAACTGCAAAATGTTAATAATAAATTGTTTTATTTTATAAAAATTATTTTCGAAAATCATATACAATTCAAATGATAACAATTTCATTATGTGCGCTATTTATATATAAGCAAAGAACATTAGTATTTTCACTTAAGTATTTAGAAAGTAAGTATTGGCTCTAGAAAGTATTTATGCTTGCCACAAGCGGACTAAAACTACGTTTTATGCTCTAGTGCATGAAAGTGTTTACTTCGTCTAAGACTATGGCTAACTATGGTTCGCGCTAAGATTCTATCATATTAGCGCGAACTGACAGGACAGAAGCTTCAGATGATGGTCAACGACTATATTAGGTAAAATAACTTTAAAGAGAGATAATATAAAATAAATAAAAAGACATGCATGTCCGATTACTTATTTAGGTTATTTAAACGTGGCTTTATAGGGTAAGTTCCCTCTACCTTCCCACTTGGTGGAAAAAAAATAACGGTGGCGGGAGAGAGCTGTTGTTTTTTCTCAGTCAACAGTACATATTTAGTTGTTTGATTATTTAATTAATGATTAAATAATACTGTTTCATTTCCTTGCAATCTAATATCTCGGGTAATACGACTCGTTTTATGCACGCGTATAACAATCTACTATTGTTTGATATAAGTAGCAGAAAACTGCATTTAAATCTATCAAGTGGAAAATTTATTATACTTACCCGTAAATAAACTTTTCCCAAGGTACATAAAATTGAATAGCTAGTTAAAAGTTTCACTCGTTAGTTAATCGCTTTTCCGAGTTCAAACTGCTTCATCGGAAACCGATTGAAACTAGTTTTCCAGTAAAGCAATCGCAATATTTTATAATTTATAAAAGTTTTGAATGCCTAGTTGTTATTAGAAACGTTAAATGACACCAGTAAACTTATTAATGATAGGATAGTAAATCATAATGAAAATTATGCCCATACAATTAGCTAAAATATGTTTACATAACTACATGATAACGAAAGAAATTCCGTTTATGGAAGAGGAAAAAAATGAGGAAATGTATATTTCTGAGGCCTCGCGCCCATACAAATCAAATACTTGCCGATCCAAGCTCAGGCTCGCGCGTTTTGTGTTTTTAAGTGTTTAGATTTGATGTTTTTTAATGTTCCAGATGTCTATTTATTATTATTCTTTTTATATGTAAATAGTGCTTGAACTCAAGTTTATTATAGTATATTAATGCTCTGGATAGCCATGAATAACAACTACCTGTGCGCTATTTCCCGAAAATTTGGGAGTTTTGATTATTTATTTCTGCTACAATTTTGTATGAAATTAGTAAAATAAGTTTGATTTATTCCATAGAAAACGTTATTACCAAAGAGCTATATTTTTGTCATCTGATTTAAAGTATGATATATACAAACGGCTTTCAAATTAACGTGGATTGTACTGAAATAAACAAAGATATAGAAAAAGTAGTTCACTTATTCGATTTGATTTGAAACAGCCTTTTATACCATATATGTAGATTATATTAAAATTAAAAAGGGTTGGTTGGCGGTAGCCTGGAGCATTTTGTACAGTCAAAAAATACTAAATGCTCCACGTTGCGATCAGCCAAGTTTTTTTTCCACCGACGATTATTATTTTCAAACTTGATGGGTGGTCAGCTCTATCGCCGTACTTCGGGTAGAAATACACGCTTTTTAGGGCATGCAGGTTTCCTTACGATGTTTTCTTTCACCGTTCAGCAAGTGGTAAGTAAGAATAAATACTATGCACATAAATTTCGAAAAACTATTTTTTTGCATGCCCGAACGGGCATCGAACCGCATCTCAAGATTGGGAGGCCAGCTTTCTGCCCCTGAGCTACCGCTGTTTTTTATTATAATTTAATATTAGTAATATGTATTATAGTGAAACTTAAAAATATATTAATGAACCCAAAGATATTGTTTCATACTTTGGACAAACCGCATTAATATTCCATTTCCCATTTAGTCATAGCCATTAAGGCTGTGGTTGAGCTATCCAATTCTCATCTCTGACCGGTAAACCGTATGGAATTGTAATTATAGTCGATTGCGCCAGCTTATTCGATTGTCTATGGTTTAGTGATGTAGGCAAGAAGCTTATGACCATATTGGAGCGCTTACTTCATACAACAAAGCCACGACAAAAATTTGGTCTTTCAAAAGTAATAGAGATACTTATCTTGATCTTACTCGAAGAGAATAAAGTTTAATGAGTAAAAGAGAAAGAGTTAAGAGAATGAAAGTCAGGTTTAGCGTGCGCGTTTTAATAAAAGTAAGCACTCCAGTTTGGGTATTAGTTTCGTGGATGTACTGGATGTAGCAATATAATATGCTTATGCACCTGTCTTATGATTGAGTGATTGAATATAATTTAGTATAAAGTAATAATAGATAAAATATGATAATATGATATTATGATATAGCCAGACATAATTTAATAGACTTCAAAATATTAAAAGTCCTGTCAAATTTACAGTCCCGGCAGTTACCTTTCATTCATCACCTTTATTCCATTGAACAATGCACTGCACAGGTTAGAGGTCGAACGCTTAAGTGCATTCACGATGTGTCCGGCCCATGTTCTATCACTATTCAATCACTAGAACGACTAGAATCAACACCATAGACTTAAGATCCTATAGATATCCTATCCTAAGTCTATGATCAAAACAAAACAATATGATATGTTTTGTTTCCACATCAAAAATCGGTGCCATTTTTTTCAACCAAGGCATGGCAGGCAAAAACAATGTTGCCAGAAGAAGATTTGCAAAAACTTGAAATTTTATATCTAAAAAGTATTTAGTTTGTAGTAAGTAAGAGTAGTGAGAAAAAAGAACATCATATATTCCCGGTCACCCAATAATAAAAAGTAAATTTTAATCATTATTTATTACATTCTTATATTATTATATTATATTCATAATATCTTTATTATATTCTTTACTAGATGTGCCTGCGACTCCGCCCGCGTTGTAAATATAATAACTATAAATAAAAACCCCCGAACACTTGAATCATAGAAAATAGTTGTGAGTGAAGTTGGATGTAGGAGATAATCTCTGGAACTATACAACGTGTAACAGAAAGGTGTAACCATATTTGAAGAGCTTATTCAGTCAACAACTTTTACTATGGAAAAAAACAAGTATATCGAAAAAAAAAAGTTGACTGTTTCATAGAAAAATGCAAAGCAAATACGAAATTCTGCCGAGATCATCATTCGTACGCGTCTATGCATGTTTGCGTCTGTTTTCGCTCCGTGTCGTCCAGTCCGCCTTCTGGTAGTATCTATTTTGTGTCCAAATGTGTCTATTTTGTATGACTTGCATGATGTTAGGTTTTGGCAAACGCAGTACAGTTTGAGCGGCCGTTTAGACATGTCATAGCAATCTGACGTTACTCAAATGCGGATCATTTTGATAAGATTTTGATTTCATAATTTCATTCTTTAATTATTAAGCGATCACGTATCAAAACCCATATTAATTATGCCGTTCATCATTGTCACAATCCAAGGAATCGAATTGCACGATTTTTTTCGCCATTTTGGCTTTCGTGTGAGTGATACGCGCACACAAAGGTGTGTAGAGCGCCATCTTACTTTTCCCGCGAATTGTGTTCCTTTCTAGCTTTTCGATTTTATATCCTTGGATTCTTTATTGCACTTATTATTCTTTGTTTCATACATTAAATATAATTCACACTAGAGACTCGGTAAGTGGTCAGGACCATGGTTCAATGACCTTTTTAGCAAAATACGAAAAAATATTATTTGTGCCCGTATATTTGTTCAAGTAACATCCCGAGTCATTATTATGGGAAGCCAAAATTTCATTTTGCGTTAACCACAGAACTTTGTTACTGATCGTTTGGCGTTATCAATAAAAGTCACCTTATACAAGGTGTAACAGAAAGGTGTAACCATATTTGAAGAGCTTATTCAGTCAATGGTATAGAACAACTTTTACTATGGAACAAACCCTGTAACTCGAAAAAAAAATACTTTTTCATAGAAAAATGCAATGCCGCTCGGCCGTAATGTATGGAAGGGCAGATTTTTTTTTTGGGATTTCAGGGTTGGTTCCATAGTAAAAGTTATTCTATACCATTGACTGAATAAGCTCTTCACATATGGTTACACCTTTCTGTTACACGTTGTATATTAAAAAACAAGATCAAGAAAAACTGTACAAAGGTGACCTTATTTGTTTATTTAGGTGAGCCAAAGAACTTTTGGAAATAGTAATAAATCTGCGACGTGACTCCGGCTTGCCTTATCAATTACGATACGGTGATCGCGACGCATCCGGTGGTGTGGAAGCCTGTGAGCTATTTTTAGATTATTTAACTCTGTATACATTCAGGATACCGAACGGATTGCCCAAACGACGTGTCTGGAGAAGCAAACTCACTAACCGTATTAACACCATTGAAATATCTCAAGATCTCGTGCTTAAATACTTAAGAGGTACCCTTAACTACCTGACGTCGGACTCAGAGACTCCAGCGGCTTTTGTTTTCCAATTTATTCGGCCAACGTAAGCCATAGGAATCTGTGTGTCTATGTACATTTTGGTCGATGCTTTGCTTTGCTTTTGCAAGCACTTGTCAGGTGTATACTTTATCAATTCCTTTATAGGTGATTAAAAAAAAGGTTGCAAATCGGCATTTTCTTTATGTAAATCTCATGGGCTTTTACCTCACATTGAACTTACAACTTAGATATGATTTTTGTTTTATGTTTATTGTTACTCAATTATTTAAGAAATATTGAATTTAATTGTTTTTAATTAAACGATATGGATGTTGAAGTTACTTTAACTAGTTACTAAGATCTTTGACTTTTTATAAGCGGTCTCCAGGTAGTCGGTAGTCAGACGTCAGGTAGTTGTGTAACTGAAAAACACGTCAGGTAGTTAAGGGTTAATATTAATAAAAGAGCTGGAGATGATAGCTTACAACCAATTTTTGTTTCCAAATCAGCTGAGAAGGTATGTAGCTTTACTATTTAGAAGTTCATTAAATGAAGGAAGATATTCCCACCCAATGGAAACGTGCTTTTGTTGTTCCTATTCACAAAAGTGGTCCTAAACTTGATGTTAAAAAGTATTCTGGTAATATTTTTTCTAACCTTAACGTAATCAGCAAAGTATTTCAGTTTATAGTTCACGATCAGCTGTGTCCTTGTCGCACGCAGCACCCTTCAGAACAACATGGCTTTATTCGTAAGCATTCGACAACATCGAACTTTGTCGAGTTTGTTGATACGGTTCCAGAATACACGGATCGTGGTGTAAAAGTTGACGCTGTGTACACTGATTACTCCAAATGCTTTTACAGACTTCGCCATGATATTATCGTCCAAAAGCTGGCTCTGATCGGTGTACATGGTGATTTCCTTCGCTAGCTGGAATCATATCTACAAAACCGGATCCAATCGGTTCGTTTAGGATGCTATCAATCGCGTTTCGCACCTATTTCCTCAGGAGTACCCCAGGGCTTACATCTAGGACCGTTATTGTTTATTGTATGCATATTCGACATTACTGAATGTTTTTGATACGCTAAATTTCTCATGTACGCTGATGATACGAAGGTGTGCCTTTTGTTAGCAAAATAATTTAGACCTTAATAGCCAGAAATGCCAATTAATTACTTTCATAAGTATATACTTTACCCCCTCCCACATACACCCTCTCACACTTCCTTCCTCCTACACGCCCACACATACATATCCCTTTTGCACAAACATACCCTCACAGCTCACACATAATTTTTTATGATGTTGTAAAGAATTTTCAGATATAACGTCATTTGTGCATTTTTGGCATTTTTTGATTGTGATGTGATAGCTTATAAAAAGTGTTCTGTCTGTCTTCTCATCTGTCAGCCTTCTGTCAAATCAGTTGGAAGCAAATTATAATAAATTTATATTGATAGCAAAAGTTCTAAACAGCCTTTTCTCAAGTGACCCCACACGAAGGCGAATGGATGTTGCAGCTTTTTCGTAAAAATATTCATCATCATGAGGTGTTTTAGACCACAAGTTCTAAAAATCTCGAAATGGTTATCGAATAAACACACCTTTACATAATTTAATCTAAGCGAATTGCAGCCAAGGCTTGTATAGTAATTTTCTCAAATAATGTGTGGATATATTCATATAATTTGTAAATTGAAACATTTTATTAGAAAGTAGAATGGTTGAAAGTATTGGTTTGGAAGTAAAGGTTGACTTTCCAGCGATAAGAAAATAATTATCACACCTTCGTGACTTTCTAAGTCTTTTACGAAGATATTTGTAATCTCGTTACATCGACATAAATTTCGAAAATAAGAGCAACCTGCAACAAAAATGAAATACGTTTTTACATTTTACAATTCACAAAGTTGATGTGCCAGGTACTTTTAGTAGGAAAGGTTTCTACTAGAAACTCTAGAGTCTAGAGTAACACTTACCTTGGCGTCCAGATATTCACGATCTGAGGCTTCATTAAGAAAAATTACACTTGAACTAGTCAAAACTTTTGACTTTTTAAATTTTTGTATCCACCTGACCGATTTTTAGCATTGATGTCGGGTTTGTGTAATTTTTTTAAGTTTACATTGATCAGCATGAAATGAATGACCCAAAGCGTTGTTGGTTTATTTTTCTAGGAAAATTCGCCGAAATATGCCAGAAACACGTTTTCGGATATGGATTTCGATTTTCTTTCATTCTTCCATTGAAGAAAGTTGTCATATGTTTGTAAATATTTGTTTTCTATTACGGCTCTTGCCGCCTCTTGAATCTCAGGTAGCGTCGAATTATTTTTATAGAACTCTACTTCTTCGCTTGAGCTCATTTTGTTTTATTAATAATTTATGAATCCAATAAAATACAAATAAAATTTTCACGTTTCGCGTGCTAAATTTTTTTCGAGTTACCATATTTATATTCAGCCACTTTAATACTCTTTGAACATTCGAATTCACATAGCTTAATTTAAAAAAAAATTTTTTTTCATAGAATATAGGCCGTTTTAGTACATAGTTTTCATTATAACCATTATTTTTTTGTGATTTTTTAAAGAATTATACTGATTGCAGTGGCGTGCACAGAACTTTTTTCCGGAAAAGCAATCAGAAGGTCAAGTACGACAGTAAAAAAAATATGAAAAATTTTTAATAACACTTTGAAAAAAAAAAGTTAGTATGACGCCAGGGTAGGCACTAGTGTGCAATTATTATTTTTATTATTATATATTTACACTTTTCAGTCACGAGCCTATGGGACCCGGTCATTTGAATGGCATTCATGGGGCCGAAGCAAACATTGAAGAGGCCTTTGGTACCATTTAATCTAAATGTGTGATGGCTGCATCCATGGAGGCCTCTCCCTCAATGTATCATTGAGATACACTAACGGACAGTCCCTCATAGTTGCCAAACTATTGCCAGGAAGGAAGCAACTTGGAGTGGGCTATGTGGTTGGGCTGGTAAATGAACCGAATAATAGGGCTTTGGAGTGAAATAACGGACGTCTGCCTCAAAAATCTCTCGCATATTTAAGTATGGCAGACGGTAACTGGCTGCTTGATAACTACCCAGCAGGATAGCCATTGTTGGCCCCCTATCTAGCCACCATAGGGCGACCTGCGGGGCTATTATGTATCTCTGGTTGCCATCTGGACTGGGTGCCTATCATCAAAACCATTGATCTACTATCGAATTCCGATTGTGTAAGGATATGTTCGCACTTGAAGTGATGACACAGTTCGTAAATAGTTTAATACTCACTAAAGGCAATTTTGAAAGTTCAGTTTTTATCTATGTTTTTGATGATAGGCACCTAGTCTAGTTGGCAACCAAAGATACAGAATAAGGAGGCAGGGGGCAACACTATGTAAGCAGCTAAGGTTGTCGAGAGGTGAGTCTGCGGGGCGCAAGATGCACATTCAAGTGCCCCCGGCGTTATGACATTTTACGCTTCCAACTTGGAGCATAGGTTCCGCTCTTACATCTTGACTCTGGTTGGCTGGTTAAGGCAAGCGTAGAGGCGGGGTGTGTGTTTCTGTGTGAGGGTGTGTGTGTGTGTGTAAGCGCATGTAGGTGTGTTTCCCCTGGAAGTAGGGTTCGTGGTGTCGCTACTCGCCATCAGCTCGCCACGAGCCGCCCTGGGGTGAATAATTGCACTGGACGTACCAGATGTACTAGAGGGCGATGGAGTCGTCATATCCCTACGCCTTTATTATTATTATTTATTTATATTTATCATATATAGGGACTATGTAGGCGAACGGATATTCGCACGGAGAGACAAGGTAGCAACATTTGCTGAGCGGCTAAAGGGTGGAGAGGTGCCACGGACTTTAAACAACGATCTCTTGCTCCCTGAGGGTCCAGCATCACGTGCCCACTCGCCACTTACGTTTTTTTTTTTCGTTTTTCTTAAGTGTCATTTAAAGTGTTTTAATTCTAAATAGGTACAGTTGCCGAAATGAGTGGCTAACTTTAATATTGCTGTTTACTTTTTTTAAGGCGCTGATTATTTAATATATAATTCGCCAACACTTACTATGACTAACTAATAATATAAAAAAAACAAATAGTGAGGAAAAATTGCATCTGATTTAGTTTGATATCAGCGTCTGCAAGCTAGGGATCCGATGAAATCACCAGCATTTAATTCTTCGGTGGAGACAAAAAGTTGAGAGAACAAAACGTCGATTGAATCGTTTGTGATTGGAGATGCAGATTTTAAATCTCTGCAGATTGCATTTTAACGTTTTATATTTCTTGTATTAGGGGACCTTCGGAAAAAGGAAAGCTAAATTGTTTTTTTTGTCTTCAGTATTTTACCTAATGCAATATAAAATTGTAATGTTTTGTTGATTGTTGTTTAAGTTTAGGAATAGAAAATCTCTAGAGCCCACAAGTGTATTGTATCATTTGATCTCAAATGTTGTTTACACATGTGCAATCAATGACATCATGAGATTTTTTAAAGTAAATCCGCTGATCTTGTTTAAAATATATTGTACCTAAAATACTTCGTATTGCAAAATTTCTGAGCAACCTGAAAGTTCCAACCTGAGTTCCACGCCTGAAAATGTATTTATTTTGTATGTTTTATTTTAATCAATATAAAACTTATCCAAAAATAAAAAAGTAATCCGGTTAGACATTATTGCCATAATATAAGCATTTAGTTAATTTAAAAATAAAAAGTGATAGTTGTGGATATAAATTTTGAGTTCTTGCGTACGAAAAATATAATGTGAAAGTATAACTTGTAATTTTCTTTTTGCGCATTTAGGCAACTACTTTTTAAATTCTGCTCCGGTATGCCTTTAGTCTTTTTTTTCAAACAAGATGCCCAAGAATTGCATTTTTAGGGTTCAGTACCTAAAAGGTACAAAAGGAACCTTTATGGTGAGACTCCGTTGTCCGTCCGTCCGTCTGTATGTTACAGCCTCATAACTTAAGCAACGTTAAAGATAAAGACATGAAATTTGGCACAAAAATTGCTTTGATTTTCTCACATATTAAAAGTGTAAAAAAATATGAAAAATTTGAAATTGTTCAAAATATTCCTAAAACAAAATGAGAAAAATAAAAAACATTATCCTAAAAAAACAATATGGGTATCAAATTGTAGATATAAAAAAGCCCATTGTACATATATTTAATTTTACTATTTTACTGGCACTGGTTTCGAGGAATCTTTAGAAAACCACAAAAATATGGACCTACCCCTTATCTCCGAAACTGGTTGACCGAAAAATATGAAAAAAATACATATTATAGATCATAACTGGCCAATTACAGAAAAACTATAGCTATTAAAAACAATGAACACAAACGAAAAATATAAAAAAAGAAATAAAAAATATATTTTATAAAAATACAGTATGAGTATCTATCAAATTGTAGGTATTAAAAAGTTGATTGTAAAAATATATAGTTTGGCTACATATAATTGCATCTATTTGGAGAAATCCTTGAAAAACCATAAAAAATTGTATGTCGCCCCCTTTTTTCTCCAAAACTGGTGGACCAAAACATATGAAATAAATCATGGTAATATTTGTATAAGTACGTAAAGATTACAGGAAAAATAAAGCGGTTGAGAAATTCACGAATAAAAATGACAAAATTAAATTTATCGTTCACACGGAACCCTAGGTAGGCGAGTCTGACTCGCACTTGGCCGGTTTTTTAGTACGAGATGGAGAGAGTTAGGTACTGAGAAGGTGTTAAATATCTGCGTCACAGGTTTGTGCTAAGATTTTACTATACGAGTCTGTCAATGTAGCCGATTCTGAAGGCTTTAACTTTAGTTTTAGTGCTGTCAAAACTAAATTTTCATTGTTGCAAAATAGTTCATAAGTGTGAAGAACAGCTAAATTACTTTGGAAAAATTTAAGTCTTGACAGCACTAAAACTAAAGTTAAAGCCTTCAGAATCGGCTTTTATGTCTGTATATTTTATTTATATAAAAAATAGACGCCGAGTGCGGTGGCTAACACGCGCGAGCGGCGTTTTAGCCCAAAGACAAATTTTGTCTATGGGCTAAAACGCCGATGGCGCAGCTACCGTCCGCTGCACCGCCTGCCGGATGACATGGTAGTAAATATACGATACATTTACAAGAAAAAATATCTATCGCATGCTCGCAAACATTTATTTCAAAACGTGTTGTTTTTGTGGGAAACAGGAATTATGAGAATCATTTTATTACTTACCTAAATATCAGAAGGTTATTTTAATATGACAAAGCCCATAGTGGGTCGCAATACAGTTTCCCAACCGTATCCTACTTCCGTATTGTATTCAGAGAGCTTTTTTCTTCAATTTTAAAGCTACGTCACGTTGATCCTTTTTTTGGTAAGACAGCTTTTATATTAATATTAATACCCGTCAAAGAGTTTGTGACAAAATACGTAGTCGGTTTTTAAAATAAATACCTCAAAAGGGTCATTCTTCTTTTTGCGAAAAAAGATGTTCGCAGCAGTTTAATTCATTAATATCATACAAAATTAATCGTTAATTCTAGTCTACTGGTTAGTTTTGTAGATAAACCATGAAAATTAGTATACCTTTTAGATAAAGAAAATGTGTTTCAGCGTTTTTGAAAAATCATCCTCTAAGACCCCCTAATATATAAAGTATAATATGAAACGGAAGTAAAGTTTGTGAAGAAATTTCCTTAGTTTTGAAGTTAAAACATGAGAATTGGTACCAAGCCTTCGGATTGAAAATGAAGTATGACATGTTTCAGGGTTTTGGAAAATCATCCCCTGTGTAGCGATAAAGGGGATGAAAGTTTGAAAATGAGAGATGAAAATGAAAACCATGAAAATTGGTACCTTGGTTTTTGTAAGAAATTAATAATGACGGGTTTCAGCGTTTTTGTAAAATCATCCCATAAGTGGGTAAAATAGGGGATGAAAGTTTTAATGGGAAATTAGTCCTTTTTGTAGGTAAAACCATGAAAATTAGTATTTTGGTAAGAAATTAAAAGTGACACGTTTCAGCGTTTTTGCGTCAGAAACGCAGCTCAGCCTTCGGTCTCGCCAAAGACACTTTAGAAGTGAATAAATTCAGAGAACGAGAGAGAGTTTTGTTCGTTAACGAAGACACTTTACGTGAAAACATAATTAGAGATCAAAATATAATTTCGCAAATATAAAAAATATAAAAAAAGCAGCGGTAGCTCAGGGGTAAAACGCTGGTCTCTCAATCTTGAGATCCATGTTCGATCCCCGGTCGGATAAGCAGCAATGAGTTTTTCGATATTTATGTGCATAGTATTTGTTCTTACTTACCACTTGCTGAACGGTGAAGGAAAACATCGTAAGGAAACCTGCATGTCCTAAGAAGCGTGTATTTGTGCCCGAAGAACGGCGATAGGGTTCATCACTCATCACGTTGGGACGTAATAATCGTCGGTGAAACGCGGGTGTACCGAGTGTGGACAGTTACTTGTGGACTGCATATATTTCACAGTTCACACTCGGAACACCTCTGACAACCCCTTCGGGGATTCATGTCGTGACGATATACAATATTATATATATATATATACATATATAACATAATTTCGTCCGAAAACGTGGCTCTGCCTTTGGCCTCGCCAAATACACTAATAGAATAAAAATAACAAGAAATAGTTTCGTTCGGGAACGTAGTTCGGCCTTCGGCTTCGCCGTAGATTCTTTAGTTGGAGTCGAATCAGTTATCAAAAAAATAATTTAGGTCAGAAACGTGGTTCAGCCTTCAGTCTCGCCAACGTTTTAGCACAGGATCAAATCAGATAACAAAAGAGAGTTTCGTTCGTGAACGTAGATTCTTTAGTACGTGATCGAATCAGTTATAATAAATCATTCCGTTTAGAAGTACCGCACGGCCTTCAGCCTCGCCAAACACATTGTACCTGGAGATCAAATAAGAAGTCAACAAATAAACTCTAAACCAGAGTCAGGTCAAATACCTACGATAAAATAAATGGTCTTAAAAAATTGGCAGATTCGATATTTTTGCCTAAAGTCGAGTCCAGAATTAGGCGAACTAACTTGACAGTTCATTGTACACTAATGTTGCCACAGTTTGGCTAGTGCCGTTAATATCGATGTTTAAAAAGTCTTGTTAATCATTATTATTGTGTTTGGAATCAAACTAATAATTTTACTAAGCAAAATAATAATAATAAAAATTTATTCAATTAATTAAAATCGAACACATAACGGATTTGGAATTATCATCGACGATACTCGTATATAGCGTTTGTCTCTATGGCACTTTCATATTTGCCAGAAAGAAAGGGATAAATGCTATATGTATGGTACATGAAATGACAGAAACAGACATGTCTATGGACAGAAACCACCTAAAAGGATCACAATTTTTATTTTATTTTATTATATTATATATTTTTATTTTATTCCTAATTTGAGGAGTAAGTATCGTAAATATCCGCTTTAAACCATACATCCTTCAGATTATATTATATCATATAAATTGCTGTAGTTCGTCCCTATTTGGCAAGTATATATGAGTGTGAAAGTTTCGACGACAATTACTTGATAAAATATAAATAGAATCAGATTTATAGAAGGCACAAGGTTATATCGACATATTTGTGTCGACATGAACCTATCACTATTTATTTTTTCCTATGTCTGGCAACATTTTCGGCTGTCAAGTTAGTTCGCCTAATTCTGGACTCGACTTTACGTAGAAACGTAAACAACGCGGGCGAAGCCGCGGGCAAAAGCTAGTTACACTATATAGCTACACTGACATTGGCTGTCAATCGTCAGTATGCGAATTTAAATTTGTAGTGATGGGCTGTGAAAACATAATTGTGAATTTCCATTGTTCGATTTCCATGTGTATATCATGTCATACCTATATGTCATATTTATATAAGAAATTAGCATGGTTATCTACATCTCGTAGAAACATACTCAAGACCCCTAAACCTACTCTTGCCAATACCAGGGGCTGCTTCAAGATAGTTGCATCTAAATGTTGGAATGTGCTGCCACCAGTATTAAATGTCAAGTCATTATTATAGGCACTTTCCGCACTGAGGGTACCAGATGGCTACTCTTGAGGCAGTCTCAGGCTCTATGTGTTTAGTATTTTCCAGATTATTTTTTTATTTTGTTTTTTGGTTTCATAAAACTTTGTAGGTTTTGTCTTTTTTCAATTTATTTTGTAGTTAATATTTATTGTAGTTACTTTAATCTAATATGTGATTCATCATGTAGTATTACAAGGCTGAGCTGAAAATCGGCGGCTGTCTGCATGTGTGTCAGCTCGCTGTATGCCGAGCTTAGACCTTTTTGTCTTTTCACTTATGTATCTATTCTATTTTGTATATAAGCACATTTGTAGGACAAATAAATTATCTTTTATTTATTTATATTTATTTTATATATGTTAATTATAATTTAATTATTTATCATTTTCTTCCTAATTTTAATCTACAAATCGGACTGGTAATTTTCACATGCTGCCGCAAATTCAGACATCAAAGCTTTTCAGTGAGGGTTTCAATTTATAGACGGAATTATAAAATATATTCTAGTTAAATCTCTTAAAAAAGTTGATCCATTATAATTTTGTTTTGGAAAAGCAATCATAGACCTAATTATTCTTAATTATACTGATCCAGCCGAATGCTTCTGAATAGAGTTTCTCGAGTGCTAAAAAACTTGTATAAAAGAAAAAATACAAACAATTATGCGCTTATAAATTTTAGGTTTCCATAGTACCTCAAAGGTACAAAGGGATCTTTTATGTTGAGACTCCGTTGTCCGTCCGTTCGTGTGTTAAAGAAAAATAAAACCTGAAATTTGGCAAAAAAATTGCATTAATCTGCCCACATAACAGAACGTAAAAACAAAATGGTTCAAAATATTTTCAATACAAAAGAGAGAAAAAAACCAAAAAGTCCTAAAGATACAACATGGGTATCAAATTGCAGATATTAAAGAGCTGATTGTAAAAATATATATCACTGATTTCAAAAAATCTTTAAAAAAACCACAGGAAAAATATTATGTTCCCTCCCCTTATCAATGAAACTGGTGGACCGTAAAATATGAAAAAAATATTGATTGTAAGTCACAACTGGCCAATTACAGGAAAACTATAGCGATTAAAAAAAATTTACACAAAAAAGAAAACTAAAAGAAATACATTGTTATAAAAATACAATATGGATATTAAATTGTAGGTATTAAAGAGTTTATTGTAAAAATAATATATAGTTTGGTTATATTTACGAACTCGGCATAAAGGTTCCTTTTGTATCTTTTAGGTACTATGGATCCCTAATGTTTATAAGCGGATAATTGTCTGTATTTTCTATTTTCTATTTTATTTACGTCTCTGATGGGTGGTTAGTAACGTGCAACTAGAAGGTGTGCACATAATAAAAGAGAATGGTATAGAGCAACTTTTAACTTTAACTTTTACTACTCTTCTATACGAACAGCTCTAAAATAGAAAAACAAAATATCAACGTTTCCTGTTGCACAAACACGTGTTTTGTTTCTTTTCAATGCAAGTGCTCGTAAAGGCCCACTTTTTATGCAGCAAAACCGAACAGAAAGTCGATTATTTTGCCCTAGGGCTTTAATATATATATTTTTCAATTTATTTACGAGAAGTTCGCTAACCTGCAACCTTTACTGTGTACCATACATGTTATACTTTTTTCCACTGTTTAACGGCTCTGGATACAGTCCTTTTGAGCCTATTATAATTTAAAGTTCACAAGATTATATTTGTTTTATTTCCTCACACTATGTATGCATTGAAAAACGTAGTATGATACACGGGCGTAAGAGCAATAAATTACTCGGTTTTGTTTAAAACACTCGCTACGCTCGTGTTTTAAATCGTCCTCGTAGTTTACTCTTTTTCAGTCTTGTACCATGAACTACTATTATTGGACAGGTGATTCTTTTTCTCGATTTCAGGGCAGGCTACACATTAAAAATTGTTCGTATACACGTTTTCTATCTCTAGTTTTCGACATTTAAGCGACAAAACGCCCATCCTGTAGATTCCGCAGGCAATTAGGTGTTAATTGCACGTGCGCAGCGTTGGGCGAGTGTAATAATTCATTTCACATTGATCGAATATGTCCCTATGTTGTGATTTTGCTATACTAGAGTGCATTAAAAATTAAAAAATATCAATTAGAATCTGTTTTTTCATAATAATAATAAATTGCTTTATTTCAGGCAACAAGGCCCATAAAAAGAATTTTTAAAGTTACTAAGTAAGTAAGCAGTCGCAAAATTAAACGAAATACCATAAAAGAATAACAACACGAGAGGTTATGTTTTGGTGTCATACTGTTACCATAGATTAATAACGGTTTTTTTATATGCAGGCAAAGGAAGTATTCGTATGCAGCTGTATAGCCCCGTATATCAAAAATTTTAAAGTTTTTATATTTTTTAATGTAATTAAAGCCACCTAAAAAATTTTGTTTTTTTTCCTCTTATGGGGAAGGTTATTCCTATTAACAAAAAAATATTCAGGCACTTTTAATGATTTCATCCATCACCCATTGGCTTCAGACTAATTTGACAGCTAGATGACAGATGAGTAGACAGACAGAGACAGACCACTTTTTATAAGCAATTACACATCACAATCAGTATAATGTCTAAAATTCTCAAGTGACAAGGACATCGGACAATTATTTGAAAAATCATAAAAAAATATGGTTAATTTGTATACCAAAATAATGAAAACTATGTCCTAAAATGGCGTATATTCTCTGAAAAAAATAAATAAAAAATTAAGCTATGGGAATTTAAGGAAAGAACTTCAACACTCGAATAACATGAAATTTAGAGGTAACTTAATAATTTTTAACTTAAGGGTTGTATCTCCGTATCTTTGACAAAATGTTAAGAAATAATTTTATTATAACGGCCAAAGTAGTAAATTTTTTAGCTAAAAGCAATGTGTACCAATAGTTTTACATATGCATAAACGTTTTTTAACTATATTATGATAGTTTCAAAATAATTGGATTGGATAAAGAATTTAGAAAAATTCAATAAAAAAATTCTAACTTCACTCTTATGAAAAATCCAATTATTTTGAAGCTATCATAATATCATTCAAAATACGGTTATACAAACCATTGGTGAGTGGTATACTCGTACCTATATCGTCAGTTAAAAATAACTCATGTATTATATTATATTACATTATATCGTAGCCAGATTTTAATTAAAGTGAAATAACTCTGGAGTGGTAATAGACACATCAAATAACTCTTTATGGAGTAATAGACACATCCAATTTCACAAGATGCTTTGAATTTATAAAAGGTACAAAACACTATAATTGCCAAGTTTCTAGATTTTCTCGTTGAAGCGTAAGGATCGATTTTAGGGTTTTGAAAACAAAAATATTACATTTTAAAACGGTGTCGATAATAAAAAAAATAAGTATGCACTAATTCGGAAATAATTAAGACTCACCTTAGTAAAAAAAATCGTAGTTGTATGTCATTCGCTAAACATTAGCCCAGCGGCATCTTGAATAACTTTGAAACCTCAGAGGGTATCAATTTTATTTTAATGGGTACAATTAGGCACTAATTATTTCTATCTATGTAGCTAGTTTGTATTAAGCTAAAACCACTGGTAAAAAAAACATGCCGCTGGGGTAACTTTACTCCAGTAGGATCTGTTTTTCATGAATATCTTTGGATCGGCTGGAGGCACTAATTTTACATTTCGGGCACAATTACACGAGCTGTGGTACTAATTTTATCTGTCAAGCCGAAATCCTGAAAAGCGACAATATGCCGCTGGCGTAACGGACAATCTTCAACACTCGAAAAATATGAAATTTAGAGGTAACTTCGTAATTTTTTTCTATCGAGCGAACTTAAAGCTTTAGCGTTTTTCCAAAATGTTAAGGTCAGCTTACTGTGTTACTGTCTATATTATTTTTACTAAACCGATTACACAACGTGAAATGGTCATCTGAAGTTGTGCATTTAATCTTACACGGGGGTTCGTAAGGGTTTAAGGGTTCTTAGATGTTTTTAACGTAAAATACGTGATGTACACATATGTCCATTTGTTGTGCATCTAACCTAATGCGGGGGTTTGTAAGGGTTTAAGTGTTCTTAGATCTTTTTAACGTAAAAAACGTTATGCTACACATATGTCCATTTGTTGTGCGTCTAACCTTATACGGGGGTTCGTAAGGGTTGAAGGGTTCTTAGATGTTTTTAACGCAAAATACTTGATGTACACATAATATGTCCATTTGTCGTCTATCTAAATTTATAAGGGGGTTCGTAAGGGTTGAAGGGTTCTTAGATCTTTTTAACATAAAAAACGTTATGCTACACATATGTCCATTTGTCGTGCGTCTAACCTTATACGGGAGTTCGTAAGGGTTGAAGGGTTCTTAGATGTTTTTAACGCAAAATACTTGATGTACACATAATATGTCCATTTGTCGTGCATCTAACCTTATAAGGGGGTTCGTAAGGGTTGAAGGGTTCTTAGATCTTTTTAACATAAAAAACGTTATGCTACACATATGTCCATTTGTCGTGCATCTAACCTTATACGGGGGTTCGTAAGGGTTGAAGGGTTTTTAGATGTTTTTAACGCAAAATACGTGCTGCTACACATACGTAGGGCGGCTGACATGTAATCTCCTTGGTCAGAAATATATACAAAAATAATGCTGGCTGGTATGGATTTATATTCGTTTGTTATTCTATTTTCAAAATGTATTACATTCATTTGTTTATTGCATCACGTTTATTTGTCTCCTACAATTGTTTCGAACATGTCGGTAGAAAAAGTGAAAATGGATAAAATCGAGCAGCGTGCGGTGATTAAGTTTTTGACTAAAGAAGGGAATACGCCTTCGGAGATCAGACAGCGTATGTCACGTGTGTTTGGCTGTTCGTGATCTTCCGAATTTGTTATAAAGTTTTGGTCAAGGCAGTTTAAATTAGGTCGTGAGAGCCTCGAAGATGATCCTCGTAGCGGAAGACCAGTTTCGGCCGTCACCGATGAAAATGTAGCCAGGGTGAAAAAAATATATATTAGAGGACCGACGAGTGAAGCAGTGGGAGATAGCTAGAGATGTGGGCGTCAGTAAAGAGCGAGTCAATGAAATAATTCATGAGCATTTGAACATGTCCAAGGTTAGTGCACGTTGGGTCCCTAGAATGTTGACTGCATTTGACATGGAGAGGCGTGTCAAATGTTGCGAAGAGTTTTTGGACATGAGTCGAGGGAAAGAGGAAGAAATAATTTCTAGAATTGTAACATGTGATGAGACTTGGATTCGACAATGGGACCCGGAAAGTAAGCAAGAGTCGTTACAGTGGAAATTTAAGGATGAGAAGCCGCCTCGGAAATTTAAGGTCTGTCCATCGGCCGGTAAACTTATGGCTACAATCTTTTGGGACACAGAAGGGATTTTGCTCATAGATTATTTACCGAAAAAAACTACAATGAATGCTGATTATTATTCAAACTTATTATATCAACTAAGAGAGACAATAAAAGAAAAACGGCGAGGTAAACTAAGCAAAGGAATTCTGATTTTGCACGATAACGCACCAGTGCATACCGCACGCACAACAAAGCTAGCAATTAAAGACAATGGCTTCGAAACCATTGACCACCCCCCTTATAGTCCAGATCTAGCCCCCTGTGACTATTTTCTGTTTAGACTTCTCAAGAAAGACCTCAGGCGACGAAGATTTATGACCGATGACGAAATGAAGGCAGCGGTTTCTGACTATTTTGACGACAAACCGTTTTTTTTTTTTAATGGCTTAAATTCAATATTTGAAAAATTTAATAAGTGCATTTTACTAGCAAAGGACTATATAGAAAAATAAAAAAAAACTATCCAGTTACGTCTTTTCTTTCATAGTTAGGTATATTTTATAGTTACTTTTCAGCCTCCCTATGTCCATTTTGTAAAGCGAACGTAATATTTTGAAAAAATTCCTCGATTCAGAAATGTTGCCTTATGAGGAATTTTCTCAAAATATTTGTTAACATCTAAATTCGTTTCTAGTTGATCGTTTTTAGTTTGTAATGCACTCTTATCTTGGGCAGTGCCCCCACTAAGACGATCCAAAGGAAGCGGCACTACGTACCTTTTTCGAAGCATTTCCTCTTATTTTCAAACCCTCATAGATCTCATAACTTTTAAATAATTGTTTGAATAATTGTTTGAATAATTTTTATCTGGAAACCCAATAGTCAATTACAATAAGCTTATTAAAAAAACATCGTCATTTTAAATAATTGTGGTAAACTTATAAGTATACAAACTAAGACCAATTATAGGGTTTCACAAAAGTTTTTAACTGCCAAAGAGTATTCTAATGTAAAAAGAACTAATTACATCTTAAAAAAATATTTGTTTTAGTAACAGATAAAACATGGGTCTGTTGCATTAAGTTTTAAATGTTCATTCTACAAAATTTTAAATATTAAAAAACAAAAATACTGACTGACAAATCCGAAAATCGTTCAGTCAATATGATATCAGTGGCCTCTAAAGTACATCTTTATCTTAACGCTTCACAATTCACATGTACAGGAATTATACGTCGCTTCCGTGATCAACTTCACGAAAGAATTCCGCAAATCAAGGCTTTTTCATATTTAGTGCTTGGACAATAAAATCACTTTGATAGGGGACTTCTTTCGTGAAAAGATATTTAGGTTCACCTTTTTTTTAATGAAGGATTCGTTAATTTATGATTACAAATTATTACGTCTTTAATCGTTCATAATACGTTTTTTTAGTTATTATTCATACTAAATTAATGCTTATTTGATCGGAATAATAAAATAACTAAAACGGCTTCGCAATAAGCGAATGCGTGCGCGGGCATCACCATCAGGAAGTAAATTTTTTATACTTTTACTATCACAAAATTGTATTAAACTGTCAATGTCATCAAACAATTTTCAAATTTAATAATTTAATAATTATTTTGTTTGTTTATTTTGCTGGACAGCAGGTACTTTACAACTACAAAAAGGCTGCAGATGTCCGTAGTCATCCACTGCATGGCGAGGTGTTGCCGCCGCAAAAGCATCTTGTCCCCATTCGTCGAGCCTAGCGCTTGCAACTCCATGCTCGTCAAGGCGGAAGTGGAGTGCTGCTATGCATCAATACTCCACCATAATATTACACGCACATGTGTAGGATTTTTGTAGAAAATGATTAACTGGCTGCATAGTACACCTACTCGTAAGTTTGCGACGTAGAATGTCCACTCCATGTTGGATTTACCAACATAGACAAAGGAGGACAGCCCTGATTTCCGAAAAACTAAGAAAAATTATCATAGATCATATATTTGGTTGAGACACGACTGAGTGAGGTGTAAAAAGAAGCATGCAGTGGTTTCAAAATACTCTGGAAGGGTGCGACGCCCGTGAATAATTTGACAAACGCACTAATAACATCGAAGACAACAACGATGATCATGACGATTATGATTATTATTTTATTAATTCCTTCCTCTTTGGTTGAGTAAATAGGCAACTTCATGACTGACTGCTATTAATTCCTCCCTCTTTGATAGAGTAAAGAGGTGACGTAAGTATCCACTTTAATAATTAACGGCTGTATCTCTGACACAATCTCGCTGCTTCTATAACAGTGAAAGCTGTATTAGTGTTGGCAATAACTTTTCATTCAATGTTTTTAGTGGAATAATATAGTACAGTATAGTGCTAGAATGATCTGAGGGCGCGTGTATGACAGTGACAGGGGGGCACAGCTTAAAACAAAGGATAGGATAGCAGCGTTAGTTCCGATTTTGACCACGACTAACCCACGTACCAAAAGAGCCTTGTCGCACTGTAGTTTTTTTGTAATTAAAACTTTTTTATTGGTGTGAGGTATTTTTAACTCGATAAAATCGTGGAATAATCTTTAATGATGCAATTTAAGCTCTAACGAATCTGCAAAAAATTAACGAAGGTGAGGAGTAGTCTGTATATTTCATAATACGTATAATATATATTTAACAAAACAAATAATGTTTTCATAAGGTCTTGAAAAATTGCAAATTTGTTGTTGATTTCAGATATATGGTTGGGGTGGTTTATTTTTGGTCAGTCCAAGACAATCTGATAAGCTTCAGCTTGTTTTATACAATCCGAATACTGGGTAGGTACTATCAGGGAAAAATACGCTGGCCCACTTTTTACTATGCTTTTAGCCCGTATTGCATGGTGATACTCGTAAGAGCGAAAAGTGGGTCTGCGGCAATTTCTTCGATGGTACGTCGCACACATAATATACTTGATACTCCAGACATGATACCATTGACTTCGTCAATGCTTGATACATAAAAAATTGCATGTTGATTCTTCCATTCTTTTGTAGGTATTTAACACTGTAATAATATATAAATATTTAAATCGATTAGAAGATAAATCATTATTATTTATCTAGAGTTTGTTTTTTAGAATATATCAAAACCATACTTTCTGAAAGCTGCAATTAAAAATTCATTTATGTCACTTAACACAAGGTGAAATTTAATCAACCGCCTGAATTCATACTGGAGACTCGGTTAGTAATCAGGAACAAGGTTCAATGATCCGTTTTTTCGAAATCATAAAAAGTACTTTTTGTTCCCATTCACACTGCACTAAAAAATCAAAAATACAGGAGAAAACACTTTTTTTTTTCTATATTACCTGACAGGTAATTGAACATTGTTCCTGATCAATAACCGAGTCTCCAGTATGAATTCAGGCGGTTGATTAAATTTCACCTTATATAGTATAGGTGTTCTATATATCTACTTAATTTTGGACAGCAAGTTGTAAATAAACTGAGATACGACCACTTAACCGAGTAATTTATTGCTTTTACGCCCGTGTATCATACTACGTTTTTCAATACATAGTGTGAGGAAATGAAAACAAATATAATCTTGTGAACTTTAAATTATGATTGGCTCAAAAGGATTGTATCCAGAGCCGTTAAACAGTGGAAAAAAAGTATAACATCTATGGTACACAGGAAAGGCTGCAGGTTAGCCCTCAGAATAAGGAATACAAATAGAAACCTGGCTAAAATAATACGCGGAGAAAGACACCTATCCTTGATTTTCTTACGACATTTTAGTGCGTTAGAGAGAGATGGATATGTATTAGTTTTTTCTTAATTAGGTAGGTTGTCACTAGTTCGTTGCTTTGCTAGTGATGTAACAATGTCAATTTTTGACTACGATAAATAAACCAAATCGAAATAAACCGCGACCAATCTCCTTACCACACATCATATCGTATCAAAGTGTGAAAAAAAAGAGAATGCAGGAGGCACCGACCTTTCTGGTGACATCCTCTTGCTTTGGAAGGAGGCCAAGAGAATTAATAGCAAAGTGGTCTCTGTCTACCCCAGTGGGACACATGTTATATTGTGTAAATAAGGAATTAATAAAAGGATATCTTTCGTTTAGCATAATATTTTTTATTAAGTACAAATTACTATATCGTAGGCAGGTAGGTACATATGTTAAGTCCAAAATTGTGCTTGTTTCTAGTACAAAAAATGCTGTAGCTTGTATCAGAGATACAACCGTAAACTATTTAAGTGGATACTTTTTAAGTCGCCTCTTAACTCAATCAAATAGAAGTTCGTTGATGTCGCGTCTTTGTTCAATCAAGGAAGAAGGAATTAATCGCAACAATAGAAATCATAATAATCATAGACTTATAGGATTCGTAATGATGAGCGATGACAGCGCAATTACTACAGAGGTAATTTCATTTTTTTTAATTTCTATCAAATAAACATCAACTTATCTTGAATAAAAACTAATAATAAATAATGAACGATTAAAATACCTAATAACCTGTAATAAGAAATCAAATTATGCGCAGTTCAAGTCAATAAGCATTCCCAAAATTCATTTCACGATAGAACTACCCTGTCAAAGTACTTTTATTGTCAACCACTAAGTACGAAAATGTCTTGATCTGCGGAATTTCTTCGTGAAGTCGATCACGGCAGTAACGTGAACGAACAGGCCTTTCAGAACGATTTGCGAACATAGAAGTATGCACTTTTCTAAACCACAGACATCCATAGGTACTGGTTCTGTTGCCTAAAATTGAAAAATTATCGAGTTAATATACTATAGTATAGTACAAGCACGTACCTACAAACAAGATTGATAATTATGTATACATAATTATTTAAAGGTTACCAATGTGTCTGTATCTGGTAAATATAACGTTGGTAAGGCATCTAAGGCTTTTAAAAGTCTCCATTTTAAATTTTCGTTTGGTCTAAAAGAATCCGACGTAAAGTGTTTCGAACAAATATGACCGCTTTTTTTAATTGCCCAATTTGGTCAAATTATTCGTCTAAGCCATTCACTTTTTAATTCTTCCCTTTTTGGAAATCTGTAACAAAAAATATAGCGATATTTATTCGGCATTATTTTTCTTTTAACTCGCGCTGCAATGAGGGATTTTCTTTTTTTTTTTTTTTTACTCTTCCCTAGTCGCTGGATAGATGGCGCTGAACTTGGTAACGTTACTGCAAGGAACGGAACGTCACATAATTTTTTGATTATTGCACTTGGATGTAATTTTGAGATCGTAAAACGAAACGTACATAAAAAAGTAATTAATGTCATTGTCACATCACATCACAATGACATTTTGAAAATAAATAAATAATAACAACAAGGAAAAAGAAAAAAATAATTAGCAGTCTTTTTATGAGTTTTCTAAGCCAGAAAGAAAATGTCCCAAGAGAAAAAGAAGAGAAGTCTGTGCCTTGTGGATTTGTATAAAAATGGAGGCATACATCTTTTTCCTAAAGATGAAAGTCGTAAAGCGCAATGAGTACAAGCCATGGTACATTTTAAACCTGGACGGACCATAACAAAGCATTTGCACATAATATGCTCAGCACACATGTCATCAACCAACGAGCGTATGTGACGTGACGTGACGTGACGCAATGTTTTTTTTTCAATCGTTTTGGCTTTGGCACCTAGCAACGTAGTCAGTTCAACACCATCTACAGAGTTCTGGAAAACTATGTTTTTTTTTTAATACTCAAAAAGAAAACCTCTCATTAATCTATTATCCTTTATGCACAGCTGCCGCGGGAACCAATGTTCGATAGTTTGCCACACGGACTTTAGTACATCACTATACGAAAAAACATAACCTCTCGTAGTCGGCAGAAAATCTATATAAAACAGGCAAATATCGGTGTAGAATTGAACACGAGTATGATTTACAAGAACTACTATTATTGTTACTGAGTTTTAGGTATGATCCTGCAACTTATTAACATAAAAACTATCAGAACTCACCGATGAAATGATATTGCTTCATTGTTGTTTTCTTTTCGTCCTGTATGCGATTTACAGCCTTCAATCGCACAAGACATTTTATTACAATGTTAAAAAAACAATCAACACAAACAATAATAAATCACACTTTCACGAATTTTGAGAGGAAGAGCACCAAAATATTTAATTTCTCTCGGTGAAGCTGTAAACTTTCGCAAAATGCAATAGACATTGCGATGCCACCAAATTAAGATGTGATGCACGCAACGTACGATATTACAACACAACGATACAATGATGAGACATATTTAATTTGATGGTGTTATAATTTTTAAAATACATCCAAATTACATCCATCTGACATTTGTTTGGTTCAATCTAGTGACACACCAGGAAAAAAGATAAAGTAAGTGCGGTTCGTCGTTTCATTCACTCGTACACAGGAGTAATTTACGTTAGATGAGTACAATGGCTAATGCCCAGTTCTTATTTTAGTCAGGCTTCTATTTGTATTCCTTATTCTGAGGGTTAGCCAACCATTGCAAACAAATTAAAAAAATAATAATAATAAAGCCCTAGGGCAAAATAATCGACTTTCTGTTCGGTTTTGATGCATAAAAAGTGGGCCTTTACGAGAACATGCATTGAAAAAATTGTTCTGTGTATAGACCAGTACCTCAGTTCCGGGTTTGAGCCAAATATCATGCATGACCGTGGAGGTAAATCTCTGTATGGAGTTTATCTAAATACCTAATGACCAGTCGAAATATTACGCTTATTTGTGACCAAAAATCAACGAAAAGAGATCGTTCGGATAGCATTTTTTGTTTTCGACGGAGATAAGCAGTTTCCCGCCAGATATTTAGACATGGGGATCATTTTCCATACTGACGTAATTGGCCTCCAAGATCCAAATATTTTACTAAAACATTTCACTTCGGCCGTGGCTTGTTGCCATCTGGATCCTTATGATGAAAACAAGCATCTTGTCGTGTTCTGGCATGCCGCCATGAGAAGGCTCACCGAGAGAGTGATTACAGGTTACGTGCGTCTTTCGACCTGTACCAACTTTGGTAGATTTAATTTTTTTTCGTAGTAGAAGCAATTTTTGCCTTCTTACGACGACATGTACTCGTATATACTCGGAAAAGAATACGCTGACTGACTGATTGATTGATGCCTAGCTAGTCCAAACGGCTGACCTTACCGCTCGGCCATAGCTTCAGGCTTCGAGAGGCGCGCCAAGCGGTTCTTCTTGCGACGGCGCCGGCGGAGAGAGCAAATGTATGAAGTTATATAGGGCCGGCCATGACTCGCCGCTCACGCGCCTTGTCCGGCTTCGAGTGACCTGCGTTCTCTCGACGGCGGTGTGCGGGGAGGCGGGGAGCCGCGCCAGTGATCGAGGGCACAGGACAAACCTAGGGACGAGCGCTTTGAGCGAGCGAGCGCGCTATACATCCAATGCAGTGGAAGGCGCCGACGGGTGTCGTGGCAGGGCAAAGCCCGTCGCAGAAACCGCCTGGAAGCGCAACAAGAAGCGCCGCCAGAAGCCTGAAGCTATGGCCGAGGGGTTAGGAACATAAAATTTAGACTGTACAAGATTACAAAATTATTTATTTCAAAACTCGTACATACAATATCGTAAACAGTGATTGAAGTCTCCTTTTAAATAAGTTATACCTGTAATAGGAGGCTCCTCTCTTCTATAGGTAACAGATAGATATATTATATGTAACTTTAAACTTAATATAAGAAAAATAAAATACAAAATCAAAATCAAAAACTGTAGGTTCCCTATATAACGTATAGACATCCGCTATAAAGAATATATAATGCATATATACGTACATATACTATATTGCTCTACATATGTATACATATAAAAAGGAATATAGTATAAAGTATATAATATGAGGTTGGGGCCAGAAGTGAGACCTGAGTAGAGAACCTAGGTTCTGAATAGAGAACCTTACATAGCTAGATTTTCAGGTGAGCGACACGTGGACGAGCATGAGTGATTATTTAAAAAAGAAGTTCTTGGACTTTAATTAGAGTGCCTCTAAATTGCTACAAAGTAATTAATTATTAGAACCAGAGGTCCAAAGCAATCTACTCGATACCCGTTACCCGTCTACGTTCGTGGCTGAACACCCTGATTTTTGGCCAAAGTCAAAAACTATTGCATTGACGGGTGCTTGGAGAAAAGGACGGGTGTGATGATTGTGCACGCAGCGCCCTCTATCGGTCACCGCGGAGACGTATCGCGTTTCACGAAATATTATTTTACAATCCAATACAATACAATACACAATACAATATTCTTTATTGCACACCAAAAACAAAGTAAATAGACAATTTAAAAACTAGAAGTAGGGTACAATTGGTGGTCTTATCACTAAAAAGCGGTCTCTTCAAGACAACCTTTGGGTGAAGGAAATATTAAAAGAAAGAAAACAATGTGTAGAGGCAGTGTACAGAATAAATAGATTCAATATATATTATATATTTAAACATACCTATATATAAATAATATACAAACAAAAATGAATCAGTGTAAATATAAAAGAAACAGGTAGAAATAAAAAATAATAATAACAGGAATAATAAAGAAACAATTTGATCAAAGTAAAAGATAATGTTGTTTAACCAGAGTTTTGAAAACTTGTAAGGATCCAATGTATCACTGGTCTTATTATATTCAAAATCCTCCTTTTTTTAATTCCATTATTTCAGTATTATAGTGATTATTTCAAATTACTGTGGTCTCCATCCCTGTCATGTGACAAATTTTTAATTATTTTCAAAAAAGCCCTGCATAAAGTTAATTTATTATTTTTGGGGTTCCATTGTTTCAGTAAAGTAACACTTATGAAATCACTGTGGTTGAAATCCGCCTGTCTTGCGACAAACTTTAAATTCCAAAAAAAAAAAACTTGTGGCTTGTGTCATATCGGATTAAAAGGGAGCCGTAGGGAAAATAAAAAAAACCATAAACCATTGCCATAAAAAAGACAGAAAATCATTTAAACATCATTGATTACTTACCCGTAGAGGTCTGTAGCAACTTTCGGCCATGGGATCAGTTATAAGAATAATATTAATATGATATCTATGGATCAGTTACTGTCGCTCTAAGCGATAAGACCGCCCATTGTTGCCTATATTATTTTGTTTTTTTTTCCAACTTTGTATTGTCTTTTTTGTTGTTTATCTTTTGGTGCACAATAAAGCGTATTTATGTTATGTTATGTGATCAGTTACAACGCGCCGGCTAAGTAAGGTTGTCCCGGAAAACACATAAAACGATTGGCATCGGCTATCATCGACAGATAAAGGTCGTTAAGCCATGTATGGCCAGTATGGCGGCCTGACACCTGATTGACCATTTACTCGTACCTACCACACAGAATAATATTCTGAAGGAATAATACCTTTATTTTAACTGATAAATTAAATTTTGTGACAAAACCTTAAGGGTTGACAGACGCGCCTTCAAAAATGTTATAAACCCTATGAACTGAGTCTACTATTGGAAAATGTACCTATTCAATAATATCGACACACGCAACGGAAAAGGTTGTAACAATTATTTAATATTGAAAAAATCTAATATATAAAATTACAAGTCCAGCAGGCGTAGCCCAGTGTTTAATCGCGCGCGATGCGACTTGGTTGAATCACAAGTGCGAGGAGTGTGACGTGACACGATGTTTTTGCGATGAAACAGTACGTAACGCTCCTTGCACTTGTGATTCAACTAGTGGCGTCGCGCGCGATTGAAGACTATGCTACGCCGCCTGGCTGACTCAACATTGCACAGCCTAAACGGCTAGACACAGGAACGTGAGATTGTGAAAGTAGGTTACAGTTATAATGCGGACGGATTTTACGAAATTAAAAAGGGAAAAAAAGTAATTATAAATTGGTATTAAATTATATAATTGGTTTAAAAATTGGTTTTTCGCCTTCTGGTTAGAAATAAAGAATGACGTGTTACAGAAGTTTGGAAAAATCATCCCTTAGAGAGTAAAATAGGGAATAAAAAAATGTCTGGCATTTTTTTTTAACATTAAAATTGGTACTACCCCTTTTGCTTAAAAACTTATAATGAAGTGTTTCAGCCATTTTGTAAAATCATCCTTTAAGTAAGTAAAATAGGGGATGAAAATTATATGGAAATTTCGTTCGTTTTGTAGGTAAACCATGAAAATCAGTACGAAGCCTTTTGGTAATGAGAATGACGTGTTTTAGCGGTATTAAAAATTGTCCCTTCATGGGGGAAAATAGGGGATGAAAATTTGTACCATAGAAATTTCGTTAGGTCTGTTCTTAAAACCAAAAAGAAAAAATTGGTAAGCCGTGTGGCTAGAAATTGAGAATAAGGTGTTTCCGAGTTTGTTGGTGGTCAAACTAGGAAATTTGCACAAATTGAGACATCTTAATTAAGGAAAGGAAACCATTACGAAAATAAATAGCACGGACAACCTTGAATTAAAAGTTTGTAGACAAATTTCACCGTGACGAATTTTCAGATTTTTCAATAGGATCGCATATGTAAATAGGGTGGTAGAGCTGATGCCGCGCTCGACTGCGGTGGTTCCACCATCTTACTTGGAGACCCCCTCGGAGTTATTCGGGGGAGAGTAAGAGGACACCCATGGAGGCCCAACATGCCTGGGACCGATGGATGGCGGTATATCCATCCCTAATAGCCGGGTCTTGTATGGAACAGACTGGTGACGGGCCGCGGCGTCACTGGTCACCGGTTCCGGCACCGCGCTCACCAACCCGTCTGCCCAGCGCGTGTGAGTATGGGCAATTCTTCCAGGATGACCGCCGGGAGTGGTAAAGTCCTGGAAAGGCTTATGTCCAGCAGTGAACGAACTAGGCTGATGGATGGATGTAAATACCGAGTATTCAAACATAACAGACAGCGTAATAATAGAAAACAGAGACAATGTTTGGTGCCTATTTTAGTTAAGTAAATTACTAAAATAAGTAATGAAAATAATAACAATATGTTTCTACTAATTTTCTAGGCACATAAAGCTGAAAAAAAATAATGGATTATTTGCAAAATATTGATTCACTGTAGCCTTCAACATTGTAATGTAACACAAGATTTTTCATTTTATTGTTTACCAACGCGTTATAGAAGAAGAAAGAAACAAATACAGCAATACTCTACAACTAATTGCATTATAATAATTCTAGGAAATAAATGTGAGCAATCAAACGTTACGAGTACAGGGCGTGGCACGTATAGTACATTTCAAATACCATGGCCCGATTCCACTTAAGACGGTCATTAGGTGTTAACAATAGGATTAGTGATAACAAAAGATACCTGGCCAGACCCTTTTGCGGTGTGGTATTTTACACGCAACCTAATGATCTTGATCGTTTAACCAAGTAATCTTTATGAATGTAAACAATCATAAACACCTGCGAAACCTCAAGTTCGGAAGAAAATATGTCAGAAGGCGAATGAATCTTATATTTTTTATAATTAATGTACCTATATGTTAAACGTAAATCAATTAAGCTAGTCGTAACTTAAGTTATCTGAATGTCTGTACTTGTTAATTATTAGACGTTACGCGTAATAAATATAAAGATACCATAGTATTATAATTAAACATTAATGTAAATAACTAATCATACGTATTTTTATTTTCAAGTACCAAAGTTTCTTAGTCACGCTTTAGTTACATACAGATTGCACCGACGCGTGCCAATTTGAAGTGCTCAAAATTAGATAACAAAAGGCAAACATTATGAGCCCCATTGTTAAGTTTCAAGTGGAATCGGGCCATGGTATTTGAAATGTACTATAAGTCTGGCGGAAATAAGGTGACGTGGCGGTGGAAGCGGGGCGCGGGGCGGGCGTACGTATCATACGTAAGCGTATCATACGGCTCCCCAGTCGCACTTAGTCTCCCGCTTCGATACGTCGCTCCGCGAACTTCTGGTGTACCGTCGCGTTCATAACTGTATTCGATCGATTGTTCATTGACGGCAACCGGTAGGCAGCCTTCATTGAGTTTTATAACATATTTTTACTTGGGGCAACTCGTTCAGGAGCGCGTTGCTAACAAAAGATGATTCTTAACCGCACTTTCACCAGACCTAGACCTGGCCAAAAAGAGTACTAAAATATTGACATAGTTGGTCTAGAAACCACAGAATATAATCTATGAAAATGCACAACTAGTGCCCTCCTTGACAGGTAAAAATCAAAGTCCGGTCGCGGTTTAGTAAACCAAATGATTGGTGGAATAATTGTCTGAATCAATATATGATTATAGTAGGTAAAGAACTATTTGCGTTTAGTTTACACAATGGTACAAAAAGAAAATTACATAAATATCATAAGTCATGACAGAATATTACCCTAATTATAATTTGTAGAGATAATAATTGCGTGCGCGACTGTACCCATGCGCAGCTATCCCCTCCGCGTTTCGTTCACCGCTAGACTTACATGTCGCGGCCTGTATGTTATGATATGAGCTAATATTCGAAATCAGGGTAAAAAGTTGCCAACAAAAGTATTAAGAGCCGTTTCGCAGCCGGATTGTGAAAAACCCGCCTTTTTCTAATTAATCGAAACAGAGCACTTAAATTCAAAATTCACTCAATAGTTGTATTGTGTATGTTGCTATAGCAAAGTTTCCATTGGTTTCCGTAAATTAGAAATTCAAAAATGTTAAGTTGAAAAATGTTTTAGTTCACAGAAACCAATGGAAACTTTGCGATGCATACACGATACATATGTAATACATTTTTGTAGAATAACTATTGCGTGAATTTTGAATTCAAGTATTCTGTTTCGATTAATTAGAAAAAGGTAGGTTTTTCCCAACCCGGCTGCGATACCGCTCTTAACCAACAAACTACAACAAAAATAAGATGATGATCACATAGTTGTCATAAGTCAAACATAACATAATTAGAAATGAAAGTCAGACTGCTAATCTCTGAATCTGACCATACCAAATGATGTCATCTCCGCTTGGTGTGCTGAAGTTCCCGCCTATCTCGCTAATTATGACAGTGTGATTGCCGTATCACTAATTCAATGAGAAGTAAATATATTTCAAAGAAAAGAAAACAAACTTTAACTGTTAAGGCGATATGTAAAAGTTTTAGCGTCCCTGCTACTCCATATGCGAAAAAACCCTCAGATCGAGAGGGACGGATTCGTAGAAAAGTAGCAAAAAGTTGGTTTTTTACTAATATAAAATGTACTTAAGACGCTATCAAAATTTCGTTTAACCAGGTTCTAGATACCGTTAAAACCCATCTAATTAAATATAATTTGTAGTCCATATGTCATTCCAAATTGTCAAACCAGGAAGAGACCTTATTTCAATAAACAATTCTATCGAGCCGAATTTCTGGAATCGCGTTTCCGTTTTAACAGATCCCTAGAAAAAGATTCCAAAAACAATATACTTTTTTATCAAAATAATACATTATTTACTGAAGTAGATATGCAAGTTCTTAAATTGTCGATTTTTTTCCGTGGCGCCTTTGTGTTTCGTTACAACCGTTTCTATTGCGGGTGGTCGATATAATGCCTTCCCTTTGTTTCTTTGCCTGCGAAATTATTGCTGAAAAGGGTTTTCAGAATGGCCTTTTCAAATAAGGAAATCAAAGGGATCATATATTGTAATATGATGTGCTTGTTAAACAATAAAATGTATTATTTATTAGCCAAGTCTTTGTTGGTTTTTTATATATGCTTTATACCTGTATATGTTAAGACGACTTAGGTAGTAAAAAAAGAGTTTTGAAACAATCTTATTCCCAAAATAAAATAGCTATAGGATTCTGAAAAAAAAAACATGTTATTAAGAAGGCCTTTCCCGACACAATGAAAGATCCCAAAATGTAATAGAGAAAAGTTAGCTGCATAAAAAAAAACGCAAAGTGGAGGCTGCTTTGTCAGTTCAAAACAGTAGTAAGTCTGTCTAAACCAATTTTCTGTGGTTATAATAAAATAATAACAATAGTGACTGTTTTAAATAAGCCCATTATTTAAAACGTAGGTGAGCTTTTTTGTGCAAACGCTATTATGTGAATTTATAATTTTACTCATTAGAAAACAGCGATGTCCAATCTCTTTTTGAATTTTTGAAGAATTTTCCATATGCTTTTTATTATTATTATGATAGGTGTTTTGATATGTGTTATGTGAGTTATAAACACTTATGAATTATGACGTATCCATTGGTGTATTGCATAAATAAAAATTTCCTTGATTTATTTATTCTTTATTAATTAATTCAGTTGTGAATAAACTTATAAAACAAAGAGTAACTAAAAATATTTGTAACTTTTTTCATAATTGGCACAACCATTGGTTGTATATATTATTATAATATAATCATGTAATAGTATAAAAGTTTCTTCGCGAATGAAGATTGGAGCGATTGTAACAGAGATTATGATAAAATTTGCCATAAATTATCGTGAAAGTATGAAAGAGTCATTTTCATAAAAAAATGTTAGTACTTCATCTCGTGGAAAGAAGTCACGTAGGTTTGTAACGAAAGGTTCTTTCGAAGTTTTATTAAAGTATTGTTTTGGTTAAAAATACTGTAATGGTGACATATTTTTATATGCATATAGGTAATACCTGGGTATATGTTTCCATCCAATACTATTAAACGAGCAATAATTGTATACACACATACGAGGTGAATTTGTGAAAATCGTTCAAATTCATACTTGAGCCTTGGTAAGTGATCAGCATCATCAACCAATAACGATTTTTATAAAATTCATAAAATGAAATTACGACTACCCATAGTGATTCACTCAGGACTGGGAGTGAATTACTATGGGAAGTCGAAATTTCATTGTACGGATTTCACAAAAACTGTTATTGATTCATGATGCTGATCACTTATCAAACCTCCAGTATGAACTTGGACGATGATCAAAAAGTCACCTCGTATATTTATCTATTTGTAATCAGGTTCTAGAAAACGGCTTTAAGGTTTCGATGAAAGTTACAGTATAGGTCTTCAGAGTCGAAAAACCGATCTTAGCTCTAATCTCTGTGAAAAGTGGTAGTCTGCACTGCCTGGTGCGCAAGAGATCCCCCCAGTCCAAACCACGCCAGAGCAAAAGCTTTTTTCGTTCTTAATATGTACCAGAAGATTTATAAGGTTTCATTTTTGTTGTTACGTAGGTAGGTAATTGTTCCAAGTATTTCGATAGAAAGGAGCTCGGTCACCCAGGTACTCTTAATATGTATATATAGAATTTATAAACAGGTACAATAAAAAAGCAATGTATTTATCTGATATTTCATGTATTGATGTTTTAAAAATAACATCTGTGCGCAGGAGCATAGATGATAGAGCGCAACAGCATTATACTTTGAATGTAGCCTTATTTGTTTATGTGACAATAAGTGTCTGGTGATTTTAGAGCTTTCGAGACAAAACAAAATGTACATAAATAAATCTAAATAAATTTTGCTATCAAAACTAGCATATTTAAAATTTTTGCTTGGGAAAAATAATTAAAATTAAATTAGGGTAGTGTGTTATGGCAAGTATATTTAATTCCTTTATTTAACTATAGCCATTTGATTACGCATTATAGGTAGATTTGTGCCCAGTTAACGATGATGATGACTTAAAATTGTTATAAAAAACAATAACAATAACAAACAACCAGTTTTGGAGTTAAAAGCTAATGAACACGCCAATTTATTGCGATGTCGAGTTACAGAGTCACTGTTTGCTACGAAGCAGCACACTCAAATAAAACGGCCAAAGCTCAAAGTTCCTTAACCCGATTTACCTTCTAAACTACGGATCTCTGAAACGACAATCTCCCAGCAAAAAGGTAGAAACGGTTAAATCGTCAGATAATAAAGAAGGTGAAACTCTTTTCGAATACAAATTGTGGAATAAGATAAAGGTTCAAAAGAAGTGTGAATGAGAATCTTATTAGTCTTTTCCAACTGTCCGTCGGGTTTAGGGAATTCGGACACTTTTATTCACACTATCGCTCGTACATGCACATACTGCTAGTTTTCATAGCAGTTTACTGTAAGTTTAGATGCGTATTTATACGGTGCGTGGACAAATAATTGGTTGAGTCAGACCACTGCTCTTTGCACAGAATATATATTCTGTTATAATATAACGCTAGATATTTCTGATATTTTCAGATATTTTCACGTACAGCAAAGCGCAGCGTAGACCGCCCTCGTGCCCGCTGGACTGACGATCTGAAGGATGTTGCGGGTGGCGGCTGGATGGGGATGACTGAGGACCGCCAAGAGTGGCGTAATATTGGGGAGGCCTATGTCCCGCAGTGGACGAATACGGGCTGATGGATGGAGATATTTCCGAAGGAACTTTCATAAAACTTCGCAACCACTCAGATTTAAGTTGTTTTATCAAACCCCGTTTGTTCTTTGTACAGTCGTCTGCATTTCAGCTAAATTTTAACGGCTCGGTGCCTAAATAATAAATAAGAAATGTCATGCTCTTCTAAATAAAACTATGACAGTTTATAATGAGGCCATTTTTTAATTAAAGTTCTTTGCTTGGTAAAATAACCGTAGACTGCATTCTGTGAAAAAAATCGGTATGTAAGTCCTTTGAGGTCAATGTGTTCTTAAATAAATACAATATTTACCCCTTTTCGCCTTATGATATTACCAAGTTACAATTATATTCATTAAATACAAGTACTCATAATTTTATTATTACATACATTACACCTAAACTATTTTCATTCATTTTATTTTTTCAACCAAAAGCTATTTTGGACATATAATTTACACTTGCAATTGTCGGTACTTGGAAAGCATCTTGATAAAACACAGAAGATTTGTACACTATTCAAGGGATTTTAGACATTTAAAACGCAAACTGCATCGCGGTAATGTTAAGAAATATACATAAATTAACATGTCAGTTTATAACACGTATTTGTTTTAAATATCCAAAAACCGTTGAAAATTAATTAATATTCGAAACCGGTTGGGTGTAAAGTAATAACAAAATAAGATATTATTGTAAAACAGTCAAGTGTGTTTTCATCAAGATGCTTCAAAGTTTCACCAAGTGTCAACAGTTGCAAGCATAAATTATATTCTAAATTAGTTTTTGTCTGCGTTTACATGAGAACGTTTTTAACAAAAGCTAGTAGGAATGTAGGTAGAATGCCTTTCGTTGGATCGGCGAAAAAATACCCTTGTGAAGTAGTTCAGTGTAATGAGAATAACCTTTGACATAGATAACCGGTTTCTTGAAAAAAAAAGCTTTTAAAAGCAATGGTTGCTAGTTTCTTATAGACAATAAAGATTTTTGTAAATAATCGAGATAGTAAAAAGCCAATGTGCTCCTCCAATGCTATTTTTTAAACATAAAATTTAAAGTGATTTACAATTTTTAAAGATTCACTTTTTTTTAATGAAAGTTTCATTTGACACCCTTCATCTGTTCTGTAGCTGGTCTAAAATTTGATTCAAAACAGCGTCGGAGCCTACAAAATTGCGATGCATTGCTGAGGAAACTAGTAAAAACTTTAACCGAACAGAAATAGGCAAAGTTTTTATGGTTTGGGAAAAATATTGCAAACTACCGTCATAAATAAGCCACCATTACCGATACCAGAGAATATAAAGTATTGCCGATACCTCAGTTATAAGCTACTAGTACCTTGTTATTTTTATAAAATATAAGATCTGTATTTGTATTAAAATAAAAACGCAGTTAATACATCTATACCTTTTTTAAGAAAACTAAGTACGAATTACCGGCAAAATAATATAATTTTAAGGAATTCATAATCAGAAAAGTCACGGTTCCATACAATGTGTCCGTTAAAATAGTTATTATTACAACTTACCTCATAGTTTCATGTTTTGATTTTAGTACGAAGCGCTACAGTACCTAGATATTTTAGTACGAACCGCTACAGTACTTATATATTTTAGTACGAACCGCTACCAGTACCTACATATTTTAGTACGAACCGCTACAATACCTACATATTTTAGTAAGAACCGCTACAGTACCTAAATATTTTAGTACGAACCGCTACCAGTACCTACATATTTTAGTACGAACCGCTACAATACCTACATATTTTAGTAAGAACCGCTACAGTACCTAAATATTTTAGTACGAACCGCTGCAGTACCTACATATTTTAGTACGAACCGCTACAGTACCTAGATATTTTAGAACGAACCGCTACAGTACTTATATATTTTAGTACGAACCGCTACCAGTACCTAGATATTTTAGTACGAACCGCTACAATACCTACATATTTTAGTACGAACCGCTACAGTACCTAAATATTTTAGTACGAACCGCTGCAGTACCTACATATTTTAATACCATTATTTTCTGTCACTGACATTTATTTTGAATTTTATTTTTATTTAGTTTATTTAGTTCCGGGCGGGGCTAATTCATTTTACGATAGCGCGCGGGGGGGAAATTCGTCCCGCTCTCTATGCTCGCGTCTACCATAGCAAAACTATGAATAGAGTGGACGAGGTAGGGTCAATAGTAATAGGTATTTTATTTTATCTAATTTATCAGTGTATTTCGATTATTGTTATGCGGCATTGGTCCTACTTGCTATCACTTTGGGACGTAAATATATTATGGTCGGCTAAAAGTGTTTTTTTAAGTGTTTGATTTATCAGTTGACACTCGGAACATTTCAGACCCCCGCTTAGATATACATAATAATATCGTAACAGTTAATTGTCACCATTCCCGTGCTTTAAATATTTTTCGCCCGTTGAGCTGGTTTTAAACTTGCGAGAAAATAAATTGAACCAATTATTTCTTTACAAAAAATTTTTATTGAAAAAAATGAAAAAAGTGTTTATTCAGTAACCAGTAATACATTAAATTAGAATGCTGGGGCCTTCTTTTAAGTATAGAAATACTTGTTCCAGAAGACCTCGCTCCTTCACATCCATAGCTTAAAGTTAGTACAAGTACTACAGTTAGTGTCTTATTGTGTGAGTGGAAGTGTCTGTATCTCTGTGAGGGTGTGTATGTGTTTGAGTGTGAGGGAGGGTGTGTGCTTGAGGTGTGTGTGTATGTGAGAGGAAAAAGGTGTGCGTGTGTGTGTGGCTTTGCGTTTGTATTGTAAATAAATTAAGTATGGTTGTAAATATGTATCGTGTGATAGGTGTATGATTCCAGTATTGTTATTATTTGTGTTGTATAAATACATTTAATATAAATATATATGTATGCATACATACGCTGATAAGTGATATTTATAATAAACGTTAGACTATCGGCTGTAGTAGTGACTCAATTTCGTCATAGGTTTTATTAAGTATCCAATTGGTTATAATTTTTTTACATTCGTGGTATTGTTTAGGGTATATATCTAAAGTGCTATTTATTGCATTATATAGACGGGCTGATTGTGTTTGAACACGCGATATGACGGCAGTGCTTTGTATCACCATAGGTTTTAAAAATAGCGGGAAGTGAAGAGAAATAATTACGAAGATGAAAGATCTGACCTTGGGAAGGAGCTGCATGCACCACAAACCACGCTTCGCCTGAGCCACCAAGTCTCTGGTGTTCTCCAAGATGGTTTTCTTCTTCCTCTTCGTGCCTGGTTGCGCTCTTCTCGGCTAATCTTCTTCGTAATAGTAATAGATGAAAATGAGGCGCACAGCGGGTGCGATCTCAAAATGGCGGGCGGTAGGGTCGAGGTAGGACCTAGTCGAATGACAATCAGCGTATACCTCCGGCGTGAAAGGCTTCTGATTGACGACTGATTGATTTGCGTCCAAAACTAAGCGGGTGGAGATGCAGCGAAAATGACAGTTGCAAATATTAATTCACAACTACCTCGCAGTATGAGAGCCACAAGAAGTGGCGCGAACATTTGCCCCCGGCGTTAAAACCATTGGTTTTAAAATAAGAATAGAAAAGTAAAAATAAGACAGAGAATAACGAAATTTTGAAGCGGGGGCAAAGAAAGGAGTTATTGAGATGGGAGAGGGCAAAGACGCACGACAGGTCGTTTGTAAACACCTGTCGTCGTTTTGACAGAAGCTACCCTAATGACATTATCTTTGCCAGGGTATACAGCTACAATAACACCGAGCGGCCATTGAAGCGGTGGAGTGTTATCGGTAACTACAACGACAACAGATCCAATTTTGATTGGGTTGGAAGGTGTATTCCATTTTCCTCTAGACTGGAGAAGATGGAGATAATCATTCTTCCATCGCCTTGCGAACGATTCTACCATTTGATCAAGCAACGCGTAGCGACGTAATAAATTAACTGGCTCATCAGCCACCTTACAAGCGGGTAATTCTTTTAAAGGAGTTGACATCAGAAAATGTGCAGGAGTTAACGCGCTAAGTTCAGATGGATCTTCACTCAGCAGCGTAAGCGGACGAGAATTTATGACACATTCTATTTGCGTAACTACAGTTAATAATTCTTCGTAGGTCAACAGTTGAGTACCTACTACTCTATGCAAATGCGTCTTAAATCCTTTGACATATATCTCATAATGTCCCCCAAAATGTGGGCTACGTGGAATATTAAATTTCCATTGTATTCTATGATCGGCAAGTTCATTCGCGAAAGACGTTTTAAATTCTTCGGAGTTTGTCAAATTGTAAATTTCTGAGAGGGCATTTCTAGCGCCTACAAAGTTCGTAGCATTATCTGAATATACGAAAGACACTGCTCCACGTCTAGATAAAAAACGTTTGAACGCGGAAAGAAAAGTGTTCGTGCTAAGATCAGTTGCCAATTCAACGTGAACTGCACGAGTCACCAGGCATACAAATATGCAGAGGTAACATTTGACGGGACGGACTCCACGTTTTCGATACGGAGTGATACTGATAGGACCACAATAATCCACAGCGCAGTGGACAAAAGCTTTAGCCTCATTAACGCGGCATGATGGTAAATCTGCCATGAAAGGGAAGGTTTGTCTCGGCTTCGCCTTAAAACAATAATTGCAGCTATGTATTACGCGACGAACAATATTTCGACAGGAAAGTATCCAAAATTTTTGGCGGATTATTGACATTAAAGCCACTGGTCCAGTGTGACAATTTTTGCGATGATAATGAATGATAATCAATTCGACAATATGATTTTTACGAGGTAACAACACAGGGTGTTGTTGATCGAACGTCATGTCTGTGTTGCGAAGTCGACCACCAACGCGTAACAATCCATTTTTATCTAAAAATGGCGATAGTCGATTTAAAGCGGGAGAACAAAGTTTATTTGACTTTAATCTTTTTATTTCATCAAGAAAATAAAATGCTTGAAGAGCTTTAATCAATGCAACTTCAGCGAAATCCATATCGGTAGCGGTAAAAATATTAGAGCGCGGTAAAATACGTAAAAATCGGTAGATGTAAATGATTGTGTGTAAAAGCACAAGCCATGACGAAATTCTTTCCGAAAGAGAAAGAAGTGGATGCGGTTCTTTATTACTAAAAGCGGGAAGAGAAATTGTTTTTGATTCCGGCAAGTTTTCTTCAATAGAAGCTGATTCTATTGTTTTGATTGGCCACTCTTTAGCGTCCAGATAAAGCCAAGCAGGTCCAGTGAACCAGAGCGGGTGACTCATCAACTGCGTGGGAGTGAGACCACGGGAAAGACAGTCGCTCGGGTTTTGAGAACCAGCTGTATGGTAAAAACATTCAGCGGGAATAGCGGATATTATTTTTGTTATACGCGTCGCGACAAAGGTTTTAAACCTGTGCGGTGAGGAATGTATCCAGTGTAAAGTTACCATAGAATCGGTAAAACAGTAAATACGTTCAATATTGTGACGTATTTTATAAGCGTCAACTACACGACGAGTTAATTTCGACATGAGTAACGAGGCACAAAGCTCAAGGCGGGCGACACTGACGGTCTTGAGCGGACAGACTTTTGACTTTGCGCATACCAGCCGAATGCTAGTGCAAGTGTCTGAGTCATCTTGTACTCTAATATATACGACACATCCGTATCCACGTTCACTTGCGTCTGCAAATGATATTATCGAAATTTTCGAATTTTGGAACACGTCTAAGTGGCGTTTAATACGTAAATCCCGCAAAACAGGTAGCTCCTTCAAATAGTTTTGCCAAATCTGCGCAATATCAGAGGGTAGTGTTTCATCCCAGTCTAATTTTAAAATACAGATTTTCTGCAAGAGTAATTTTGCGTACAAGATCACAGGAGCGGTAAAGCCGAGGACGTCGTACTGACGTGCTATCACGGACAAAACATTGCGTTTAGTACATGGGCGACTATCTAGCGATACAGTAAAAGAGAACTCGTCAGAATCAGGCGACCACTGTAAGCCAAGAACTTTAAGAGTTTGAGTTTGTTCTTCAAAATTCTTACTAGAATTTAAGCGGTGAGTATCAGGCAGTGTATCAAGTAACTGTTGACAGTTACTAGACCACTTGACGAGCTCAAAGCCACCGGCCTTAAGCAATCCTACCAGCTCATCTCTGAGCTGTAAGGAGCCCTGCACGGTGGGAGTGCTATAGCAGATGTCGTCCATGTAACAGTTTCGTGCGGCTACAGTAGCGGCGAGCGGGTACGCTGAACTCCCATCCTCACAGAGTTTCCTGACTACTCTCATCGCAAGGAAAGGGCTACTACGTAGTCCAAAGCAGACGCGATTGAACTGATAAGCGATAAGCGGTGAACACGTGTCAAAGCGGTATAAAAACTTTTGAAATTTGCGATCATCGGCGTTAACCAAAACTTGTAAGAACATTTGTTTGATATCCGAGGTAAAAGCGATTTCATACAAGCGGAAGTCAAGTAAAATTAAAAACAAATCGTTTTGCAAATTAGCACCTGTGTGCAGCGTGTCATTTAATGAGACACGAGTACCATCAGCGGAGTCAGTCTTAGTACTGGCATTCATACAAATACGCACCTTTGTCGTTGATTTATCAACACGCACTACGGGATGATGCGGAATATAATAACCAAGAGATAATTGGTCATCATTATGAAGCGGGGATATGTAACCTTTAGTTAGGTATTCATTTATTATATTGTTATACTCGGAACGTAAATCTGCGTTAGAAACAAACCTACGCTCAAGAGACATAAAACACTTTTTTGCGTGATGGTACGAGTTTCCTAGTATGTTAGGATTCCGTGCGAACGGTAAAGAAACCGAATAGCGACCAGCGGGGTCACGTGACACATTGTTAATAAATAATTTTTCACATTCATCATTTGCGGGACTAGAAGCAGGTTCACAATGCACCTCTTCTAATTGCCAAAATTTTTGTAAAATAAAATCTATTGGCGGTTCAATCTCCATATAAGAGCATAACGAAATTGAACATGCGGTATTTTGGTAAACAGGCGTATTACCAATTAGCGTAAAACCGAAGATGGTCTGAAATCCCGTCGGCGTACCCGGGGGACCAGAGACGCGGCCTGATAACAAGATATCCGCGAATAAAGATGCACCGATAAGAATATCAATCTCGCCCGGTAAGTAAAAGGTTTCATCAGCAAGTGTGATACCTTTTAAATATGAAAGCGTAGACAAATCGACCTGCACCGATGGTAAGTTGTCGGTAATACGGTCGATTACATAAGTGTCAAGCGAAATTGAAACCGAATCATCAAATCGTGAAAACAATTTAAGGTTTGTCGCACCCTTAATTGGGTTTGATGAAGAGCCGATGCCCTTAACAAAAGCGCGGGGAATTTTCTCATATTTTAAGTTAAGCTTCTCACAACAGGAAACCGTCGAAAAACTGGATTGTGACGCAGGGTCGCAGAGCGCACGTAGACGGACTGACATACCGTTAGAATCTTTCACGATCACTTGAATTGTACCTAAAAGGCATGTTTCATTACGCTGCGAGTTAGGCTGTAAGTTACATAAAGAAATATTATTACTCGCAGTTGGTACGGATTGAGAATCATTAGTCATATGTTCTGTGTTAGTCGCCGATACGGCAGGATCCACCAACCTCGAAGATTGCGTATGTGTGCGTGGAGACACGGTAATATTTTGACCAAGCGCGGTGTGAGTATTCATCACATTTTGTTTGCGGCACAACATCGAATGGTGTTTACAATTACAATGGCGGCAATTATAAGACGATTTACAAGCGGAATTGTTATGCGTAATACTTAAACAATTGGTGCAACCGTTATTAGATTTGATGAACTGAAATCTTTTCTCGATATCTAGTTTCACAAATTCGGGACACTTATATAAATTATAGTGTTTTAATTGTTTACATAGCGGACAACAATTATTATTGGTCGAAGCGGAGACAAAAGCATGGGTTGACTTGGTACTGTACCCGGTTTTGTTGTTATTATTATTAACGGAGCGGTTCGGAGCGGGAGCGGTAATTGCGGGTGCAGTGCGGTTCAGTATCTTAGTTTGTTCCCGTAAAAATGATATTAATTCATCATAATGGGGTAAATCGGAACCACGTTTAAACATTTCAAATGAACGAGCGGTTTCAACATCAAGTTTTTTAAGGGCCAAATACATAAGGATAAAATCCGAAAGATCTTTAATATTCAGTGATTTTAAACACGAAACAGCGGAACAGAACTTGTCTAAAAACAAGTCCAAGTTTTTTGAACTAGCGGTAGTTAAAGGGCGAAATTCAAACATTTGATCCAAATAAGTAGTGGCTAAACTACGCGAGTCTTGAAAAGTAGAAACGAGTGTTTTCCAGATTATGTCGTAGTTAGTTGCGTTCGGTGTGATTCCAGAACAAATCGAAAGTGCCCGGCCAGAAAGTTTACCCATCAGGTATTGTACTCGTTCGTTGTCGGTCAAGTCCGGATTATCGTGAATCGTGGTTTTAAATGTTTCATAGAATGTTGGCCACATAGTAGCTTCACCAGAAAAACCAACGAGTTCCAGTTTTGGAAGCTTGATAGTAGGTTTTTTGGGACATTCCATGTCACGTGGAGCTTTAACTTTAGAGTCAGCCGATTTCGAAGAATGTGATAACTTCCGGTTGATGTATTTGCAATGGGAGTAAAGATCCTCAAAAGCTGACCAACTTTGATAATTTGGTTCAAAATTAGGATTTATCAATACCTCTGTGTCATTAATTTCATCTATGATTACATGAATTTCTGAGCGTACAGTATCCAATGTTTCGACATTGGCCATAAACAATTCTGCCGAAGAAACATCCTCTAAAGCGGTTTTAGAAAAGTCATAAACTCTCTGAAGGCGATTAAACAATTCTTGCCTTTTATTTTTAAGCTTCTTTAAACTATACGACATCTTTAATTTTGCAGCTTCTGCGGAATTTGGCATGTTATATAGTACAAAGTTAGGCAAGTACCAGAACTATCGAAAGTTTTATACTGACTACAACATAGAATAGTGCTAATGAGTTAGAGATAACACGGGCGGCGGACGAACCTGTGTACGAGTACCTCTCGATAATATTAAGAATTAGCAGGTAGGCAGATAATATTTTCTGTGAAATGATCAAATGGTATAATCGCAGCGGATAAATTAACAGAATGGCGTATTTCACTGTAGATTATTTACAATTTCCAGTATATAGGAAATGGAATCACTAATATTTTGACGAATGCGGGGTTTTAATGCATAGATAATGCAAATAAGAGCGGGAATGCGGGGTAATACTGCGGGCAGAGTGAAAATTAGAGCGGAATTCACGTGTTCTTTAGACAAAGAACATGAAGATAGCGGTTGGAAATACCAAAAAATGGTTATAGATCGCAGATCAAAGGGCCTAAAATGGATCTAGATCCGGCTCGAATGGCCAAAAAATGAACACGCGATATGACGGCAGTGCTTTGTATCACCATAGGTTTTAAAAATAGCGGGAAGTGAAGAGAAATAATTACGAAGATGAAAGATCTGACCTTGGGAAGGAGCTGCATGCACCACAAACCACGCTTCGCCTGAGCCACCAAGTCTCTGGTGTTCTCCAAGATGGTTTTCTTCTTCCTCTTCGTGCCTGGTTGCGCTCTTCTCGGCTAATCTTCTTCGTAATAGTAATAGATGAAAATGAGGCGCACAGCGGGTGCGATCTCAAAATGGCGGGCGGTAGGGTCGAGGTAGGACCTAGTCGAATGACAATCAGCGTATACCTCCGGCGTGAAAGGCTTCTGATTGACGACTGATTGATTTGCGTCCAAAACTAAGCGGGTGGAGATGCAGCGAAAATGACAGCTGCAAATATTAATTCACAACTACCTCGCAGTATGAGAGCCACAAGAAGTGGCGCGAACAGTGTTAAATATTGTTTGCTGGCATATGAAGATTTTACTGTTTTTATATTAATCACTATATCTCTCCTTCTTTTGTTAATATGAGATTGGTCAAAAGTTAACGTTTTATGTCTCCTTAAGAGTGCACGTAATATATAAAGTTTTCTCACTGTCAAGGTTTGGCTGAGCAAATATAACTCGTTCGTTGGAAATCTATACGGCTTGAAATACATAACCTTAATCAAGGATCGTTGAGCTCTTTCAACTTCAATAAGTTTAGTTTTAGCGGCTCCACCCCAAGTCGGCACACAGTAACCTAATACGGATTGTGCCAAAGCAATATATATTTTATTGAGTAATATTGGAGGAGCTACATGTCTTAGAGTTTTAAAAATCCATATTAGTTTACGTGTTCTAGCGCTAAGTACCTCTATCTGTGTTGACCAAGATAGCCTTTGATCAATCATTACACCCAAGTATTTGATTGAAGATGATTTATTTATGACAGTGCAGTTACAGAATAAACCATCACAGGTATGAATTTTAATGGTAAAGTCATTTTCGGGTTGAGTGCGATTGTACATGGTAAAGCACATATAATTTGTTTTAAGCGCATTTAGAGTAAGAAAATTTGATTTTAGCCACCGCGCAATTCTGGTGAGACCTGTCTCTGTCAGCAATCAAGTACTCTCCCAAGTTGTACCAGAGAAGACAACCGCGGTGTCGTCGGCGTAAGAAAAGATCTTTGTGTTGTTTAAGTTAAGGTTGCACAAATCATTGATATTTATCAGAAATAAGGTGGGTCCTAAGACGCTACCTTGTGGTACTCCATATGTGATATTTGAGTCGTCACTAATGTATTGTCCAAGCTTGACTTTCTGCTTCCTGTCACTGAGGTAATCTTTAAAAAGAGTCAAAGGTGTGTCTCTGACCCCCATTTTCTCCAACTTTTGTAAGAGAATGGAGACACAGACGGTGTCAAAAGCCTTTTTTAAAGTTGTTATTACATAAAGTGAAACTAATTATTACTTTCAGAATGAATGCACCACGTCACCATCTATCTCAATGTAGCCTATCTCAGCTATATGTCTTATTTAACTACGTTTAAACTGCGTTACTATCTCATTCCAACTTATTTTAAGTGGTGTCACTATTTATCACACTCTAACGCGTGCCAAATGGCATTTCTAATTCATGTCAAAAAGCTTCACTGGCCGCCACTATTTCATTCTAAATTCTAATTATTGAAAAAAATAAGCAGTTCCTTTGGTAGTAAAATAGAAATCAATTTTTTTTTCAAAAGTAATACACAGACATTGTCAGATCATTTTAAATACAAGATAAGCCATTTTTTTAGACAATTTGAAGAAGATTATCTACTTTTTACTCAGGTCATATTTTGATATTCCGGTCAGTCTGATAAGCTGGCCTATCAGCCTCCCAAGGGATAACGTTGACTTTTGGGACAGCCTGTATACACTTGGGATAAATCGCCAAGTGTTTAAAATTAAGAAATTTATTTTGGAATATTTACAGTGCGTGCCAAAATTATTAGATCGCAGGTAATCCTGTCGATACATGTTAAGGCCTCGTTACACAAAATGAAAAAACGAAACTCTTTTAGGATTAATTTGTTGTCTTTCTGTTTGTCTGTCTGTCCGTTTGTCTAGACATTTTTTTCTGTTTAAATAAATGCTAATATTTACGGCCCTGTATAGAGCCGTAAAAACGTACTTTTAACCTTTTTATGGCCGTTTATTTAATGTTTTTCATATAAATTTTCTCACTGTGGAAATATAGGGATGAATCTCTTGAGATAATATTTTGCATTTATCGGTTTAGAAAAAGGGAGTGTTTTTCTTGAACCGAATAACGTGGTCTTTAAAATTCGAGTAGATCTCATTCACACTAGTTTTATTTAAAAAAAAAACAACAAAATCGATAAGAATTGTAAAATAGAGGGTGACAAAAATTTATTGACAGTACAAATATGAATCGATTAACGTGCTTTGAAAAAATCGAATTCCTTAAAGTTTATCTAAGAACATATATTTTTATGGCTATACGTAACCTAATTATTGCCACAAAATCAAGGATGGTTTTTCAAGGATTTCTGGAAATAAATGCAAATAAATATAGCCAAACGATATATTTCTTAAGCAATCAAATCAAACAATAAATCGAATCTTTAACACCTACAATTTGATAACCATATTGTACTTTTAAAACATTTTTTAAATTTATTTTCTTTTTTATTATAATCATAATTTATTTTCTTCATTTGTGTTGAAATTTTTTGAATCGCTATTGTTTTCCTGTAATTGGCCAATTATGACCTGCGATCGAATCTTTTTAATTTGTTTCGGTCCACCTTTTCTTTTGTGGTTTTTCAATGATTTACCGAAATCAGTGCCGGTAAATTTTAAAATTTTCAAATTTGTGCCTAATTTCAGTAGAATTTTTATCTTTAACGGTGCTAAAGTTATGAAGCTGTGACAAACGGACGGACGGACGGACAACGGAGTCTCACCATAAAGGTTCCTCTTGTATCTTTTAGGTACTATGGAACCCTAAAAAATAATTTAAAACTTGTCTATATGTGTTTTGATATTTTCGACTGCATTCTTTGAAGACTCCTTAAAAATTGAGAATATTTCCATGAATTAGTGATAAAAAATTTAGAAAATAATAATTAACTCAACTTCATTTTCAGAAGTAACGATACCACTATAATATACTATAAATAACTATAATAGTATTTAAGGCGCTCTTCTCCCAAAATCAGTAATTTCAAAATCAAATAGAACTTTAAAATATCGTCTAAAACTTCCAAAAAAAAATATGCAATATAGTTCGAACCTTTATCTAGGTCTTCCACGCATGTGTTACACGATCAGATAAACTTTGCTCGATAGAAATAATTCACGAACGCAGCATGTAATAAGACCTTTCAAATTATGCCATTTTCATAATTCCACTCTTTTATTAACGAAACATATCTGGTAATATTGCTCTTTAAATTATCTAGGTCGACCACATAAGTGGGTTTTATTAAACATATCCCTTATTTTTAAACAATTAAAAAACCGATAAAAACAACGAAAAAGTACAAAAGTGTGGTTATTTTCTTTACTCCTTACACTTAAAGAAAAAGAAAAAGATTCACTCTTCTGGGATAAGAGCGCCTTAAGGCCAAAAAGAAACCGGCGGCGCACACCGACATCCATACATCCAAACCACGCCCCGCACCAATCTTAATAAAATATATATATTGAAAGGAGGACACCATAAAAATCATTCGGCCACCAACGGCAAAGGATCGCAGACAATTGCGAGAGAAAAAGAGAGATAAAAAGAATAATGTCAAACTATACGTGCGAAAAATACATATAAGCTAGGTTCGATTACCGTCCTCCCTCCGCGGTAAAACCAAACTCTTCTAGTTAGTGAAATCGCGCGAACACATTATCAGTGAAGGAGCGAGCGTGGCGTCATTTTTTAGGGTTCCGTAGTCAACAACAAGGAACCCTTGTAGTTTCGCCATGTCCGTCTGTCTGTCTGTCCGCGACATAGCATAGAGACTCTTAGTACTAGAAAGCTGTAATTTGGCATGGGTATACATATTTATAACGCCAATAAAGTGGTACAGTAAAATTTTGAAAAATATTTTTTTTTAGGATACCTCGCCTACACGTAAAGTAGGGATGATTTTTTTTTTCTCGTCTATCCCCTAATGTGGGGTGTCGTTAGATAGGTAATTTTAAAATATTGGGGGTGTGAGAAGACCATTTTTCGATCCAGGGTTCCGTTTGCGAAATATTAAGCTTAAAAGTGTTAATGTTTGTTAAAGTCAAGTGTCCCCCCCTGCCAGCGAAACGGTTGTATTTGGAGACGTGAAAAAATCACGGCAGTAGTATACATAATTAAATTAAAAGGAAAACTATCACAGCTAAGTAGGCTTTACAAGTTAACGAGTACAGATCGCGCCAAACTTTTAGTCCCCGCTAAACACGGGGCGATTCGCATCAGCAGGAACAAAATGTATGGGCCGTTCTTAGAAAGAGCAACTTCCGAGCGTACTAGAAGTTTGGCGCGATCTGTATTAGTCGAAAAACTTATAAAATGTACTACTAATGTACTTGCATATTGTGCAGGGCAACTACGGAACCCTACACTGCACGTGGCCCAACAAGCACTTGGCTGTTTTTTTTTTATTTCGTTGTTATGAGAGAGAGTAATTGCACCGAAACACGCACGTAAGGAAATTAAAGATCCAAAAAAGGTAAAAAATAATAACATTTGTGGGTAATCTACTCGTATGAAAAAATGCCCTGACTGACTGACTGATATAACAACGCCTATACAAAACTGCTGAGACATCCGCTAAGATGGGATTTCAGGAATATTCTACGATGCCGAAAGAATCGGGGCGTCCGCTATAGCCTTCAAGAAACGGTATCCATAATATACCAGACGCCGTTTTTTCTCTGACTGTACTTTTTTTTCAAAATCTGTGAATGTGCAGATTGAAATACTCTAAAAGTTAGGGTTGGTCTAACACCTACTGTCAGGTTAGTCTTCTAAGTGCGTTTTCTTATAGCTGTAGCAATACAGCTAGCTGCCCTAAAATTGCCCATTTTGCGATGACTGTATTTTTTTTTCAATATCTGCGAATGCAGAAGTAAAATACTCCAAAAAGGAAGGTTAGTCTTCTTAGTGCGTTTTCATGTAGGTCGGACGATATTGGTAGCTGCCCTTGCTGATCCAGCTTTTTCCGAAGGTACCTAAAAGTGGGCGGACTATGATAACTGCCGGGCTGAGGTCTGGCTGACCAGAATATATGTTAACAGCTTTAATTTAGCAATTATTATATATTTGTTTCATTCTGGTATTCGATGAGATAATTTGATAACACAAAATTGGTCGGCCATAGGAACTTGCCAAGATAATACTCGGCCGACCAATTTTTTCAATCGGTTTCTAGCGCAACAACCTATTGTATCTGGTATTCGATGAGATATTTTAGGGGGTCAAAAGAATGCACTTTTTTTCTTATTACGCAAAACGTGTCAAGTTGTGCCCAGGCTGACCTGGTTTTGAAGCAACTAAAGGTCGTCTTTCCCTACAAAGTAAAATGGGTTCTGTTATATTGCGTAATATCTTTGCTTGAACATTTTTGTTTGACACATCAGTTGAATCTAATTTAAAAGTAATCTTCGCAAAAGTTCGCAAAATGGACCAATCTCAGCATTAAGAACGATACAGCGCTTATTTTCAGACTGACCCGTTTCACACATTATCTACCTCGCATTACTATTGTAGGTGGGATTTACTTTCATACACACAATGAAATAAAATAATATAATTCAATTTATTAATTTAAATAATATAATTAAAGAGTAATTCAAAAAAATAAATCAAATCAACGAAATCGAACTACAGAACAACAAAATGATTAATAAAGAGTATGGCCAACCCTAGTAACTTTTTTTATTACCGGTCCGGCACATTATGTCCAAAGACTTTAATTCTTTTAAGTCTAAATTATTAACAATATAACCTAATTTAATTTTTTCTTTCTTGCATGCTACTTTGCTACCTAGTTTAATTTTGTGTTTTTTTTTAATGTATAAATTAGGTATTAATTGCATGTTAGTTTTTGTTTTCCACTTAGTTTTGTGTTTAATTTAATTTATGTATCACGTTAATTATGAATGCTGTGCATATCTGTTATAGATGTAAACATTAGTTTGAGAATTTTTCATGTGTATTATAAATGTTATGTGTTTACATTGTTGATGTGCCTTTTCTAATAAATAAATAAATAAATAGACTTTATTTGCTTTTTATAGAGGTGATTATAATGTGTTGGCCCGTTGTCCTTTTTTTCTTGGACGTGTAGCAGCGAAACAACAAATTGGAGTTTTTTAGCTAATGCTGAAATATTTGGTTGGCAAAAAAATATTGGATGTAAGTAGTTTCCCTTCATATTGCTCTTACCTAATGTATAAAAAAAAACATTCCTTAACCGCGTTTGTCTGCGGAACGTGTAAAAACAAAAAATGGGTTGAAAAAATATATTAAAAAAGTATATATTTTAATACGTTGCTTGTTAATACGTTCCCTTAATAAAAGACCAATAAAACAATTTTTTTTAATTTTTTTATAAATAATGTAGTTTTAGTTTATTAAAAGTTAATAATAAAAAGGTAAAAATGAGAATTTTACTCAAGATATATTTCGGGCCCCACTGGGCCCGGCATCGGTTGAGAATCTCTATTAATTAATAAATAACAATATTTTTTGAATTTTATTTATTTAAATTATTAAAATCGTACGTTAAATTTCTTACATAATATTTTTAGGGTTCCATACCTAAAAGTAAGTTTTTAGTTTCGGAAACCTAAAAACAAAGTTGGTATTGCATTCAAATGTGGACGAATTGAAGTCCAAAGAAGACAAATATTTTGTAATTCTATTTTTGAATTAGGTGGCTGTTACAGCGCCTTAGCTGCTCCAAATTCAGAGGAAGCTAAGATACTGCTGAAATTAGCAAAGATATGTATCAAAATAAGAAATGACTGTATGTAGTTAGTAGCAAATATCTATTTTTAATTTGTACAATTAGGGTGACATGATCACAGCGTAACCAAAAAAAACTTAAACTTTATGGGTGTAAATATGTTATGGAACTGCTGTTACTTAAAAAAGTAAAGTAAAAGTTAAACACCTTTTTGTAGTTACACGGTTAAGTTTTTGTTAAGGGGGAACAATTCGTATCCTCTACGAAACGCACTACTTAAAATGGTTCTTCTTATTTTCGAATTACAGATATTAAATAAAGGTGACTTATAGCATTTCGCGAACATAGTTTTGTGTCAGTTGAGCTTATAGTCTTATACGGCAAAATTTTGTTATTTTGTGCATTACGTTGTAAATGTATGGGCACACATACTTAAAAGCATGTTTTAAGTTTGTGTGCTCATACGTTTACAACGTAATGCATAAAATAACATAATTTTGCTGGAAAAGCCTAACTGACATTAAACTATGTTCGCGAAATGCCATAAATCCTATTTCTTTAATATCTGTAATTCAAAAATAAGAAGAACCATCTTAAGTTGTGCGTTTCGTAGAGGATACGACTCGTTTCCCCTTAAACCAGTCGTACACAATAACATAATTCCTTGTTTCACCATACAAGTATTACGTGCTATTCCTTTTGAAATGATCAGGGGACCATTCGTACATTTAAAACGAAAAGATTACTCTTAGATTTTACAGACGACAACCCAATTAGGAGACATGTTTTGTGAACCTATTACATATTGATGTCTAACCCTTATTTAGCGATTGATTTATTGATTAACCCGTTGATTAGTTACCTCCGAGCCAATTAATACCAATCTGCCTATTTACATAAGTAATGAATGATTGAATAACTTATCCAACTGATTAAGAGACAAGCACTAGGTATATATTATATTTACGCATTGCGGTCTATGAGTTGTTAGCTTCATGTAGTAAATATCTACATAGACGTTAGAAGGTAATAATTTTTGTCTTCTATAAATTATATCCAATATTCTGATTGCTACTTTATTATTAAGAGCAACTTAAACTCTGTGTAGTCGAACTCCATAAAACAATTTCTAAAATTGAATATCGTGCTGTAATAAAGTTTTTAACGAAAGAAAATTTAAAGTGAACGCAAAAAAAAATGTGCGTGTTATACTCGCGTACCTAAGGTTCCTTATCGTGGATGACAATTTTAATTTTATCATTTTGTTTTAGTGAGTTTCCCAACTGCTATATTTTCCAGCAATCTTTACGTAATCACACATTAAAATGATTTTTTTCTTATTTTTCGGTCCACCAGTTTTAGTTTTGGGGATCCGGGTGACATGCATTTTTTTTATTGTATTTTTGAGAATTTCTCGAAATAGATGCAAGTAAATATAGCCAAACTATATATTTTTAAAGTCAACTCTTTAGTACCTAGAATTTGATACTCATGTTGTATTTTTAAAAAATATTATTTCATTTATTTAACTTTTTTATATTTCTCATTTGTGTTAAATTTTTTTAACGCTATATCTATCCTGTGATTCGTCAGTTTCTAACGTGTCGAGTAAGTTATTGCCCTTACCTACGTGTGTCATACTAGTGTATAAACTGCTGCCGTTAATTCGAGAGAATGATGACAGATGGAGTGTGGCGATATCTCGAAAAAATACTACAAGTCAACAAGAGCTTCTTCACGACAAAAATAGATAAAGGCACGTTTAAAAAATATCAACGGTACAACAAATGGGACGAAATAAATCCAAATCATGATTATTTAAACTTTTTTTATAAATAAAAACCCTGGAATAGAATATATATACGATCTTATTATTTGGTAAGGTATATCAGTTTTATAATACGACAACACTGCCTTACACCGCAGATATTATAAACCTTTTTCTGAAATGTCGATTCAAAAAGTCAAGGATTCATACTGCAGGCATTATGATTGCTGATTTGACAGAAATAATGAGCAGAAGGAAATTTTAGTTATAGAACGAGCTCTTTGAAAGGTGACATTTATTTATACAGCCAAACTACCATATTGGCAAGTTATAATAATAAATCAGCAACACGGATCGTAATACTTTTTGCTAATTTTGCCAAATAAAATGTTGACTTCCTATAGTAACTGACTCGGAGCTGGACTCGGGAAAACGATAAAAACAAATTAACGAGTTTCACAAAAAGTCACTTAGATACAGAGTCTTAATTCAATATGATTTCCGCTACATAAATAAAATGACAACCTCTATATAAGGTTCTTAAATTCAAGTGAACACAGTATCGCTAATAGACAACTTTTTGCCAAAAATAATATTTTTTGCGCTTTTTTTTTACTTTTACGTAGAAATTGAGTCAGCTGATTCATTAAGTTTTGTACTAGGAAATGGAAAATATATACGACAAAAATACTTTTTATTAACAAATGGGACCTTTTAACGATATACTATCTACCCTAAAATCATCATGATAAATATAAAATATTGAAATGCAAAACAGTAAAAAAAAGGTTTTATCCCCTGACATTTGCAAACGTCACCATTCTCTCGAATGAACGGCCGGAGTTTAGTGTTAGTAAATCAAAGACACATAATTTTTATGTTTTAATAAAAAAAAGTTTTATTTTAAAGCTAAACGGTGTAACTACAGTGTTTAAATCTGTTGCTGTCACTCTTTAACAATATGAAAGAAAAGGCGACAATAACAGATTTAAACACTGTCTAAAGTTAAACACCGTTTTGTAGTAACACGGTAAATGTTTATTATATAAGGTCAAATAATATTAGTTGGCGAATTTCAAAACATAACATAGGTAGTAGTAGTCTATATGAACAACTGTTTGTATAGGAGCTAAGCGAAATTAGTAACTTTTTTTCACTTCCTCCCAAATTGCCCCGATCAGCTGACTGTTCATATGGACATGTTCTACATATATTTAAAATTTCTAAATTACTTTTCATTTAAATTGAAAGACCTTATATATGTATTATTAACATTTTTATACTTGATGGTGCTCTTCAATATTGAAATCTAAAGATCACAATGAACTAGAAGGTGGTGTGTATTTCTTTGCCAGTTCACTGAAATATGCCAAGAGAGAGTGTTCCGAAACTGATGTGGCACTTTTATTTTTATTTTTCAACTGAAGAAAATTTTCACAAGTATTTTCGGGTATTTATCTCTTGATATTGGCGGCTAGAGTCTATCGTTTGCAATTACAGCTTCTGCAAGCATATTTGGCGATTTTAAGTTCAATGATTTATCAATTAAATAAGGTAGGTACAGATTTTCCAAGGACTATGGTGGTTGGTGGTCGTCTGACACTTCAATGGTCGGTCACGAAGTCCGTATAGATTTATTCGGTTTTTTTCCGTAACCGACTTACCAACGATAGCTGAGCATGGTGAATCTGTTTATTTTGATAACCACACTCAAGGAAAGGTTGCAGGTTAGCCAACTTCCAGTAAATAAACTAAACAATCAATATGAATAAAAAACGAGTGCGGTAAAATTGATTTTTTATGCATATAAAATAAGTCTTTACACCTTGGCACCCCTTTAGACCTCAATTATTTTATCGTTTATGGTTTTGGTAGGATTAAACATTCTGTGCATTATGTAAAAAAACAAAAACCAAAGGAGTCACTACCCTTTTGCCTAAGCATTTTTAGTTTTTAACTAGAGTTTTTTAGTTTTTAACATTTTTTTTGTCATCATCATAGTGATCCTAGTCAACACAACATATAGGCTGTAGGGGTGTTGATAAAATAATAGCTAAGCTGAAAACTGTCGATACTAATCAAAGAAAAAAACACGGGCAAAAGCTAGTATACATATATAAATATATATGTGTATCACTTAGTCTCGAGTGATGAAGTATCGATTAAAATCTGAATTGAGATTTTATTTTAGATTATCTTGTTTTAACTGAATCATAAAACGAAAACACATAAATTGTTTATATATTGTGATGTGTCCCATTCGTAGTGGTGTAGAAAAAAAAACGAATCAAAATAAACAGGGATAGCTGGGTGCAAGCTGGAGCATTTTGTACAGTCAGGAAAAGTATCACGATTTTTCTGATAAAAAATCACGTCGACTAAGAAGTATGGTTACGTACGCCCATAGTCTAGTATGCCTTGAATGATGATTTGTATCATTGGAATGAAATTGGTTATTGACCATGTTTAGGGTTCCGTAGTCAACAACAAGGAATCCTTATAGTTTCACCATGTCCGTCTGTCTGTCTGTCTGTCCGCGGCTTAGCTTAGAGACTATTAGTACTAGAAATCTGTAATTTAGTATGGGTATTCATATTTTGTACGTCAATAAAGTTATAAGTAAAATTTTGAAAAAGATTTTTTTAAGGGTAAAGTGGGGATGATTTTTTTTTCTCGTCTATACCCTAGTGTGGGGTGTCGTTTGGTAGGTAATTTAAAAATATTGGGGGTTTAAGAAGATCATTTTTTGATCCAGGGGTCCGTTTGCGAAATATTAAGCTTAAAAGTGTTAATTTTTGTTAGAGTCAAGTGTCTCCCCCCTGCCAGCGAAACGGTTGTATTTGGAGATGTGAAAAAAATCACGGCAGTAGTATACATAACGAAATTAAAAGGAAAACTATCACAACTAAGTAGGCTTTACAAGTTTACGAGTACAGATCGCGCCAAACTTTTAGTCCCCTCTAAAGACGGGGCCGTATGGGCCGTTCTTTGGAATACCAACTTCCGAGCGTAATAGAAGTTTGACGCGATATGTATTATTATAGATAATAGTACGGAACCCTTCGTGTGCGAGTCCGACTCGCACTTGGCCGGTTTTTATTACCTAATACTTATTTATGATTTCGTTAACACCATGTTTTGTCAAATCTGTTGTTTTTCTGGGCATTGCTGGAATTCCATTTTGTTTTTACGGGAAAACTATATTGAATAAAAAAAGTGTGCAGAAATAAAGTTAAATTTCAGTGCAAATTTTAAATATCCTGATTTCGCATTGGATTCATTTTGTCTCTCTCACACCTTAAAGGAGACGATAGAGTGAACTTTAACAAACTTACGCTTGCAAATATCCTCAATAAAGGTTCTTATCAGAATGGGCCTGAAACGAACAACCATTGACATTGTACCCGCAGGGGATCCGAACCTTTTTCTGTCTTAATACTTTCTGTACTTCCTTTCAGCTTGAATGAAAATGGATAGCTTAATCAATGATCTTTTGTTTGAAACAAGGCTTGGTTTTGTCCGGGTATAGATTATCGAGTTTCTAATTATTACGACTTTTAACCCTTTTTGACACCTTGATAAATAATACTTTTTGTAAATTTCCGATCTCAGAATGAATTAACTGAAGGGATACATACGTACTTTACATTAATGGAAATAACAATAAAAAAGTGTAGAGCACTACAAAAAAGTTATTAATAAATATAACGCCCTTCGAAAATAATACTTCCACTAAAAAAAATGTTTCACGCACTATATTGTTTCATGGGATGTTATTGAAAAACCAAGTGCGAGTCGGACTCGCGCACGAAGGGTTCCGTACCATTATCTATAAAAACGTCAAAAAAATAACATGTCTGTTGTATGGGAGCTCCCTAAAATATTTATTTTATTCTGATTTTTAGTATTTGTGGTTATAGCGGCAACAGAAATACATAATCTGTGAAAATTTTAACTTTCTAACTATCACGGTTCATGAGATACAGCCTGGTGACAGACGAACAGACGGAAAGACAGACAGATGGAAAGCGGAGTCTTAGTAATAGGGTCCCGTTGGTTACCCTTTGGGTACGGAACCCTAAAAAAATGACCACGAAGATTACGTTCTGCGACTCGCTAGCAAAAGCTTAAGGCTATGTGGGAACCATTATTTTAATATTTAATCTATATATGTTTATCCCGTAATTAAATCCTAAGGATCGCTTTCTTTTCCATCTGTTTAGCTGTCAAGATCACAAAACAAATTTTATAACGACATGAATGTTTTCTCAGGAATTAAATGATACCTTAGCGAGGGTACAAGTGTGCGGAACCCTTAGTCCGCAAACCGAAATCGCACTTGCCTGGTTTTGTAAACGCAGTGGTGGAGAACTTATTTTTATTTGTTTTTTTTTTCAAGATTTCGATACTCATATATTAATAGTAATTGTTATGAGACAAGAGGGTCGGATTTAGATGCCGTACAAAAATATCTATTTTCTCTTGTAATTTCTGTGGTTTTCTCATATGTACGCTAAAAGTATAAAATTGAATAAGATAATTAAATAACTTTATCTGTTACCCAACTCCTATCCTCTATGTATTTTATTTAATAATATACTTACAAGTGGAATATATTTACCTAAAAACTTAAATAACATTAAAAACTTAACTAAAGATGACCTAAAAATAAAAAATCTAACAAAGTAAAACTTAAAATAATTACAATAAATAAATCCTCTTATAATTTCGGGGAATCACATGGTTAATAGAATCTCCTTAAAAGTCCTAAAACGTCCCATATTCACATTTTTCTTGAATTTGAAAACACATTAACCCTGTGGTTGTTCAATTTGATATGTAGGATATTATATGAGATAGAAATAAAACGTTATGAACAAATTATAATATATATAATCGGGTCTACCGCGATCAATTTTTACCTTATTTACGAAAAGGGGACACCCGACGTTTCGAGACAGTTGCATGTCTCGTGGTCTACGGGAAACTTTACTTTCGTAAAAAAGGTAAAAATTGATCGCGGTAGACCCGATTATACATATTATAATGTGTACGAAACGCGGGAGTTTAAAGTTATGAACAAATATTCGAAATCGCGCTAAAAAGTAACTGTATTTTAACACTACTTGTTGTATTAATACTCCTTCTTAAGCCTATAAAAATACTTGTTTCTTCGTGTTTTACGTCGATATTAAGCCGTTTGCCATTCCGTTTTTTTATGATTTGCAATAACAATGGTTTGCTTCTTTTTATGTGTTCTAAGCTCGTAATTCTTCTCCTAAATGGAGTCATTTCCTGGTTTAGATTCACTGCTTGCTTAGACCTAATATATAAAAAATATACGTTACAGTTTTCGACCTTATGCCTTTGCAAACAAGGTACATATGATTTACGTGTTTTTTTTTTTTACCTGCGGAAGTAAAGTAATGGAAATCACCCTTTAGATATATAATGTAGTATGCGGAGCAATCTGCAGCCGTAAACAAAATTTAAGTTAAAGGGCAATGCGTTTTGTATGTATGATCATAGACTATTAGTCTATGGTATGATACAGGAAAATTGCGTCAAACAACGTCATATATTTTAAATTTAAAGTAAACCACACAGAGGTTTTGGAAAATATATACTTAATATGTGTCTTAATAGAGCCGGGATTGATCGAGAAAAATACTATCGATTGGTTTAATAATATTATATTTGCGATTTGGATTTGGATTTTTATAAGGCTTTGGCAAAAGGCCACAAAAGCTCATTTAAGAAACAAAAGTATTTGGTTTGGAAAATAATTTGAAGCAATTATAATAGTTTTAATTGAACGTTGGTTGAGTGCAGTGGGCGCAGCCGACTGGCACAATTTAATGCGGACCCCTATAGTGCTGAACAAACTTCGTGTTATCGATACAGTAATTATTTAATTTATTTTCTACAAAAGTCAAAAGAGGTATTTCAAAAGGAAGGTAGGCGCAAGTTTGTGTCATTATTTCTATAACAGTTTTCTAGTTATAAATTATTCATCGATACCATTTTTACAGAAGTGGGCAAAGGTGTTTTTATTTCACATGCTTGGGTTTATTTTTTCATGTACGTTTTCAAAAGAATTTTGGATAAACGTAGTTGTGTTTAGGTATTTGTGTATATCAGTATGTGCAGTCTGTTTATATAATTATATATTTTTACAATCAACTTTTTATTACCTACAATTTCGTACTCATATTATAATTGTATTTACAGGTTCTTTTTTGTGTCATTTGTTTTCGAAAATATTTTAATAGCTGTAAAGTTTTCATGAAATCTTCACGTAATGCCCTATAGTCGAGGTATTTTTCATATTTTTAGTTAACCAGTTTCGGTGATAGAGATCCATACATTTTTTTGCGATTGATCAAGGATTTCTCTAAACCTGTGCAAGTAATATAACAATTTGAAATCGTTATTGGATTTTAAAAAGGATTTTTTAAACTCTCTATGTAGGTATAAATACACGTATCTAAAATTTAGATTAAATTAACTAGTACAATTTACCGTAGCTATGGACTATGTCACTATTTCATTATAAATTGTGAAACTGGTACAAATGAATTTAATCAAGATGTGTTTCCAGTTTCACCAAGTGCCGACAATCGCAACTATCGCAAGTATAAACTTATTTAAAACACAATTTTATTTGAATAAATACTTGTATAGTCTCGCTGAGAAAAGGGCATTAATTATATTATACTATGTGTCAATAAAGAGAAAAAATACAAGTCAGAAGCAATTTATGTGATGAAGAAGCAAAATGTTTACAAGAAGTAATATTGCTATAAAAACTCCATCACTATCACTTTGATAGTTTTTAAAGTTATCATTAATTGGGAAAATTCTAACTTGGGGCCACCCATAAACTACGTCACACATTAAGGGGGAGGAAGGTAGGGGGTCAACAATGTTTGACATCGTGTGACAAGGCGGGGGGACGAGTCATCAGTTTTGTGACACCACATGTGTAAATCTAAAGTATAAAATCTCTTAACTTCAACTTAATTATGTTGTGAAAAGTTTCATTTATTGTTGATTTTGTGAAAAAAGATTTTAAATAGAGATAGAAAAATAATTTTGGAAGTTCTGTTTAAATTTTATTACTTCTAAAATTAAAATTTCTATTTATGTGACGTCTCACCAGGTGAGGAGGGGTCACATAATGTGAGCACATGTGACAAGAGCAAGGGGCACCAAAAGGGGCCTCCAATAATCATGAAATTCGTGTGATGTAATTTATGGATGGTCCCTTCTGGTATTATTACGTATTATGAAAAAGATCACAATCACTATTATTATGACAGGTGCCATCATTGTCGTCCAAAATCCTATTCAACAGTTTCGTCGAGGGATACGGTACGGGAGACTCCTACTGAAATTTATTCCAAAATGGTGGGCACAAAAATGTGTGTTAATCGATAAAATCGGTAAACATCGATTGCGCAAATTTTCTCTACTATAAACATTTAAAATCCTTTTTAGGGTTCCGTTACCCAAAGGGCAACGGAGAGAGGGCCTGACCTGAAATTTGGCTATTTTGTGTACAATGTTGACCCAAAACTGAATACTTAGTTCGTAAACTTTCGTAAAACTGAATACGAACTAAAAGTCAATTAAATTATTTTTCCTATACAAAAAAGGAGCTAAAAAATTTTTTTTACTCTGTCTTGAGAGTGTCATTGTTAACACATCTTTTAAAAATTTTTAAGCGTTCTGTAGTACCTAAAGGGTACAAAAGGAACCTTTATGGTGAGACTCCGCTGTCACACCGTTAAAGATAAAGACATGAAATTTGGCACAAAAATACCATTAATTTACCCACATATCACGGTTTAAAAACAAAATATAAAACATTTTTAATTGTTCAAAATATTTCTAAAACAAAAGTGAGAAAAAATACATACCTTTACTTTATTTACTGGCACTGAATTCGAGAAATCTTTAAAAAACCGGTCAAGTGCGAGTCGGACTCGCGATTTTTATCGGATTTTTATCTACAAAAATGGCAAAATAAACATGTCTGTTGTATGGGAGCCCCATTAAATATTTATTTTATTCGGTTTTTAGTATTTGTTGTTATAGCGGCAACAGAAATACATCATCTGTGAAAATTTCAACTGTCTGACTATCACGGTTCATGAGAGACAGCCTGGTGACAGATGGACAGACAGACAGACAGACAGCGGAGTCTTAGTAATAGGGTCCCGTTGTTTACGCTTTGGGTACGGAACCCTAACACAAATGAGAAATATATAAAAAAAGTAAAATAAATAAAAATTTGTTTTATAAAAACAGAATATGGGTATCAAATTATAGGTATTAAAAAGCTGATATTTAATTTCATCCCTTATCTCCAAAACTGTTGGACTGAAAATTATGAAAAAAATCATGGTAATATGTGTTTACGTAAAGATGACAGGAAAAATAAAGCGGTTTAGAAATTGACGGAAAATAATTACAACATTAAATTTATCATCCACAATACGGAACCATAGGTACGCGAGTCTGACTCGCACTTGGCCCGTTTTTTAAATGTGATGTATTCAGGTTATCTACCTGAATTAATACTCGACCATGTTAATTTTGCAGTTTTTTTTTTTTTTTTTCGAATTATTTATCTTTTAACTTATTTAAATGTTAAGAACCCTCAAGCTGCAAGTCCTATTCGCACCACACTGGTTTTTGTTACCTTTTTTTTGGACACCCTAGTTTTATATAATTTTGAGTACTTACCCTGAGAACTCTGTGTCCGTGTATCATTGGAAAATTTTTATCGATAAAAATAATTTAACTTAACATTATATCCTCTCTATTTCCTTAGTGGAGTTGTGGGTGACGAAAGGGGCGTGAAATAATATGATACACTGAGCACTATTTCGAAACAATATATACTCGTAGGGGTAGATATTTAGTAGATTTTTGATGTCACTTAAGACTATATGTAAATGTTTTAGCGGCCCTGTTACTCTACATGCGAAAAAACCCTCAGTGCGAGAGGGACGGATAAGAGTAACAAAATGACGGTTTTTATTAATATAAAATGTACTGAAGTTGCTATCAAAATTTCGTTTAACCAGGTCCTAGAGTAGATACTGTTAAGACCCATCTAATCAAATATAATCGTAGTTCATATGTCATTCCAGATTGTCCAACCAGGAGAAATGGTTTTGAAAAGGACCTCATTTTATCGAGCCGAATTTCTCTAATCGCGTTTCTGTTTAACAGATCCCCAGAAAGAGATTCCAAAAAAATAATACCTTCTATACTGAAGTAGATATGCAAGTTTTAAAATTGTCGTTTTATTTTTTCCGTAGCGCCTTAACGCCACTCCGATATTAATCTTTGTTATCCCAAGGGTTTTTGCTTAAATATGCTGAGTAATCTACCGACCCTATCAATGTAAAACTCGCAGACAGGTTTTTTCAGACCTTTATCATTACGTCGTCAGTTATCTAATTGGACACACTCGATAGATTTTATTTTAGAAAATTATGCCTTTTTAAGTTATAAATACGTTTTTTTGTCTAAGCTGCTTGAGTTTTATATCCTAAATTTCTACTATAACACGAAAACATAGTAGGTATTTATTCCATTGTCAAGACAAAAAATACTGACATGAAATACTTTTTTAGAATATCCAAAAAAAAACCTTGAAAATTCACTAATTATGCGTGCCGATAGCGCACGAAGGAAGCGTTTTATACTTTTATACTTTCTGACAATATTTAAAGTTCAAAATCTCTCAATCGGATTGTTGTGTACCAGGCCTTAAGAAGATAAAATTTTCGTAATGTATTTTTTACATGTCTTATTGTTTCATTATGTACCTTCCAGTTCAAATTCATTCTGCTATAGATGTAGATTTGGAGTCGTGCTTTGATGAAATTGCTTGATAAGAAAAAGTATTCACCAACCATTAATCATTACCATACAAACACTAGCCTTTTGCCCATGGCACCGTCTGTGCTAATAAAAAAAACCGGCCAAGTGCGAGTCAGACCCGCTTACCTAGGATTCCGTATTGTGGATGATAAATTTAATTTAGTAATTTTTTTCGTAAATTTCTCAACAGCTTTAATTTTCCTGTAGTCTTTACGTAAACACATATTCGAAAATATACACTTCCAGAAAAGGTACGTAGTGCCCCGCTTCCTTTGGCTCGTCTTGGCGGGGGGCACTATTGTGCCCCCAGATTACCATGATATTTTTCATTTTTATTGGTCCACCAGTTTTGGAGATAAGGGGGGGTGACATACAATTTTTTATGTTTTTTCAAGGATTTCTCGAAATAGATGCAATTAAATATGGCTAAGCTATATATTTTTACAATGAGCTTTTTAATACCAACAATTTAATACCCATATTGTATTTTTATAAAATATCTTTTTTAATTATAATACTTCTTTTTTTATGTTTTTAATTTGTTCTCAATTTTTTTTACCGCTATGGTTTTCCTGTAATTGGCCAATTGCCAATTATGATCTATTATAATTTTATTTTCATATTTTTCGGTCTACCAGTTTCGGAGATATCTAAAATCTAAAATTTGATCCCCATATTGTATTTTTAGGATAATATTTTTTATTTTTCTCATTTTTGTTTTGGAAATATTTTGAACAGTTTCAGATTTTTCATATTTTTTTACACCGTAATATGTGAGCAAAATAATGATATTTTTGTACCAAATTTCATGTCATTACCTTGAACGGTGCTATAGTTATGAGGCTGTGACATACGGAAGGACGGACGGACAACGGAGTCTCACCATAAAGGTTCCTTTTGTACCTTTTAGGTACGGAACCTTAAAAAAATATTCATTCACGGGGACTGCCAACAGAAGTGAAAATGTTACTGTCAAATTAACAACTTGAAGTTTATACAACGTCATAAAACGTGAAGCCAACATGTCAGTATAATTTGGGGGTAAACATTTTCCTTTTTATCGCAGTGAAGAAGGTTAGGTAAGGATGTCAAAAAGCTATGATGGCCTTCTTAAAGTGGTAGCTAATAGAAGTGATGACGTCATCATTTTCTTGTTTTTTTTTTCTGAAACCTTTCGTGTGAGGTTTAAAATGAAAGGACTTCATGAACTGATTGTAAAAATAGAGGTACTACATAATTTTATTTCAGCCACCTGTTTGAAACTCATTTTCAAAACACACCAAGCTTGGACTCGTCTAGGTTAGAGACTGCTGAAGCAATATTTGTAAAACATACGTTAAATTCATAGACAATACAGCCCAGAAAGACGTCTATTGTTCAACATCTTGCGTACAAATATTTCTGTCAACAATCGAAACGTGATACTGCAATCCTATTGGCTCTTCCGATCTTACGTATACCGCCACAAACTTATCTTTCCCGAAGACGAAGACTCTAACGTAATGAATATAGAAGGCATTTTGGTTTGGCCTACCGAATTGTATCTGCTGGTTCAGTCAGATGTGTTCACAGAAATCGGTCGCCTATTATGAGGAGTCTGTAGGTTGTATTCTCGTTATATCCTCATGTCTAACGAGTTGTCTGCTCTTAAGGCTGCGCTTCAAAATTAATAGACAGACCTCGTCAACGACATAACTTAGGGGGAGGGTCCTTCAACACAAAGTTGCAGGAAGTCTTGGCATATCAAATTATAATATTCCGTCACGACATGTACCTCCAAGGGGATATCAGAGGTGCTCCCGAGTCCGGACTGTAATACGAAACTTAATTACCTGACTCGTACACCCACGTTTTTACTGACTATTTTTACGTCCCAGCATTATTGGCGGTGAGCCCTATCGCCGTACTCGGCCCAGACCGTGTGCCTTCCGAAGCACATAGACCGAACACAATGTGCCTTCTACGGAATTTGAACCTGTGACCTCCGGGATAGTACGTCCACTGGACTACGTAGTCGGTTTTCGAACCATTGGCTCACAGAGGTGGTCTGATGGACCGCAGAGGTGAACTGCCCCCCTATTCTGTATCTTTAGTTGCCAACTGAACGAGGTGCCTATCATCAAAAACATAGATAAAACCTGAAATTTCAAAATTGCCTTTAGTGGGTATTGAACTATTAACAATCTGTGTCGTCACTTCAAGTATGAACATTATCCTTAGGAAATCGGAATTCGATACTATATCTATGTTTTTGATGATAGAAACCCAGTCCAGAAGGCAACTAGAGATACATAATAGGTCCTCTGGTTATAAAAAAAACAATAACTAGAAATCTTTTAAGCAGTTGAATTGTAGACAACAAAAATCATAGACTATATTTAAAAGTTCTAGTACGTACTTCCATTCAATAAATAGTACATACAAAGTTGAGTACAGTCGCTTCCAAATATAGATTTAAACCGTATAGAGAGAACAGTGGGCGACCATACCTATTAAAAGATACAATTAAACTTATTTTTGAATGCACTCTGAATAAAATCACAAAATTTTTACAGACTTTGCAATTTAAACAATAAAAAATAACTGTCTGGATAAAACCGGTATCCACTTTGTGACGGTTTTCCACCAACATTTTTAGCGCTATCATTGAAACGGCTGAAGAAAAAAAAACAATCGAAATAAAGTGAACAAAGCGTTAGTATTTCACTCCAGATTCATGCTTTGGTTTCCGTCGTATTCCGTAAAAAATTAGATTCCTTAAAAATATTGGTGTTGGCCCGCATATACGTCCGCGTTTCACAAAAACTAGAAGATATATAGGCAATTTGTTTCAAAATGAAAAATCGGAACCCTTTTGCTCGGGCCCCGTGTGAGATATCAAGTTGAAACTGATGAGTGATAACTCGTACAGGGGATCTAAAGTAGAATGGAGTTAGAGCTTTTTCACGCGTGCAAAAGAGACAGTATTAGAACGTAACCATAATATGATTCATCCAAAGCGACCTTTTCAGAGGACCAGAAGCCAACGTCCACAGCCAACGGTGTTGTAAAAAAATCACGCAAAAAAACATGCCCTTACATTATCAGTTTCATACAAATTTGCTCACCATGAAAACCTATAGGGAACTTCCAGTTGACTTAGAAACTTGAAATTTTGTTCACAGGTAGGTCTTATAGCACGCGTACGAGTAAAAAGTGTTGTGTATATCATAAGTGTCAAGTTAAGTTGGTAATTCATTACTGAAAGTGGAATAAGTTCGTTTTGTTAAACGATATAATATGGAACCCTCAGGTCCCGTGTCTTACCCGTACTCGACCTTTTTTATTGTAATTGGTAGAATAAGTTATCAAAATTTTCTTTTCAATGCAAGTGCTCGTAAAGGCCCAGAAAGTCGATTATTTTGCCCTAGGGCTTTATTATTTTTTTCATTTTTTTTACGAGAAGTTGGCTAACCTACAACCTTTCCTGTGTACCATAAATGTTGTACTTTTTTTCCCACTGTTTAACGGCTCTGGATACAGTCCTTTTGAGCCAATCATAATTTAAAGTTCACAAGATTACATATATTTGTTTTATTTCCTCACACTATGCATTGAAAAACATAGTATGATACACGGGCGTAAGAGCAATAAATTACTCGGTTACGTTTAAAACACTCGCTACGCTCGTGTTTTAAATTGTCCTCGTAATTTATTCCTTATAGCCCTTGCAGCATAAACTTCTATTAAAATATGCTAGTTATTTGTACATTTATGTAAACAGCGCACATGTTAAAAGGGTTTCAATATTTGACCTTTGGGTTGGCCTTTTTCAGTAGATACCAATAGCTGAAAACTATTTATATTATTTACAAGACAGGGGTCGAATTGTCCCAGCCTATTGGGAAATCATAAGAAACTGATATTTTGCTCCCATTTTCTGCTGGGAAAAATAGGAAGTGGCTTGAATGTGAGCGGTAAAAATATAAAATACTTACATACTGCGTTAAGGCGATATGTAAAAGTTTTAGCGTCCCTGTTACTCCATATGGGAAAAAACCCTCAGTGCGAGAGGGACGGATTCGCGGAAAAGTAGCAAAAAGTCGGATTTTTAGCCGGAAGTGGCTTGAATGTGAGCGGTAAAAATATAAAATACCTACATACTGCGTTAAGGCGATATGTAAAAGTTTTAGCGTCCCTGTTACTCCATATGGGAAAAAACCCTCAGTGCGAGAGGGAGGGATTCGTGGAAAAGTAGCCAAAAGGCGGTTTTTTATTCATATAAAATGTTCTAAAGTTGCTATCAAAATTTCGTTTAACCATTGTGAATTTGACACTTCAAGTTATCAAATATTATCCGGTATATTTAAGGATGTCAAACGGTTACACTGAAACGCATCGGTTGTTAAGGTAATTTAATTTAGTAGGGTAGCGCTGTCAGAATTTATCGATAAAGTTGATACACACCACTTGTACATTGGTGGGTATCATGGTAGAGAATAGCAATTCTACTTCGGATACCCACCATCGTAAGTGGCGGTGGACAAAAAATCGATGGACACTGATGGAAATAGTCCATTTTTTTTTTATAAATTTTGTTTAACCAGGTCCTAGATACCGTTAAAATCCATCTAATAAAATATAATTGCAGTCCATTTGTTATTCTAAATTGTCAAACCAGGAGAATTGGTGTCGAAAAAGACCTCATTAGTCATTTCAATAAATATTTCTATCCAGCCTGTAAGGGTAGGGACTAATATTGGACTAGCTCTCCCTTACAGAAGGTACTCGTGATCCGAACGCGACGACCGACCGATACCACGAGTCCAGTGTGCCTTGGCAGGATAATAGTGGAAATGAATTGTTGATTGTTATATTAATAATGTTTAATTAATTAAATATAAATGTTACACTGTTATTGCAAGAGAAAAAGGAATATAAAATGTTATGTTATAAGGAATGTTAATGTTGATGAGAGGTACTAAACCAACTGACGATTCTACAATTCTTTAGGCTTAACAATGTGTCGCTGGCAGTAATATCGTCATCCGGAAGGCACTAACTTGTCCTCAATACTTGTGGGCGCTGTGTTAGCAACCTTGACTTAAGTAAACTATGTCAATAGGAAATAATTATTAAGAAATGTTAATAAATAATAGATAATCTAAATGTGTGGACAAAGTCCGTACATGCTGCCAACGACAAAATAATAATAAAAAAAAACTATAAAATAAATGTGTGGACAAAGTCAGTACACAGCCGAATTTCTCCAATCGCGTTTCTGTTTAACAGATCCCTGGAAAAAGATTCCAAAAATAATATACTGTTTTATCAAAATAGCACATTATTTACTGAAGTAGATATGCAGGTTCTAAAAGTGTCGATGTTTTTTTCCGTAGCGCCTTAAATAACGAAGGCAGTTATAACGAAGTCTTCCTTCTCTTCTGTCTCATCTCATTTGTTTCACTTTCAAATGTCATTCGAGTATGTACGACTAGTTGTTGATTTATATTCGTATTTGTCAAAGTAATATTTTGTTAGAAAACTAAGTTTCGGTACTAAGATTTTAGTCTACAGTGAGGTTTCAACATAAAAGCTCCGTGTAGTAGCATTAATTTCGCCGCATGTATAGCTGTATACATTGTTAAACTGATTACTTCAAACTGTTAGGTAGATATATTCAAATTCTCATAGATTAATTAAAGAAAATTTTTTTTTTACTTTCTTTCCGGAATTAGAAGCTATTTTCGGACATAGTTTTCATTATTTTGGTACATAAATTAACCATTATCTTTTCATGATTTTTTAAAGAATTGTCGGTTATGACGTCACTTGAATACACTAGTGTCCTATAGGCGCCAAGTGGCTCACTGTAAAATGGGTATCTATAAATATCATTGCAGTATGGGAAAGCACATCGGTAAATTCGCGAGTTGTGTTGAGACCTGGATAGCTCAGTGGTTAGAGCAATCGCCCGGTAAGCGAGAGGCCCCGAGTACGAATCCCGGTTCAGAGCTCCTCACATCCAGATTTACTTTTCTTTCTGCGTTTCTATACCTAAATGATATAATGTTAATTTATATCTCCTTGCGATGGATAAATCGCCAAGTGTTCAAACATAGAAATTTATTTCTGTTATAGTTTCGATAAGAGTAATGTGTATTCTTCACTACCCGATGCTATAACAGGTGACGGTAAGGCATAATGGTCTTTGACAAGCTTTGAATACACTAGCGTCCTTTAGGCGTGCCAAGTGGCTCACTCTAAAGTGGGTATCTATAAATATCATTGCAGTATGGGAAAGCACATCGGTAAATTCACGAGTTCTGTTGAGACCTGGATATGGTCTTTGATTAGCTTTGAATACACCAGCGTCCTCTAGGCGTGCCAAGTGGCTCACTGTAAAGTGGGTATCTATAAATATCATTGCAGTGTGGGAAAGCAAATCGGTAAATTCACGAGTTGTGTTCAGACCTGGATAGCTCAGTGGTTAGAGCAATCGCCCGGTAAGCGAGAGGTCCCGAGTACGAATCCCGGTTCAGAGCTCCTCACATCCAGATTTACTTTTCTTTCTGCGTTTCTATACCTAAATGATATAATGTTAATTTATATCTCCTTGCGATGGATAAATCGCCAAGTGTTCAAACATAGAAATTTATTTCTGTTATAGTTTCGATAAGAGTAATGTGTATTCTTCACTACCCGATGCTATAACAGGTGACGGTAAGGCATAATGGTCTTTGACAAGCTTTGAATACACTAGCGTCCTTTAGGCGTGCCAAGTGGCTCACTCTAAAGTGGGTATCTATAAATATCATTGCAGTATGGGAAAGCACATCGGTAAATTCACGAGTTCTGTTGAGACCTGGATATGGTCTTTGATTAGCTTTGAATACACCAGCGTCCTCTAGGCGTGCCAAGTGGCTCACTGTAAAGTGGGTATCTATAAATATCATTGCAGTGTGGGAAAGCAAATCGGTAAATTCACGAGTTGTGTTCAGACCTGGATAGCTCAGTGGTTAGAGCAATCGCCCGGTAAGCGAGAGGTCCCGAGTACGAATCCCGGTTCAGAGCTCCTCACATCCAGATTTACTATTCTTTCTGCGATTCTATACTTAAATGATATAATGTTAATTTATATCTCCTTGCGATGGATAAATCGCCAAGTGTTCAAACATAGAAATTTATTTCTGTCATAGTTTAACAAAAATAACACTCAAAATATAAAAAAGATTTTTTTTACCTTTTTTTGTGCCGTGCGTGATGAACAAACGGCGTCTGAAAGTCTAACTTTAAATAATCTAACATGACACTGGCAAAAAGTGGCGCTTAAAAAAGCAGCCAAGAAACAAAAAAGAAAGATACTTGTCATGATGTTGTCATCGTGATTGCTACCTGAGACCATGGAATAAGTAAGTACATGCCTGAGACCAATAAGAAGTGAGAACGAGAAAAGAAATTAAAAATTAAACCACACCCTCTTTACTCGTCGTCGCTTGTGATTGGTTTTATAGTGGTGCTATTTGGCCAATCACACCGCAGAATTGCGGTGTTATAATGTGATCTTATAACATCGTCCAAACCATGTAGGTACTTATAAAATCACTTTTGATGTTGATATTAACTTTTTGTAGCATGAAAGTAGATAAAATATATTTCAAAAACGTGCTAGCCATAAATTATAATCTTTTTACCTACATATTTATATAAAAGCGCAATACCACTTACTCATCATAAAATCTCCGAAATGCGGGTGGAGACTCGAGCAAAAGTCTTAAACAGCTATTTGATGAGTTAGTTCAGGCAATGTTATAGAAAAAAACAATTATATGAAGTTGAAATAAATACATACATTGCTTTTAATTAATACATTTTATTATTGTCATTCATTCAGCCCCAAAGCTGGCTGTGATATATGGGAAATATTTGAATAAAGTAACAATACATAAATCCTAAAAAAACAACTGTTTCATCATAGAAAAGTGCAATATCTACTTGATAGAAATTGACGCCTAAACAATAGTGTTTAAATAAATATTTCCTTTTATAAATAAAAAAATATATATTACACCATTGACTGAATGGAATTGTTCAAATATGACTAAATATATACATTTTTTTTACTGTTATACGATTCCTTTAAGTAGAAAAAGGAACCTACGCGCATAGGTACATTTCGCATTTGACCGATATTTTCTGTGATGCTATAAATTTATTATTTCAAAGACTACGAGAGGACGTACTTGTTGTATGTATTGCCTGAATATTTCGTTGAAGCTAGATAAAACCTAAATATTAAAGATAAAGATAATGATATTTATTTGCTCAAATTGTGGTACATAAGTTGTTATATAAAGGTTATAGTTCAGCACAATTTTCCCAAATAGGCGTGCAAAATTTAAAACAGTCTTTATTTAATTTTAAGTCTATATAATATTAGAGCAGTTAACATTCAGTAAAGGTATTCTTAATATTATTACTAATAGAACTAAAGTTTATATTATTTTTACATAAAAATCTCGTTGGGTCTAATTTTACAGACAACCAATGAACCAATTAAACAGATTTTTGTTGAATAAGCGTGTAGGTAGTTTTTTAAGGGAATCAGGTAACTTGTTGAAAATTTTGATTTGCATAAAATATTCTTTGACAAAAATCTGTTCTTCATTGTGGTGTAATTAATTTATTATGGTAACGGGTATTAAAACTATACTTGTTCGAATTTTTCGAGTACAAGTTTTGGTGGGATTTCGCGAAACATGCTATTTCGTAGATGTAGAGACTCTGTAGATAAACCATACAATTATCAATATATATTATTAATATTTATATTAACCATATAAATATCGCCACGATAAATACTGCCTCGGTGATTTTAGCGGTGTGTCCAAAGGGTGTCACTTTCGACAACACCCTCTTTCCACCAACGATTTTAGTGTGCCAAAGCGATGAGGTTGAGCCATACCACCGTAATTCAGGCAGAAATTTACACGTTTTATACAAAACTAAAATATACACGCTATGTACAAAATTAAAATCATAACGTCACTGCTAGCTGATAAGTATTCAATCCACGATCCATTTCGCATAATTTACAAGATTATAAGCAAGTTATTTGGATGTTTAATGCAGTTTTTGTGTGTAGTTATAAGTAAATATTAATTTAATATCGAATTAGAAGTTCAACATAAGCTGTATATAAAAAACCTTAACATAAAAAACCGCTGAAGTGAGATAACAAGTTATCTGCTACGTGCTACTTTAAGAGGCTTGGTGTCGCCAAGTTGGTACTTTCTAAAGGCTACTCTTCGTTGATGGCCGAATCAAAAATATTGAAAAAAATGTATATTATTATGAATTATCAACTCTAACACAACGTATGCAACATTTTCTTTTTTCATACCACCAAAACTGTGAACAAAAAATTTCAACCGAATGGTGTCTTTTGGCTTGAATTCCCTACTGCTCCTAAGCGGTTTATGCTTTGAATAATAGATAAACTTGATAGCTATAAACATAACATGGATTTTTCAATCGAACAGTCACGTCCATGCGAAAAGTATTATTTCCTCCTATTTCGCTGTGCAAGGCTGCATCGAGCGACGTAATAGGCACTTTGCATTGCGCGCTGATATGTACGTTATTTCCGTTGATATTCGTACCAACAAACATCGAGCTGCTAATTTAGCGACACTAATCGCCTTAACGTATCCTTTTATTAGAATTTCATGGCGCAGGCGTAGCCAGGGCAAGAAACCCTTAACATTTCGTTATGTCCACAGAACATTTAAATCAAAAATGTTCTGAGGTTATGTCCGTCTGTTACACTTGTAAATTTGATATTTATTATATTTAAATTATATCTATAATATAAACTTGAAATAAATATAAATACTGAGCAAGCTTTCCATTAAATAAAATAGTTAGATATTTATTTATTTATATATTAATAATTTTGTTATATTTATTATACAGGGGGTTTGGGACGCCGATGTAAACATTTTCAGGGATGATAAAGGAAGTTATTTTGAACATTTCTGACCCAATTTACTATTATACAAAGTTTTGTAGTTCGAGAATAAGACATTTTTCAGTTTTGTCTACTTAAAATTAGAATAAAACACTATTTATGGCTAAAAATAACATTTAAATCCAAATTATTTCTTAATTCACTTCAATTAAACAAAATAACAAGATATGTGTGTTCAAAAAGAAGTAAAATAACACGAAGTTAAACAGTACGAAGAAAAATATTTTTTTAGTAAATTTAAGTAAAAACTTAAATTAATATTAAAAAGTAATCAACCATACCTGTACCTGTAGTGATAGATAAAAATAAAATTGAATCCGTCCCATTTGCAAAGTTTTTAGGGATTTACGCTGACGAAAACTTGAACTGGAAAAAGCAGATAGAAGTTCTTGGAAATAGGCTCAGTAGTTTTGTTACGCGTTAAGGTCACTGGCAAAAATTGCCACCATAAAAGCTGTCCTTCAAGCATATTTCGCTTACTTTCAGTTCAGGAATTTGTATGGTTTTCCGGTATGGGGAGGATATACAGACGTAGAAAGTATATTCAGACTCCAAAAAAGGATTAAAATCGGGTACAGATCCTTGCCAACCCTCTTTCATTGAGCTTAATATACACTTTTAAGGCTTTATACGTAATAGAACTGTGGAAACTTGTGAAGCGCTACCCAAGTAAATTCATCCCTAGACTTCCAGGCCTTAATGCCAGACTTCAGGAGCGTTTCAAGTTAGACCTGGAATTTATGCGAGGTCTACTACACTGGCTACTGTAAAATTTTTAATAGTTTACCAATTAACATAAAATGTCTGTTTGGGCATAAGTTCATGGACTCTTGAAGAAGATTCCTTGTTAAGATTTGTCCTTATAATTTAAAAGAATTCTACATTCTATATATATCAATAATAACATTAATAATACTTAAATAAATAATTGTTATAATATATAGGTTACATAAAATATATGGAACCGGGCCGGGCCTTATATGGAACAGACTGGTGACGGGCAGGCTGCCCAGCGTGTGTGAGTATGGGCAATTCTTCCAGGATGACCGCCGGGAGTGGTAAAGTGCTGGAAAGGCTTATGTCCAGCAGTGGACGAACTAGCCTGATGGATGGATGGATGGATAAAATGAAAGTCAATGTGTAAATATACGTAATGTATAGTTACAAGAATAGTATAATTAATATTAAGAATTTACCTTGCTACACCTTATTGGTAAAAACATATTGAAACTAATTGTAAGTACACAACATGATTTATGGCAATAAATAAATTGATTGCTTGTTTGATATTAAACCGAATTTTTGTAACTACTTGATACACCAACCTGTAATGCACATACTAATAGCTCACGAGGGCGTTATGTGATTTCTTACCTTGTTTATTCCGAAAAGATGGCGCTGTCATCGCTACAATACCTGTTGCATCAGACAGTTAAGAAATTCACAGTTCTCAGAACAGGTATATGAAAAAAAAATTGCCAAGTGCGAGTCAGACTCGCGCACAGAGAGTCCAGTGTCACCAAAAACACGGTTACGGAACCCTAAAAGAATTTGACATTGCGGACATTCGCAGTCCTATTTTATCTATATTATTTCTTACATATTTTACTTACGAGTAATTGCTGTCATTTTTTTCATTTGTTTTGTCGTATGCCGCGTTAAAGGTCGTAGTTACACGGATTCTGTAAATTAAATTTTAATTTGTTTTTTCGTGTATTTCCCGAGATTATTATTTATTATAATAAAACTATTAGACATAGATTGTTTAATATATTACATTAAAACCAATATGTATTAAGTGTATCTGATATACCTACATTACATATGTAGTTATTTTTTATTTCATTTTATATTATATATTCGTCGTAGCTATTTACAACGTAGAGGGTCTACGCCTCGTAGCGCTTGCTACGCCTCAATGCTGGCTACGCGCCGTAGCGATTAATCGACGTAAAATTTTAAACTGTGGTACTCAATCAATCTACGCTTCAATGCTGGCTATGCTGGCTAATTTCAACTGGGTACCTTTTACGGCTGTAGCTGTAGACCTCTGTGACAGACGGACAAATAGCGTAGGGTAGTAAATAGGGTCACTTTTGGTATTCTTTAGGTACAGAGCCCTGAAAACTATTTTCAGTCATTAACATTATATATTATAAATTTGGATGTGAGGAGCTCTGAACCGGGTTCTTCACATCTAGATTTACTTTTCTTTCTGCGTTTCTACACTGCAACGTCATAATGTTAATTTATATTTCTTTGCGATCGATAAATCGCCAAGTATTCAGACATAGAAATTTATTTCTTTTATATTGATAGTTTCATTTTCATTCAATCCTTGTAAAAATGCTACGAAATCTGAAGTTATGCGAATAAGATACATACATTTATGTACATAATACATATCTACATAAGTGTACGTAAATATTTAAATGATAATTTTCCGAATCAACGATGAAAGAAAAGTATTTTAACAAAATCACGTACAACGTATAATCAAAATCTTTTTCACAAAGCTAATCATACGTTTTAGGTACAGAATATTAGTATATATATTTTATACGATTCATTTTATTTGGAATCTAATAGGTTAGGGATTAGAATTAAAGTTAACAGAAGTTTATGAACGAACAATTCTTAATTTCAGGTGCTTACCTTTGAAATTGCCAAAATTTTCTTACGGATTCGTGAGTTCATAATTTCTCTAATTAAATAGCTATTCGCATTATTTGTTTTTTTATTTAGAAGTTGATTTCAAGGTTACATCTACGTATTACATTTTGTTTTTATTGTCAGTTTGATAACTAAAATCAGAACTTCAAAAACAGTCGGTCCTAAATGCCATCCATTTCCATGATAAGATTCGTAATTTTTTTTAGCTGTCACTTTTTAAGAATTAAATTAATTTTGCTGAAAAAACAGGATATGAATTTGTCTAAAAAAATGCAAAAACGTTAGTTCTGAAAATTAAGTTTTCGTCAAATTCTCCATACAAAACGGACATTTCATTTGTTATGACCTAATATTATTATTTTATATACTGATGATAAATCGACTGATGACATTCACAAGTTGGTCGAAATATATTTCGAACCTAATTAATACTTTTTATGGTGCCGTAGCCAAAGTGAACCACTGGGACCCTATTACTAAGACTCCACTGTCCGTCTGTCTGTCCGTCTTTCACAAGGCTGTATCTCATGAACCGTGATAGTTAGACTGTTGAAATTTTCACAGATGATGTATTTCTGTTGCCGCTATAACAACAAATACTAAAAAACAGAATAAAATAAATATTTAAGGGGGCTCCCATACAACAGACATGTTTTTTTGCCGTTTTTATAGATAAATGGTACGGAACCCTTCGTGCGCGAGTCCGACTCGCACTGGGCCGATTTTATATTTTTATATTATAATCTATTTAAAATAATAAAAGGCCAAAAAAAAGGCTTGCAAATATAATTTATTCAGTAACTATTAGATAAATTAGCAATTACGTTTGGAGTGGGTGCACTTTTTGATGAATATTGACGTTTTTCTCGATGACTGTAGATTTTTTCCGAAATCTGGGAATGCAGAAGTTAAAGCCATTTTCTTGTACTTGCCCATTGAGCAGGATCGACAGTGTAAAATAAAAGCTTTGGAACAGGACAGATTTCTCCGAATTTCCTCGCCCTAAGCACAAAACTCTAAGAAACGGGTCGCTTTCCCGTTTTACTAAAATAACTGTTATTCATTTTAGACCCGTTTAGCAGCCGGATTGTTTAAATCCCGCCTTTTTCTAATTAGTCGAAACAGAACAATTATTATATTCCAAATTTACTCAGTAGTTCCTCAACAAAACTGTCTTACCTATGTATTGTGTATGCTGCCATCGCAAAGTTTCAAGTGGTTACTCTAAATTAGAATATCAAAATTTATGAATTTAAAATTTTAAAATTCTATTATACAGAAACCAACGCAAACTTTGCGATGGCAGCATACACAATATATAAGTAATAAGGTTTAGTTGAATAACTGTTAAGTGAATTTTGAATTTAAATGTTCTGTAATTAGAAGAAAGCGGATTTTTCACAATCCGGCTACCAAACCGCTCTTAACACGTACTGGCAGCACAGCGACTAAGACAGTGGATGACAGTGACAGGGGGGCGTAGCTGGATTTGCGAATGTGCGCGGATTAGTTGTGTCCAAAATCGAAACTAACGCCACTACCATACTCCTTGTTTCACAGCTGCGCCCCCCTGTTACTTTTATCCACCCGCCATCAGATCCTTGTAGCTCTGTACTAGTAAAAATAAAAATACGTTTTTAAAGCAGGTGCTCGTAAAGGTCCACTTTTCATACATCAAAACCGAACAGAAAGTTGATTATTTTGCCTTAGGGCTTTTTTTTAACTTTTTTACATTGGTTGGCTAACCTGCAGCCTTTCCTGCCTACCATAAATGTTACACTTTTTTTCCACAATTTAATGGATCTGGATACAGTCCTCTTGAGCCAATCATAATTTAAAGTTAAAGAATATATTTGTTTTATTTCCTCGCACTATGCATTGAAAAACGTAGTATGATACACGAGCGTAAGAGCAATAAATTAATCGGTTACGTTTAAAACACTCGCAATGGTAATTTTTATAAACATAATAATTATTTACATTTTATATAAGGTGCATGTCGTGTCTATGATGTGGTACTAAACCTAAGTCAAATGTTTTACTGAGCACCCTGAATTCACCTTTTCATGAAAAATATCTGTTTAGTGTTTAGTATTTAAGAGGATCGTGCGACCGATCTCATAATTATTTAAGGTGCTACTTATAAAAAAGTATTTTTAAAAAACATTAGACAATTTATGGGTTTCGTCAATGATTATGATGATGATGTCAATGACATATTAGTTTCATTAGTCACACGTATTTTCAAACTTCAAATTTTCATATTTTTCCTGCGGTTTCAGTGGAATTCTCCAATTACATGCCAAATTTCAGCTCAATCCACCTTGCTTGTCCTAAACCAGAGAATATAACATACGAACAGATAAACACTTATAAAACTTACCGAACAAAATAACCAAAAACGCCAGTCAATGTTTTAATGATTTATTGAATAATATTGAAATTTTTTGGAACAGCAAAATTAATTTCATTTTTTAAAAGTGTCAGTTACAAAAAAATATTAAAATATCATGGAAATCGATGGAATTTAGGAAGAAGAAGAACTGTTTATAAAGATTGAATTTTAGTTATCAAACTGACAAAAAAGAAAATTAATACGTAGATTCAAGACCTTGAAATCAACATTCAAACAAAAAACAAATAATGGAAATGAAATAGCTATTTAATTACAGGAATTATGAACTTATGAATCTGTAAGAAAATTTCGGCAATTTCATAGTTAAACACCTATTATAATCCTTTTAGTGGTCATTACAGCCTTCTAAGCTTACATGATACGAACGAACTAATTGCCGTGCCATTTAGGGTTGCCAGATGGGAAAACTAAAATATCTGGGCAAAATTTCAAAAAGTCAGGATTTTGAGATTTTGGGATGATAGTCGGGATAAATAAATATTACGAATAAAAAAAATTGTTTTTGTGTTAAAATTAAAGTAAATACAACAAAATACTTTTTTGCCCGCCGACCGTTGTTATTTGTTAGGACAATTTGTATTTTGTCGGGACTCTGTACATCATATGAAATGTCGGGACGATCCCGACGAATCCCGACCATCTGGCAACCCTAGTGCCATATTCGATATTGATTCAGTACCACAGTTTAAAATTTTACGTCGATTAATCGCTACGGCGCGTAGCCAGCATTGAGGCGTAGCAAGCGCTACGAGGCGTAGACCCTCTACGTTGTAAATAGCTGCGACGAATATAATGTATGATATAAAATGAAATAAAATATAACTAAATTATTATTACATACGGCTTGAACACTCACGTGTGATTGTTGTTGACTATATGCCAACCGTTTCACCGATACAATTTTGGCATTATCAAGGCGAGTGTCGTTCTTAGGATGACGACGATCGGCGACTACCAGTGCCCGTTTGACAATGACGGTGAACGCCGCGTCGTTGTCCTAAGAACGACACTCGCCTTGATAACGCCTAAATTGTATCGGTGAAACGGTTGGCATAAAGTCAACAACAATCACACGTGAGTGTTCAAGCCGTATGTAATAATAATTTAGTTCTATTTTATTTCATTTTATATCATATATTATATTCGTATGTCAGATCACGCGAGTTTTAATAATATTATAAAATATAACTATTTATGTAATGTAGGTATATCAGATACACTTAATACATATTACTTTTAATGTAATATTATTAAATAATCTAATAGTTTTAATATATTCAATAATAATCTGAGGAAACACGCGAAAAAAAAATTGTAACAAAAATCTACATCAACACAAAATGTGTTATCTTATAAATATTATTTGTAGATACTGCCAATAACGGATTTTACTATGATAACTATACGTGTATTAATAGTTACTAGGAAAAGGATAATTATTTAATTTTATAACATACAATGACAAAAACACAAGACACATCAAAACAGTGAAAGATGTATAAAGGTGTGTGTGTTGTATATGAATAAGCGTGACAAGGTCTGTATGAGGGTGCGTGTGTTGTGTGTGATTCTCACTGAGTGAATGCAGCCACAAACTAGTCGACAAAAAGTAAAAATAAAAAATTAAGAATAAAGAATAAGTAACTACCCACTTGATAGAAAGATACAATGTTTGTTAAAATAAAATGTTTGTTCAATAGGCATGGATCTAAATGTGGGCTTACATGAAATCAATAAAATGTTGAATGTTGAATGAATGAATAAAGGTTAGGTTTATTTAAATTTAATAAAACAATACACATGAATAAAAAACTATAGGAATAAATAATATTATAAATATATGCAATACATATAATAAATGTAATAAAGTTGTGAAAAGTGCTTTAAAATTAGAACCACTTTCTTTTGATCTTACTGAATTTATGCAATACACTTTCACATCCCTTTAAAAAACTAAGAAGATGTGCAATGCTAAAAATAATAGGAAACCGCTTCTGTGGCCGAGTGGTAGAGCGCTTGCCTGCTAACTCAAAGGTCGTGGGTTCAATCCCCGTGGTGCAATTTGTGTTCGGTCTCCGTGCTTCGGAAGTTGTGTTAAGCTGTTGGTCCATTCGTACCCGAAGCGATTGGTCGCTTTTCACTCATCACGTTTGGGATGTAATAATTGTCAGTGAAAAGCGGGTGTACCAATTGTGGACTGTGACTTGCATTTCAAAGATCACACTTGGGAACACTCTGACACCCCCTCGCAGATTCATGTCGTGATGATATATGTATGTAATAGAAAATATTTTGATCAGAATGACCAGTAGAACAAGTAATAGCTTATAAGATGTGTTTATTCGAAAACCATTTCGAGATTTTGGTTTAATAAGCAGTATGTTCGAACTTGTCGTCTCAAAAACTTCATTTTAACGAAAAAGCTGCAACTTTCATTTGACTTCGTGTGACGTTACATGAGAAAAAGCTGTTTATAAATGTGTCCTTTGCTATCAACATACATTTTTAATAATTTGTTTCCGACTGACTTGACAGATGGATGACAGATGAGTAGACAGACAGACACAGACAATAATTGTATTCTGTGCAATAAACAAGTTTATTATTATTACAAAATAAAGGTTAGTTTCAAATAAGTTGAAATGTTTACGTAACCTTCCCGCATTGACCGGGTAGAATGAGTTTCTGATGACAGCAGTAAAAAACTATTAAGTTAATACGGAGCAACATGCCATGCCGCTACATAAATATAGAAAACCAAAACTAAGCACGTCGTCGGCATCATGTCAGTGTTGGACTAAATTTATTTTTCTACTACCGTTATGAAAAAGTTCCATTTAATACTCGAAATTTTAGTTTTGAAAATAGAACTTTCCGGGCCCCGTTGTGAAATGACTATCAGCTCAGTTTGAAATATCGTATTGAAATTTCATTTATTGCAAAATTAGGTTCTTTTTGACGTTTGTCTTCATTTCATGCTAAATTAGGTTCTTTTTGACTTCCTTAGTTTGTCTTTACAATCGAAATTCCCTGCGTTCCTATTCACGACATAATCGATTACATCGCGTCTGACACTCTTTTTTCGCAAAATGATACTGGCCACAAATAAAAGCCGCTAGCCGAAGCCTGAAAACCGCGCCGCGCTTTGCAACATCGACATCGGCTGCATTTGCCGAAATAAAAATTGAATTGATTGTTTTGTTATTTAAATACACAAATCAGGTAGTAGAAAAAGTATCGATCGCAACGAGTAAAAATGGGTTTTCTTACCCTCGGAATGTAAGCTTTCGACGTTCGCCTTCGGCTCACGTCGAAACTAGCTTTATTCCTCGGGTAAAAAAATCCGCCATTTTATACTCGTCACGAAATATACTATTTTGTCTGATGATAAATATTGTTGTAGATTGTAATTACAAAAAATCAAAACGTTTGGTTGTTTAATAAATGGAATAAATGTGTATTAAGTTGGGTGCGGTCCGATCTCAATCGCTCACAGTATTGTTGGTAGTTGCCCTCAAATACAAGAACATTGCTTATTAACATTATTTTTGGAATCCTTTTCCGTTTATCGCGTCCATGTGAAAAGTATTATTTTCTCTTATTTTGCGATATCCGGAGACCCAGCGACGTCTTAATGCAATGTTTCTATCGATATTTCTGCAAACACAGGTCGACTCAAGGTCCTAGGCTACTTGCCTCTTAATAGCCTTTTTATACTTAATACTTAGTTGAGTTTTTGTGTGTAGATAATGGCTACAGCTGTATAATGGTTCCTTAAGTTAAACAAAAATATGATTTATTGCCTTTTAAATAAAACAAACTATTAAAGTATAAATACGTATGTATACTATAAATTTATATATTTGAAGTTTGTCCTAAAATCGGGTATAATAATATGTGTATAATGTTTTACAGTAAGCAATATACCTAAACTTAAAACCTAATAAACATAAGCATAAACATAAAAATATTTACAACTAGAACTAACTTAGTTATTTACTTAGTTCTAAAACTACTACTCGTTTAAAATTAGATTTCCAAAAAACTTAACTTAATAAAATAATAAATATATAATTTCTCACTACCTTACAACATTCTTAGTCACTTACAACATTCCCTCGAGTATCCATTTGTTTTTAACTAACTTATAACTCAAATACCAGGGTTTGAGGATCTTTTATTATTGTAAACTATAAAGGTTTTCTCTTCCTTTTAACCGTCTTGCCAATTTCGCTGCCAGCTAGTAAATTACAGACGCCCCACTAGATATGTAAAAAAATTCTGGTTCCTAACTACGTTCACCAAAGATTACGGTGCTTTGCTTGAGCTTCTAAAAGTCTGCTATCCAAAAAGTAAAACAAAAATATTCTGTAAGAAAAGTTAAATAAAAGTCACTTCGTGTCATGGCAAAAAGCTTTTTCAGCCTGGTCTTCGCTTATATTAGTAAAAAGTTAGCTCTCTGATATTCTGTACTTGAACGAAAGGCTTTTAACATAGAGCTAGCCTTAAAAAAAAAACAATTTTTTTGTTAAATACGAGCGGTTTAGATAAATATATATAGAGTTGTTCTGATTTTTATACCCCTTTTTAAAATCAATTGGATACAAAAATAATAAACTGTTCGGTTGTAATAAGACAAATTGGCTAAGTGCCATTGGGTTTTCTGGGTGCCAGTAATATTGGGTTTTAACGTTTCGCTACAGAAATCCCTTCATCTATGGAACCCTAAAAACATGGTAAATAACAATAAAGACAAACAATTTGGCACCCTTTGGGTACGGAACCCTAATTTTTCTTATTTTTTTGTTTTACTATAGAGTGTTTACTACAATCTGACCAAATTTGAAATTTGTTTGTATCACCGTTTTTAACGTAGTGCTGGAAATGCTTGGGAAACTGCTTTTTAAGTTATTTGTATATGTACCTCCCTTTGGTTTCAATTGCTTATTTTTTATTATTTGCCGTGATAGAGTCCATAGTAACACACATTTTGTATTCCAACTGGCTACCTATTATGACTGAAGCTGTTGACCCATATGACGGACGGTCAGAAAGACAGACAGACATACGTCGGAGGCTTAGTGATAGTTTGGCACCCTTTGGGTTCAGAACCCTGCTAAGAATAATAAAATAATGATCAGAAAATCACTTTGTGGGATAGTACAAGTGATTTTCTGTTCATTATGTATTGCAAGTTCCACCAAGTGCTAACAATCAACAGTATAAACAAATTATAAAATAAAATAACATAGGTACTATTAAAATTTATCAATCGTAAACGCAGTGGTTTAACGGATATTTTTAGGATAATTTGCGGAAAAAACAAATATCTCGCGTAGCACTCTACGATTATTCGTAGATTTAAGCACCTACGGCCTAAAGGTACTACTTCCCATCGTAGCCTGTAGAGACCGTCAGCGCAAAAGTAGCCTAACCCATAATATTTCATATTCGTACTTATCTATTGCAATTTATTTAAAACATAATGATTTTTTATGCAAAATCGGCCTATCCCTAGTTTCAGCCATGGATAAGAAACTAGGAAATAATCTGTGGCGTGCATAGAACTTTTTTCCGGAAAAGTAATCAAAAGGTCAAGTTTGACAATAAAAAAATATGAAAAATTTAAATAATACTTTGAAAAAAGTAAGTTTGTATGACGCCAGGGTAAGCACTGCCTACCCTAGAAAGAACATTTACAAACTTTTTATTTTTCAAAGTGTTATTTAAATTTTTTCATAATTTTTTTTATTGTCAAACTTGACCTTCTGATTGCTTTTCCGGAAAAAAGTTCTATGCACGCCAGTGCTAGGAATGGGCCGGTTTTGCATAAAATTTATTATATTTTAAATAAATTGCAAAAGATAAGTACGAATATGAAATATTGTGGGTTAGGCCACTTTTGCGCTGACAGCCTCGTATATCCTGGCAACGCTTTACATAAGAGCTACCTCTTACATTGTAAGAGCTACCTCTAAGGTAGCTCCACTTATTTAATTGGTTAAGGGTTTTGGCAGAATAAAAATATATTTTTACTCTGATTTTTTGGTCTTGAAAAACTTTCCTTAGATTTTGATGTTTACGAGTACATCGTTTTTTGGAAAAGGATACGATTAGCAAGAAAAGTAAAGTACCTATATAAAGAGTACTCAACAGGATAAGGGTAATTAAAGGGTAATTTTAGCTTGATTTCCTGTTGTGTACTTTACATAGAACCTTTCCAGCATTGTTTTCGAACTTTAGGTTTTGTAATGGGAATTTCCCATGTTTGATATCTTGTAATGATTACAGAAAAAAAACATAAATGTCTACTTTATAGTTTTAAAGAGAATAACGTTATTTATTATCAAGGTATTTGATATTATCCTAAGACGAATGTACTATAAGAAACAATAATTTATTAAATAATTAATATTATATAGCGTGCTTGGTAATTCGACCTATTTCTTGAAAGGGGTTATACTAGAGATCATTTCCAAAGAATTAAGTCCTATCAACTAGGTGTCGAAAATGAATGGTCTCCGAGTTACGAAGGTTTTTATATTATTTTTCAAACTTTCAGACTAATAACCAAAAATAAATAATTTACAAATAACTATTCCTCTCTCAGAATTTAATTATTATATTTCTGATTCATGATAGATGAGTGATCATTTATAAAAAAAATACGTGCCCTGAATTCCAATGATCTCAGAATTAAAGGCCTTGAGTGGAAAGAATTTTTGAAATATCGACGTGTTTTACTTGAAAAAATAAATCATTTTCGACCCTTAGTTGATATGCATTATTTGATAGGCACCCTGTATAATAATAATATAAGAAATTAATTTATTATTATACTTATAATGCATTTACTTATTCGAAACTAAAGCATGGATTTAGAGACCAACCTATCGTTAAAGTAAACTTTTATAATTTTTGAATCTCTTTAATTATATAATTCCACAAAGATTTTTAGTAGAGTATTAGTTGAAAATCACTATACACATTGGACCCGGCATCAGTTAAAAAGAATCAAATGGAATGACTATATATAATATGTCAATTAACTTATTTACTAAAATGATGTAAATAAATAACGTGGCTGTAGACCTTGGGAGCGTGTGGTCCAGAATGGCGACGACTTTTTAAGGAGCTCGCCGTACGCTTAGTAGATGCCTCTGGTGACCAGAAGGTGGTTTTTGGATCAGTCGTTTTTTTTATTATAAATGAGGTTTATTTATGAATTTTAATGTTACAATATTTTTTGAACTATTAGAGATTTTTTCTGCAGTGAGACCTAATTATATAGCAGAGCAACCATCCAATAGGGTTGGTATTAAAACATACCACACTGGATATACATATCAAGAATAATTTGTTTTCCAAAGTTGTTCTTTGATGATATAATTTTATTTTATATTTAAAACAAAATGTATCTTATTATAATGTAGTGACGTCATATTTTCATGAAAATCGTAAACAAAATAAGCGAGCTGCGTTTGCCTTGTAATTAATTTCAGCAACTTTTCAAAGGGATGTCTGCTTGTGCTCTTTGATTTGTAGAGTTAATGATAGCTTCCTTGTTCTTGGAAAAGCAATTGATTTACAAACCTTTCAAGCGCGTTTGGCCGTGTCCCAGCCAATGTTTTTAGGGTTCTGTAGTACGTTAAATGGTACAGAAATAACCTTTATGGTGAGACTCCGTTGTCCGTCCGTATGTCACAGCATCATAATTTTAGCACCGTTAAAGATAAAGACTTTATTTGCCCACATAACAAGGTGGAAACAGAAAGTTGAAAAATTTGAAATTGTTCCAAATATTTGAAGAGAGAAAAATAAAAATTATACCCTAAAAACAAAATACAGGTATCAAACTATAGATATTAAGAAGCTGATTGTAAAAATATACATTTTATATATATTTACGGGCAATTTTTCAAGAAATCTTTGAAAATCCACAAAACTATGTTTTTCCCCTTATCTCGGAAACTGGTGGACCGAAATATATGAAAAAAAAATGACGAATATAGGTCATAACTGAAATGAAATAAAATAGTCAGAAACTGGCCTATCACAGGAAAACTGTAACGATTAAAAAAAATTGAAAAGAAATGTGAAATATAAAAAAACTAAATAAAATAAATAAAAACAGTTTTATAAAAGTAAAATATGGGTGTGAAATTGTAGGTATTAAAGAGCTAATTGTAAACCTATATAGTTTGGCTATATTTACTTGCATCTTTTTCGAGAAATCCTCGAAAAACCACAAAATAATGTATGTACGCCCTTTTAACTCCAATACTGGTGGACCGAAAAATAATTATGGTAATATGTGTTTAAGTTAGTATTACAGGAAAAATATAGGTATAGTGGTTAAGAAATTCACGAAAGCAAAATGACAAAAGTCCCAAAACTGTCGAAATATGCAATCCACGCGAGTCAACTCGCACTTGCGATTAATTATATATTAATTCTAATATATGTTAGAAATAGTTCTAACAGAATTACGATATGCCTAGGCAAATTATAAAATACCGAATTCTACGATATGATGAAAACCAGGCAAATTGCAAAACAGCGAGTGTTTAGAAACTGACGACGCCACTGTTTGTAAACTGACGAATATTACATTTTGCTTGCAACACATCAATAGCATGCATATTGCCGTTTGTAAACTGCCGAATTTTACAATTTGCCTGCGATAGATGCATAACTTAGTTTACCTACGAGTACATAAGTCTAAACAAAAATAAACCATGAACTGATGTGAACGATACGAGTATTGCATGCGCCCCACGTTTTCGTTTCATGTTATAATTTGAAATCTTTGGTCCGTTTTAAAAAAGTGGTAAATAAAAAAGTTTTAGATACTTTATTTATTTACATCTGTGTAAAATTTTGTAATCCTTAAATGGATTACCCTCCTTCTATTGTTTTCGATTATATTTTAAAGCTATGCTTGAAGTTTTAAGTCCCTAGATCATCGGGAAATTAGTTTAAAATCGGTTGCGTAAATTGTGCTGTACACACAACAGACATAGAAAGCGAGTTAATAAAAATGTATTGTGTCACGTTATGTACTCGTACAACAAATAGGTACTCTTTTCACAAAAATATTTTTCTTTTACGTATTTTTTTTCGTTTTTGGTACTTCACTCACAGGAATGGACAGAGTTACAATTAAAACTTTTCAATACCAGCTCGTGTAGCAAAATTTATGAATATGTTTTATGTAGTGTTTACGGGCCATATAGTGAATTTGTTCAAACTAAGATTTGTAACTGGTCAAAAGGTATAATTTACGACCTGGTCATTTCCGAACCATGAATGATTGCAGCAGACAAAGAACTTCGGGTGCTTCTTCAGTACCATTTCAGACGTCGATGGGAGCGCACGCCACCTGTCGCTGGTAATAAAGCGAAGTCTATTTGGTGTTCCGAGTTGTTAAAAATATTTTGGCGAGCTTTTTAGTGTTTTAAAGCACAAGAATTAAGGTTTTGTAAAATAAAAATCAAAAATTTATTTTCCGAAAAGTTATCTAAAGAATGGATTTTACTAAAGTTATGGATATAAAGTGACTTTGTTGTGCAAAAGGTGGTTGTTAATTTTTTCACAACTATAAAGGTAAGTTGCATATTAAATAAAAATACAATTTATATACGTTTGACGGCAGCGATCTGGCCAGCATATTTTATTTGACATATTATTTAATGACTTATTATTTAACTGGTTTCAAAAAATTTCTTTTTATTTATTTATTTGCGGTGAACCTTTTATTTGTAAATTACATTTGTTTGTTAGGTACCCACTTAATTTTATTTTAAAATGATTCTAGGTAAGGTAGTCTAGTTGTACATTTTTATTAAAGTTTTAGATTAATCGTAATATAATTTTATTGAAAAGTTTTTTATCGTCTTTTCTTACAAATGGTCGATATTTTGACACTAGACTTCCATTTTTATATTTTTATTTTGGAAAATATACACAGATAAAAATAAAATGGTATCTTGGACTAGCACAAAGTTTTTTCATCCCGACAAAATATAAATTTCCTTTGGGATAGCTTTGCGTCAAATAGGGAATAGGGAATAGATTACATTAATTACTTGCAAGTTGATTTATCCAGACTTCCAGGCTTCTTACTTACATATTATTAGTATTTGAAGTTTAATGGATTTATTACAATCAATGCAAAGACTGTTTAGATACAAGCAATTGTTTTCAATACACATTTTTTATGGAGTACCTTTTAATTCAGGGAAGATATGTATTTCGCATAGGAGATTGTTTGTGGAAATACTAAGTGTGACTTAGAAATTTTTTTTTTCATTATTAGGGTGTACATTCGTAAACTGGTAAGATTTCCCGCTATGACGTCATTAAATATTTGTACTAAAGACATTTTTGGAATTTGTGGTACATATTAAAATTGCTTATTAATTATTTTATTATTTAAAATTAATAATTAGTAAATTTAAAAAAAAGGAGGTTATAAAAAAATACCCCCATTTATACTCATTCAGTAAATAAATAAAAAAAGTTGATCGGAAAATCGTAATAAAAAAAATATACACAAAATGACTCGTTTACCTTTCACACAACGGTTAAAAATCTAAAGATTTCTTTTTTGTAGAACAAATAGCACAGAAATCAAAAAAGGCTGATCAGAAAAATTTAAAAGTAGGTATTACGAGTATTTTCATAAATTCGTAGTTACGCGTTTGATCATTATAAGTAATTTTGACTCGTGTAAACTTACATCACTCGAGTGGTTTTAATTTTATCAAGTCATCAATATTTTGTATGAAAGCTATTTCAAGGAATTTGAAATGAATAGAGCTCGTGAGCAGAATTAAAAATATAAGTGATTTCTGGTGTAGTTATTATGATTATTTAAGGGTTTTTAAAAAAAATTACTGGAATTGAAGTTGATGCGTTTATTTAGACCTATTTCCAATGATAATAATATACACTACATATATGGTGTAAAATTATGAAAATAATATAGAACTAATTATATTTTTTAGAATAAAAATAAATCTCTTCATTATGTTAAAGGCAATAAATTAAAATTATGAAAGAAATAAATTTCTATGTTTGAACACTTCGCGATTTATCCATCGCAAGGAGATATAAATAAACATTATATCATTGCAGTATAGAAACGCAGAAAGAAAAGTAAATCTAAATGTGAGGAGCTCTGAACCGGGATTCAAATCATCTCTCTCTCTCTCTTCAGCGAGATTAAAGTAAAAAGAATTTTTTAATTCAAATTAAAATTAGTTATTTTTGATATATATTTCGGCCGGAATCTGTCAAATTAAGGTTTTTGATACAAACTTACACAACCTTTAAACTAAAAACAAATATGTTGAGACCTTGTTGAGACCTAATGTCAAAAGAGATGTGATGTGTTGTGTTGTCCGTGGCTATAGGTAAAATCGATTATATTGTCTTTGGGTAAAATGAAAACTTTAAATAGGAATAAACAAAAGACTCAAAACAATTGATAAAAAAAAACATATTTCACATCATAAACTGCCGCTTTTGAATATTGTCATCCAAATATGACAGGGTAGAAACGAAAAATGGAAATATGTGTATGAGTAGATAAGGCCGCAAAAATTACATATTATTGTCACCTCGAGCGATTTTGAACCAGAAATAATCCCCAAAAATCCGGTTTTTATATGCAAATTAAAACTGATCGCTCGGTGAGTTAAGGCTGGACCTAAGCTTAGAAAATGACCAACGCCAGACTTTCGAAGCTTCGTAAGAAGAAATTAGGACTCTCTTTATATATTTTTTTATTACTTTAAGCGTCTCTGTTACTCCATATGCGAAAAAACTCTCAGTGCGAGTGGGACGGATTCGTGGAAAAATAGCAAAAAGTCGGTTTTTTATTAATATAAAATGTACTAAGCTATTTTGTCAAAAAGATTTTCAAGGAGACTTTACAAATACATAATTCAATTTACTCTATGTACATAATATCCACATTACGGATGCAATTTCACAATGAAATTAGTTAGGATTTCAGAATAACAGGAAAAAATAAAACAATGAAGAGTGGAGTACATGGATTCGAAAAAACCCAATTTTTTTTGGTATCGCATTAAGGGTAATAAACAATGCATTAAGTTATAAACTTTTGCCTGAAGAAAATATATTTCAACCCCAGATTTTTGGTTTTAAAGTGTTATGTAGAAGAACGAGGTTACGGGATTGACTTAATTTTTTTCATTACATAAGTAACAAAGGGAGTCTACCAAAATCTAAATATTTTTGCGTATAAAATATTTCAGTATAAGCTAAAAACCCTCTATTCTGTTGTTTCCCTATGTGATTATTAGTATAACCATCGACTAGTCTATGGTATTACGCGTCGAAGACAAATAGGCCAATGAGCTAACCAATAATCACCTTTTTGTGTTAGACGGGAAGTCACATTTATTGCTAGCCTATCCATACTCTTAAATCCCCATGAATCCCCATTCGGACCATATGTTCCGTGGTTCGGACTTCGGACCAAGGACATCAGGGCGTGGCGCTCGCGAACGCATGAGGCCAAAATATATTAACAGAATATAGCAATAAAGAAATATTAGCACCGACGACGTATGGCGTACTTAAAGTTTTTGTGTTCACGTTGGTGAAATAAGTGGGAGGAAACGTACGTAGTACTAATATTATAACAACATAATTAATAATCAATCCATCCATCCATCAGCCAAGTTCGTCCACTGCTGGACATAAGCCTTTTCAGGACTTTGCCACTCCCGGCGGTCATCCTGGAAGAATTGCCCATACTCACACACGCTGGGCAGGCGGGTTGGTGAGTGCGGTGCCGGAACCCTCGCACCAGTGACGCCACTGCCCGTCACCAGTCTGTTCCGTATAAGGCCCGGCTATTAGGGATGGATATACCGCCATCCATCGGTCCCAGGCATGGTGGGCCTCCTGGTTTTTTGCCTGTGAGCTGTCCTCTTACTCTCCCCCAAATTACTTCGAGGGAGTCTCCAAGTAAGATGGTGGTAGCTCCACAGTCGAGCCCGGCATCAGCTCTACCACCTTACAAAATTAATAATAATTTTATTAAAATGCAAATCTTTTGACTGGAACCCATAACTTTGCCCAAAAGTGCTTTGTCGTTTTCTTTTTTTCTTTCATATGTCACCATAATATAACTAAATATTTTTTTTATTATTTAAAGGTCAGCATCACTTAAACGCTCCTTTTTGAGCGATTTGAGTGTTTTAATATTAAATATTACGTTTTATTCAGTAAAGTTAGAAAAGTTATCCAACTTTTGCAAATTGATTTTGTTTTTACATAATTCGCAAATAATGGAGGCTTCATAAATGGCGCGCAAATCTTACAAACTTGACTCGCTGAAATACGATGAATATGCATCACTAGAACTTAACAACATTCCATATGAATGCATGACAATGATTATAGTACTGGATTTATTAGTCTGTAGCGTGCTGTTTGTGGCGAAGCACTTTTACCTACTTGTAAGAAATTTTTGATTAGGTATGTTATTCTTGATTTTTTGTTTTGTTTTAACAATTTATTATAATTTATTGATTTGAAAGTCAATGTATTTTTTTTTCTTATTGGATTTAAATTATTTTGTTTGTACACACCATTCTCTTTTATATATATTATTCTCTCTAAGATTTATCTGACAATATCATTCCTTACGTTATAAAAGAAACTTTTATTTGATTATTCATTTATAATTTTTTTAGAAAAAGTTACTAAAATTGTTAAGGAGTGTCACTTCTACTTTTTTATTAACATAACTAACTTATCTGTTATTATTATTTTTTTGCATTCGTCTGATGACGTCCCCATACCGAGGGTCGAAATATATCGAATAATATTTTTTTTATTGTGTTAATATTAATAAATAAAAAAGAAAGAAACTTTAAAAATATATTATGTACTTTAGTATAACATTTGTGTTACAGTTACACAAAAGTTGGTGTGTTGATGATACGAGTGGTCTTTGTCACGGCCTTAAGAGCGGTTTCGCAGCCCGATTGTGAAAAACCCGCCTCTTTAGAAAATTTTGAAATTCTAATTTACAGAATCCAATGGAGACTGCAATGGTACCGTACACAATACATAGGTAATAAGGTTTTGTTGAACAACTATTGAGTGAATTTTGAATTTAAGTGTTCTGTTTCCATTAATTAGAAATAGGCGGGTTCTTACAATCCGGCTGCGAAACTGCTCTTAACTGGTTGCGGAGGTCCGGACACGTCTTCTTTGAACAACTGAAACGGTCCATCTCGCAAAATAAAATTCCTTGTGATGGAAATAAGCCAAAAACTAAATTACAATTAAATGAGAAATTATGGATTTGTCAAAACAAATGTAAGCAGAATCCTAAGTTTAACTTTCCTAGAAAAAATATTCCCGAAAATAGTGCGAATGAAAAACATGTTTTGTTTGGACAAAAATAACCCCTAGCCGTTTCATTATTCACGAGTTTATAAGAAGAACTTGATCATCCACAGTATAAAAACAGATTCCTTTTTATTTTTACTCACAAAGATATGGAAAGGAGAAATGTTTTAGTAACAAGTAAATTTATGTGTTGTCTTAGAATAATAGAGAAATTAATAATGTTAAAAATATGTAATGTTTGATGTATTTCATAAACAAATTTATGTAACGTGTATGTATTCTATAAATCTATATTATTAATTAGGGTTCCGTTCCTAAAGGGCAAAATGGACCCCTATTAATGAGACTGCTATAATTTATACTTGCAATTGTCGGCACTTTGTGAAACTTGGAAAGCATCTTGAAGAAAATATTCTTTTACACTGTTCCATGATTATTTTTGATTTCCCCAAACTACACCCAACCGGTTTCGAATATTAATTCATTTCGGGCTTTTTAGGGTTCCGTAGTCAACAACAAGGAACCCTTATAGTTTCGCCATGTCCGTCTGTCAGTCTATCTGTCTGTCTGCGGCTTAGTTTACAGACTATTAGTACTAGAAAGCTGTAATTTAGCATGGGTATACATATTTATCACGCCGATATAATGGTATAGTACAATTTTGAAAAAGATTTTTTTTTTGGTACCTCTCCTGCACGTAAAGTGGGGCGCTACCATTGTAGCGGCTTGTTTTTGCCGCCTCAATTTTGCTATAGCTTTTATATTGTTGTTATTTACCATAATATTTTAGGGTTCCGTACTCGTATTTTGTCGTATACTCGTCCAACTCGCACTTGCCCAAATTATTAGACCATTTTTGTTATGTTGTCTATCCCAAAGACCAAATTTAGTCAAGAATTTGCAATTTCTGTATATTATGTACCATATGCTGTATTTAAGGCTATATGTAAATGTTTAAGTGTCCCTGTTACTCCATAATGTGAAAAAACCTTCAGTGCGAGAGGGACGGATTCGGGGAAAAGTAGAGAAAGTCGATTTTTTATTAATATAATAATGTACTCAATTTGCTATCAAAATCTCGTTTAACCAAGTCCTAGATATTGTTAAAACCCATCTAACAAAATATAATCGCAGTCCATATGTCATTTCAAATTGCCAAACCAGGAGAAATGGTGTCAAAGAATAACTTATTTCAATAAAATATTTTTATCGAGCCAAATTTCTCCAATCGCGTTAAAACAGATGCCTAGAAAAAGATTCCAAAAATAATATACTATTTTATCAAAAATAATACCTTCTTTAAAGCTCTAATAGATTTTTTTCCGTATACAGGAAACGCCGATTTATGATTCAATTTTAGGGTTACGTCCCCGAATACTAGACCAACTTAATTTTGCAGTTTTGTATCATACGAATTGTAGGTAATGAGAAGTTTGTAATTTTTGTAAAGGAATTTATTGATCATCAAATAAAAATTAAAATATACTCTCAATCATTTAATATAAAATGTTTGAAACTAAAAGACAAACTACATATTCCTTTTGTACTTCCTTCACCTCGACCTTCGGTGTTGAAATACAAATACAAAATGGTTTATAACAAAGGAGCGGTCAGCGTTATTTACCTTAGACCTAAAAGGCTATTTTTATTTGGGGCTTGATTGATAGACCAGACGTGAGTGGGGTTGAGAGACAATAAAAGCATCGATAGGATCATGAAATAGCATCCAGGGTTGTGTTTAAGTGTCAACCAAACATTCTTTTATACACGTTATAGGGTTCCGTATATTCGAAGGGTGCCAAAGGGGACCCTATTACTAAGCTTCCACTGTCACAGGGGTCTACGGCTTCCGCCGAAATAGAAAGCGAGTTTTAAATTTTCACAAAATACGTGTAACGATGGCTTTTACAACGGCAAAAAAAAAATTGCAACCTCAAAGGCGTCCCCATAAAAGAAACCTCGGAAAAGTTGCATTTTTTACGTTATTTGTTTTCATGTCTGGACGTTAATGCATATTTGTTTTAAATTTGGTAAGATTATTGTTCTAACTCTAAACTCAAACAAATGATGTTGATGTTGCTGTGGATTGTTGTTATTTACCAAAAATTGTTAAGGGTTCCGTACTCATATTATTTAGTGGTACGGAACCCTTCATGTGCGAGTCAAATTCGCACATGCCCGGTTTTTACTTGGTTGACCAATCTCTATTTATGGGCATAAACATAGTTCAATATCTGGTGATATTTACTGAACCGAATAAATGTATTTACGTCGTGCTTTAAGGAGCACGCACACCGGATGCTTTTATCTTTATGGGATTTGAACCTGCGACTACACAATTTGTAGTTAGAAATTAGACTGCTATTATACGGATGCTATTTAGTGTTATTTAGTGGACCAAATGAAGGTAGATTCTAGGCATTACTTAGTTTCAGTTAGAAAACTGTTCAAAGATGGGTCTATTTATTATAACCACAGAACTATTAATATGGAATAGAAAAGCCATGAAAGTCGTGACTGCGACGCACCGATTTTGTCCATTGCAGGTTATAAAGAGTGTCATACATTGAGTTAGAATATTAATACCGCAATGTATATTTTTTCAAACATTATCAACACGGACCTAACTGTGTCATAGTACGACCGCTGGTCATGGCATTTTACACATATGAATAATAGCTTGGCACAGTGCCATGACGTGTTTGGTATTTTACATCTAAACTTCATAGAAATACGGTGTTATTTTGGCTGTATGAAGACGGGTGAATTTATGTGTGCGCCGCGTATGTTTACTAACTAGATAATATGTACTACGTTATTCCAAAAAGTGGCGACACCGGTGCTAGTATAAAATTTGTGTCACACCATCCCCGTGATTATAACCAAAATAAATATTTGCGAGCAATGGTTACAGTATACGGTATACACCGTTTCTTTGTCGACTTTATCATGTAAAACGCTTTGCAACAAAATGTTCGAGTCAAAAGAGCAGAATATTCCCCTAAACGAAAATAGGTGAGAGGATGTTTCCTAAAAAAATCGTTTTATTCTTTTGATGCCTATTGGAAATCGTAATTTAAGGGTTAAGGTTAAGGGTTTTGTAAGAAAATCAAAATATTTACGCAGACTCACTGACATTTCGAAGGCTAAGAGCACTGTCGGTAAAAAACGGTAAATCACTCGTTTTTGAGGTGAAATTACTCGTAAATGGCAATAATTAACTGTAAACTTCTTTTAAAATCGCAATAAAAATATGTATGTTCATATTGTTGGTGAATACAATGAAAAACTATAATAATTATAAAAATACAAGCTTATTTTGAACTCGTATTATTGAGATTTGTACGGGATCCTGGTTTGTCTGAAAAAAAAAATCGTAGAAGTCGAAAAGATACTGATATTGTTGATGGACAAAATAGAAAATGTTTTTCACTAACATTGAGAAACAAAATGACGTAAAACCAATATTTTTGACCAAGTTCATCACCGTTTTTCATATACAAATTTTATTAATATATTTTTACATGAATCGACTGATGACGACTCCACAGTAGGAGTCGAAATATATCGTGTATTAATTGTTTTTATTATTTATATGCTCCATATCTATAAATAATTAAATGCCATACAAAGGTAATAATAAAAAATATATTTATTTGATTTTTACATGAAACTACTTACCCTTAAGGGTCGGCTGCGCCAAACATGCTCTCGCGTTTGGACAATTTAGCATATTTAAACAAAATATTTTTAACAAATAAAATTTGTGTAGGTAGTTAAGGAGTTGAACTACATTATAATTTTTCAGATTTGACACAAGTATCACAAGCATCAGGAAAAAAATCGGAAAGATCACTAAAATCACAAAAAACGTAATTTGGCGTTGCAAACAGAAAAAAAAATATTTTTGTTCCAAATTGAAATATATTAAGAGTTCAAAGTACCTTATTCATATAATATTTTAATATTTTTTTCCTTTCCTTATTCAAAAAGAAATACACAAACTTTCAAGTTCTTTTTGAGTAGTTTTTCTGTAGAAGAAAAATGTAGAATGTTTGAGTATTTCTTTTAAAATAACGAAAGGAAATAAAAAACAATAAAAATCTGTAAAGGCTTCTTTTAATTTTTTGCTCTATAAAATATATTTTATTTTGTAATTAGATCAGTAGACTGATCATACTAGTTCCAAAGCCAAATTACGTTTTCCGTGATTGTACTGATCTTTCCGATTTTTTTTCTCGATGATTGTGTACTTGTGTCAAATCTGAAAAATTATAATGTAGTTCAACTCCTTATCTACTTACACAAATTTTATTTTTTAAAAATATTATGTTTTAATATGCTAAATTGGCCAAACGCGAGAGCATGTTCGGCGCAACCGACCCTTAAAAATATGAAATTTCAAAAATATAAATAATACTTATTGATACTTGTTTATAATTAATTTATAATAAATTATTACTTCATTAATAATATTGTCATTGATTAGTAATAAATATTTAAAAAATGGTCTATCGATGGGTGCGGGAGCTGGAAAGTCGTCGTGTCTCTGTCTACGCCATACATGCGAGAGTGAGAGCGCGTTTTTTACCGACAGCGCCCTTAAAGAGTCGATTCTTCGGATTTGTAACAAAATATTAAGAAATAATTAAAACGCCCAAAATACAACTTTTAGCTGGGAAAATAAATTAAATGGATTTTTCATACTCGTGTTATTAGACAAATGTAAAAAAAAAATGTCGCGTTTATTGAAAATACAATTACTTTGAAGGTACCATATAACTTCACAAAACTTTGTTATGCATTGTTTACATTTACATTGTTCTTGAAGTTGTATTTTAGGCGTTACGTTAAATATTTTATTACAAGTCCAAAGAATCGACTCTTAAACTTAATAATCATAATAAAAATACTTTTCAATACAAGTGCTCGTAAAGGCCCACTTTTTATGCATCAAAACCGAACAGAAAGTTAATTATTTTGCCCTAGGGCTTTATTATTATTATTTTTTTGTATTTATTTACAATGGTTGGCTAACCTGCAGCCTTTCCTGTGTACCATTAACGTCATACTTTTTTTTCCACTGTTTAACGGGTCTGGATACAGTCCTTTTGAGCCAATTACAATTTAAAGTTCACAAAATTATATTTGTTTTATTTCCTCACACTATGCATTGAAAAACGTAGTATGATACACGGGCGTAAGAGCAATAAATTACTCGGTTACGTTTAAAACACTCGCTACGCTCGTGTTTTAAATCGTCCTCGTAATTTATTCCTTTGCGCCTTTGTAGCATAAACTACTATTATTACAAGTCCAAAGAATCGACTCTTAAACTTAATAATAATAATAAAAATACTTTATTGCCCAATAACAAGTAATGTCAGTACAGAGGAGGCAAACCTAGCTTTGGTGGATATGAAGTATGAACCTAGCCATATCTCACTTGGATTATCTTTGGCAAACTACTTACTTTGACCGTTTCACCAAATCCTTCACGGTCAATGCTGCTCGACTCTGGAATGAACTTCCGCAAACCCTCAAAGATCTCCTTCTGTGTCCTCTTTTAGATACAACTTGAAAATATTTTACCTCTCCTCTCACTAAATGACTTACTGACTAAGCTACTGTTTGTCTGTATATATGTATCTGTGTATTTATGTATGTATTTTTCCCAAGGTTGACTGGAAGAAATTTCTTATAAGAATAAGTCTGCCCTTGCCTTCTATCTGTTCTTTGTGTGTATCTTGTCTTCTTATGTGTGTGCAATAAAGTGTTTATACATTCTTTCATTCATTCATTCATTCATACCTTTGTTGGTGCACAAGATAAGTATTTCTCATATACCTATACTTCTTGAGATGATAATCGGACGTCTTACACTCGGCAGACTTCTTACGTAACTTGTCGAAACAAGAATACCAAAGTATTTTTTCGTTCAGTTGATTACTTCGATGCTTTGTTCTAAATGAAAATAAAACGCCGATAAAAATGGTCTCTGAAGCGTAACCAGAACAGTTTCTGGCGGAAAAGTATATTTTCTAAGGCTTTTTATGCTTAAACCTAATAAAACAATACAAACATTTAAATGAGTTTGCATTGTTAAATTGCTGTATATGTGCAGTGGCGCCATGGATGTACAATTTGTTCTGAGAGTGGTATGGTAGTGGTACTTAAGGTTATCGAAACCCTAAAGTTGCCTTTCGAAATATATTTATTTCTGTTGCGGAAGGCATACGCTTAATTTTGGTAAGAAACAACATTATCCATCATCAATCAATCAACAATCAGAACATATATAATAAAACAGTAGAACCCAGTGTGTCTGTAAATTGAATGAAGTAACAAATTAGGAAGGGGGTAACTAAAGAAGAATAACAGAGCACAAATGAGCGATTTTTAGAATTCCCTTCTGTCTGTCTGTTTGTTTGCGCACATCTCCGAAACCACTGAACGGATTTAGACATAATTACACATTTATGTCATAATAATTAACGAAAATAATTTTCGCAGACAAACTGCAAAGTTTTGCGAAATATATCTACTAGAATAAGTGAATTTACTGTGTTACATAAATTATTATAAAAAAGACGTGGTTTTTTAGGTTTTCGTAGTCAACAACAAGGAACCCTTATAGTTTCGCCATGTCCGTCTGTCTGTCTGTCTGTCTGTCTGTCTGTCCGTCCGCGGCTTAAGACTATTAGTACTAGAAAGTTGTAATTTGACATGGGTATACATATTTATTACGCCGATAAAGAGGTACAGAAAAATTTTGAAAACATATTTTTTTAGGGTACCTCCCCTACACGTAAAGAGGGGATGATTTTTTTTTCTCGTCTATCTTCTCGTATGGGGTGTCGTTGAATAGGTAATTTAAAAATATTGGGGATGTGAGAAGACCATTTTTCGATCCATGGTTTCGTTTGCGAAATATTAAGCTTAAAAGTGTTAATTTTTGTTAGGGTCAAGTGTCCCCCCCCCCCCCCTCTGCCAGCGAAACGGTTGTATTTGGAGACGTGAAAAAAATCACGGCAGTAGTATACATAATGAAATTAAAAGGGAAACTATCACAGCTAAGTAGGTTTTACAAGTTAACGAGTACAGATCGCGCCAAACTTTTAGTCCCCTCTAAGCACGGGGCGATTCGCATCAGCAGGAACAAAATGTATGGGCCGTTCTTGGGAAGAACAACTTCCGAGCGTACTAGAAGTTTGGCGCGATCTGTATTATTATAGATAATGGTACGGAACCCTTCGTGCGCGAGTCCGACTCGCACTTGGCCGTTTTTTTTTAAATTATCATTGTAGTGACCCTGGTTGACATAAAGGCAACATAAAGTGTGTCAAAAAATTACACTCAAGCCAAAAATGGGGCAGAGGTGAAATAAACGCGGGTGGGCCTGCGGGCAAAAGGCTGGTTTGAGATAAACAAATCGTTGCAGGCATATTTTCATTAAGTTTAGAGGGTGTCGCAAGATTTTTAAGTTCATGTTCTACTCTAACAAGTGGTTTTAAGGTTGAAAATGTTTACTCAGGCTCATAGGTGGGTTCTATCGTTAGCTTGTTATGGATTGCGGAAAGAAGGACAAAATTTACATTATTCAGGAATTTAATTAAATATTACGCTGTCGCTTTACATGTAAGTAAAATCTGACAAGCTGAGGATACTGAATTAACAACAACAAAGCTTAAGGCGCTCTTATCCCAAAATCAGTAATTTCAAAGTCAAATAGAACTTTCAAATATCGTCTAAAACTTCCAAAAGAAAAATACGCAATATAGTTCGAACCTTTATCTAGGTCTTCCACGCATGTGTTACACGATCAGATAAACTTTGCTCGAAAGAAATAATTCACGAACACAGCATGTAATAAGACCTTTCAAATCATGCCATTTCCATAATTCCACTCTTTTATTAACGAAACATATCTGGTAATATTGCTCTTTAAATTTTCTAGGTCGACCACGTAAGTGGGTTTTAATAAACATATCCCTTATTTTTAAACAATTTAAAAACCGATAAAAACAACGAAAAAGTACAAAAGTGTGGTTATTTTCTTTACTGCTTACACGTAAAGAAAAAGACAGAGAGTCACTCTTCTGGGATAAGAGCGCCTTAACAAAGATTTAAGGGAACGTTAATAAGAGTTAATTTTCTTAATAAGTGTACGTGTTTTAGTACCTTTTGCTCTAAAGAACTCAAATTTTGCCTGGGATGTACATAACTCCAGTATTACTATTAAATTTGCCCACAGTAATAATTTTATGATTTATAGCATAAGTTACTCCAGCTTGGGGCACCACGTAACAAAGTAAGTATATTAATACCTAGTATTAAGTTTATTGAAAACAAGACAAGACAAGACAAATACTCTTTATTGTACACTAAAATAAATAAATTAGATAAAAGAACAAACTTTTGAAAGCAGCCTTATCACTTATAGCGATTTCTTTCAGACGACCTTTAGGTGGAAATTAATTGTTGGAAAAAATAACGCGAAGGTGGTGCACAAATAAATAATAATAAAATTAAATGGAGAGCAAATACCTAAAATAAATACACAAGTATAACATTGTACATACAAATACTTAGAATACGATAAATATATACAATGTGTAACAGAAAGGTGAAACCATATTTAAAGAGGTTATTCAGTCAATAATATAGAACAACTTTTACTATGGAACAAAGCCTGTATCTCGAAAAAAAAAAAAAAAACTTTTTCATAGAAAAATGCAATGCCACTCGGCTAAAATGTATGGAAGGGCTGATTTTTTTTTTGAGATTTCAGGTTTGGCTCCATAGTAAAAGTTGTTCTAACCATTGACTGAATAAGCTCTTCGAATATGTTTACACCTTTCTGTTACACCTTGTATATACACTACTTTATAACAAAATATAATTTAATACGTCAACCAAAAGTAAATAAATATTAGTAGCAAAAGTAGGGATTTAACAAACATTTACGAAGAAAGAAAATGATGAAAACTGTTCGATAATAATATACACGTTTTTGATTTGACATTGAACAACAAAATATGTTTTATTCTTGAAGTACAAACGGATAAAGAAAGATTAGAAAATACAAATTGTTTAATCAAGTACTTAAAGCAAGAAAGAAAATGTTAGTTCGAGTTTTGCGGGCTGTGCAGGTCTTTTTATTAGTACATATTGATTCTAGTGCAAAAAATTGTCGATATTTAATGGCACGACTTATTTTTTGACGAGTCACAGCAGGGACAAGAAATATAGACATTTACACACGACGCGGCGTTGTAACAAACGACGTTTTTATACATTAGAAAAAAGTTATATAAGAAACTATAAAATAAAATTACAAATCGACTGAAAACACACGAAAAATCTTTTGTAATAGCGGGCGCGACAGCCCTATCTGCCCTTATACTGTTACCAATAATGAACAGAAAATCACTTGTACTATCCCACAAATTTATGTAGTACTTCCTGAGCGGTTTCGCTTGGGATAGTACAAGTGATTTTCTGTTCATTATGTGTTAAAGTTCCACCAAGTGCCAACAATCAACAGCATAAACATACCATTATCAATTTTAAAAAACATAACAAACTTTTTTTTTACAACTAGTTTTAATATAGATACAATAGAATATACAGGACGTCCCACAGCTATGCCACATGGAGGGAAAGTATCTTAAATATAGTGTAGATGGAAAATTTTACTGAAAGAAGACATTATTTTAATTTAAAAACAATTTAAACTGCATTCATAGATTTTTAAATAGTTACATGGTTGAACCGGGAATCAAACCCGTTACATGAGAAAAATAATTACCCTGTAGCTTTGTCATACCGATCGAAAGGCTTCATCGTAAGGATTATTTTTTGCAAAACGCCAAATTCATATGTAAGGGCCTAATATTTTGAATTGTCATCTAATCAAACTACATTCACGTATGGCAAATTAACAGTTCCATTTCGTTAACTTGTTAATGGGTTTGCTAAAATTGTTCCTATTTTATGGTAATGAACAGAAAAAAGAAAAAACAGAAAAAGCTAGTTATTTTGCGTCGAAGTTGATATTTTTGGTGCGGGTTACGCTTAACATGAGTCTGTACAGGAATTTGTCATATAATTACTTATCACTTTGAAAAATCGACCAATTAATCTAAAATCGATCTTTCAGTGCACAATTTAATCGAAAATCGATTTTTTACCGTTCGATACGAAGATCAATCTTTTTCAGTAAGAATCGACAACCCTCCCAACCAGTAACGCCAACCTTACGTCTCTTTAGAAGTAAATAATAGAAGTTTATGCTACAAGGGCGAAAAGGAAAAAATTACGAGCACGATTTAAAAACGAGCGTAGCGAGTGTTTTAAACGTAACCGAGTAATTTATTGCTCTTACGCCCGTTACGTTTTTCAATGCATAGTGTGAGGAAATAAAATAAATATAATCTTGTGAACTTTAAATTTTGATTGGCTCGAAAGGACTGTATCCAGAGCCGTTAAACAGTGAAAAAAATAGTATAACATTTGTGGTACACAGGAAAGGCTGCAAGTTAGCCAACCACTGTAAATAAAAAATAAATAAAAAATAAAGCCCTAGGGCAAAATAATCGACTTTCTGTTCGGTTTTGATTCATAAAAAGTGGGCCTTTACGACCACTTGCATTGAAAAAAAAATACTGAAATTACAGTGGTAAGAAAAGCATTTATGCTTTAATTTGTCCGCTTATCTTTCCTTCTCCCTGTAACGCATAAATGCTTCGTCATTTCATGTTATCGAATTTATGAGTGCAATTTGCCCCACCTTTGCACGAGCCGTCACGCAGTTATATACACTTTTACACTGAATCATATAATACACAGCCCTGAACATAATACCCGTACACTCAGAAAATGGCTCGGTAAAAATTTATAGCTTTTATACGAGTATATTTAAATTGGTACCTCCATGGTTAAGCCTGCAAAATTCCCTGCTAAAAGTAAATAACTTAACAGTGCTAAAACAAATAATAAAATATTGCCTAATGCCAATTTACTGGTGACAATTTACTCAAGTTAATTAAGGTAAAATAAAAAAAAACTAAAGGTTGTTACTTTAAGTCTCGGTTGTCATTAAAACTCAAGTATATTTATTACTCATTTAAAATAATACTTTTGCGGTTGGGACCGCACCGGGAATTTAGGAATGAGACTTTGAGAGTTCATGTTTGTGGTTTAATATGTATTTATTTATATATTCGGCAGATCGTAGAATTGAACATTAACAATGATCTGCTTGAGCATATCATATTTCTGTTAGAACTAAAGAGTCTCCTCGCTCTGCTCCAGTCCCCAAATTTATTTAGAAGTAAACCTAGCACGGTCCTCGTCGCTTCGTTAGTCGTCGCACCTACTCGTATTTTTGACTTTTTTTGTGAAAGATCTGCCAAATTCTACGATCTGCTTAGGACATATATATATATTATTATTTTATATTTATATTTTTATTATTAATATATTTATGTCATTTTTTTGTTTATGCTTTTTAGTCAATTAAAAGGACTTTTAAAGACTAATTGAGTGGGCGGAGTTAGGCATGTATTTATTATATGTATTGCATATATTTATAATATTATTTATTTCTTATTCCTATATTTTTATTTTATACAAGTGTATCTTTTTATTAAATTAAAGTAAATCCAACCTTTATTCCCTGCGTTTTTCCCCATATTAGTATTTATGACATAAAACTATTACCTATACGCCACATAGATTATTTAATTACTTATATTAACTTAAAACTGACTGTAATAAGTGTATCTGTTATACCTACACTAAAGCTGATTCTGAAGGCTTTAATTTTAGTTTTAGTACTGTCAAAACTTAAAGTTTTCCAAAGCAATTTAGCTTCTGTCTCTAACAATTCAGGACTATTTTGCAATGAAGAAATTTTAGTTTTGACAGCACTAAAACTAACATTAAAGCCTCCAGAATCGGCTTTATTATATAAATAAATATATTTCATATTTCATATTTCTTGGAGTATAAATCTGCTCTTCTGCTACACTCTTGTTATGAATTGGTTGTAATAAATTAGCAAGTGCACTCACATGTATTGCACCTGCAAACTGGAATACTAAGCCTTTTTAACGAGCTCATTACTGCACTAACAATAAATATAGAGCGTTCATTTGAGCATTACTAGCAAAAAGCATACGTATTTGACTCTGCTCTTGAAAATCTTCGACCAAAATAAAATAAATGGACGGGCCATAGCGTACAGATTTTTGAAGTCTGTAAAGTGAGCGCCGGCTCTCACTTCATCTCTGTCTCTGTCTGTTAGAAGAGTGACACGTACGCTTATTATTACATGCCATCCAAATAACTGACGAAAAAATACCTTCTTGTGCATTTACAAAGTGCAAAAAGCAAAATAAACATAAAAATAAAAATTTGGTATTGAAGTATATATCCAATTGCTTAGACTCGTTATGAGTGAGGAAACTGTAAAGACAAGGCCCGTCCATTCATTTTATTTTGGTCGAAGTTGAAAATAGTAAAATTTATGTTTGAAAATTTCATTTTCAGTATAAGAATGGATTTGAAAATTAAGCAAATGACTCAAGTTTATATTTTATTTTGTTGCAATATGTCTGCATATGTTAAATGTTTGGGGAATAATTTTCTAGCAGTGATGACATCTCAGTATTTTGAATATGATAGATTAGCAGTATTGAAAACCTGGTTTCAAATAGCAAAAATGAGATAATAAGATTGGCGAACTACTTAATATGTAGATGTGTCTTTTTCTTTCCATAGTTTTGAATTTTTCAGACGTGGTTCATCACAGATATCGACAACTCAACATACCAAAAAATCACACTTGAGTAGGTGCAACTAATATATATTTAGAAATTAATATTATTGTTAAGAGCGGTTTAAAAACCCACCTTTTTCTAATTAATACACTCAATAGTTATTTTACAAAACCTTATTACCTATGTATATATAGGCCTATGTTGCCATAGAGAAATGAAAGCAAGACTCGAAATATATCTTAATTAATGTGTATAATAAAAAAAAACTATATATATCAATATTTATAAAGAAAAGCAGAATGGTAACATTATATTTTATTATTTATTGCTAAATAAATTAAATAAACCTTTAATTTTGTTAATGTAGATTTATTATTTTATTACATACTTATATTTTTATAAGATTAAATTTGACTCGTAAAAAGTATATTATGTATGTATGTATAGTATATATTTTACAAAATAAACTATTTGAATTTGCAAAACTGGCGCTGAATTTAAACATTTCTTTAAAACAAACAAGAAGTAAGTCAATCACTGCTAGATTAAAAATTTACATAAATTTGAGAAGTCCTATCAGAAATCTAAATTGTAATCATTGTCGCAGATGACTGCCCCTTACTTAAAGAGTTATTTTCTTTTGTAAATTTTTAAGAGGTTGTCATATAATATATATCGTATTTGTGTATATATATATCATAATAATATATTCATAGGTATATCGTACTGTTTTTTCTTGTTGTTAGATATTTCTTTGCGTCCTGTTGCTATAATAAATAATCCAATTTCAAAAGAAAATCTATTTTGGTAACCATAATTGTAGTTTATTTCTGAATATACTTGTAATATAAATGAAGTTTTGATATTAGAGTTCGATTACTAATCAACACCTGAATTAAATTCTTGTCAAAGAAAACTTTGCTTTAACTCTTCAAGAATTAATTTTTCTTCATATATAGTGCTTGTCAATAAGCACGTTTTTTTAGTTATGTAGAGAATCAGAGAATCAGTCTTTCCATTCAAAGAAGAAACGCTGCCAGCCTTCTAGGTACCCTTCCACATGACGGTAGCGATCTAGATAGTTTAGTTTATGTTTATTAGGTATAGGTTTATCAGGGTTTTAGGTTCGTGTTTTGTTTTAGGCAAGTTTTATTTTGTAGGTAGGTTTTTAATGTTATTTAAGTAATTTTGTTTCATTAAATCATCTTTTTAAAGTACCTATATTAAGTATAAAATCGTCCCGTTATTTATAAATTTTTCCCTGTTTATACCTACGTACATACTTACATAATAGTAGTTTATGCTACAAGGGCGCAAAGGAATAAATTACGAGGACGATTTAAAACACGAGCGTAGCGAGTGTTTTAAACGTAAACGAGTAATTTATTGCTCTTACGCCCGTGTATCATACTACGTTTTTCAATGCATAGTGTGAGGAAATAAAACAAATATAATTTTGTGAACTTTAAATTGTAATTGGCTCAGAAGGACTGTATCCAGAGCCGTTAAACAGTGGAAAAAAAAAGTACAACATCTATGGTACACAGGAAAGGCTGCAGGTTAGCCAACCATTGCAAACAAATTAAAAAAAATTATAATAATAAAGCCCTAGGGCAAAATAATCGACTTTCTGTTCGGTTTTGATGCATAAAAAGTGGGCCTTTACGAGCACATGCATTGAAAAATTAATTATGTCTTCGTAGGTGGTTTTGTATATAGAGGCCTGAGACCAAACAGAAGCGAGAAAGTAAAGAGGGCGTGGCTTAAGAAATTAAGACAGACAGTTATCGCTTGTGATTGGTTCTCTAGCGGTTCTCTATAATTTTGCCCTATCACAGCGCAGAATTGCGGTGTTTAATGTAACATCGGTCAAACAATGTAGGTACTTATAAAACCGCTTTTTATGTTGTAATTACCTTATTGCAGTATAGGAGTAGATAAATAAAGTTATTAATTTTGGTGTACTAATACTGAACTTCAATTTGTTTTCAGGCAACGTTCAGATATGCTACACCTGGAGCTGGGTGCTGCGTAAACGAAGCTCTAGCTGTGAAAATGAGTAAATATTTAAGGTAGGACCTGATGCGGTTTATATACTTTTTTTAAAGAAACTTTCCTGGCTTGCGATTTCTTATTACATTGTGTTTTGATTCTTTTTCACAGCGGTAACAACTTTCCCAAACAGTGTGAATTTACAGGCCGCCCAAATTATATATAACGCTTGGTTTTGTTATGGGTAAGAATTTTTTTGTTTGTTCATTTCTAATCGTCCTTAATGGCAGCAGCTTACTTAAAATCATGGTATAACAAGTGCGATTTATAACTTCGGGCTTTTGATGATCATCACATAGTTCGATATTAGTTAAATTAAAAGATTAATTGGCAATGGCGACTGTATTTTTGACTGACCACAACTTTTATGTATGTAACAAAGCCAAATCTGGAGGCTTTAATTTTAGTTTTAGTGCTGTCAAAACTAAATTTTCTTCATTGCAAAATAGTCCTTAATAGTTATGCACAGAAGCTAAATTACTTTGGAGAAATAATAGATTTAACAGTACTAAAACTAAAATTAAAGCCTTGAAGGCTTTAATATCTGTTCCTGAAACCACTTAGCTCACACTTAAGAATAAAGTTTTATAAGAATTACTGTATTCGTTGACAGAATTCAAACATTTTGTACCACAAAATTATTATTTATTTTTCCAGAACAACTTGCAAATTTTTCTTGGAAATTTGTTAGGGGGCTCCATTCGCATTTAGAAAACTTAACTGACATATCAATAAAGGAGCTAAAAGAACAGATAACATTGAGTTACAAGGTTGAAAATGTCATCAAATTTCCGAGAGAGATTGGATTAACTGAAGACCAAGATTCTACCAGGTAATCCGCCGTACCCTTATTATAAATGCGAAAGTGTGTTTGTTGGTTTGTCCTCCTTTAACGCAGCAAACGGAGCGATAGATCGATGTGATTTTTTGCATAAATTTAGTTTGTGGGACGGAGAGTGACTTAGGCTACATTTTATCCCGGGAACATGCAATAGAAATCAGCTAGTAATTTATAAATATCAGACTTATCAGATTTAAAAAACTTGGAAGTAGTGAACTACTGAGTCATTGTTTACAAAAACCCTTTATAACAGAAATTAAAAATCTATCCAAGGACATACTTGGCGTACACATACTTGAAAAAGACAAAGGGTGAAGTTTATGAGGTAGGTATGTGGAATTAAAATTTAAAACAATTGTATTTATTAAGGGGTGCACAGTGCTGAAATTCAGTCCTGCTCTTACGTTTTTGTTTTTTAACTGTCTATCTTGCTCTAGTCAGATGCCGCGCACGCAAAACTTCAGTTGTCTTGAAATCGAGGCTATACTACATTAGGTAGGATATTAACTATAATATCTTTATGTAATAAATATGTTTTTTGCTAGTAAGTGTCTGCGTGTGTTGGTTTCGTTTCGTTTTTGAAATATGGAAACTCAATCGGTTTTTTCGTGAAATTCTTGCTTTTTCAAAAATTATGTACTTAATTAAAAGAAGATTGAAACAATGTTTATTTATAAAGTGTAAATAATAATCTTAAGTCAAAAACACGCCACAGTTTTTTCAAATTATTACCATCTACATTGACGGTACTGAATTCAATGCAAAACTGATGTTTAGCATAGTGGAGCCCCTTAAATTATCCCTTATCTTTGAAATTGTCAAATAAACTCCAAACTTGATTATAAACAGCTTTAACTTGTTACAGATATTTTTTGCCTTTTATATCCAAATGCAGAATTTCGCAATGATAAATCAAAGAGCCACAACTTAAACTCAGTAGAAAATTATCGAATATCTAATAGTGAAGAGTATTGAGCCCTGAAAGGATGAGCCCTAAAACGCTCTTCATTGAGTAATTTCTATTCTCCACACGATTTGTCTTATCTTGATAATGGACTAAAATTCTTTATTTTAACTTTTAATAATTTTATTTATTTAAGCCGAAATAAACTTCGATTTTCTGAATCAGTTTTTATCTTAAAACTAAGCCTTGTGTTCGTTGCTCCGCACACGCTGATAGACCGAAGGTTTATTGTGGGTAACTATATCTCACCGAGTACCAGCATTCTAGTTGGAAACAGGCATTTACGATTGTGGCGATTTTGCGCAGATATTTAGTTGCTTTCAACTTATCGAGCGTTTTACAGGCGCAATTGCTATAGAGAGCCAGGGCAAATTTCATATATACATGGACTATATCATGGGGCGATGAAAAAACTTCCGTCATATTATCAACGATGGAGATTGACGAAGTTTTTTCCATACTAGACTTTAATGTAATTTTCCAATGTGACTTACTGTGGAAAATAAATATATCTGGCAATACTGGTATAATAATTATCTTGCAAAATGTTTAACCGCTCACATGTCACACTGTAACTTCATTACTAATTTGTCAATTTAAGAAAATAAAGTCTTATTTTGTTGACAATCGTAAGAGAAATAATGTTTACTCAGGAGGTTATTAAGTAATTTTTTTTTCGTCTATTAATTTGTACAATTTTTTTCATATTTTCTGGTCCACCAGTTTTGGAGATAATTATATTTCTCATTTGTGCTCAATTTATTTTTAATCACTATAGTTTTCCTGTAATTGGCCAGTTATGATAATATTTTGAGGTTTTTTAAAGATTTCTTGTAACCAGTGCCAGTAAATATAGCAAAAGTATATATTTTTATATACTATATTGACATTTTTTTCATATTTTTCGGTCTACCAGTTTCGGAGATAAGGGGGGGACATACATACTTTTGGGGTTTTTTGAAGATTTCTCCAAACCAGTGCCAGTATATATAGTAAAAATTTATATTTTTACAATCAACTTTTTAATATCTACAATTTGATACCCATATTATATTTTAAGCTAATATATTTTATTTGTGTCACTTTTGTTTTGAAAATATTTTGAACAATTTAAAACTTTTACTTATTTTTCACAACGTTTTATTTGTACCAAATTGCATGTATTTATCTTTAACGGTGCTAAAGTTATGAGGCTGTGGCTGACAAACGGACGGATGGACAACGGAGTCTGACCATAAGGTTCCTTTTGTACCTTTTATGAACTACGGAACCCTAAAAAATACCTTCAAAGTTTCAGTTACTAATTGGTCCATTGATAACTATTGCAATCCATAATTTCGACAAAAATCTAATAAAAAATGTATTAAAATGGCTTTGCTTGTATGCCTTTAAGACGATATGCGAAAAAAGTACGGGTGTTTCTTTTCCCTGTATTTCATGAAATACACGGAAAATTTAAATACATTTCTGGTATATGCATTTTGACTATATAATCTAGGGTTTCAAAATTGGAAAACATGTTTGGATAAATTTTCCTCGATAGAAATAATTGCTGAAATGAGGTCCTCAAACACACTTTTTCTCCTCGTTTGACGAATAGGAACCATATACAGAACTCAAAAATATTTTATTAGGTGTGTTTCAACAATATCTAATGATTTCGTATTTGAAATTTTGCTAGCTATTTCCGTTTTTTTATAAAAATTATAAAAGTAACATTTTTCGCTTTCGTCCTGAATCCGCCCCTATAGCACTGAGCTTGTTTTCCCTTGGAGTGACAGTGACAAAAATAAAATTCGCATAGCCACTTAAATAAACTGAGTTGTCCTCTGTATAAATAATGCACATAAACCGAGTTAGGTAAATGTTGAGAAGAGATGGTTCTATTTTGTTCAAAACATAACGGCAAAGGCTGCTTTCATAAATATAATTGTCGGATTATCTGCGTCTCCAGCATATAGCATAATCTAAAATTCTACACTTTGCTCTGTACGTCGCTTCAGTACCAAAAAGGAATGAATTATTTAAAAGTATACCTACAAAAGACATTTGCATGATTATAATATTTATTCGTAAACAGATTTATTATACTTGCGAATGTTTCTCCGGCTGCTCACATGTCGTTAAAGTCTGGCTACGAAAGGCTGGAAAAACTCGGCCTTTCATAATCTTCGTATGTTAACACTGTTACTAGTATGTTCATCGCATATTTAAGAGCAAAACTCTTGTCGTATATAATGTATAAAGTGTAAATATTCAGTTAAGTTCCATCCATCCATCCATCAGCCTGGTTCGTACACTGCTTCCGCCTTTCCAGGACTTTGCCAGTCCCGGCGGTCATCCTGGAAGAATTGCCGATACTCACACACGATGGGCAGGTGGGTTGGTGAGCGCAAACCCTCGCACCAGTGACGCCGCTGCCCGTCACCAGTCTGTTCCATATAAGGCCCGGCTATAAGGGGGTGGATATACCGCCATCCATCGGTCCCAGGCATGGTGGTCCTCCTGGTTTTTTGCCTGTGAGCTGTCCTCTTACTCTCCCCCGAATTACTTCGATGGGGTCTCCAAGTAAGATGGTGGTACCTCCACAGTCAAGCTCGGCATCAGCTCTACCACGTATTCAGTTAAGTTATTATTTATTATTTATAGGAGATTGTTACTCAAGGGAGGTAAGTCATCAATTACTTTCGAGATATTTAGCGCACGAGGAAGCGAAGCGAGCGTGGGTGCTTATTGTTCCAGGGTGTAATTGATGACTTGCACCCAAGTGCAATCCTCTACTTTTCATCACTAATGCGAGGAAATTAAAAAAAAGCAGCTAAGTGCGAGTCGGACTCGCGCACGAAGGGTTCCGTACCATTATCTATAAAAACGGCAAAAAATACATGTCTGTTGTATGGGAGCCCCTTAAATATTTATTTTATTCTGTTTTTATAGCGGCAACAGAAGTACATCATTTGTAAAAATTTTAACTGTCTGACTATCACGGTTCATGAGATACAGCCTGGTGACAGACGGACAGACAGACGGACAGCGGAGTCTTAGTAATAGGGTCCCGTTGGATACTTTTTGGGTACGGAACCCTAAAAAACAACTTACAAAACGGCTGTTTATAAAAAAAGTATCTACAATCAATGGTAAATTGGGTACAATTTGATAGCGACAAAGTTACCGGTTTCCCTGGTATGTTAATATTTTGTTGCATGTTTTGTGACAATGCGGCTTGACCCACGCACGGATTGACCAGTTTCATAAGTATCATGTGGTTGCTTGATCGGGTCTAGATCGTCACCGTTGTAATCCTTTGATGTACATGGGCACGGCTCACTTGAACTACAACATATTAATATAGTTATCGTAATTTTGCTGGTTATTCTGCTCTTATTCTGGACTGAATCTTCTATGTAACCCCTTTAGCAAAAGTGTTGGATTTCCAGCCACCACGTCTTTTTATAGGTGTTAAAGTCGCTCCGGAAACAGCCAACAATGTAGCCGACGTTCTGCGGAAATTGGGCCTGGTGTGTAGCTATGGGTTCTGCAGATTTAAATATTGAGCTATTATTTTGAGCATACTCGCTAATTTATTTTAGCCAATTCTCTGCTTTACGCACTTCTCTATTTCTATATTCAGAAAAAATCTATTTATTTGCAATGTATCTGGTCGCAAATCTTCGCATTGTTTTACAAACTGTAAAAACTCGTTTTAACCACGAATGTCCGGTCAAACTTTGTTTTGGTGTTAAATAGTATTATAACCAGCAAGTTGCCATGGTTTCCTAGGTCTGTTATAGTCATATTTGTCAGTTCAACTGTTCTACAGGCACTGGGTATTCCGAAAATCATACAAACCTGAAAAAAACAGACATCATATTATCAGTCATAAGGGGGCGATGTCGGAAACACTGGTCATTATCATTTGTATGTATTTGTGGTTGTATTCTAAACATTTAAGTAAATTCAAAATTACTTCAATCATCGTTTGGCATTCTGTTAAATTTTCCGAATTTTAAGGCGCTCTTATCCCAGAAGAGTGACTCTCTGTCTTTTTCTTTACGTGTAATAAGTAAAGAAAATAACCACCCTTTTGTACTTTTTCGTTGTTTTTTTCGGTTTTTAAATTGTTTAAATATAAGGGATATGTTTATTAAAATTCACTTACGTGGTCGACCTAGAAAATTTAAAGAGCAATATTACCAGATATGTTTCGTTAATAAAAGAGTGGAATTATGGAAATGGCATGATTTGAAAGGTCTTATTACATGCTGTGTTCGTGAATTATTTCTATCGGGCAAATTTTATCTGATCGTGTAACACATGCGTGGAAGACCTAGATAAAGGTTCGAACTATATTGCGTATTTTTTTTTTGGAAGTTTTAGACGATATTTGAAAGTTCTATTTGACTTTGAAATGACTGATTTTGGGATAAGAGCGCCGTAATATATTTTTACATGTTAAACTTAAAAACCTGCCTTACTGCCGTCGTCAACATAATGGTGGCTAAGATTGATTACTGGCCGAAACGACAAACTTAAAAGGTAAATAAGCAAAAAAAAAAATTCATTATATTCCGTCATCTTTTCAAAACGCCGAATTTGAATTTAATCGAGCCGACGGAATTTCCACAAGAGGACCTAGAACTTTCTCTGTCGTACTTTTTTTTAACAATGGAAATCAACGGGACACCTGACACTAGAACATCAACAACACCAGGTTTTCAAGGATTCATTGAAAGAAACTAGGTCTCTCCTCATATTAAAGAAAATATATTTGATTTATCGATCTTTTATCTAGGAATTCCACCTATAAACAATGTTTTAAGATTAATACTTTTGTCAAAAAAAAAATGTTTTCCACCCTCTTTTTTTGTTTTTCAAACGCTCGTTTCCTTGATGTTTTTTTATAAAATAGGCAATAGAAATATGAAGGGATGTTACCTAAATCCAATATTTTTTTCACTACAAAATATTTCAGTATTAACTAAAAACACACCAATTTGTTGTTTCGCTGCGTGATCACTAGTATTACGCGTCCAAGAACAAGAGGCCATAGAGCCAACATATAATCGTCTCTATGAAAAGCAAATAAGGTATTTGCCATTAGACTTATTCTGCTGGACGAGTAATAAAGAAAGTTACTAGGGTATGCCATCCTCTTAACGAAATTCGTGCCGTGATAAAATTTCATGATTTAAAAGGGAAGACAGCAACTCAGATTAAAGCTAAGCTAGACAGTGCTTAAGGCCATTCTGTTCCTGCATTGAGTACCATTCATACCTGGGTAACTGATTTAAAACGTGGAAGACAGAGCTGCAAAGACGCCCACAGGTCTAGCCGTCCAAATGAAGCACAACTTCAGAAATTATAAAAAAGTTCACATAATTGTATTGAACAATCGTCGCTTGAAGTTGCGAGAGATAGCAGAGATGGTGAGCATTTCGTCTGAATGCGTTTTTAATATTTTACAACATCATTTGGGAATTTTTGCGCGCATTAGCTCACCGTTGACCAAAAACAACGTCGAGTGGACGATTCATCGGATTGTTTGGCTGTATGAGCGAGATTTTAACGAATCTTTGCAGCAATATGGTTACATTCTACTGCTCAGTAGACGAAATCTGGAAAGATCACTAAATACCTAAAAAGAAAGAACAATGTATGCAGTGGATTGGGAATGGAAAACCTGCGCCGTAGAAACCGAAAACGGTTTGGTCAGCTGACAAAGTGATGGCAACTGTTTTCTGGGATGCTCGAGGCTTTATTTTAGTGGAATACCTGCAAAAAGGATAAATAATACATGGTACTATGCAAGCTTGCTCCATAAATTAAGTGAAGAAATCCGAGTGAAGCGACCTCATCTGGTCACGAAAAACATTTTGTTCCACCATGACAATGCACCTCCTCACACTTCGATGGTTGCAGTCGCCAAGCCCCATGAATCGCAGTTCGAACTGCTGCCGCATCCACCCTATTCGCCAGATCTGGCCCAAAATTTTTGTTTCCAAATCTGAAGAAATAGTTAGGTGGCCAGAGATTTTCATCAAATGATGACGTCATTGTCGCCGTAAACAAGTATTTCGAGGGGTTGGAAAAAACATCTTACCAAACTGGTATAACGGCATTGGAGAAGCGCTTAACTAACTTTATGGAAATAGAGGTAAACTACGTTGAGAAATAAATTTGATTTAAACATATTATTAAAGTTTTTTTTTTGTCGTTTCGGAAACTTATCAATCAACCCTGATATTAAATAAGGGCGGCGTTTTTTACAAGATTTTTGTTTACCAACATACCTTTGCTGCCTGTATTATATTATACCTATATTACATCGGGGGCCTCATTCAAGAAAGTGGTGTCTACTTGCTCTGCATCAACAAATACAGATTTTTCACATTTATAGCCCACGGTCTCTCTTCAAAAACGATACCAACTTTGCGTAATTTTTCAAATCGATATCATGTTTCGTGTTAATCGTGGATTTCAACATAAAATAAATACTCCACAAAGAAGAGGACTTTAGTTTCATTGATAATTCATTGAAATATGCGACCAGTAAACTTTCCGACAAAGATTTTACTTTCTTTTTAGTTCGCCACTTGATAAAATCGTAATACATTCTCAAATATCTCTCTTTTGAAATCGGACGTAAGAGGTTTTCTACGACTGCCTTTTCCTGTAGTTTTATCGATTCAGGCGTCAAATCAAAATCATCATTATCACTTGGATTCATAATTTTTTCGTAAAAATATACTTCCAAGAACGTTTCGAACAAGATTTGCGTGGCGCCAATTTTCTTTTTTTTTTGTGCTATTGTTTTGCTGGCCTGTGCGATCGTTTTAAAAAGAAAACCAATTTATTGTGTCACTTTTCAGCGTCTTGACCGTCTTGCCTCAAATATGAGGTCTTGTCCCAAAAAACCAAGAAAGGATCCTAGTTCGATTTTCAAATTTACTTACCTTCCTAGAGTTGTAAATCGCATTTACCTGCCGCATATTGTGTTAAATATACAACGTGTAACAGAAAGGTGTAACCATATTTGAATGAAGAGCTTATTCAGTCAATGGTATAGAACAACTTTTACTATGGAGCCAACACCGAAATCTCAAAAAAAAATCTGCCCTTCCATACATTTAGGACCGAGTGGCATTGGCTTTTTCCATGAAATAGTATTTTTTTTTCGAGGTGCATGTTTTGTTCCATAGTAGAAGTTGTTCTTTACCATTGACTGAATAAGCTCTTCAAATATGGTTACATGTTTCTATTACACGTTGTAGACAAAACTTATTTTTAGAGCATTAGAGATGAAAAGTAAATTGCAATATCTTTCTCGGTTCTTCATGTATAGCACAAAAATTTACTTTCAAGAACATTATGTTACGTAACATAATGTAGTTTAGATAACAACATTATATTAAGATTACGCAAGTAAATTTCTATTTCTATCTCTCAATAGCAAACAATCGTTCTCTTGAGAGACAAGGAGGGATTTTAGTGCGGCAAAGTAGTCCACGGGGTGGCGCCGGGTTAAGAGGCAGGTGGCCACCAACGACTTGAGCCGACCTGTGTCTGTACAAATAACGTTCACATCAGTGTGAACTGCAAAGTGGCTGTTACGGCATCGTTACTGTGTCTCGGGATAACGCGAAATAGGAGAAAATAATACTTTTCACACAGACGCGAAGGTTGGACGGCAAAAAAGCAAGCAAATTCTTCTAAGCGATAATTACTTCCGTGTCTTTTAGTTCACAGATAACATTAGTGGTTCCAAAGAAATAACCAATTTTTGGTCCAACACAGCTTGACTTCGAACAATAATTTGCATGCTGTTTCTTATACGTTAGAATAGTTTTGTTGCAATTAAGTTGTTTTTTATAGTTTTGGCACCTGAAATACAGATCCCATGATTTAGCTAAAATGTCAAATATTTATAGGTAGATTTATATTTGTATAGCTCATAATTTTAGTTTATCTAAGTGACTAAATGTTTGTCTAACTACCTACTACGATAAAATTTTAAATGTCAAAACTCTGTGACTTATATTTAGTAACTTTTTGGTAAATAAATAACACTATATATTTTTTTCACAACTTTCGATAGATTTCGGTTGCTTTTTGATAAAAGTAGAACAGAAAAATATTGTTGTCTTTATTATGCCTCTTTTTTTAATTTGGATACCCTGGAAGGCCTCCAAAGACAAGTCTAATATTGCAATTTAAATATGTATTCACCTAAAAAGAGAGTCTCAAAACATTATTTGAGAAAATGCTACGTGGTAAATTTGATTTATGAAAATTATTTTTAGGGTTGCAGGCAAGCCGATTCTAAAGGGTTTAATTTTAGTTTTAGAGCTGTCAAAACTAAATTTTCTGTATTTCATAATAGTTCATAGTTGTTAAGAAGAGAAGTTAAATTACTTTGAACAAATTTTAGCTTTGACAGCTCTAAAACTAAAATTTAAACCTTCAGAATCGACTTTTATATTTAGTTAACAGTTTGATCTTTCGATAGCCAGACTTTATGGTATATATATACATATATATATATATATATATATATATATATATATATATATATACCACCGGTTTTTTTAGTAAAAATTAAAAAACGTTTATTTGTGAAGGAAATAAAATTTAAAATAGGTGCGAAAAAAAAGCGAAGCAAAGATGAGCGTGTTAGGTTGCTGGTGAACATAAAATCGGGAGCCGAGCGAAGCGGCGACCCCTTTTGAAATAGCCGATAATGGTGACGACAATATACCTACAACAATCGATATAATGTAGGTTCCTATGCATGGGATGCAAAATTCATCATATTTCTTGAAAATTGTTTTATTTAAAAGCATTAAAATCCTTTTAAATTGTTACATTTTTATTTAATCTGCTTCTCTACTATAATTTGCTAAGCATATTATTTTTACGATATGTGTGAAAAGGATAATACGGATTTAAATGTACTGATAGTGACTGTATATGAAATGAAAGGTCGAAATAGTTATTAGTGCTACAAGGAGCCCAAGTGATATATTTTGTTCGTCGAGGGCCTAATTTTGAATTCAAAGCGAAGCTAGTCAATATACGCCCCCCGAGAACAAAATATTATTTGGGCCTGAGTGATACCCGCTATTTTTCATCACTACCTATGAGAAAAGTTACGAGTATCTGGTATTTTGTGGTAATAACTGTTGCACCACAATAGCTGCATTATTTAATGTTTTCAGGAGTCAATATGTTATCACCGTCTCTACATACTCGTTTTTAAATAACATACATGAATCAAAATGTGTACAAGGGCGAGCTTATTTCTAAAGAAATTTCTTCCAGCCAACCTTCAATGTGGTGAAAAGGTAGTGAGAAAGGTAGTGAAAATTGTTGTTTTTCGAATAGGTGTGATGCAAAATAAATTTAAAATTTAAGTTTGATTATTTTTATTTATTTAATTATAGAAATATTCTTCCAAAAGAAATGCACAATTTACATAACAAATCATAAAATAATAATTTGAGCAAAACATGAAATAAAAACAAGAAAAAATAAAAATAATTACAGCTTTTTATATAATTATGATAAGGTACTTAGCTAGGGACATCGTCAGTGATTCTTCGCTTTCACAGTGTTTCAGGCATTTTTTCATCACACTTATCGGTTTCTACCGCGTAATTCTGATTTGTATCAACTTCAAGCAAATGCATGCGAAATTCAACGCATGCAAAAGAGATGGCATGTTAGGCGGGCGTCGTCGCACGCACGACAAATTTCAATCTCAAGTTGATGTTGATGACAATCAGAATTACGCGGTAGACCCGCCGATCACACTGTGGTGCTGCGACCAAGAGGGTACTCTTTTGATCCCTCGTCCTCGTATAAGAGGAGATTCACAGCGCGCTACGGTACCTGCAGCAGGCATTTATGTTTCAATTATTTATTATTATTTATTATATTATTTTTACTTAATATTTTAGTTTTCTTCATCAAATTAAGAAATGTTGAAATTAGTATTTGTGAAATATGCGAAGAAAATGACATGTTTGCACTGCGAAATATAAACCATAACTTAAAATTACTTCCGTAAAAGTCGCGAAATTTGCCGAGAAGCTTATTCAAAATTATTTTAGAAGTACTTATTTGCTTTATTTATATACTTCTCGTATCGTATATAAAATTTTATAAGCAATAGACATAATAACAACTAGCTATTAAAAAATCCGTGCACTCACATTTTGTCACTCGGCCTGCGTTTTGACAGAAACTGCACTGTTGTCGTAAGTCTTTTTTATGTGATTGGATAAAATAATACATAATAAAAAATATATATATATATATATATATATACAAGGTGTAACAGAAAGATGTAACCATATTTAAAGAGCTTATTCAGTCAATGGTATAGAACCACTTTTTCTATGGAACAAAACCTGTGTCTCGAAAAAAAATTCAACTGTTTCATAGAAAAATGCAATGCCGCTCGACCGAAATTTATGGAAGGGCAGATTTTTTATTTGAGGTTTCAGGGTTGACTCCATAGTAAAAGTTGTTCTATACCATTGACTGAATAAACTCTTCAAATATGGTTACACCTTTCTGTTACACGTTGTATAATTTAGTATATCGTCACGAAATAAATGCCCGAGGGTGTAATAAAGGTGTTCTGAATGTGAACTGTGAAATGAAAGTCACAGTCCGTACTTGGTACACCCACGTTTTACCTACGATTATTACGTCCCAACGTGATGGGTGGTGAGCCCTATCACTGTACTTCAGGCACAGATACACGCTTTTTAGGGCATGCAGGTTTCTTAAGAAGTTTTCTGTCACTTACTATGCACATACATTCTGAAAAACTCATTGGTGCATGCCCAACCGGGGATCAAACGTGGTTCTCAAGATTGAGAGGCCAGCGTCTTACCCCAGAGCTACCGCCGCCTTATTATTATTTTTTTCAATGCATGTGCTCGTAAAGGCCCACTTTTTATGCATCAAAACCGAACAGAAAGTCGATTATTTTGCCCTAGGGCTTTAATATTGTTTTTTTTTTATTTATTCACAATGGTTGGCTAACCTGCAGCCTTTCCTATGAACCATAAATGTTATACTTTTTTTTCCACTGTTTAACGGCTCTGGATACAGTCCTTTTGAGCCAATTATAATTTAAAGTTCACAAAATTATATTTGTTTTATTTCCTCACACTATGCATTGAAAAACGTAGTATGATACACGGGCGTAAAAGCAATAAATTACTCGGTTACGTTTAAAACACTCGCTACGCTCGTGTTTTAAATCGTCCTCGTAATTTATTCCTTCTCGCCCTAGTAGCATAAACTACTATAATAATCTCTCACCACTAAGAGTATTTACTAAAACTTTTTGTTTTTATATTAAGACTTTACGTTTTATCCCAAGTCCTCTTTTTTGCATCTATACCGTTGGATACACAAAAATTTTGCTAAACCTTAGAAAAGATATCTGTTTCAGTTGTTTTATTAACACCATGCGACGTCATCATTAGAATGGATTATGTGTAGTAATAAACCTAATGCACTGCGACAGGCTTGGCAGATGGTGCGGGTAATATCCATAGAGAAATGGATACGTGAATTCATGGGGCTTCAGTAAGTTAAATTAGCAGCTCGAAATAGGTCTGTATAAATATCAACAGTAACGAAATAGAAATAACGTTCATGTCAGAGTGCATTGCAAAGTGGCTGTTACGACGATCGCTGTGTCGCCGGGTTGCGCAAAATAGAGAAAATAATGCTTTTCACATGTGTTAAGTTCGATATTTAAAAGTTTTAAACATCATTGTGTTAGATTTTTGTATTGCTCGTCTGTGTGTATAAGTTTTAACCTTGTCTCTTTTGAATTTAAAAAGTTTAAACTATTTATCAGTTTTTTAAAGCATTTGAAAGGTTATTTAAGGTATTTATCTTCTCGATGTAGGTTAATGTTTTTAAGATTTTAAAACATCACAATTACGGGACATGGGTCAATATGTGTGATATATTTTTTTCAAAGTTTTGTAATATTCATATAGAAAGTTTAAACCAATTTAAAAACGTCTGTAAAAGCAGTTTTGATTGTGAAGTCCCTTAAGGCGCTATGTTAATAAAACAAGGCTGCCTTTTTCTCTATATTTCATGAAATACACAAAAATTGTAATCAATTTCAGGTATATATACATTTAATTTTTGGCAATACGAGTATAATATAGGGTTTTGATTTTGGAAAAGATACATCGATATACAACGTGTAACAGAAAGGTTTAACCATATTTGAAGAGCTTATTCAGTCAATGGTATAGAACAACTTTTACTATGGAACAAACCCAGTATCTCGAAAAAAAAACAACTTTTTCATAGAAAAATGCAATGCCGCTCGGCTGAAATGTATGCAAGGGCAGATTTTTTTTTGAGATTTCAGTGCCTTCATAGTAAAAGTTGTTCTATTCCATTGACTGAATAAGCTCTTCAAATATGGTTACACCTTTCTGTTACACGTTGTATATACTCGCGAATGTCTCCCAGAGGAGTAAGTAGAGACTACAGATTTCCACCCGCTACGATCCTGACACACCGCGCCTCCCATATCTATAAATGTACTCATAGAAGTTCTCCTATTGCGGGTACTTTTGACATTGCCCTTCTTCAGTATGTCGCCAATTTTGAAAAGATTTTTCTTTTCAAAATGTCACTTTTCCTCCTCGTTTGACGAATAGGAATCATTAACAGATCTGAAACATATTTTATAAAATGCATTAAAACAATATCTAGATTTTGAATTTTCGATATTTTCCACCTATTGTAGTATATAAAGCATACCTTTTTCTCGTTTTCCTTGAATCCATTCCTCTCGCACTGCGTGTTTGTTCGCTGAGAGTGAAAGAGTGAAAAAATCTAGAATGAAAATGGCTCTGAAAGTCCATATCTTTTTATTTTGATTTGAATTTTTTAGAGCAGTATGAAGCTTTTGACCTCGGTATTCGATATCATTTTCAGCTTGATACCTCAGGCTGTGCCTGAAAAAAAGAGCCTTCACATGCGGACAGACAAACAGTCCGAAGTACAACAAAGTGATCGTATAAGGGTTCCGTCTATTCACGATAAGGGATGGAACCCTAAAAACAAAGGTTAACATAGTTACTTGCAGTTATTGAATTAAGTATATCAAACTTTGTATTATATTAGGTACCATTCTAAACTAACAAAAAGCCGGCCAAAGGGTTCCGTACCATCACATAATACGGATACGTAACCCTAAAAACATGGTAAATAATAAAATTCTCTTGCAGTTATGAAGGTCCAGTTTAACTTGACACTTACGGTCTATTTAACTCTTATAGTATGTAAAACCTGCGAAAAAAAGTTATTGCATTTTAAATAATTAATTTCAAACAAATTTTCTCTTTACGAAAACCTAATAATAGGGTACTTCTAGTTAACTTAGAAACTTGAATTTTTTTGCAGGTTGGTGTCAAAAGAAAAAATCTAGAAATTATTAATATTTAATTATTTAGGAAGTTATTAAGAGGCCTGAGGAGCATGCCCAGTTCATACAAACAAAATACCAAAAGCATTTGTAAATCATAGATATTCTTAAGGTAGTGTGTATTTATTCCGATTGCATTACAGAATATCTAGGTTCCCAAATATATATTAAATAAGATTTCTCCTTGTGTAATTATAGATTTTACCTATCATTTGAATCGTATATATTGCTGTATATATTTAATAATAACCTTTAATTTAGTTCATAAACGTTTATTATTTTATTAAATATATTTTTTTAAGATTAAATTTGACTCGTAAAAAGTGTATTATGTCCCACTTTACAAAATAAGCTAATTGAATTTTAATTTAAGAACACTGATTTAAACATGAAATATGAGAAAAATAAGCTTTCTATAGTTGGAAATTGCTTATCTGTCTTTAAATCAGTGTCTTTTCAAAATATATGTTTGGGAACCTAGATATTCTGTAATCCTATCGGAATAAACACATACTATCCTAAGAATATCTCTGATTTACAAATGGTTTTAGTATTTCGTTTGTATGAACTAGGCGCGCTCCGCCGCCTTCTTAACGACCAGCTTAATTAGATCTTTTAGATACCTAGAGTTTAACAGATCGTAAGTCTCAAGTTATAAGGTGGTAGAGCTGATGCCGGGCTCGACTGTGGAGGTTCCAGCACCATTCGGGGGAGAGAAAAAAGACAGCTCACAGGCAAAAAACCAGGAGACCCACCATGCCTGGGACCGATGGATGGCGGTATATCCATCCCTAATAGCCGGGCCTTATATGGAACAGACTGGTGACGGGCAGCGGCGTCACTGGTGGAAGGGTTCCGGCACTGCGCTCACCAACCCGACTGCCCAGCGTGTGTGAGTACGGGCAATTCTTCCAGGTTGACAGCCGGGAGTAGCAAAGTCCTGGAAAGGCTTATGTCCAGCAGTGGACGAACTAGGCTGATGGATGAATGGAAGTGTCAAGTTAAGACTGGCCGGTTAAGTGTCAAGTTGCTCCTTCATAACTGCAAGTGGAATTATTTACAATTTTTTTAGGGTTCCATACCCGTATTGTGTCGTGGTATGGAACCCTTTGTGCGATAATCCACTCGCACTTGGCCGGTTTTTTAAACAAAAATAACTTAAGCAGGTTCGTCGTCGTAAAAGCTAGTATCTTAGAGCTTGCAATTCTAGACTAAAACATTGCGTCATTGAGTTCAATTTCGCTTGAAGAAAATTGTGGTAAAAATTCTGGATTATGTTTTGATCTTAATACGACACCGTAAGGACTTTTACAGGGAAGTTTAGTTTCAAGATACTCTTGTTTTGGAGGCCGCGTGAAGAAAAATGGCCGTCACTCCCGTCTGTGAAAGACAACATTATTGCGTGGCAAGATTGATGATGTTTCATTTATTTATATTAAACAAACACTAGTACTTTATGGAAACGGTATTAATGGGCTTTGTATCATCTATTTTTTATACTAATAATAAAGAAAAAAGAAAAAATTCGTGCTTGTACTGTACATTGATTTTTGCGAAATTTAAAATGAAATTGTATGGTACCGAGAACAAAAGCATTTTTTTCCTCTGCCTGTCTGTTCCGTTTTTACTCGAGGCCCACTGAATGGATTTGTATGCGATTTTTTGACCCAGTTTGATATAAGGGCTGTAAGGATTGTTGATTGTTGATTTTTACGATAATTTACATTTATTGAAAGACACATCCACGCGAGCGAAGCTGCGGGCAAAAGCTAGTGTATTAGTTTCAAATATTTATACATTCAAATATTTCAGGCTTTTTAGAACCCGAATTCATTGTTTAAGTTTATAACACAATTTAGTTCGTTTGTAGTGTCCACAGAAATCAACATATAGTGCCTGTTTGTTAAAATTTTCTGTGGTAGTTCTGGCATTATTTTAATATTGTAAAAACCAGTACGCAAAAAATATATTCATGTCAATGTTCAAAAAAATGTTTTCTTCGATCTAATTTTTGGCGCATTAAAAATTGATCCTCAAAAATATTTTCTTGAAAAGCGAAGCTCGAAACATATTTTGTGAATGTGAAAGGTACTTTATGAAAATTTCGATTTATTTTATTACGTCTGATTTTTTTTTATTCCCATCCTAGGTTTGAATAATAAAATCAATGCGATAATTTTGAGTTTCAGCAGATACCTATTTTATGGATAACGATCTGCCTAAATAAATAAATTTACATACTTTTGCTTCGCTTCGGTTCGCTAGGCTGTAAGCACAGAAGGGTGCGTTTAAGCGTGTATGCATTGATAATGTTATTTTATGATTAAGGTGCCTATTTCAGCATCATCCGAAAATTACTCCTACTGATACCGATATTTCTCTTAAATAAGATGTTAAAAAATTAAAGTTATAAAGTTATTAATGTATAACGAAAAAAAAAATATTTCTGCGTTAAAAGAACAGTGAAAATATTGTTCAAAATCTATCCGTTTTTAGACTTATATTAAGTAAAATTTATTATTTCATTGAAACCATTAATGGTATTTCTATGGTTCTTGCACTATTAAATACAAGAAAAATATTATAAAAATATAAAAATATATCAGCTCTCATGAATAGCCAAGCATCTAATTCTACAAGGCATACCTATCTCTACAAGGCTTAACTCAACAAGCCCTAAATCTACAAAACCTACGCATTGGTCAAAAAGTATGATTTGGCCGTTTCGCAGCTGTCGCACAGACACTCCCATGGACTTAATTATGGTAAGAAATTAAGTCTTTAAGATTATGGCATAGGCTAGCAAAAAATGAGACTACCAGTCTAACACAAAAAATGGCAAGAACTTTATTAGCTTTTGATAAAAGCAATTATTGGTTGGCTAATTGGCTTATTTGTCTTCGACGGGTAATATTATACTAATAATCATGAATGGAGGGTTTTTATCTTATACTAAAATATTTTATGGGCAAAACTTTTTGCATTTTAGTAGATTTTCTTCGCAAATATAACAAATTGCATCTATTACGTCTATCCCGTAATTGCGTTCCAAGCAACATTTTAAAACCAAAAAAAACTAGGGTTGAAATATATTTTCATTAGACAAAATTATATCTTAATACATTTTTATTAATACGTTTCCCTAATGGAAGACTAACAAATCAAAACTATTTTTATTATAAGGAGAGTTTTGAATTTTTTCAAACGAGGCCTTAAAAATCTGACGTTTTTCATGTTCTAGGCTCAGGCCCAAGTTATAGATTTCTTGATTTTTTTGTTGCTTGTGTGCTAATCCTATCCTTCGTATCAAATTTCAGCTTTCTAGGACTTCAGGAATTACCCTAGAGGTTTTGATGATCATTTTTTTACAATCAAAAGTATAAAAGCAAGACTAATGAATCTAAGCGCGTTTCATTAGTTTGCTATCTACATGTTTTCTGTGAATTTGGACTATCTGGTATTATCCAGACCGAAGGTTTAAAAATGCGCCAAAATGCTTCGAGGAAAGGTACTCTAAAGGTAAAGGCACTCTGCTTCATTTGGTTCATCTTGGCAGGGGCACTACTGTGTCCCCAGACAAATAAATAAACTAAGTACATATAAAAGAAAAATTGTTTCTACTGGTCAGATGAGCTGAGTATGAATCGATCCAGTCTTGATTCAACATTTCATAATTCAAAAAAAAATTATACTATGGTGACTACGTCGGGAAAATTAGCAACTCGATTCGCGATAGTTGAAATTCCGAAAAAAATAATTTCTTATTAGCTCACATGGCTACATTTGTCGCTGCGGCTGACAAGTGCAAAAATAGTGTGTTATCCAAAAAGTAAGAAAACCATATCATTTTTAGGGTTTCATCCATCCTGAAAACTTATAGGACACTTCCAGTTGACTTACAAATTTAAAATTTCCTCTACAGGTAGGTCTTTTAGAACAAAGGAAAAGATCTGAAAATTACAAATATAAAATTACTTAGGAAGTTACAAATGACTAACTCAATCAGACCCTTTAGAGACATAGAGTTTAATAGATCGTAAGTGTCAAGTTAAGTTGGTCAATCATAACTGCAAGTGGAATTATTTACCATAATGTTTTTAGGGTTCAATGACAGCGAGCAGTGGCGTGACAGCGATAGGCGTCGTCTTGTGGGCTTTGGTCGCATCGCTCGATGCGCCGCGCCGACGTCATCGGGAACTATTCAACGAGTTCCATGCTGCATGCTGCATGGACCATGCATAACTTTTCATTTAAGGCTAGACGGTAAAACTTACGCGCGCGAGATTTGGATTCTTACAATTGTTGTAGCTGTTTCGGTCATTCGCGGCCGGCACGAGCGCGCCCTCCCCCCGAGCCCCGCTCCCTGCTCCGCACTGTTCATTTTGTACTCACAGCTTACTCTTCCAGATCAGCCAGATCAGGACATCCTTTCGTACTTTCGTTTTTAGTGCCTTTGGTTATTTAATTCAAAAGAAACAACATGCAAAATAAAAAATGAATGATCTCCTGTTCCTGTTTATCTAACGAACACAATATAATAGTATGTAAAATATTTTGGACGATTACTGTGTTATATGAGTAACTAAATGGATATTTACTGTGAAATTCAATTGGTTTTGGAAACGGAAACTGGTGGTAATACTCGTCTAACGAACAATTTTTACGCTTTATTTTGTGCTCTTCTTCTCTAGATGACTATACAGGCCGTAAACTTAATTATGTGCTTCCCAAAATATGTTTTTACTGAAGGAAAAGTGAAATAAATTGAAAAACATTTATGGAAAAAATCATGGTAATATGTGTTTACGTAAAGATTACATGAAAAATAAAGCGGTTGAGAAATTTCCGAAAAAAATAACAAAATTAAATTTATCATCCATAATACGAAACCCTGACTCGCACTTGGCTGTTTTTTTTTTTATTTGACAATCATCACGACATCATAGAGTTAATAAAATATTATTTTTATCAATAAGTGTTTTTATCAATATTCGTTAGAATAATTTTCAAAAATACTCTAAAAAGCTAGATTCGCTCAAAGACAAATAGAATAAAAATTATTTATTATCCAGATGTTATTGCACATAACAACATCGGAATGTTGAATATTTGTTTTTTACTATTTTATGTAATCCCTTGACATTTTTTTATGCGGAACCGGCCGGATATTTAGCTAAGGAAACGTAATTATGGGATAGTATACAGTATTTTTAGTAACCATTTTTTGTAAATTCTAACAAGTGCCGATAATAATTTGCGAGGATAACATTATAAATGAAAAATGTGATGTTATTATGATTTTTTAATAATTTCTATTTTAAATTACCTAATAATAACACATTCTCTTGCAGGCATATTTCTAGATACTCCAGTGCATGTTAAAGTTTCTTAGAGGTGTTTGCATTTTTTCTTGATAAAATGTATCATTTCTTTTGAGTTTTTGGTAAAGCAACCCATGTGAACTTCAAACAATAAAATAGCAATAAGCCCATTGTGACACATGAAGATGACCTTGGACCTGATAATAATAGTTATGCTCTGTTTTCAGTTATATTCCTTGAGTCGTCACCTTAGAAAATGTGATCAATCCCTTTTGAATTGCATCTGCAGGACTCATTTCCGAGGCTAGAAATGGGCATTTTATTTCTACAAGTCCTTCATTTCCTATGAGTCCATCCGGACTAGCTGCCAGAAAACCATCCACAGGATCGACAAATGACCACTTTGATCTACCTTTAGACCGGTATACTTTTCAAAGTCATGGGTGGCGCGATTTTATCTGTGTATTCTCCTAATAAATATTTACCTGTATAATTTTGACCTTAAGCTTTTAACATAGGCCTAACAGTGCTTTGGTTGACTGCTGAGTGTTCTGTTTTCTTTTGATATACGCCTGAAATTTAATGTGATGAGCGTTAAAAATGTTTAGGTTTTCGCATCAATCGATCGGTAGGACGAAAGGCTCACAACTTTGGAGGTTTTTTTTTAAAACCCCATTTTATTACAATATACAATACATATTTATACTAACTTGTTAAGTTTATAACCCTTTTTTACATATTTTTTTTCGTTTTGCTGATAAACGTACCTTTCCTTTTTTTACCTCGTCGATATAATCATCTGAAATTCATAGTAATAAAATTAAGTACCAGTATTATTTATCCGAATTTTACTTATGTTTTCTTAGTTTACTGTTTTGTATATGATCTTTTGATTAAACAGAAAAAATCTCTCAGGAGCGGCAGCATAAATATTTTAACTCCTGTATAGGGTCAAATTATAATGTGTCCTTATGTAAATTTAATATTTAAATGTTTTGTTTATTATTATATTTAATAATCCTATACTTCTGATTATAATTTTAATAACTTTTTTTAAAAAAAGTTAATAAATAAACAGATAAACTTATCAGATAAACGATATAATTTATAAATATCAAATAACTTTGCAGATAAACGAAAGTCTGCTTTTGAACTTTGCCGATCATCCTTAATAGATAGTTATTAAATTTAGCCCCAGTAGTAGTAATCTGAATATAACCTTTATTTCCGCAGTTCACTTTTTTATGTGATCTATTAGTTTCATAGAATAATCTCTCAGAATAAAAAGGGACTACATAATTATTTTTACTCCTGTATAGGATCAAATTATTTTACAAACCTAAAACAGACATAGGTACTAATCGTCGTTATGAACAGTTTTTGTAATAGAGGCTGAAATGAAATACTTTTTAGGGTTCCGTGCCTCAGAATGAAAAAGACGGAACCCTTATAGGATCACTTTGTTGCCTATCTGTCTGTTATTTTCTTGCTGTCTGTCATCATGAGAAGCTTTTTGCGATGTGTGGAGAGAACAAATATATGAAGTTATAGTTGTTTATATCCAAAACGAATGTACTAAAGTGCGGGAGCGCCACCCACTACTCGACACGTGACTGTAGCGGCGGCGCAGCGGCGTTTTCTTTGATAAAAGCCGTAGCGCCGCGCCGCCACAGTGAACACTTGGCGTGGCCTCTCATTGCGTGTTGGATGGCAATGGCAGGATAATAGTTATAAGGAGTTGCAGACCAATCAAATTAATGGCCAAATCCAAGATGCATGACCTAATTTATAAACGAAATACATTGTATTTATAAGGTAAAAAATACAAATAGTACTCACCCATTTTTGCACGAAAAATCTGTCCACTATACTCAATAACTTCTCCATTACCATACACTGGTACAAAACTCTTTGATAATGCACCGTTTTAACAAGTAAGGTGAGTGAAACGAGTGACCCATCGCTCGTCCCGTCTTCTCCCCCCGCACGCCTCCGCCACCCCTGATGCGACGGAATGAAATTCTAGATTTATGTAATTTGCGCCCGCGATTTTGAATGCCAGCCCATAGCTATTTACTGAAATCCTATACTTTCTACATACGAAATAACTGCATTTTCCAAATATTTATGAACTACCACGGGTCCGAAATTCAATATAAATTGTTTTTACTTGAGAAATTCTTAAGAAAATCGAACATGAAAATGGAACATTTTGGAGATTAAAAAATAGATTTCCAAGTGCTTGTATTTCTTAAGCGTGTTGATTATCTGAAATTTAAAGTTAAATCGGACTTGTAGGTTGTGAAAAAGATGAAGTTACTCAAAGTTTTATTTGATTTAATGCATTAGCGTACAAATGAGAAGCTAAATCGTTTTGTATGGCCGCGGAGTCTTGCGCTCTTCCCTTTGCGCCGCTGCTGTCATCGGTGGTCTCTGATCGCACCGCTCGCCACATCACGTCGTCGTCATAGAGAACAACAGTTCATCGAGTTCAATACAAATCTATGCAAATCAATGCATCGGTCGCCCCGCTGCCGCTATCGCTGTCACCGAGTATACGGCCTTACTGCAATTTCCGTAGATTTTGTTTGCAACAGTCTCTGATGCACTAATTAAGGTTGCTCCCAACGCCAATAACCTTGGGAGTCTGGGCGGAGCCTATACCTCATCCCCGCGCTACCCGCACTTGAAGATCGCGCGCGCTGCGCTTGTCGCTACGTACCGTCCAAGAGCGCTTGGGCCATAGAGTAGTGAAATTAGAGATACCTACGATTTTTTATAAAGTAGGTAATTTTTTTATTAAGTTTAATTTGACTTTTGTTCTGACCACTTACCGTATGAATTTGGCATATAAACGAAAGTCATTATAATTATACTCGTATACATCTAAAACGAGTAAGGTTCTAATCGCATTTCTACTAGTGGGCCAGATATATTTGACCCTAATTTGATATAAAAAAGCTCTTAATAACCATAAAATAAAAAAAAATGTCCTCAATAGAATAAAGAATAAAAATCATTTAAGAACTCATAGGCTGGTTAACTTTTTTCAAAAGGGCTATTTTATGAATTCTAGCAGCATTTATGGTAAAATTTGACCAAATAAGCTATTTCTACTAATTTGGACCAACTGAACACGAATTTCGATGTTGGCACGCCCAAATGTTGACCCCAAGTTCAGAATTCATGATGGCGGTCGTTTACTTGGTATCATACCATTTTACGATTATCTCTCCCGGGAGTTTTTTTCATTTATGAAATATATATATGAAATTTTTGTCGCAGTTCTCAATAGTATTCGTATTAAACTGTTTAAACAGTAATTGAGCCGTTTTAGTATGTAAAATAACCGAAAAACAAATAATTGTGCAAAAAGCTCTTTTGGCCAAATGTTGCCCTCCATGCCGCTAAAATTAAAAATATTGTCTATCAAAAATATTTCATTTGAAGGGTTCAAGCAATATCTAGATTTTGGATTTGCATGCAATTTCAGTTGTTTTTTTTAGTGACAATGACAAAACTAAAATACACACAATATTTATTTATAATTCATTTTTAAAGCCTCTTAAGACTATTCAAAATTAACATTCAAAATTCACTGAAGTTTAATTGTCTTCCATGATACATCTTACTACCTCTCACGTGAACTTCTTCGTCATCGCTTGTTTCTCCGAATTCTTGTATAGCAATATTTGGGAAATCGGTAGCGTAATTAAAATTAATGTCTCTGTTTTCTTTATCGTCTTCATTTTCATTTATTTTATTTCTCTTATTGTCGTTATTTTCCGTAATTAAACCGCGTTTCCTCTTACTGGTTTTTGGAAGATCAGAGGGAAAGATTTCTTCAGGTTTTTTTTCTGTGTTCTCTTTTTCTTTTGCCCTGTCAATGTCAATGTGAGTCATTTTAGTCTTTTTCTTTGGTTTGTTTTCCATTGCTTTTTTTATATAAATAGGGTCTCTTATTGCCATTTTCCTGGTGTACCTTGGATCAATTATTTCTGGCAAGATGCAGTTCATGTAAAATCTCGTTAATTTATCTTCCATCTCTTCGTGCCAAAATTTGTCGTCTTTTTCTATGATATCTATTCTCATTGGTAAAGTTTCTCCTTGCCACAGTCCAAACAGAGATTTTGATTTTTTTGTGATATGTAGCTGCCCTTGAATCTGGTAATACCAGTTGTGTTTGGTATTGATACAGATATTACCATTTTCACTCTGTTTGTAAAATGGTATTTTCTTCTTCCTTACGGCTTCGTCAAAATTTAACTGATAGGCCGAAATAGGGCACTTTATTTCTACTGCCATATCTTCGCAAATTCCATCAGGACTTGCACCTAAATAGGGCAATTTTTCATCTATGAACAAGCCACACGGTGTAATTGTAACTCCTTCTTGTTTTGATAGTTGTTCAATCGCAATTTTTTCATTGTTGGCTCCATGTTTTATTGATTTTATGTGACTTATACAGTCTTTGTATAATAGGTCCTTAACTAGATTGCTACAACTAATGTCTGAACGTCTTTTGACAACACGGCCGAAGTTTGAAGCAGTTAATAATTTTCTTCGTAACTCCAACCATTCACTAGATGCGCTCTGTAATATCGTCTCTTTTTCAATTCTTTCTCTCTCTTCTTCGGTTTTTTGTAAATTATTCAGGAATGTAACCTTTTCTTTATCCATTATTTCAGGACTTATATCTTCCCGAGCACAATTTTCTCCGTAGTTCAAGTCTTCCCCTTTGCATACTAAAAATTTGTTCCTACTTCTGGTATATTTTTTTTTTGCTTGACATCTTTTGAGCCTTCTTTCCTCCAGTAGTTTCATTTTCCCCCTAGGACTATTTCCTGTTGCATGTTTAAATGTTTTAGAGAGTAGGGCACGAGTGTTGTGTGAAATTGCCGCACCTTTGCATCTACTTTCATATCCACCTCTGAGGCTATAATTGACGCGTTTCCCGCCAACCAGTTTTGCAATTTTACTGTTGTAGTTCTCTATTTTGTTGCTTTCAACATTATGAATAAGGCTTGGTGCATGAGAGGCAACGTTTGACATAATTTGGCAAATTTTACTCCAAAGACTACTTGTTATAAAATCGTGATCGATGCTGCCTTCTTCATTTGTCTTTTTGCAAAAATAAGTTTTGCAACGGCCATGATCACCAAAGGAATGTATATGAGCCAATAAGATGTCATTATAAAGAGGCTCAATGTGAGCTCGTTTCTCGGTTTCTGAATCAGACGTATATTTCTCCATTACTTTTTTTATAGTTCCACGAATTGATAAAATTTTTTGGTCAGTTATGTTCTTACGGAGTCGTGGAGGATACTTTGTATCAGTCTTTAGTTGTGCCAGTTTATTACACATGTTCCTCATTATATGATTTTTACATTCAATTTTCTGAACTGTGAGATGTGGGTAAGGTCGAGCTTCAATTATTTTGGAGTAAGTAGACGAATCTCCATCACTTATCATTCGTCCATATATTAAACCATGCATTTCAATGGATGATTTAAATCCTTCAACAAGAATATGGGATTCCATACCAGTTGAAGGACCGGAGTAATTTTTGTAGCATTTGTGATTAAAAGGTGTTTCTTTTTTATGTTGTGCTCGGGCGCAAATGCAACAATATTTGTTCCTTACTCCAAGGTAGAGAATTTTCCCGGTACGCTTCCCAATAATGCCAGCTGCTCCTGATAATGCAGAATAATTCTTCTTGTAGGATCTTTTGCTCCAACAGCCGTCGACTATTACATCGATAATGGGTACTCCATTTTCATCGATTCTACCTTCTAATATGGCAAACTCTTTTTCTTCTTTAGCGGCATCGTTCATTGTTTTAACTGAAATACTTTCCCACATTTTAGCGATCCTTTCATGAGATTTTTTGTACATTTTGTCATACATCAAAGGCAAATCTAAAGCCGCACACAATTCTTGCAGCTGTGAATGACCACTACCAATAGCAACTGTCCCTAAAACTGCACAATTGTTGATATCCATTTCACTTCCTTCGTCACTGGAGATGTAAAAGGTCTCATTACATAATTTGCATTTTAGCGTGAAAATAGACTGCAGACCACGTTTCTTTTCAGCAATTATATCTACGCAACTGAGACCACCACAATAAGAACTATGACTAGATATGTCTTTAAGTTTAGAAAACAGGTTCAAAATGTTAACAATTCTTCGTCCTTCAAGGTTATGTAGTCGAGGAGAAGATTTCTGTGCAATTTCAATTTGATGTTCTGTGGATGTTTCTTTATCTATCACATCTAGTTCATTCTGAAATAGAAATATTAAATATTTAGAAGCTCAACATTGATTAACCGATTAACTAATATTTTGTTATATTACAAACTAATGATACATACCTTTTTAGAAGCAGAAGTGTTAATTACTGACAAAACTTGTTTGGCAGGACTTTTAACACCTTCAACGTCCAGTGTAAATATTTCTTCATTTATCCCATCAACTTGATTCTGTAATCAATGAACGAGTATTTTAACTTTAATTCACAACGTTAAATTTCGAAATTTCGAATTTATTATTTCAAGTATTATATTTAAATTTTAAATTATTAATAATAATACACACCTCTATACAAACTGAGGAATGATTATCTGACGAATTAACTTCTTTGAAAGGACTTTTAATACTTACAACATTCAGAGTAAGTATTTCTTTAGGTGTCACATCAATTTTGTTCTGAAATCAATGTAGGTATTTAAATTTTATTGGCTAAGAGCCTATGCACACGAAGTTTTTTCTATATTATAATTTAATAATACACACCTCTAAACCAGCTGAAAAATCTGTGTCTGACGAGGCAACTTCTTTGGTAGGACTTTGAACACTTACAATATCCAGAGTAGATATTTCTTTATTAGTCACATCCACTTCATACTGAAATAAAAATATTTTAATTTTGTAAGCTAATAGTGGTAATTACATCCATCAATATTTAAAATTTGTTTACAAAATAAGTAATATTGTATTTATATTATAATTTAACTATACACACCTCTACACAAGCTGAAAAATCAACTTGTGACGAATTGACTTCTTTGGTAGGACTTTCAGTACATATAACGCCAATTGTAGATATTTCTTTGTTTCTTACATCAACTTCAGTCTTCCGGAAACAAAAATATAAAAAAATTATAAGCTAAAAATTATTCACAGGGTAAATAATATTAAATTTACCCATATTTTAAATCTACTATAAACGTACTTTTTGTAGCTGTTCAGCTTTTGCAAAGTCTCTGTCTTTTTTATGTGAAGCCGAAGATAGTGATGATCTAAAATATAAAAAGACACATTATAATAATTATAATAATTATTATATAATTATTATTATATAATTATATAATATAATTATATATAATTATATAATATAATAATTATTATAATAATTCCTCGAGATCAAAGATGTAACTAGTTATACCACAAAGTAGATACTACCAGAAGGCCGACTCGACGACGGAGCGAAAACAGACGCACACATGCATAGACGCGTACGTACGTTGAACTCAGCAGAATTTCGTATTGGCATTCACCCGAGTATCTTCGAGATCGTCGTACGTACGCGTCTATATGTGCATGTGCCTGTTTTCGCTAGTTATTAGGAGTAAACATTCTATAAAGTGGTTATTTTGTGGTTGTACTGTGGTAAAATGATTGTACGTAAATAACCACATGAATTTTAGAAAATAAATACGTATCTACATATACTCACTGCTGTCTCCCAAAAACCACAGATTTCCATCTGCCACGATCTTGACACACCTGTTTCGTCTTTTCAACGTCCATCGGTCTAGTCATACAAACTGTTCTATTCCAGAATAATTTTCAAAATATTACAATAATAATATAATATATCGTCACGACATGAATCCCCGAGCGGGTGTCAGAGGTGTTCTGATTGTGAACTGTGAAATGCAAGTCACAGTCCACACTCGGTACACAATATATTACGTCCCAACGTGATAGGTGGTGAGCTTTATCGCCGTACTTCGGACACAAATACTATGCACATAAATTCCGAAAAACTCATAGGTATTATTAAATTAATGCTATATTTACATTATCTGACAGATGATTATTAAAAACGCAGTTATCAGAAACATAACATAATTAAATACATTATTATTAATATTGTAAAATTGTAAAATGCACATGAGTTTTTCGGAATTTATGTGCATAGTATTTGTGTCCGAAGTACGGCGATAAAGCTCACCACCTATCACGTTGGGACGTAATATATTGTGTACCGAGTGTGGACTGTGACTTGCATTTCACAGTTCACAATCAGAACACCTCTGACACCCGCTCGGGGATTCATGTCGTGACGATATATTATATTATTATTGTAATATTTTGAAAATTATTCTGGAATAAAACAGTTTGTATGACTAGACCGATGGACGTTGAAAAGACGAAACAGGTGTGTCAGGATCGTGGCAGATGGAAATCTGTGGTTTTTGGTCAGTGAAACGCACTAACAATATTGGGTAGCATCTGTGTCATGCCCTCGAAGATAATGCCGTAAGGATAAACTTCATTTAATTAACTAATTGTACTAAAATAAATACGGTTACCTACTCAAAAATATGGGTATAGTTAATATACTCGCAAAAAACTTACTTTTTTATATTGCTTCCTTTTTCCTCATAGTATTTTTTGAGGCAACGTTTTTTTCGCCTCTGTTTGCTTCCCATCTTTGAGTCACAAACTCTATGTTGCGTATTTTATTTTAGCGTAGGTAATCATTTGTAGTCAGAGCGAAAAGCAGCGCAGGTCCGTCCAGCAACACGTCTCGCCCCGCACTGACTTTTTGGGCGAACGCGGGGTACCAGCACTGACTCAGCCTCGAATGAGATGCATTATTGTTTATTACGAGTGAAAAAAACATAATATTGAAAAAGAAAGAAAACCAAATCATTCTACATTGTTATTTAGTGAAGTTCATAAATTTTGGTACGGTTTCGATAAAAATTGCAGGAGCTAGATTGTTACAAGTGTAAAAAACAGGGCTGAATTAAAAATTTTTTCCTTCAGTTCTATGCATTATCAGAGAATTTTGAAAAAAACCAAATCACTCCTCATGTCTTGTAGATTAACATATATTTTTTTCTGATAAAAATAATGATTTTTTCATCGTTTTATCTTGTTACAAAACGACTCAGTTTCATGCTATTTTGCGAAGGAGAAGCCTTAACGCCTTGCCTTCTCTCACTCTCATCGACACTTTCCATCAGGTGCGGTAATAGCAAAGGGGATGCCCATCGTGTAAAATTAAAAAGCCTTTTCCACTACTTTTACATACAATATATTGCAGCTTGCTATATGACACAGATAAATTATTGAATTTTCATAGCTTAAAATGAAATATTCAAATGTGTGGCGTTGCATCTTTCATTACCAATGCTTCCAATTATCTTAGATTAAATTATGTTAAGGTGTGTTAATTCGAAGACCATTTCGAAATTTTGATACTGATGTCATATCTGAAAATTCTTTAAAAACTCACAAAAAATAATGATCAAGTTATATACCATAATAATGAAAACTATGAATTTAAATGGCGCACATTTTACAAAAAAATAAAAAATTCTTTATTGTTATTTAACTTGTGGTAAATTCCTTGAGCATTATAAGTTTGATTATTATTAGTCTAAACATAAACTTACATCTACTTCCAGAAAGTAGTCGGTAGTCGCTATATTGTTCGTGTAAAACCGAACAGACACTTGAACTATTTGTACAGGATTTCCAAGTAAATTAATTAAGACTCGTTTTGGTGGGGGCACTGTCGTGCCTCATATGACGTAATCTAGGTAGCAGTGTTAGTGCAGTGTCTTGTTAATATGGAGAAGACGTAGATCGTCTCATAAATTATTGAAATGTGACCAATGTGAGGTCCGTAATATTATTTGAGCTTGCTTCCGTCACCTGACGATTTGAACCAAAGACATCCTTCAGAGCTTGAACATTTCAAAATGGCACCTAATGCAAACAGCTGAGGTTGATATTGGAATAAACCAAAACATTTTATTCAATGCATCCGGCGAACGATTTAGTTCGTTGAATGCATGCTGTAATTGAGATGAGAGCTCATTTCGCCTAACGTTCGCTCCAATCCCGGTAGGTAGGTACTTAAGGGTGCATACAAAGTCAGATTGAGCACCTCATTTTGCATTTATCAGAATTGAACTCTATGACTGGAATTTTGCGTGTTTGGTGATTCGAAATGAATTCACTTTCTGGGAAATTGACGTTTAGATCTAAACTAGACATACGGGGAAAAGGACCTAACCGACCGAATCGGACTTTTCCTTTTAGTTTGAAATAGTGCGCTCTGAGCCTTGGATGTGACCACCACGAAACCCGCGCTCAAGCAAAACTGAGTTTTTATTTAACAACTCAGCTTCTAGATTAAATTATTAAAATTTTCTAAGACACGAAGTCATTCCTTCACTTATTTTTAATACAAATTTCAAGGTTGTATGATTAAGGAATGCCCTTTCATATAATATTTAGAGGTAACTTAATTTTTTTCTATCGAGGTGAACTTAAAACTATTGCGTGTTTGCTAAGATGTGCCCATCAGAAGTAGTGTTCTTTCCATATATATAAAAGTTTTAGCGTCCCTGTTACTCCATATGCGAAAAAACCCTCAGTGCGAGAGGTGCGTATTCGTGGAAAAGTAGCAAAAAGTCAGTTTTTTTATTAATATAAAATGTATTTTTTATTAATATAAAATTGCTATCAAAATTTCGTTTAACCAGGTCCTACGTAAAACCTATCTAATAAAATATAATTGCAGTCCATATTATGTCATTCCAAATTGTCAAACCAGGAGAATTGGTGACGAAAAAGACCTCATTTCAATAAATGTTTGTATCGAGGCGAATTTCTCCAATCGCGTTACTGTTCAACAGATCCTTAGAAAAAGATTCTAAAAATATTATACTATTTTATCAAAATAATACATTATTTACTGAAGTAGATATGCAAGTTCTAAAAGTATCGATTTTTAACCGATTCACCAAGTTATGCAATGTGCATTTAAAGGATATTACCTCAGACCAATAAACCAATAGATAAGATCTAATTAAGCAGAAACCTAGGATGGTAAAGCTATGCTACTTTTACATATACAACTCTCAGTATGAAAAAACAAGAAGACAGTATTTTTATCAGTACGTCGATTTCAAGCCGGCTACAGCCCTATCTTTCAAACGCTTGCAACTAGGCATGTATCGGACTACCGGTTTGAAGACTTTATCGATATCGATTTGGATAAAAAAAAGCCTTAATAATACCTTGTTGTACAGTTAGAAAACTACATAGATTATCATAGTATTTTGTGCAACTGTAACATAATTCAAGTCATTGGGACACGAGTGCTTGTTAACGAAACGAACTAAGTGAGTTTCGTAATAGTTTTGCACAAGTGTCGAAATGTCTATTTATGTTCAGTTGGACACAATACTTAATCTACGACCATCAAAAATATCGTATTTTAATTCAACTAACAATTTCACGAAAAATGAGAAGAACACTCGTTCATGAACCCCGAGTTCATCGACCGGTAATGCTGCCTTGAGTACCAATTAGAAGCAACTAGGATAAAGTGGGCGTGGCTTGAGAAATAAGGTCGGGACTTATTTCTCGTCGCTGTTGTTGATTGGCTCTCTAGCGGTGTTATAGTAAATTGGGCCAATATCAGCGCGGAATCACGGTGTTATAATGTAATATTATCAGATAAACAGTATAGGTACTTATAAAACTGATTCTGATGATGCAATTACCTTATTGTAGTATGGGAGTAGATAAAATAATATATGAAATTGAGAAACCTGCCAAATATTTATGGAATGAAATAATCAACTTTATTTTCAAAACTAAGAATACCACGTTTACATACATACATCCACACACACACGGTCCACTCCCACTAAAAATACATATTTTGAGAGGAAAGCGCCGCCATGAAAACAAGCCTCCTTAACATTCAAAAGGATCCCTCTCAAACAGTTGTGAAATAATGATAAAAATAATAAAACTCAGAAATATAATCAGAAATATAATCAGAGGATAAAAGAAACAATTTGTTGCAATCTCCAGAATTACTATTTTACATATTATTATATAAAAACATCAAAAATAAAAATAACATATTGACCTTCGCATACAAAATGCATAATTGAATTATTTTAATGAGAAGCTTAATTTTTTTCAAACTTAATGGTTGTTCAATTTCTCAATTTTCTCCACTGAGTACGTTTGATTTTCGCATGTCATTAAGATTTACAAAGCAGCCAAAAATAAACGTATTTATTGACCCTTGAAAATTATTGTTTTTATCAGAAATGAGCGTATATTTTCGATGGGTGAAGTAATTTCCTTCGTCATGTGATGTATTCTAAGTTTCAAATACGTGTCGAACACGGAGTTAACCAACGAACGGTCATGTTGGTCGTCAAGTACGTCTGTCTGTACCAATAATCTTTGTGAAATTTGTTTTATCATAGATGTGAAGTGCTGTGGTTTTCGTACACTTTTTTTGTAACTACAGCCTCAAACTCTCTCAGGAGTTTCTTTGCAGTTTGGCAGATTTTTTGAATGCTTTTTGATGGCTTAGTCAGCCCTCCTCTGTCTTTTACACTCATTAGAGGCATGCTGTTAGCAGGTCCTTTCAGGGCTTGGAGACATATTTTTCAATGCAAGAATTTTTTCAATTTACGCACTACAAAGACAGCTTTTGATGGTTCCATTGCAGTCCTCAATCTTAGAATTAAACACAAAATTTATTGGTCATTTTTAAAACGATAGTAGTAAAAAAGCATTAAAGTTTGTGCAACAAGAGAGCAAAGTTTATTTTTGTTGAGAGTGCCGAGTTTGAATCTCGAGCAAGACTCGTGATTCTAAGTTAGAATTTCGAGCGTAGTGAAGGATTCAACCAAAAAAACTTCTGTTTTACTAGGTAAATTCAAGGTGAGCACCGCATCGTCTTTTAAGCGTGGTCGCAATAGTTCTTTTCAGAAAGCACTTAGGACTCAAAGTGCCTTGAGAACACTTTCCAATTAGTTTTTTTGCTGTTTCCAACTTTGGCTAATAGCAACAAACCATCGTTTAGGAATGTCTTCATTTTTGGGGAACCTTAAGTAAAATAAGCTGAATCAATACTTCATATTAGCACAATATCAGTAAAATTACCGACAACTGTTTTGACTTCACTAATAACCTCAAAACGGATTTAATTATTTTAATGATTTTAGGATTTACTTTTATTCTAAAAGCTATATTTACGTTACTATATGAAAACGACACGTCGTAAAATGCTGTATTACGTGATGGAATTCCATTTTATGGTTCATTTACTAGGAAAACATCACTTTTTACTCACTTGTGAAAACTGATATTGCTGTTCGAGTTTTCTTTATTCCCCGAATGGAATCTGCAACCACGCACGTAGCAGGACATTGTCCTTGTATCTTCAACCCTTTTCCATACGATAATTCGCAGCAAAACACAACTTAAATAAAATTTTGTTTAAAAATCTGCCGACTTACTTCCTAATGTAAACACAAGCTATAACACGACCAAATTACAAAGGATTGCAAATGTTGCCACTTAAGAAAAGTAACAGTACATTATAATTTGGTGACTTGGACAGGAGTCATTAGGAGTCGAAATGAAGTTTTGGGTAGTACGTTTTGACGGCACCAAGACTTTGTCTATTGGTTGATTGGTCTGAGGATATTACCTATATTATATAACCTATACTATATTACTTATATTACCTATATATATAGAATCCCTACTCTTATTAATAACTGATTATAAATGCGAAAGTGTGTTTGTTGGTTTGTCCTTCTTTCACGCAGCAACGGAGCAACGGATCGACGTGATTTTTTGCGTAGACATAGTTTATGGGCCGGTGAGCGACATAGGCTACTTTTTGTCCCGAAAAATGTACAGATTCGATAGGACTACACAAAAACGTATATAGATATATCTATTATAATCCCCGCTGTTAAAGTGTGTTTGTTGGTTTTTCCTTCTTTCACGCAGCAACAGAGCAACGGATCGACATGATTTTTGCGTAGAAATAGTTTATGGGCCGTTAAGCGACATAGGCTACTTTTTATCCCGGAAAATGCACAGATTCGATAGGACTACGCAAAAACCAAATAAACGCGGGCAAATACGCGGGCAAAAACAATATACGGACCCTTAAGGCACCTCTTCCCAGCATCAACCAAAAATTACTCTATTGATAAAGTCATTTCTCTTAAACGGTTGGTTTAAAAATTTTGAAAAATATATATATTGTTAGGTAAACTGTAAAAAACAACTTCATTTTAGGAAATTATTCACGCATATAAGAAACAGACACCACTAATTTTGTTTGTATAATTCTAGGAAAATATTAATTAGAAAAATCATCTATGTAATTTTTTTTCCGTCTATCGCGTCCATGTGAAAAGTATTATTTTCTCCTATTTTGCACTATCCGGAGACCCAGCGACGTCGTAATGCAGTGCGCGCTGATATGAACGTTATTTCAATATAGTTTCTGTCGATATTTGTACCGATACAGGTCCATTCAAGGTCATTGGCGACTACCTGCCCCTTAAGCGGTAACAATTTGTGATTCACGTAGGTACTTCACTTATTTAATTTTGCCTAAATCAGACCGCAAGGACTATGTGCACTAAGCGTGCCTTTACTATGATGCTATCAATTTCAAAGTTCTGTGATTTCAACCAATTATTGTGCGAGGAAATTATATAAGCTTTTTAAACTTATGAGTCTGTAGGGTACCTAGAATGTTAGTCACGTTCCTGCTACGAGACAAACGAAAGTTTGCACACAAAGAAAACTTCGTGTTATACCTTATTTCATTGTAACATAATAATTACATTACGAAGCGAAAATAATACGCGTCTGCGTTGTGCTACGACGCAGCTGGGTCTTTAATATTGGACGTGGCAGATTTTTTCGGGATTAACGAATTATTTGAACCAATGCAATATAAGCAATGTCTATGGAATATAATGGAATAAATGCAAATAATTTTAATTTAAGAATTCTTAAAACACTTACCTACTTATTATTTATTATTTTATATATAAATTATTCATTTATTGACATAAGTATTTTTTATTTTTATTTATCTACATTTTTCTTCTTATTTTGTATTAAATTATATTATGGACCCAATGAAACACATTCTCTTGTACCTAGTGAATTTTCTTATGTTTGTAAATTATTAAATTAGTAAATTTTCTTATGTCACACAGAGACAATCTTCGTTTCATCATTAAATTTTGTTACATCGCATGTGTCGCAACTCGCGGTCTCTGACTGAAGATCAGCGTCACAGAGACCTTTTCGTTGGTTGCATCTTATAGACTACCTCAGGCTGTATAATAGTTATATGTATAAGCCTTAAACAGTTTAGAGTATTTTTTTTTTGTAATGGTGTAGCTCTTAAAATAAATGCCTTTTCTTTATTTCTTTCTTTCTTATACAAAGTGAGGAACTCTTAAAATTAAGTAATTTTTTAAAAGCAGATCCCTGATTATAGTAAGAGAGCCCGCGACCAAAATTTTCGTCACATAGTATTACAGTCAAAACCGTATATAATCGATAGATTATCTTTACTAATTTCAGAAATTTGTTTGACATAACCGAATTTTTAAAAATATCTTTAAGGCGATTACCATCGCCAAATTAGCCGCTCGATATATGTCACTACAAATATCAACGGAAACGACATTGAAATAACGTTCATATCAGCGCGCAATGCATTGTGGCTGTTACGACGCTCGCTGCGTCCTTGAGAGGGCGAAATAGGGGAAAATTATACTTTTCACTTGGACGTGATTACTCGATTGAATAATCTTATGTTATGTTTATAGCTATAAAGTTTATCTATTTATCAAAGCATAGATGAATTCAATCGGCCAAGCAACTCAGGAGCAGTAGGGAATTTGAGGACAAAAAACACCATTCAGTAAAAAAAAAAAATCATGTAGAAGTTTTGGTGGTATGAAAAAGAAAACTGTTGCATATGTTGTCTAAGAGTTGATTATTCATAATAGATTTTTTCATTATTTTTGGTTTGGCCATAAACGAGGAGTAGGCTTTAGAAAGTACCCATTTGGCAATGGTAAGGGCCTTAAGTTTACCGAACTGAACAGTTTACTTTACCGTCATCGCTGATCTAGAGCAGTGGTCCCTAATTTGTTTTGGCTATGGAACCCGCTCATGCCCGCTGGACTGACGATCTGAAGGACGTTGCGGGTGGCGGCTGGATGAGGATGACTGAGGACCGCCAATAGTGGCGTAATATTGGGGAGGCCTATGTCCAGCAGTGGACGAATACGGGCTGATGGATAGATGGATGGAACCCTACATTATTGTCATTATTTTGACGGAGCCCCAACTCCTATTATAAAACTAAATGAGCAATTTGGTAAAAAAATGTATTTCATGTGAAGTCCCTTAAAATAAATCAATTGCATTTTTAATGAAATAATTACTCGGTTTTGGGTCAATATTCTACACAAAACGAAGTAAAGACCTGTGACATACAGCCAAATAGACGGACGAACAGGAGAGTGACATTACGGGGCAGATAGACGACAATGACCTTGAGTCGACCTGTGTCCGTACAAATATCGACAGAAACTACCTATATATTGAAATAACATTCACGTCAGAGCGCACTGTATTACAACGTCGCTGGGTCTCCAAATAGCGCAAAACAGGAGAAAATAATAGTTTTCACATGGACGCTGTGGACAGAAAAAAAATCCATAAATAATATTTCCAAGCAATACTTTCTTTGTATTGTAGTGCAAGAACCATACAAATAAAATTCGTGGTTTTAAAGAAATAAACAAATTAACACAATTTTAGTCTAAAAACAGCTTGACCTTGAACTATATTTTCATGCTGTTTCTTATACGCGAGAATAATTTCTTTAAATTAAGTTTTTCTATAGTGTAACTAAGAATATGTTTAATTTTTTTATAATTCTAAACATACCTTTTTTTAGAAATCATACCGTAGAGTTATTTTTGGGTGAGAAGAGTGATAGTGGTGGTTGGAAGAGGTGCTTTAATTGGGCTCCGTTTTGCCCTTTCGGTATAGGAACCTAAAAAGGGATGAAGTGCGGCATGAACAAAATGTGACTTTCTCCCGAGGACCAACTTTAGAGCGGATTAGAAGTTTTATAAACTCAAAACATCTAAAAATAAAAATGATTTCTTTAATGAAATTTTTACCGCGATTTCGAATCCTATAGCTCTTTATCTTATATTATATATATTATTATATTATATTATATATAATATATTATATATATTATACCAAAAAACTGCATTTTTCAATATATAACCAATCTCAAAAATCGTTGATATTGGCGCATAAAGGAGAATGACAATCCTGTTTTTGTATTTATGGATACTAAATTAAGTTCAAAATTGTTTAAATAAATGTATCACATATGAGCCCAAAACTCTTATGTTTTATATTAAAACATAAATTTAAAGACTCCGAAAGAAAGAAAATCGAATCAACACATGAAACATATCAAAGAATTTGTTGCATTTCATTTATAGTTACTGCTAGAGTGCAACTGGCTCCAGGGAAATTTAGTACCATTACATAAATTGTTTAATTAAATTGATTCGCAGTGGTCAACTCTGGGCAAAACAAACAAACAAAGCAAACAAGTAACTCAATTTACTACATAGACAAATCTTTTAATTTGGTATGCCATTTTTTATTCCAAACAGTAGTGGCGAATTATTTACTTTCAATGCATGTGGGCGGTTGGATTAAAAATGAATAAATTATTTAAAAATATTGAAGAATTAAAACATAGCTCTAGGTATAAAAACATGTTTTGCTTTTGTAAAGTTTCAGTTTTCTAAAGAGAAATAATAATCATAATAATATTATATCGTTACGACATAAATCCCCGAGGGAGTTTCAGAGGTGTTCCGAGTGTGATCTGCGAAATGCAAGTCACAGTCCGTACTCGGTTCACCCGCGTTTCACCGACGATTATTACGTCCCAACGTGATGGGTGGTGAGCCCTATCGCATTACTTCGGGCACAAATGCACGCACCTTAGGACGTGCAGGTTTCCTTACGATGTTTGCCATCACCGTTCATGGCGGGCATTGAACTTTTTTCCGGAAAAGCAATCAGAAGGTCAAGTTTGACAATAATAAAAATATGAAAAAATTTAAACAACACTTTGAAAAAAAAAAGTTGATATGAAAATGTTCACTCTAGGGTAGACCCTGGCGTCATACAAACATTTTTTTTTTCAAAGTGTTATTTAATTTTTTTCATATTTTTTTTATTGTCGAACTTGTTTTTCTGATTGCTTTTCCGGAATAAATTTCTATGCACGCCACTGGCAAGTGGTAAGTAAGAACAAATACTATGCGCATAAAATTCGTAAAACTCATTAGTGCATGCCCGACCGGGGATTGAACCTGGATCTCAAGATTGAAAGGCCAGGGTTCTACCCCTGAGCTAACGCCACAACTCGTAGCCAAAAACAATTATACAACTATAATACGATATATTCTTCTATATAATTCAACTATAATACGATGTATCTTCTTATCATATTATAGAGGCTTCAAAATATGTAATTTAATTGTTCATACAAGAGTGAGAAGAATTACCTCAGGATTTCCCTTACGGCGCCTCGGCCCAGCGAGCGTCATCCAAAAATTACTCTATTGATTAAAATAAAAAATCAAATTTATATATTATTATTTAAACTATAATAAACAATATATGCATGTTAGGAAATTATTCTCGAGTATAAGTAACAGCATGAAAATATTGTTTAAAGTCAAGCTGTTTTTAGACTAAAATTAAGTAAAATTGGTTATGTTTTTGAAACCACTAATTGTATAATGTATGGTTGTTGAACTAAAATACACAGAAAATATTGCCTAGAAAAATCATTTATGCATTTTTTTTCCGTCCATTGCGTCTATTTGAATAGTATTATTTTATTTGATTTTCTCTGTTTATGAATTTAACAGATAAATCAATCAATTTAATGATTTATTTACATTGCGCTTAGAATATCTCATTTGAATTGGGTGGAAAAAAACAGCTTTATACAACGTGTAACAGAAAAGTGTAACCATATTTGAAGAGCTTATTCAGTCAACGGTTTAGAACAACTTTTACTATGGAACAAATCCTGTAAATCTAAAAAAAAATTACTCGCTTCATAGGAAAATGCAATGACGCTCGGCCGAAATGTATGGAAGGGCAAATATTTTTTTTGAGATTTCTGGGTTGTCTGCGTCCTAAAAGTTGTTCTAAAAGCTCTTCAAATATGGTTACACCTTTTTGTTACACCTTGTATAGAGTTACGACTAACTAATAAAAAGTCATTTAAATCATATTTCGATATCAATTAATTGTTACAAGAACTGCGAATCTCGTTTTTGTTTCACACAGAAACGCTGCATTTTGAAGCAAATGCTTTTTCGTTCGCGCCTCAGATATACAGGTTGGAAAAAATTCAAGGGCCCTGGAGGGGAACTACCTTAAATCCTTTATTTAGCTCATTTTACCGAAAGGAAACATTCCCTTATTTTTTAAAAGAAACAAAACTGCATCCAAAGATCTTTTAAAATTTGCTTGTCTCACCCGGGAACTGAACCAACTAAAAATTAAAAAAATAAACCTTCGCTATTTTATTATACGAATCGGTAGGATAACATCCTGTCAGTAAAATGAGCTAACTAAAGGATTTAAGGTAGTTCCCCTCCAGGGCCCTTACATTTTTTCCACCCTGTATAGTACGTTACATCCGTGATCGAATTCAGCAAAGAATTCCGCAGATCAACCTATTTTCGTATTTAGTGCATGACAATAAGAAGTAAGTATTTAGACAAGCGACTTCTTTCGTGAAGTTTAGTATAACCTTTTCTTTTTGACGAAGGATTAATTCATTTCTTACTACAGATTAGTACGTTTTTTAACCATTCATTATTTGTTATTAGTTATCAATTCACAACAAATAATTTTTTATTTAATCGCAACAATAAAACAAAATAAAAACTCCTTAACCTTAACGCGCGCGCTGCCATCAGCAAATTTACATAATGCTTTATGCTTTTCTTTGTGATTGGCATCTAATGCCACAACATACAGTGTCGAATTTCAAAAAATATATATATCGCTATAGTAGTGAAATGAGAAAGTGCGTTGTAAACGTAAATAAGTTTATTGCAAAAGTTACTAGACCAAAACAGTAAATATCCAGAAAACAACAGAGCTTTCCCAAAGCCGAACAGGGTGGCACAAGGTACCACATAGCAAGTAGTATTCGCTTAAATAATATGCGGTTGTGTCTCCGACACAACTTGCTGCTTTTTTCAGGAAATTTTTAGTATGATGTTTATTAGAATCGCTGGCGAGTGACACTGTGTCGTACACTGTGACAGTAGCACTGTTTCGGCAATTTGTTACATCTATAGATACAATGAGTTAAGCGAAACAAGCCCCTTGTCCACGAACGACACGGCCAATACACGAAGATATCTTTTATTGTCTAACTTTAAATCTAATTTATCTGAAATCAGTCATGACTACGGACGACGTTTAAAGTTACCCACATCAAAATGCCGTACAAAATACGTACACGTAGCACACTATAGCATACATTACAGGTCGCGGCAGTAAATAATTCTCATCGGCTATCATCAGCTTTGTAGAGCGTCGTCTCTGTCACCGGACTGTTAGTGCTTCGTGCGACAGAGATGACGCTACGATACGATGTGCATTATTTACTGCCGCGATCTGTATCTAGAGGGGTAAAAACCGCCATTTTGTATAGCTTTCGAACTGTCACATGTCACTATTTCTGGGTGGTTCAAAATTTATTTTTGAACCAACTACATAAAAGCAGTATTTTGATGATTTTTGTTCGGAATAGCTAAGATTTGTTCTTATTTTTAAATGCTTATTAAGACTTTATTAATCAATCGTACAAAAAGTTTAAAGTTATTTACAACATGAACCTGAACCTGGGTTTGTATGAAACTAGGTATCACTGAGTCTGTTTGTCTTTGTAGCTATAGTGCTTATACTGCTATCTCTATGGTGTACACATTACGACCAACAAAACAAACACCTTGTTAGCAGATAAATCTTTAGCCAAAAAAAAAAACTGATTCTTTTGCTACCAAAGACTTGTGTAGACATTTTCCAAACTTAAATCCTTAAAATACTTGATGCATGGTTAGAGTAGGACACTTGCACGGTAAATCGAGGGTAAATCGATAGTAAAATTACGCAACTGTCTATATTTTATTATAAAATACGAGTGTGAGTTTAAAATAGTTTTAAAAAACTAGCCGAAAATAAATTTAAATATAACCTCGTTACAACCTAACCTCCTAACCTCGTCCTAACTCGTAACCTCCTTAGCTGAGCGGGTATTGTTTTAGTAAGTATAGGCAATTTTGTATGAAACCGCTTTGGTATTTTAGGTATTAAAACCTCGGTCGTGCATGATGGTATGGAATACCTAGTGTAGCTTTTATATAACAAAATATAATTTAAAAAATTATTTTGAAGAAAACTGTACTTCTATTTAAATTTTATTCAGTATAAAAGATATATATTATAAAAGATTATAAATTGTCATCATGCCGCATTATTTTTTTAATTCATAATCTGGATTTTACGATATGAGCGTAGCCAAAAATATATATAAAAAATATATAATAAATAAAAAAGTACAGTCGAATTGAGATCCGCCTTCCTTTTAGAAGTCGATTAAAATTTAACTAAAATAAAAGAAGAAACTTTCACAGGTCATGAAAGAAACGTGTCTTTTTATAAACATCAGCTCTAGATCATGCATATGCTATGAATTTGACAGATGTATGTATAGTGGTGCCCGTTTAGCATTGCAATGAGCGCCGCGGGGCCTCACTCATTACATATGGATAAGGGCAACACCGTATCTGATAGTAGATGAAGACATGGCTTAAAGGCCTTTGCAAACAGGCCATAAAAAAAATGTTGTTGATGAGGACATATTGCTCTGAGGGGAAGATAGTTTTAGGTAGGGCTTTAAGGCCTTGAGGGATACTAAAGTGCCGCTACGTTAGGAAAAAACAACATTTCTTAGTTACAATAATGATTATTGAATGTCGGCACAATTAAATGCCTAGAAATAGCAAACATTTAAATAGCTTAGTTTTCTTAAACAATGTCTTCGATGAGCTCATATATGTTTTGTATTTTGGTTATAAATATATTTTTTTTATGAAATCTTTGCTATTTGAAAATAGTACGTTCATATTTCAAAGCATTTATTTGTACAGACTTTCAATAATTATTCTGGAAAGATTTATTTTTTCCTAAAGTTGCAGCACTTATCAGCTCTTATGGGCCTTAATTATTGCATTCGGAACCTCAGACATCTGTCCCTGGACACTTGGCCCAAATTTTCAAAATTTTACAAATTTGCTACTAGCCATCCTTTCAGTGTGTTACTTGTGGATTTAGACGAAAAAATATAATTTGCATAATCTTTAGGGGGTGCTCACGCAGCTTTAAACATTTTAATTCCCATATATTCAGTATTTTATGAAAATTTCTATTAAATGCGAAACGTTAGCCTTTAAAACGAACATAATAAAAAACATATTAATTTCAAAAAACGCATCTGCACTTCACCCGTACAAGTTAAAAAACAACAAATAAGATAGATAACTTCTTTATTTGAATTCCACAGCATTACACACAGCAAAAAATAACACATTTTACAATATATAGAAAACAACATGAGGCATAAAATAATGTAAGTGCTGTGTCAGTGAAAAGGGTCCTCAACTCAGCATTATATAGAGGCAAGCCACTGCGCTGATTTTCAGTTGAGGCCCATTTTCGAAACCGACCCTATGCAAATACTTACAAAATTAACAATTAATAAGAATCGGTATACACGTAACTTTACATAACACGTATAAATCCTCCATTTACCAAAGTTTGAGCGCTTGTTTCACAATAAAACAGGCTGATGTATTATTTACGATCCAAAGGCTAACTTTCTGCATTTAAAATAATGTTTAATATAAATAAATAAAAGCGTTCAATGTATGGGGATTAAAAATTTTAAAGCACACAAAAGTTGTTTAAAGCTACAAAAAACACATTGAACGGAAAATTCGAAAGAGTACTCTCAGGGACAAAGTTAGAAGAGGAACGCAAAAAAAGGTGAAATTATAAAATAGAATATAGAAGAATTTTTCATGGTCAAGAAAAATTTTAAGTTGTAAACAGTATTCTATTTACTTGAGTTTTTACTAAGCTTTTTCTGCCGTATCTAGGAGTAATTCTGGTGCAATTTTGAAATTGTGTTTTCACTGTGTTGTTGTTTCACAAGCATTTCATTTTACCTGTTGCATTAATTAGACCCCAATCTTGCAATCTTGGGTCGGCTCTGCCAAACATGCTCTGGCGTTTGGACAATTTAACATTTTAAATCATAATATTTTTAACAAATAAAATTTGTGTAATTAGTTAATAAATTTAATTACATTATGTATTTTTCAGACTTGACACAAGTAACACAATAATAAGTTGAAATGTTTTTCTTTTTAGTGTAAAAAGATCAAAGTACCTTTTTCATATAATATTTTTCCCTTTCGTTATTTTATAAGAAATACCCAAACAAAATAACGAAACGACATAAAAAATTATAAAAATCTGGAAAAGCTACTTTCATTTCTTTAGTCTTTAAAAGATATTTTATTTTTCCGTTGGATCAGTAGACTGATCATACTAGTCCCAACGCCAAATGACGTTTTCCGTGATTTTATTGATCTTTCCGATTTTTTTTTCTTGATGATGGGATACTTGTGTCAATTCTGAAAAATATATAATATATTTCAACTTTTTGACTAATGTAACAAATTTTATTTGTTAAAAATATTTTGATTTAATATGCTAAATTGCCCAAACGCGAAAGCGTGTTTGGTGGAACCGGTCCTTGAAATAGCAAAGGGACTGCTTTTCGATAAGGAAATCACAAGACGGTAACACCTAATAAAAAAAAAAACTGAAATCGAACTTTTTCTTGCGTCCCCTTAAATAATATGTGTATGAGTGTGTTACCACAGGTAAATTGCCAAAGCCGTGTGAAATCATAATTTCACGGCTCTAAACAATTAACCTGTGACATATACATATAAATTAATAAGTTCATGGTGACTTGCTTGAGTTATAATTATAACACAAACAAATACAAAGAGATAAAAGTATATCCTAAGTCTATGCATAGAATAGTATTTGATCCTTAGAATAAGGAAAATTTGATCAGGGTTTGACGTCATAACCTTTTCATTTTACTCTTATCTCTTCCCTCTACATAGAACAAGCTATACGAGACATGCTCACAGAGGGTGGTCACAGGCTTACAGGTACCAAGTAGTACTCGATTTAAAAATTTCAAGTATATGCACAAGTAGTATTTTACATCACATAAAACCAAAGAGAAGGCTGTGTAGTACTAGACCTACAAAGCCATACAAATATACCACAAAAAATTTCATATAAGCACAGTAGGTTCAGGTTCACGTAGTAAATAGCGTTAATCTTTGTTTGTGCGAATAATAGAGTACAAATCATAATTTAATGAACGTGTGCCAGGGTGCTAGAAATACTCGTACAACGCTTTGAACTGTCAAAATGTTTCATATGAAGGCGGTGGTAGTTCTGCTTTTTGCCACGTTCATTTAGATCTGTGTCACACTATACTATAATAATACTGTACTATAATTAAGCATAAAACAAGGCTAAGCGAATATTAACCTTATTTTGATCGGACACGTGTTTCTAAACATTTATAATTTGCCCCGATGCAATAAAACCCCAAACGGACTTTGCCGTGTGGAAAAGGGAACTATTTCCATTTTGAATGCCGTACTGTGCAGCAATAGCTTGCTCTCGGAGCAGTAAATATTTACTGCAAACAGTGAGGCAGACATGTATCATGGCGGGCAGGTATTGATGGTCGGCGAGTGAAACATTGGCATTGGTAAGAACGCTGTGGAGATGCCTTTGAATATTCGTTTATTTATTCTAAAAAATCTGTTAAATAAAACCTTAAGCGTCTTTTGTGTGAAGAGATGTGCGTGAACCACAAACACTAGATTACTGCCTTGTTATATTTTTAACACTGAGAAAAATGAAAGTAGTGAATACCAACAAAATGGTGGTATTCCTCATAAAAACCGCCCAAAAATACATTCCCTGTAATTTGTAGTTATTAACGACAAATTATCGTTATTTACCTTCAATTTGTAGTAACGTTAATTTTAATAAAAAAAATACCTTTTAAATTAAAAATTACCTGCGGTTTCGCAGCCGGATTGTGAAAAACCTGGCTCTTTCTAATTAATCGAAACAAAACACTTAAATTCAAAATTCACTCACTAGTTTATTCAACAAAACCTTATTACCCATGAATTGTGTTCGTTGCCATCGCAAAGTTTCCATTGCTGTCCAAAAACTATAATTTCAAAATTTTTGAATTAACATAAGACATCATTATACAATTTAAAAAAAAGGCTAAGCACCACCCAGCCCTCTGGTAAAAGCATCCCTAACATATACATTCAACTGGATACCGCCATTTATTTAACAATCTAACCGTCTAATCAAGCGGCTGATTTAACCACAGGGCGGCAAATGTCTTGGTTGTGGTTAAATTATATTTGTATGCCCCTATAGATAGACAACCTATAGTTCGGGTCCTCGACCACTAATCCGGAGGTTTCGCTCACCATACAATGGCATCCATTACGTTGGGACGTAACATTCGTTGGTGAAACGTCGATTTACGCGTGGTAACTGTTACATGCATTTCATAGTACATACTCAGTAACACCTCTGCCAACCTCTCGGGGATTCATGTTCTCGACGATGTGTGTAGGGATCGTAGCAGTTGTCTCTGCCTACCCCCCTGGTAGACAGGCGTTCTAATATGAATGTCTAGGATTATTTTGGGTAATAAGTATGTGTTTTATTTAATTATTTCTTTTATATTTACTTACTCCCATCCCATACTACATCCCATAGCTTAATTTCAAAAAGATTTCATTTTAATAATTTTTTTCAGATAATGTACACCGTTTTAGGACATAGTTTTCATTATTTTGGTATATAAATTAACCGTTATTTTCTAATGATTTTTTAAAGAATGGTTGATTATTGAGAATTTTAGACATTATACTGATTGTGATGTGTGATTGCTTATAAAAAAATGGTCTGTCTCTGTCCGTTTACTCATCTGTCATCCATCTGTCAAATCAGTAGGCAGCAAATTTTGTAAATTTATTATGATAGCAATGGACACATTTCTTAACAGCCATTTGTCATGTGACGTCACACGAAGTCAAATGGAAATTGCAGATTTTTCGCAAAAATATTTATCATCTTTAGGTTATTTAGACCATAATTATGAAAATACGGCTATTTAAACCAAAATCTCGAAATGGTTTTCAAATTACACACCTTAATATAATTTAATCTAAGCGATACAATACCTATCAAAAGCGGTTTTACAAGTACCTACATTGTTCGACCGATGTTATATAGTTATTAGTTACATTAAAACACCGCAAATCTGTGCTATGATTGGCCAAATGTATAATAACACCGCTAGAGAACCAATCACAAGCGATAACGTCCGTCTTAATTTCTTAAGCCTCTACCCCTTCTCACATCTGATTGGTGTCAGGCATGTACATACTAATTCCACGGTCAGTTAGCAACACCGTATCATTACGAGTGTCATGATAATATCACGACAAGTATTCTTTTTCTAATTTTTTGTTGAAAATATTATAAGTAATAATATTTTTTATTTATTTATTTATTTTATAGCAGAACCTTAACCTACTTACAGTAAAAACCATATCATAAGAAGCGACACAATACACAAAAATTTAATATACATTAAAGTGTTTTTGTCATATTATTGAATTTACTGCTTGTTACTCTAGTAAAGTCTGGTGTTACTGTAACGAACTTATCGCTTCTACTCGTATATCGCCCAAAATAAAGACAATTTATTTATTTTTATTACTGCGTTGGCAAATTCTTCTTGTTTTTTTTTTTGCCTCGCATGTAGAAAATCATATTTTCAACTTAATAACATAATTTCAATAACTTCAATCGCATGGGTAGTTTTCTGGTTACTTCCACCTCTTTAAGTCAGTCCCTCACTGGAGAGCATCGTAAATCAATCGTCGGTATATGTCGACCAGTATTTGTCCATTATTCAACGTTATGATCAAATTAGTAGTTCTTTGGTTACTACATCCTCGTCCAGCCAGACTCTCGCACTAGTGAGGATAGTTACTCACTAGCCGATGTCTGTCAACGAGTATCTATTCATTATTCAACGTGATGATCGCATTATCAGTTCTCTGGTTACTTCTCCTTCAACCAATCTCTGGCACTAGTGTAGTGACTCATTCGTCGGTGTCTGTCAGCGAGTATTAGTCCATTTTTCAACGTGATGATGACATTAGCAGTTCTCTGGTTACTTCTCCTCCAACCAATCTCTGGCACTGGTGTAGTGACTCATCTGTCGGTGTCTGTCAGCGAGTCCATTATTCAATATGATGATCGCATTAGAAGTTATCTGGTTACTTCATCCAGTCAGATGAACTAGTGAGGGATCCCTAGTGAGCATCGTAACTCATTTATCGGTTTCCATCAGCATTAGTCCATTATTCTCTGTCTCGACAACCATGGAGAACAGCACCGATTAATTTTGATATTCAGGTGTTCGGTTTTAGTTCACCTTGTGTAATCGTCTTTTTGTTTTATTTGCTTCCATTACGCCAGTAAGAGGGTGCTTCTTCAAATTATAAGCTTTTCTTCTATGGTTACGTAATCAAAACTAATTACGGCAAATCAAATATTATTAATTAAATATTAAAATAATTTCCATTAAAAATATGACGTTATTGCACAGAATGAGTTGAAATTTTGTACAGAATGTAAACCTAAAACTAAATATTTTGTAAAAAAATGCAAATAAATTTACTTTTCATGAGTAACTAAAGACTCATCAGAAAAAAGTTTCATGAGTAATAGAGATACATAAAGGTCATTTATTTCAGTGTGTGGCTTTTTATAGAAGTAAGCTCTCCAATACCAGTCTGGTTATAAACTTCTTAAGCCACTATTTGAAGTAAATGGATTTGACAGCTTGGTGTGGGTCTTGGTCTAACAACTAACAGGTCAGCGATTGTATCTCTATTTACACTACTCGAGGAAGCTCCTGTCACGCAAATTTCATTCTCATCCTTGCATTGAATACCGGCTTTTAAATTATCGAGTAGGGTCTCTCAGAATCATTTTGAAGTTTCTTGAAACATTTCGGAAATTTTAATCCCACTGAAAAAGTAACATTTTTCAACGTTAAAAACGTGCCTTCCCCTTAGTTTACCGGCGGAATATTTAAAATTCTGAAAAATAATGGGCTGCAGTATACTGAAACACTACAAAGGAAAATAGTTTCGGATATGTAGAATTTAAAAAATTTCCACAACGAAAACAAAGTAGATCTAGAAATCAATCCTTATTAATCAATCAATTTAATCAATCCTAGGCTTTTTCTCGCATTTGCTGTTCATGAGCAATGGAAATGATGATTCATTACTGTTTATTATTCATTTGTACGGTCGCCTGAAGTTCAAGCACCCTATTTGTAAACGATTTAACCAGCTATGGTGCTGCAATAAGAACTACCAATAGATAGCTTGTCATTCTAGTGTCCGTACACTCACCCTGACCTTGTTTAGTATGCATTACAAGGCCTTTGTGTTTGGTATCGCGATATCGAAGCATTGTAATCTGCTTAAAACTGATAAAGCTAGTTTGAAAAACGAACATCTTTAACAACCAAGGTCATCGGTGCTCAGGCAAGATTTAAACAATTCCTATATTTTGATTTAGAGTAGATTTTGTTGCTTTTAATGTAAAACAAAATTAAAACATAATTCTTGAATATAATATTATCTCACATTAGAAAATACATTTAAATATGACACCCCATAGCAAAGCTGTTTTAAAAAAATATATTTTCGGCCACAGGTGCCGAGCAAACAGAGCCGCGTTCTGCGGTCCGCATTCTGCGTTCCGCGGTCACTGTAATCTATGCGATTGCTTGGGTCTTTACACACAGAGCTGCGTTCTGCATTCCGTGTTCCCTGTAATCTATGCAACTGCTTGTGTCTTTACACACAGAGCCGCGTTCTGAGTTCCTTGGTTTCTTTAATCTATACGACTGCTTGGGTCTTTACATATAGAGCCGCGTTCTGCGTTCCAAATTCTGCATTCCGCGGTCACTGTAATCTATGCGACTGCTTGGGTCTTTACACACAGAGCCGCGTTCTGCGTTCCGCGGTCACTGTAATCTATGCGACTGCTTGGGTCTTTACATACAGAGCCGCGTTCTGCGTTCCAAATTCTGCATTCCGCGGTCACTGTAATCTATGCGACTGCTTGCGTCTTTACACACAGAGCCGCGTTCTGCGTTCCAAATTCTGCATTTCGCGGTCACTGTAATCTATGCGACTGCTTGGGTCTTTACACACAGAGCCGCGTTCTGCGTTCCGCGGTCACTGTAATCTATGCGACTGCTTGGGTCTTTACATACAGAGCCGCGTTCTACGTTCCGCGGTCACTGTAATCTATGTGACTGCTTGGGTCTTTATACACAGAGCCACGTTCTGCGGTCTGCAGTCACTGTAATCTAGGCGACTGCTTGTATCTTAACATACAGAGCCCGGCGAGGACGCGCGTTCTATTCTTTGAACCGCAGAACGCAGAACGCCCTCTGTGTGGTCGACGCCTTGGTAGAAGATAATGTGGGCACAGTGTAAAGTACAATAAAAAGTGTCCCAGTTTTTTCTTTCTTTGTATCACTGCTGAGGATCGTACAGTGGTAACCGCATCAAAATCCGTTCAATAGTTTTTGTGTGATGCATGATATACCGACAAAAAATCAGATTTCTACTTGTATACTTAGATACTTTTATCAGTATCATATACCACAATTTTTTGGAATATCGTCAATGTACTGACAGAGGCAGCTCTTTTCTTTTACATGCTTTACATAATTTTTACTTATTATAGTACCTAGTCCGTTTCATCAAAGAAGTTTCACCATCTGTTCTAAAATTCTATTCTGTTATGCAATTCATTTCGCATTAAAACTTTTTATTTACCAAAATAGATGACGCTATTTAAACCATATATTTATTTATGTGCGTTCTAATAATGAACAGCGCCATCTTTTGATTTCTTATGTACTAAAATTTTATACGCTACGATGGACGAACCATGACGCTACAAACCGAAATTTAAACCATAATGTTCTTGGTTTTTTCTTTTAAATAATCGTTCGTGACGTCCATAGGCCTTCATCAACAAGAACTATTGCTATGTAACTTCTAACAGTAGAAAAGTAAATACCAAAAATCATTAAATGAAGACAATTTTTTTTTTTCGACGCCCTAATTTAATGAAACAAAGAATATATTCTAATCCAAACTAAGTTCTGTCCACCTGTGAAAACTACATGAAAATCTGTTCAGTACAGATAAACAGACAGACAGAGAAACAGACAGACAGAAACGAATTCCAAAAATTGCTAATTTTTTTTCGCTCTTTTTTAGTCTCTTTCTATATTTTTACTTTTTTTCAATGTACAGAGTACTACAGACACACTGAAGTCTACTCTTTTAAAATGATATATACATGTTTTGATAAGGACGAGCTATTCTCACACAAAATCTAATATCTAATATGATTAAAACTTAAAATTACGATTATTTTTGTCATTGGAATTTATCAGGTAGTCAAGATTTTTCATACGAGGTAGATGGGTAATTTTAAGGCTTATTTTAAAACAAATATCGACATTTAAAATGTAATCAATCTCAAATGGATTTTATCATGTTTTACGAGTCTATCCTTTTATTTGAAAAAGCACTGCCAAATCTCGTCTAATTTTGTTTTTACATCCCACGCACTGCACGATTTTATAGTCGAATAAAAACGAGGGAATCTCAAGTTTATAAACATACGTAAAATTACTTTGTTTAAGAATAATAAAATGAATATTGAAAATTCTAGAGTCGGTGCTATATCGTACATAAATGTATTTTGTAAATAAATATTAAATGTTGACCTTTTGTGTTTATAAATGAATAGAATTACATAGAATAAAAATAAAATTAAGACAGTAAAATAAAGAGAGCTGACCCTATAGAACATAAAAGTCTGCATCGATGCGGTGGGATGGCGCAATGTGACTCATTTCTCTCTCTTTTTAATATCTTGTAAATAGGTTGAGTGTAAATAGTTTTTATTTTTTAATCATTTACATAAGTGTTATAGTTTTATTTTTACTTCATTGTGACTGATGCCGGGCCCGAATGGCCCGAAATATATCTCACTAAAATTTTATTTTACGTTGCTTTATGTAATACTAAATACAACAGCATCAAATGACGCACGTAGGTATACCACATGCATGCAAGATGGGTAACCTAACCCTAGATGAAGCACCTCATTATGTATCATGCAGAACTAAACTCTATCTGTGTTACTACAAAAGGGTGTTTAAGCGATGTTTAACTTTTGACAGTGTTTAAATCTGTTGCTGTCACTTTTTTACAATATGAAAGAAAAGGTGACAACAACAGATTTAAACACTGTCTACAGTTAAACATCGTTTTGTAGTAACACCGTATGACGTTACATTAGTGTTTAAAATAACATGCTGTTATGACAATCGAAACATGACGCGCGCTCGGAAAACTGCATTTTTATTAAATAACTTCGCTTCTGGTTCAAAATAAAAACACGATTTTTTCAAACTAGCCAGGTATTATTCAAACAAATTTTATAAAGAAACAATCAACAAAATTCTGATATCGATACTCGAGAGAAAATCAATATAAAGTCTAAAATAAGTAAAATAGAGGTTAACAAAAGTTTCAATTTACAGCAAATATATGAATCAATGAGGAACTTTCCATCATCATCATCATTTATTAATTCACAAACAATATAAATTGTATTTGAATAAAATTACTAAAACTAAAACCTTAATGCTAGCTAAAATTAAAAAGAACACAAATAAATTATTGTCAATAGTTAATATATGGTAATACAATTTCAAAATATATGTCAGACAATTTTTAAAGTTAAACAAGTCAAAAAAAATAAAAAATAAAATAAAAAATATCCAAGCCACATTCCTTAAAAATCTCATAGGTAGCGCTGTAAAACTCCTTTAAATAGGAATTTAGGTAGAGAAAAACTTGTTTTATGAAAGCTAATGCCATGTCATTCACTGGTTTGTTTCGTAAATTTTTAACATTTCAGGAAGTTGTCACAGCCAGTTTATCCATGCGAAGTAGAATCGGTGTCCAGATGACGTAGCCAAGTTTTCATATATGCAGGGGTAGTCAAGAGTCTAAAGTCATGCTGTTCGTTTTATAGCATAAGAAAGGCAGAAAGAAATACGATCACGCAAACGAAATAAACAGAACAGTAAGTGAGTGATCGATCGATAAACAAAGACTACCTATTTAACTCTGTGACTTGTTTTCTTAAAAAAAAACATATTGCTCTAAACGAGCAAAGGATATCCAACTAATGCCGTCTAATGTGAAGGGGTTTCACAGCGCCATCTATGAAATATTTGAGTAACGTGGCCTGGAAAGTTCCTTATTGACTTGGTTTGTTCAAACTTACTTCACAAACCTTAGAATAACATGGGTGTATTTTTTTAATGACTGTGGGTTTCCTGATTATAGCAACAAAGTCATCCAAAGTCGGTCATTTCATTTATATTTACCGATCCAAACCAAAAAAGTAAACGCCAACCGCATAAATCAAGCTGGAATTCGCAGAAGAGCATCATGAACAAAGATTTCAAAAAAGTTAAGATGAGCCTTGGCACCTAAAATCTATTGCATTGTTTTTGAATGTGTGCGTTAACACACGGTCAGCAAACTGATCAGACTACTAATCGTAAAAATAACTAAGTCGTAAAAATTCAAAACTTTAATTGCACTTAAGGCGTCCAACTATCACTGTGTTCAGATGAGCACTGATTCCAGACGTGTGAGCAAAGAGTACATTATGCGTGTGTGCGTCACCCATTTAAAGGTGGAAACATTTTGGTGCTGTCATACTACGGTTATCTTTACTTTTGAAATCTTTTGTCATGAATATAGCAAGTATACAAATTCTTTTACAGTGTCAGCAATCCGCCTGTGGAATAGTTTTCCTCTTAATATCCGTCTGTCTCCCTCTATCTCTACCTTCAAAACCAGAGTCTATCAACACTATCTACAACTACAGAATCAATCATAAAAATTGTAATTTTCACATATCCCCCTGAGTCATAGTCCTTCTCGTAATTACCTATGTATTGTTATGTTTAATATATGTATATTATTTTATTTATGAGTAGAATATAAATGTATATACAATAATAAAATTATTTAACTCTAATTAGATTTTAATATTATATAGTACTTATCTATGAAAATATGATTTCTTGGTCAAATTGTTTCTTGTAATCAACGTATCTGGTACTACCCTCAAAAACTTTCCACATCACCAAAGGTTAACTGGCAGAGAATGTTAATTAGCTTTAAGTTCGCCTTTGTGCATTGTAAATTTATTTTGTGCAATAAAGTATTTACATACATGCATACATACATGCATACATACATATGTACATAGCATTATTATTATCTAGATATGATGACATTTGTGGGCTCCCTCACTTTATTCATACAAAACTATTGAACAATGCTCTGTAACGATAAATCTAGACGAAAAACCGTCCAATAAACAAAAAAAATAGAGTTCGGACAGCTTATGAATTCTGTTATATATAGGTATTTTTGAACACGATCCGTGACTTTACCGGACAATTTTTTGGTTACTTCAAAAGCTTTTTTATTTTGTGCAGCGACGTAAATATTAAATTAAACTTAATTTGATAAATTAACTCATTGGCATACTTTATGAAAAAACTTTAATAGTAGTTTATGCTACAAGGGCGCAAAGGAATATTTATTCGTATTTAATAGTATTTAAACGTAACCGAGTAATTTATTGCTCTTACGCCCGTATATCATACTACGTTTTTCAATGCATAGTGTGAGGAAATAAAACAAATATAATTTTGTGAACTTTAAATTGTAATTGGCTCAAAAGGACTGTATCCAGAGCCGTTAAACAGTGGAAAAAAAGTATGAAATGTATGGTACACAGTATTCTGAGCAGTAAAGGCTGCAGGTTAGCCAACCATTGTAAATAAATTAAAAAAAATAATAATAATAAAGCCCTAGGGCAACATAATCGACTTTCTGTTCGGTTTTGATGCATAAAAAGTGGGCCTTTACGAGCACATGCATTGAAAAATATATAAGGATGTCATTCGCAAGAAAATTAATGATACAGTAACATGCTATTCGGCGGCCGCAACATAGTCAAAGCTTTTCATTATACGGGCTGTCCCGTAATCAGTGAATCGTCGTGACAAGGGTGATAGGGGTGATAGCTGGGTTTATTTTCTATCTAAATAGCGCAATTCGACTTATATAAAAATATCACCGGTAAAGGAGCAATAGTGCCATGAAAACGACGCGAGGTAAAGATTTTCCAAAAATTTTTAAAAGTTCTAACATCTCAAAAGAGGTTGAATTGCGTTATTTTGACAGAAAATGAGTCCAGCTATGACGACCCCTATCCTGATGATTCGTTCATTACGGGACATCCTGTATAGGCATCAATTAGTTTTCAAAAGTATCACATCATCTGGTATGGTGACATTTTGACTACTTTAAAACGTAATTTATAGCACACTGTGCGTAAAATGACCGCCTATAAAGTCGGCATTTTCCGCACTTGTGCTATAAAAAATTATACGAAACTCGTGCGAGAAACTTTTTCTCGACTCGTGTGATTGCAGCACTCGCCTTCGGCTCGTGCCGCAAACTCACACTCGTCAGAAAACGTTTCATCGCTCTCGTATCGTAATATACTATTAATTTAAGAGCGGTTTCGAAGCCGGATTGTGAAAAACCTGCCCTTTTCTAATTAATCGAAACAGAACCCTTACATTTTAAATTCACTCAATAGTTATTATGAACAGGAAATCACTTGTACTATCCCACAAAATTACTGTTTATAATGTGTAACAAGTTCCACCAAGTGCGAACAATCAACAGTTGTATCGATTCAGTGTAACAAGATTTAACTTATTTGACAGGACTAAACTTAGTTTAAATGTTCTGCTATTTTCTTTCTGTATCGTAAAGACAAGAACAGGACGCTCAAAATAAGGTTAGTCCTGTCAAATAAGTTAAGTTGTGTTGCGCCGAAATGACCTGAATATAAACATTCACTCAATAGTTACTCAATTAAACCTCGCAAATCGCCAAATGTTGAAATTTTAATTTACTGAAGCGAATGGAAACTTTGCGATGGCATTATACACAATACATAGGTAATGATGTTTTGTTGAATAACTATTGAGTGAATTTTGAACTTAATTGTTCTGTTTCGATTATTTAGAAAAAGGCAGGTTTTTCACAATCCGGGATATATATTTAATAAACGTGCTAAGGACTACAAATCTTTCAGTTAAATTCATCGGTATGCTTTTTCAGGCAAGTCCATAAATAATGTATGAATAATTTAATAAACAGTTTAATGTGACAAAGGAATGTATAAAGATATAAAAACTATCTATCTAGAAAATCTAGATGCAGCACAGGCTGTCGCGATCTGCGGTGGAGGCAATACATTTAGGCATTGTATTTGTATTGCCCGCGACCGCAGACCGCGTCAGTCTGGGAGATGCTTAAAGCTTTGTAACCTTTAACATTATCTCAAACGAATGTCAGGATAAACTAACGCCATTAGAGGCTTTTATTATCAAACGGTTTATTTTCTCATGAATAAAATGTTAATTTTTTGCTCAGTCAAAAGCCAATCGTTTCACATGAGTTAAAAATTCTGCTTTTCATTTCAAGGAAGCAAAAAGTAAACATACTAATTTGAAATTCAGATTTTTTAACCCCTTACGGCATGGATTTTTACATAGTCAACATAAAATAGAAAAAATACTATTCCAAGTGTTTTTAAGCCAAAAGATTTTTTCTTTATTTTCAAACGGCATCGTCAGTTTCTAAACGCTCGCTATTTTGCTATATGATGAATCTTCGTCAAATATAATAGAATTTGGCATTTTCTAATTTGCTACGGTAAAAAGTTATTCTGTTAAAATTATTGACGGTCACCTCGCTCCGCTCCGCTTTGCTCGGCTCCCAATATGTACTTGTGTTATTTTAGTGTATGATTTTGTAAACTTATTTGTGTACCATGTTTTTTTTATGTTGCAAATAAATATTATTTGATTTGATTTGATTACCTAACACGCACCGTCTCGCTCCGCTAGTCGTTGCACCTATTTTTTACTTTTTGATGAAAGACTTTCGATTTAGGTTTTTTTTAAATTGAGCAAGTCATTTACAAACGGCAGGCATTTGTCAATTTGCGGCAAATTGCAAAACAGCGAGGCAATGGAGGTAAAGGGCAGAATTTTACTATTTGCCTATTTCATATCCATTCCTAATTGTCGACTCTTACACGGCATCACTGGTGCGAGGGTTTCAGCGTATGTGAGTATGGGCATTTCTTCCAGCAGGACCACCAAGACTGTCGAAATCTTGAAAAGGCCTGTGTCCGGCAGTGGACGAACCACTGATGAATGAATGGATGTATGTAATGCATCATAGACAGATCTGTAATAAATCTGATCAAATTGAATAGATGAATATTTCCTATAGCCTCTGAGCGCCGCAAAAAATGTCCTGGCGGGCCACAGGTCCAAGGGCCGCGAGTTGAAGACCCTTAACTGGGTTTTTAGGTTAGTACTTACCAAAAAGAGTAAAACGGATGCAATTTATGCACCGTTACATAGTTATTAATCTTTTAGATAATGCGATCTCTTACTTTTGTAAATAGGGAAACGACACGAATTCAAGGGTGTAGAAAGTTGATGGGTGTCAGTCGAAAAGTCTGTCTTGGTATCCTTTTTTCTTAGATCAGCGCCTAACTTGATAAGAGATGATGCTTATCACCTTACTTAAGGCAAAAATGTTCGGCATAGGCATATATATTAGGGCACTTAAGCTTACCGTACAATACATCTTTCAGCAAGTGCTAAGTACATAAAAAAACAGGATTTAAACCTGGGTTTCAATGTTGAATGTGAAAAGTTTTTCTCTGAAAAGGAAAAAATAAAACTTGGTTCTTTGCCGTTTTTCCTACCTTAAAAGATTTGTCAATTAAGTTACTAAATGTGGGCCATCAAATTAAAAACAATAAAATTTTTAAAACTTTATTGTTTTTATTGGCATCCTTTAAAATCATAAGTAACTTCATATTAGAAACCACCTCAGTGAGTATTTAATAATGAATAATTTAGTTTTAATTAAAGCCAAAACGATTTCTAATTTTTTTACGAGACAATATCTTACCCTACAATATCTTTACAGACTTTCAGTACTGAATGACGGTATAAAAATGTATTATTCCTACATGATACCTTAATGGCAATGAGATTTATTTGGATTTAATTATATTTAATAATCAAAGCACGCTCCAATGCATATAATCAACCAGCAGTCTCTGTCGGAGCTGTGATTCAATTTACTTTGACCGTCAATTTATCAACGTCCAGCTTTTCTCTGTATCCATTCGCTTTGTTCATATCATTTTTCACAGGGATGAAACGTTCGAGTTCACATTCACAATGCGTTGCTTTTATCGAGATTCTGCTACTGAATCTAGTTTAAGGATCAATAATAGATAGACACTTCTTTGACTTCTGTAGCTGAGTGGTGTACAGTGCCGGTTTTAGCATTAACAGCGCCCAGGGCGAGAATTCTACGGCGCCTCCTATCTGTTTCCTAAATTATTCATGTGCAAAAAAGGAAAAAAAAAAACATGGGAAAGATTATTTCAATCTTCAATCATGACCAATTTATTTTAACATAATTTAACAAAATTTTACCGCGCCATCCCGTGATCCATACTGACGAGGGGACGCTGGCGCCCCTTGATGTATGGCGCCCTGAGCGGTCGCCCAACCACGCCCTACCCTAACGCCGCCACTGGTGGTGTATTAAAAAATTTACTGACTCCCTCTTATCTCAAAAACTGATGGACCGAAAGTGTAATTTTTGGGCAAACCATAGATAGCATTTGTAATACAAATGAGAAATATTTCAAAAAGTAGAATATATGAAAGAATGTATTTTATAACAATAGAATGTAGGTAAGTACCAAATTGTAAGTTTTAAGAGAGGCATCGCAGCCGGATTGTGAAATAACCGCCTATTTCCAATTCATCGAAACAGAACACTTAAATTCAAAATTCACTCAATAGTTATTCAACAAAACCTTATTATTGTACCTATGTATTGTTTATACTGCATTCGCAAAGTTTGAAAATACTTCAAATAACTTTGTAAAAAGTTAAAAAATGTTTGTTAAATTATTGGCTATTCTTAATAGATACGTTACTGATGTTAATGGTTTTTCCGGAAACACTCTGTTTTTGTTGGTAAATCTAAAATATTAGCTAAGAGCAATGTATACCAATAGTTTGCTATCCATGCATAAACATATTATTCATCCATATTTTAATGATATTACAACAGCTACAAGACAAAAGGCTTTCCCGTAGTCGCGATACTGCCGTAATTCCCTAAAACAATCTGAGCACGCGATATGACGGCAGTGCTTTGTATCACCATAGGTTTTAAAAATAGCGGGAAGTGAAGAGAAATAATTACGAAGATGAAAGATCTGACCTTGGGAAGGAGCTGCATGCACCACAAACCACGCTTCGCCTGAGCCACCAAGTCTCTGGTGTTCTCCAAGATGGTTTTCTTCTTCCTCTTCGTGCCTGGTTGCGCTCTTCTCGGCTAATTTTCTTCGTAATAGTAATAGATGAAAATGAGGCGCACAGCGGGTGCGATCTCAAAATGGCGGGCGGTAGGGTCGAGGTAGGACCTAGTCGAATGACAATCAGCGTATACCTCCGGCGTGAAAGGCTTCTGATTGACGACTGATTGATTTGCGTCCAAAACTAAGCGGGTGGAGATGCAGCGAAAATGACAGTTGCAAATATTAATTCACAACTACCTCGCAGTATGAGAGCCACAAGAAGTGGCGCGAACATTTGCCCCCGGCGTTAAAACCATTGGTTTTAAAATAAGAATAGAAAAGTAAAAATAAGACAGAGAATAACGAAATTTTGAAGCGGGGGCAAAGAAAGGAGTTATTGAGATGGGAGAGGGCAAAGACGCACGACAGGTCGTTTGTAAACACCTGTCGTCGTTTTGACAGAAGCTACCCTAATGACATTATCTTTGCCAGGGTATACAGCTACAATGACACCGAGCGGCCATTGAAGCGGTGGAGTATTGTCGGTAACTACAACGACAACAGATCCAATTTTGATTGGGTTGGTAGGTGTATTCCATTTTCCTCTAGACTGGAGAAGATGGAGATAATCATTCTTCCATCGCCTCGCGAACGATTCTACCATTTGATCAAGCAACGCGTAGCGACGTAATAAATTAACTGGCTCATCAGCCACCTTGCAAGCGGGTAATTCTTTTAAAGGAGTTGACATCAGAAAATGTGCAGGAGTTAACGCGCTAAGTTCAGATGGATCTTCACTCAGCAGCGTAAGCGGACGAGAATTTATGACACATTCTATTTGCGTAACTACAGTTAATAATTCTTCGTAGGTCAACAGTTGAGTACCTACTACTCTATGCAAATGCGTCTTAAATCCTTTGACATATATCTCATAATGTCCCCCAAAATGTGGGCTACGTGGAATATTAAATTTCCATTGTATTCTATGATCGGCAAGTTCATTCGCGAAAGACGTTTTAAATTCTTCGGAATTTGTCAAATTGTAAATTTCTGAGAGGGCATTTCTAGCGCCTACAAAGTTCGTAGCATTATCAGAATATACGAAAGACACTGCTCCACGTCTAGATAAAAAACGTTTGAACGCGGAAAGAAAAGTGTTCGTGCTAAGATCAGTTGCCAATTCAACGTGAACTGCACGAGTCACCAGGCATACAAATATGCAGAGGTAACATTTGACGGGACGGACTCCACGTTTTCGATACGGAGTGATACTGATAGGACCACAATAATCCACAGCGCAGTGGACAAAAGCTTTAGCCTCATTAACGCGGCATGATGGTAAATCTGCCATGAAAGGGAAGGTTTGTCTCGGCTTCGCCTTAAAACAATAATTGCAGCTATGTATTACGCGACGAACAATATTTCGACAGGAAAGTATCCAAAATTTTTGGCGGATTATTGACATTAAAGCCACTGGTCCAGTGTGACAATTTTTGCGATGATAATGAATGATAATCAATTCGACAATATGATTTTTACGAGGTAACAACACAGGGTGTTGTTGATCGAACGTCATGTCTGTGTTGCGAAGTCGACCACCAACGCGTAACAATCCATTTTTATCTAAAAATGGCGATAGTCGATTTAAAGCGGGAGAACAAAGTTTATTTGACTTTAATCTTTTTATTTCATCAAGAAAATAAAATGCTTGAAGAGCTTTAATCAATGCAACTTCAGCGAAATCCATATCGGTAGCGGTAAAAATATTAGAGCGCGGTAAAATACGTAAAAATCGGTAGATGTAAATGATTGTGTGTAAAAGCACAAGCCATGACGAAATTCTTTCCGAAAGAGAAAGAAGTGGATGCGGTTCTTCATTACTAAAAGCGGGAAGAGAAATTGTTTTTGATTCCGGCAAGTTTTCTTCAATAGAAGCTGATTCTATTGTTTTGATTGGCCACTCTTTAGCGTCCAGATAAAGCCAAGCAGGTCCAGTGAACCAGAGCGGGTGACTCATCAACTGCGTGGGAGTGAGACCACGGGAAAGACAGTCGCTCGGGTTTTGAGAACCAGCTGTATGGTAAAAACATTCAGCGGGAATAGCGGATATTATTTTTGTTATACGCGTCGCGACAAAGGTTTTAAACCTGTGCGGTGAGGAATGTATCCAGTGTAAAGTTACCATAGAATCGGTAAAACAGTAAATACGTTCAATATTGTGACGTATTTTATAAGCGTCAACTACACGACGAGTTAATTTCGACATGAGTAACGAGGCACAAAGCTCAAGGCGGGCGACACTGACGGTCTTGAGCGGACAGACTTTTGACTTTGCGCATACCAGCCGAATGCTAGTGCAAGTGTCTGAGTCATCTTGTACTCTAATATATACGACACATCCGTATCCACGTTCACTTGCGTCTGCAAATGATATTATCGAAATTTTCGAATTTTGGAACACGTCTAAGTGGCGTTTAATACGTAAATCCCGCAAAACAGGTAGCTCCTTCAAATAGTTTTGCCAAATCTGCGCAATATCAGAGGGTAGTGTTTCATCCCAGTCTAATTTTAAAATACAGATTTTCTGCAAGAGTAATTTTGCGTACAAGATCACAGGAGCGGTAAAGCCGAGGACGTCGTACTGACGTGCTATCACGGACAAAACATTGCGTTTAGTACATGGGCGACTATCTAGCGATACAGTAAAAGAGAACTCGTCAGAATCAGGCGACCACTGTAAGCCAAGAACTTTAAGAGTTTGAGTTTGTTCTTCAAAATTCTTACTAGAATTTAAGCGGTGAGTATCAGGCAGTGTATCAAGTAACTGTTGACAGTTACTAGACCACTTGACGAGCTCAAAGCCACCGGCCTTAAGCAATCCTACCAGCTCATCTCTGAGCTGTAAGGAGCCCTGCACGGTGGGCGTGCTATAGCAGATGTCGTCCATGTAACAGTTTCGTGCGGCTACAGTAGCGGCGAGCGGGTACGCTGAACTCCCATCCTCACAGAGTTTCCTGACTACTCTCATCGCAAGGAAAGGGCTACTACGTAGTCCAAAGCAGACGCGATTGAACTGATAAGCGATAAGCGGTGAACACGTGTCAAAGCGGTATAAAAACTTTTGAAATTTGCGATCATCGGCGTTAACCAAAACTTGTAAGAACATTTGTTTGATATCCGAGGTAAAAGCGATTTCATACAAGCGGAAGTCAAGTAAAATTAAAAACAAATCGTTTTGCAAATTAGCACCTGTGTGCAGCGTGTCATTTAATGAGACACGAGTACCATCAGCGGAGTCAGTCTTAGTACTGGCATTCATACAAATACGCACCTTTGTCGTTGATTTATCAACACGCACTACGGGATGATGCGGAATATAATAACCAAGAGATAATTGGTCATCATTATGAAGCGGGGATATGTAACCTTTAGTTAGGTATTCATTTATTATATTGTTATACTCGGAACGTAAATCTGCGTTAGAAACAAACCTACGCTCAAGAGACATAAAACACTTTTTTGCGTGATGGTACGAGTTTCCTAGTATGTTAGGATTCCGTGCGAACGGTAAAGAAACCGAATAGCGACCAGCGGGGTCACGTGACACATTGTTAATAAATAATTTTTCACATTCATCATTTGCGGGACTAGAAGCAGGTTCACAATGCACCTCTTCTAATTGCCAAAATTTTTGTAAAATAAAATCTATTGGCGGTTCAATCTCCATATAAGAGCATAACGAAATTGAACATGCGGTATTTTGGTAAACAGGCGTATTACCAATTAGCGTAAAACCGAAGATGGTCTGAAATCCCGTCGGCGTACCCGGGGGACCAGAGACGCGGCCTGATAACAAGATATCCGCGAATAAAGATGCACCGATAAGAATATCAATCTCGCCCGGTAAGTAAAAGGTTTCATCAGCAAGTGTGATACCTTTTAAATATGAAAGCGTAGACAAATCGACCTGCACCGATGGTAAGTTGTCGGTAATACGGTCGATTACATAAGTGTCAAGCGAAATTGAAACCGAATCATCAAATCGTGAAAACAATTTAAGGTTTGTCGCACCCTTAATTGGGTTTGATGAAGAGCCGATGCCCTTAACAAAAGCGCGGGGAATTTTCTCATATTTTAAGTTAAGCTTCTCACAACAGGAAACCGTCGAAAAACTGGATTGTGACGCAGGGTCGCAGAGCGCACGTAGACGGACTGACATACCGTTAGAATCTTTCACGATCACTTGAATTGTACCTAAAAGGCATGTCTCATTACGCTGCGAGTTAGGCTGTAAGTTACATAAAGAAATATTATTACTCGCAGTTGGTACGGATTGAGAATCATTAGTCATATGTTCTGTGTTAGTCGCCGATACGGCAGGATCCACCATCCTCGAAGATTGCGTATGTGTGCGTGGAGACACGGTAATATTTTGACCAAGCGCGGTGTGAGTATTCATCACATTTTGTTTGCGGCACAACATCGAATGGTGTTTACAATTACAATGGCGGCAATTATAAGACGATTTACAAGCGGAGTTGTTATGCGTAATGCTTAAACAATTGGTGCAACCGTTATTAGATTTGATGAACTGAAATCTTTTCTCGATATCTAGTTTCACAAATTCGGGACACTTATATAAATTATAGTGTTTTAATTGTTTACATAGCGGACAACAATTATTATTGGTCGAAGCGGAGACAAAAGCATGGGTTGACTTGGTACTGTACCCGGTTTTGTTGTTATTATTATTAGCGGAGCGGTTCGGAGCGGGAGCGGTAATTGCGGGTGCAGTGCGGTTCAGTATCTTAGTTTGTTCACGTAAAAATGATATTAATTCATCATAATGGGGTAAATCGGAACCACGTTTAAACATTTCAAATGAACGAGCGGTTTCAACATCAAGTTTTTTAAGGGCCAAATACATAAGGATAAAATCCGAAAGATCTTTAATATTCAGCGATTTTAAACACGAAACAGCGGAACAGAACTTGTCTAAAAACAAGTCCAAGTTTTTTGAACTAGCGGTAGTTAAAGGGCGAAATTCAAACATTTGATCCAAATAAGTAGTGGCTAAACTACGCGAGTCTTGAAAAGTAGAAACGAGTGTTTTCCAGATTATGTCGTAGTTAGTTGCGTTCGGTGTGATTCCAGAACAAATCGAAAGTGCCCGGCCAGAAAGTTTACCCATCAGGTATTGTACTCGTTCGTTGTCGGTCAAGTCCGGATTATCGTGAATCGTGGTTTTAAATGTTTCATAGAATGTTGGCCACATAGTAGCTTCACCAGAAAAACCAACGAGTTCCAGTTTTGGAAGCTTGATAGTAGGTTTTTTGGGACATTCCATGTCAAGTGGAGCTTTAACTTTAGAGTCAGCCGATTTCGAAGAATGTGATAACTTCCGGTTGATGTATTTGCAATGGGAGTAAAGATCCTCAAAAGCTGACCAACTTTGATAATTTGGTTCAAAATTAGGATTTATCAATACCTCTGTGTCATTAATTTCATCTATGATTACATGAATTTCTGAGCGTACAGTATCCAAAGTTTCGACATTGGCCATAAACAATTCTGCCGAAGAAACATCCTCTAAAGCGGTTTTAGAAAAGTCATAAACTCTCTGAAGGCGATTAAACAATTCTTGCCTTTTATTTTTAAGCTTCTTTAAACTATACGACATCTTTAATTTTGCAGCTTCTGCGGAATTTGGCATGTTATATAGTACAAAGTTAGGCAAGTACCAGAACTATTGAAAGTTTTATACTGACTACAACATAGAATAATGCTAATGAGTTAGAGATAACACGGGCGGCGGACGAACCTGTGTACGAGTACCTCTCGATAATATTAAGAATTAGCAGGTAGGCAGATAATATTTTCTGTGAAATGATCAAATGGTATAATCGCAGCGGATAAATTAACAGAATGGCGTATTTCACTGTAGATAATTTATAATTTCCAGTATATAGGAAATGGAATCACTAATATTTTGACGAATGCGGGGTTTTAATGCATAGATAATGCAAATAAGAGCGGGAATGCGGGGTAATACTGCGGGCAGAGTGAAAATTAGAGCGGAATTCACGTGTTCTTTAGACAAAGAACATGAAGATAGCGGTTGGAAATACCAAAAAATGGTTATAGATCGCAGATCAAAGGGCCTAAAATGGATCTAGATCCGGCTCGAATGGCCAAAAAATGAGCACGCGATATGACGGCAGTGCTTTGTATCACCATAGGTTTTAAAAATAGCGGGAAGTGAAGAGAAATAATTACGAAGATGAAAGATCTGACCTTGGGAAGGAGCTGCATGCACCACAAACCACGCTTCGCCTGAGCCACCAAGTCTCTGGTGTTCTCCAAGATGGTTTTCTTCTTCCTCTTCGTGCCTGGTTGCGCTCTTCTCGGCTAATTTTCTTCGTAATAGTAATAGATGAAAATGAGGCGCACAGCGGGTGCGATCTCAAAATGGCGGGCGGTAGGGTCGAGGTAGGACCTAGTCGAATGACAATCAGCGTATACCTCCGGCGTGAAAGGCTTCTGATTGACGACTGATTGATTTGCGTCCAAAACTAAGCGGGTGGAGATGCAGCGAAAATGACAGTTGCAAATATTAATTCACAACTACCTCGCAGTATGAGAGCCACAAGAAGTGGCGCGAACACAATCTAAGATCACGCTTATGGAAAGTCCAATTAATTTTTAGTTACCGTAATATCAATAAAAATACGTTTATGTATACTAAGTGATATTAAATTTTTTTCATATTTTTTTATTGTTGTTCTTGACCAATTGCTTGCATTTCCAGCAAAAAGTTCTGTGCACGCCACTGTGTTTACTTACTAGAAAAATTATTGAATATCTGCTCAAGTAAATATGTAGATATAGCAATGATCTATTTTTAAATAGCATAGTTTTCATAGACAACGTCTCTGATGAGCTAAAATTTTAACTTATGCTGAAAGCGGCCGTTTTGCATTGAAAAAGATAATTTTTTTTTCGAGATACAGGTTTTGTTCCATAGTAAAAGTTGTTCTTTACCATTGACTGAATAAGCTCTTCAAATATGGTTACACCTTTCTGTTACACGTTGTATATAATATTGTAAACTGTGTATTAGTATTTATATTGACATGTTACAAGGTAACATAAGAAATTCGGTTATTTATGACGTATATATATATATTACACCACGTACGCCTTATCCTCTAGTTTACATTATCTTCTACCCAAAGATTGTTTGGAAGAAATCGCTTAAGCGATAAGACCGCCTATTGTACCCTCTCCGTTAAAAATATTTATAAATTCTTGTTTTGGTCCACAATAAAGAGTATTTATGTTACATTTGTTAAAGAGAAAGTAAATTAAAGTAAAGTAAAGTAAAGTAAAGTAAATAATAAATACTGGTATACATTACTCCTAGCTAAAACTTGTATTTTAGCCGTTGTGATTATTTCTTAATCCATTCATCCATCAGCCCGTATTTGTCCACTGCTGGACATAGGCCTCCCCAATATTACGCCACTCTTGGCGATCCTCAGTGATCCTCATCCAGCCGCCACACGCAACGTCCTTCAGATCGTCAGTCCAGCGGGCACGAGGGTGGCCTACGGTAGGCCGCCCTCGTTTTGTAACAATTTTGGAGAATCGCGCAAATAAAAGTCGCGACCATTATAGTCATACGTTTCGATTTGCAATGCCGTGCACTGCGGTTCTTTATTTTACGACTATCACCTTTATGCCGACATAGTAAGAACTGCCAAGGTAGACCGTGCGAGATGTGTTGGAGGTTTTACAACTTGGCCGGCCTGAATTTAGGCTCTCCGCTCTGTCTCTCTTTTTCTCTTCCTAAAAACTATTTCTGCGCAGCCACTGAAGAGATCGGAAAGGCTACTTCGTGCTGGCCAAGTTAAGGCGCTACGTAAAAGTTTTAGCGTCCCTGTTACTCCATATGCGAAAAAACCCTCAGTGCGAATGGGACGGATTCGTGGAAAAGTAGCAAAAAGTCGGTTATTTATTAAGCTATTTTGTCAAAAAGATTTTCAACTTTTTTTTGGTATCGCCTTAAATCGCGCGATCGAAAGGCTATAATATATTACAGTAATAAGGATCCGGTTAAGGCTCATTACGGATTCCATTTATTAACGGTTCCGTACATTTTAACCTTTGACACGCCATTGACAACTTTGCCAACATAAAAACCATTTACTTGATGTAGCTAAGAGTGTTTTCTGTGTTTGTTTTTTTTAAATATGAAAAGTTTTAATGTTTATTTTATTTTTGGCGTGGAAGGTTTAAACTCTATATTGCTTCACAATTATTAATTTTGTTACATTGAAAACGGTAAGAATGAGTTTAATTCCATAATCGGCAATAAAAAAAGTTGGGTAAACAAAACACAGGCCATAAATTCGGCCATTATAAACGCCTACTGTACTTCATAACGAGTTTTTGCCGTGTTCGTATTTGTTTGTATTTTTTATGGTTCTAAAAGTAGGTAAATTATAAAGTTTCATCTTTCTGCCGAATAGGCGTGCTTAACTTAGTAATATAATAAAAACGTATCAAAGTTTTAGTAAACCAAGTATTCATTATTTGCTTTTGAAAGTAAGTTCTTACTGTCCCTGCCTACTCGTATAATTGTTGTTAATTTGACATATAAATTTTGCAAAGCTCATATATTCTGCTTAACTTAATTTTGACCTTATACTAAACATTCTGAAATTCCAGCCAAAGGGTGATATTCCACCATCTGAATGCTCAGCAAGTGAGACTTGAAATAAATGGCAAGGAATATCTTGTATCTTGTCCGATATATACACTAACCTCTAGTAATACAAGTACCCTGGACTGGCTACGCCATACAACAATTTTGTGCCGGTTCAAAGCGCCCCCGCCGGGAGTACTGGGAATTAAAATTGACACAGATAACGTCATTGTCTCATTTCGAGTACGCTCACGTCGTCGCTCACTGCTGCGATCAGCGCCAAAATGGCAATAATCAGATTGCTTCATTATTACGTCTCAGTACCCAGCTCATCGTACTTGTATTTACTAGAGGGAACGGTTATATTATATCAATCTGACACATTATTTTTATTTCTTTTAAATATTTGTTTCATTTAGGTGCATTTATTATGACAAAGTAAAATCAATAATATATATGTTTGCGTAACTACATAATGCTTAATACATAGAGAAATTAGAAAATTATGGCAAGACATTGGTCTCAAAATATTATTTTGCCTACTTAAATCTTAAATTTGTAATATTTATTTTATTTACTTTCTCTTAAATATTTTATTTTTGCTTGATATATATCAAGTGATATGTATCAAAGGATAAATATTATGAAATATATCATTGATATTCTATACGATAATATAATTTTATCTTCAAATTCTGCATAATACTCATAAATATGTAACCTAAAACTATGTATGACGGAAAAAATAATCGTACCATAATGTTGTTTGCTCGCATTTCATATCCTGGTATCGCATAGCAAATGGTGGAGTGAGGTCATCCATACACACCAGAGAATGATAATTGCTATTCTGCCCGTAGACGTACTTTTCCCTGTGATTAGACAAGGGACCAAATGTCTAGATGGCGTAACTAATCAAGAGTAAGATCCAGGTCCTTGTTAATTTTGATAGTGACAATATAGGTACGAGTCACGCCGCCATCTCATATACTTGCTTTTTTATATTATTGCTAAAGATTTTCGTGAATAAAATAAAAATTCAACCAATTTGTTCTTTTTAGCTTGAAATCTCTACTGCTCTTAAGCGACTACGTCGATTTAATTAATTTATACATTGATTAACAGGTTAACTTGATAGCTATAAACCGAATATAGAATTTTCCAATCGAACAATCGCGTCCATGTGAAAAGTATTATTTTCTCCTATTTTGCGCTATCGAAGACGCAGCGAAATTTGCAGCTCGATGTGTGTATGTCGTAACAAATATCGACGGTAACGACCTTGGAAATTCTGGCTATTACGACGCTTGCTGCGTCGATAGGGCGAAATAGGAGAAAATAATACTTTTCACGTGGACGTGATTGTTCGAATGAAAAGTCTTATGTTACGTTTATTGCTATCAAGTGTATCTATTAATCAAAGCGTAAATGAATTAAATCAACTATGCGCTTAGAGGATAACTTGAGGACTGCCAAGAGTGGCATAATATTGGAGAGGCCTATGTCCAGCAGTGGACGAACACGGACTGATGGATGGATGGAAAAAACACCGTCCGGTTTAATTTCTTTTTTCATATAGAATTTTTGATGGTATGGAAAAGGAAAATGTTGCATATGTTGTCTTAGAATTAATAATTCATGTACAATTTTTCAATAGAAGGTACCCAAGCTTTAGAAAGTACTCATTTGGCGAAAATAAAATCCCTAACAGCCACTACGAAATACGCTCTGAAAACGTTAATTCAATACCGTTTTTGTCGATATTCGTACTGACACACATCGAACTGCTAATTTGGCGTTATTAAGCGCTTAAAAAAGTGGTTCTTTGTTCTTGAATACAAAGCATTCCTCTAATCTATAAGGGCGTCCCTTTTTGGGTGGAACTCTAAAACCGGTATTTCAAAACTAGTGTTGGAAGTTTCAGAAGGTGTATTCATCGGAAAAATTCACAAAAATTTAGCAATGTATCCAACTAAATATATTTCCTAGCGAGCATGATTTCAGTATAAAGTCAGCATAAACCAGTAGGCAACAACATTACTTATTCGTGACACAGCCAATAATTCTTATCCTGACTATTCAGGACCCTCCACTAAATAACTTTGGGACCCCAGGGTCTAGTGATGGGAAGACGCGAGTAATTTACCCGCTTGGTTAAGTACAAATGGGTTTTGTACGGAGATGAAATAATACTAGAAGAAATTTCGATTTTTGCTAAAGTAGTTATGGATTGTTTTATTTTGGATTTACTGATGATGGTTGATCAGTTTTGCTTACAAGTCAATAATAACAACGCAATAAATAATTAACGGGTGCACATACATAAAGACAAGGTTTACCTATTTTTGATGCATGCTAAAAGGAAAACTATTAGTCTAATATTCAGGTGTTTATACAGAGACATAAATATCTTATAAGGTATTTACCCACTGAAATTTTGATCTAATATTGGGTATTTACCTAACGAAATTTCCAACTAATTTGCAAAGTCACTTGACAAATATGTTGAACTGCCTCCCATTCAAACTTTCTGATTTGGGATTTGTCCGATAGATTAGGGTTTGGTAACAAAAACAAAAGCTTCACAGCAAAACAATTAAAACTTGAGTATGTATAAGTTTCTCAGTAAAATAAACAGGCACAAGTTTGCAATCATTTTGGGTAAAAATATACAATAAATTTAACTTTAAAAAGAAAGTTTATTTTAAAGCATTTTGCATATAATTTCAAGGAAGCTTTATAATGAATCCACACATAACAAGGCAAGGCAATCTTGAACCTGCTTTTCTTGTAATCTCACAAAATATACTGGTCTTGCTGAGGCCTGCAAAGCAAACCTTGTTCATACAAACGAAATACTAAAACCATTTGTGAATCATAGATATTCTTAAGATAGTGTGTGTTTATTCCGATTGGATTACGGAAGATTTTGGTTCCCAAATACATATATATTTTGAAAGCACACTGATTTAAAGACTACATACAAGTAATTTAAAATTTCCATAGATAGCTTATTATTATTACATTTCATGTTTAAATTAGTGTTCTATTTAATATATATTTGGGAACCTAGATATTCTGTAATGCAATCGGAATAAAAACACACTACCTTAAAAATATCAATGATTTACAAATGGATTTGGTATTTCGTTTGTATGAACTAGGATTGCTCCGCCGGCCTCTTAAGGCCCTTACTATTGCCAAATGGGTACTTTCTAAAGCCTACTCCTCGTTTATGGCCAAACCAAAAATAATGAAAAAATGTATTATGAATAATCAACTCTTAGACAACATATGCAACAGTTTTCTTTTTCATACCACCAAAACTTCTACATGAATTTTTTTTTTTTACTGAATGGTGTTTTTTGACCTCAAATTCCCTAATGCTCCTGAGTGGCTTGGCCGATTGAATTCATCTATGCTTTGATAAATAGATAAACTTTATAGCTATAAACATAACATAAGATTATTCAATCGAGTAATCACGTCCAAGTGAAAAGTATAATTTTCCCCTATTTCGCTCTTTCAAGGACGCAGCGAGCGTCGTAACAGCCACTATGCATTGCGCGCTGATATAAACGTTATTTCAATGTCGTTTCCGTTGATATTTGTAGTGACAAATATCGAGCTGCTAATTTCGCGATTGTAATCGCCTTAAGGGGAACGAAAATACAAACAGAAATAAAATGTCAGCTTTCGGATGATTTTGTTGCAATAGTTAGGTTACGTATAGCCATAAAAAAAATACATGTTTTTGGTTGAACTTTAAGGTATTCATTTTCCACAAACCACGTTAATCGATTCATATTTGTACTGTCAATGAATTTTTTTGTAACCCCCTATTGCACACTTCTTATCGATTTTGTTTCAGGTATCGCTTTCGCGATTTTGTTGGTTTTTTTTTAATAAAATTAGTGTGAATGATATCTATTCATTTTCCAAATACCACGTTATTCGGGTCAAAAAAAGCACCCCCTTTTTCCAAAAATACGTAAATCCACTGATGCAGTCAGCGGCAGCAAGATATTGTCAGTCTACGCCTAGCGTTGGCGCCCGTAAGACGTGGAACCTGTGCCCTTTTTTGCAAGCTATAAATATCTCCCAAAACTACTTCAAAACACATTGAAATTAATTTTATAAAGTAATATTTCGAGGAGCATCATATTCCTGCCGTTAAAAACTCAACAAAATATGCGTATGAGTGATTTAGCTACATCGTGCCATAGTCATAACAACAAAACTGAATGAATTTGGAATGAATTCATACTTTTATGCGGGAAAATAATATATGTTACTCTAAAAGAATAATTTTGTGATCGTTATTGAAACCCAAATTAATTTACTTATACTTACTGAGATCTGTAACAAAGGTCAATGACCTTTTCGTGAAATTACCCCCTAGTATTGGCTCACCATTTCAGGTCCAATAAGTGAAGTTTTTTGCAAATTATATAGGTACACTTTTGGGATAAATCGCCAAGCATTTAAAATATAAAAATTTATTTTGAAATATTTACAGTGCATGGCAAAATTATTAGATCGTAGATAATCCTGTCGGTACATGTTCAGGTTCTGTTACGCGAAATGAAACCAATGAAACTCTTTTAGGATTAATTTGTTATCCCTATGTTTGTCTGTCTGTCCGTTTGTCTAGACAATTTTTTCTGGGTAAAATTAATAAATACCAATATAAACGGCCCTCTATAGAGCTGTAAAAATATACTTTTGACGTTTTTATTTAAAATATGTTTTAGGTTTTCACGTTTTTTTTTCATACAAATTTTCTCACTATGAAAATGTAGGGATGAACACTTGAGATAATATTTTGCATTTAAAAGTCAACACAGAAAGGAATTGTTGAACAAATAATGTAAAAAATATGAAAACCATGTTGTTCTATTCTAAAGGGATTAATTATCTACAGTTCAATGTGGCGATAGCTTTGTTTATTTTTTTCCTTGAATTATTTTTTACTAAGATAACAAATAGTTTAATACAAGGTTTTCCTTAACAGGTCCCTTTACCCCTGTATTTTTCTTAAAATTCATACAATAGGTATAAACCGAATGTGAAGTCTACAGCTTATTTTCTTCATATCTTTTTTCATGAGTATATTCTAGTGACATCTAACTACGTCTCTATACAGCCCAAAAAGCAAAATTTGATAAAACACCATCATAATAGCTGTCAGGATATCGTCAATATTGCCTCGTTTTTACGCAAAGTTTAACAAGTTTGTATATTTTTATCTATACTGGAAATAAAAAAGAGAGAAATACAGGCGTCGTTCATGTTAAGATGACTAAGTTTACACACTTTGCTAACTATAAACAATTACCGTTTCATGGAAAACTGTTTTGACCTGAAACCATTTCACAAATTCAATTAACTTATTTTGAATATCTTGTCATCTTGCACTTCTTGATGAGAAATACAATTTCAATAAGTAAAAATACAACTTATAGTTAAAAGTCTGCTGTATGCATTAACATATTTTTAATTATATTACAATAGTAATAAAATAATTGGCTTATCCGTCGTCGTGATACCAGCCGTAAATTTCTAAAATAATCTGATATCACGCTTATGGAAAACCCAATTATTTTGAAGATACCATAATATCATTAAAATATGTTTATGCATTTAGCAAACTTTTAACAATTAATTGTCTTAGCTAAAAGTTGTACTTTACCGTTATAATTATTTCTTAATATTTTGTTACAAATTCGGAGAAATAGCCCTTAAGGAAAACCTTGTATGAAAATATTGGTTATCTTTGTAACAAAGAAAAAAAAAAATAAACAAAGCTATCGCCACATTGAACAAACAGTAAATTATTAATCCCTTTAGAATAGAAAGATATGGTTTTATATTTTTTACATTATTTGTTCTACAGTTCCTTTCTGTGCTTTCTTTCAAATGCAAAATATTATGTGAAGTGTTGATCTCTATATTTTCATAAGGAGAAAATTTGTATGAAAAAGTTAAACAAAAGGCCATAAAAACGTTATAATATGTATATTTTACAGGGCTGTAAATATTAGCATTTATTGATTTTACCCAGAAAAATTGCCTAGACAAACGGACAAACAGACAAACATAGGGACAACAAATTAATCCTAAAAGAGTTTTGTTTTTTCATTTTGCGTAAAGGGACCTGAACATTTCAAACTATGATACAAATAAATTTCTATATTTTAAACACTTAGCGATTTATCCCAAGGGTAAACAGGTGTCCCAAAGTCAACTCTTTCCCTTGGAAGGCTGGTAGGCCAGCTCATGACTGACCAGAATATCAAATTATGACCTCAGCAAAAAGTAGATAGTCGTCGAGTTGATGGTACTTTTATAAATTCGAATAGATTTTTGAGAGTCAAAGCTAACCAGTTCTAAATTCTAAGAATAAAATTTTTGTTGCGCAACTCTGAATAGTCATGCTATTGATAAAGTCAAAAATAAACCTTGAAATGCTGTTACATCAGGAAGAAAAATAAAAACCCAATTTATGAGCAATTTTTTGCAATTACGTTAGTTCGATACCACACCCTGAAAAAAATGTCCTATGTTAGTTTTGCAAATTGTCTTAAATAACGGCTCATCAAATATTGTTTCTCAAATGATCTGGCAATTTCTGTGTATTACTTTTGAAAAAAAAGTTATTGCTATTTTACTACCAAAGGAGCTGCGTATTTTTTAAAATAATTAGAATTTAGAATGAAAGAGTGGCGGGCAGTAAAAATATTTGACGTTCATTAGAAATGCCATTTAACACGCGTTAGAGTGAGATAAATAGTGACGCTATTTAAAATGAGTTTGAATGAGATAGTAACGCAGTTAAACGTGGTTGAATGAGAGAGGCATAATTTTGATATAAGCTACAGTGAGATAGATAGTGACGTGGTGCATTCCTTCTGAGAATATTTGTTAGTTTCCACTTTTTGTAATAACAACTTTAGTAAAAAATTTTTGTAAAGAAATTTTTGGTCCAATTTATTTTCCCGCAAGTGTAAAACCAGCTCAACGGGCGAAAAATATTTAAAGAATGGGTAATGGTGACAATTAACCGTCACAATATTATTATGTATCTCTAAAGGAGTGTCTGAAATGTTCCGAGGGTCAACTGATAAATCAAACACTCAAAAAACCACTTTTAGCCGACCATAATAAATTTACGTCCCGACGTGATAGCAAGTAGGATCAATGCCGTGTGACGATGATCGAAATACACTAATAAATTAGATAAAATAAAATACGTATTACTTTTGACCCTGCCTCGTCCACTCTATTCGTATTTTTGCTATGGTGACGCGAGCTTAGAGACCGGGACGAATTTCCCCCCGCGCGCTATCGTAAAATAGAATAAGCCACGCCCGGAACTGGTTTTTGTTTTGGCTATGTCATACTCTTAAGAGTGTGGCCTCCGTTTGCAAGTTTTTTATTACCCGTCCAGCACAAAAATTCCAAAGACAAGGAGTTTAATAGATTTTTATAGAGGCGATTATATTATGTTGGCTCATTGGCGTATTTGTCTTCAATGGCTAATACTAATAATCACGCACCGAAACAACAAATTAGAGGGTTTTTGGCTAATACTGAAATATTTAGCATGCAAAAAAATATTGAATTTAAGTAGGTTCCTTGCATATTTATATTTATCTATTTTATGAAATAAAAAGGCAAGTCGCTCTCTTAAGACGCCTCAACCTGGTAAATTCTCCATACAAAAGGTAAAAACTGATTGTAAAGTCAACAGATAACTTTCTTCATATATTTTTGTCATAAGTATTATCTAGCAACATCTAATCCGTCTCTTTAGAGCCCAAAAAGATACATTTTATGAAACGCCATCATATTAGCTGTCAAGATATCTTGAATATTGCCTCATAAAAAAAAACCGCCAAGTGCGTGTCGGGCCATGCGCAGTGTAGGGTTCCGTAGTTGTCCTGCACAATATGCGGACTTCTTCTCAAAGTACATTTGATCGCGCCAAACTTCTATTACGCTCGAAAGTTGCTCTTCCCAAGAACGGCCCATACATTTTGTTTCTGCTGATGCAGGTTCCTTGTTGTTGACTATGGAACCCTAAAAACGAGGAATATAGACGTGTCGGTCATGTAGAGAAGACCAAGTTTACACACTTTTTTGTAAGTAAACAGTTACAGTTTTTTGAAAAATTGTTTTTACCTGAAACCATTTCACAAACTCGGCGCTGGCCTAATATCGGTTTGAATATCTCAACATCGCAAACCACTTGATGAGGGATGGCTTGGATTATGTTGTAGGGGGTGGTGCGATGAAGGGAATCTCGAGTTTAGTCGTGAGTACTCGTATGACCTCAGCGTTTTCTGTCGGTGTTTTTGTCGACTGACAAATGGAAGATTTGTTTTGACGTGTTGGAAGTTGGAACTTGGGTATTTTGTGCATTTTACTATACATTTTATTTAATTTATTTGTTTATCGGTTTATTTTGTCTGTATTATGTTTATTGTCATGTATGCACGTATATGTATTAAACGAAGTTTGAATGTGTAAATAATTATATCTTCGCGACATTTATAGGTAGGTGGTAGAGCTGATGCCCGGCTCGATTGTAGAGGTACCACTTGTAGAGGTACTTGGAGACCCCCTCGAAGTAATTCGGGGGAGAGTAAGAGGACAGCTCACAGGCAAAATACCAGGAGGCCCACCATGCCTGGGACCGATGGATGACGGTATATCCATCCCTTATAGCCGGGCCTTGTATGGAACAGACTGGTGACGGGCAGCGGCGTCAATGGTGCGAGGGTTCCGGCACCGTGCTCACCAACCCGCCTGCCCAGCGTGTGTGAGTATGGGCAATTCTTCCAGGATGACCGCCGGTAGTGGCAAAGTCCTGGAAAGGCTTATGTCCAGCAGTGGACGAACTAGGCTGATGGATGGATGGATGGACATTTATCACAGGGGGTTGTCATGTTAGAGGTGTTTTCGCGTATGGATTGTGAAATCTAGGTCTCAGTCCACATTAAGCAGGGTGATCGATGGTGAGCCCTATCAGCGTACTTCTGGCACAAAAATGGGCGTGGGTCCTTTTCAAGTGGTTAAAGCACGTAGACTCAACAAATATTCCCACGGGATTTTAACCCGCGATCTCCGAATTTGTAGTTGAGACGTTCGAACTACTAGTTCACAGAGGGGGTCACGACACGAAGTTACAATAAAATACTAGTGGTCGTTTACAGAGCCACAAACTGTTCACAGAGTCCGTTCCGGTGGGCCAAACTAAAATGGCTTCTATATTCACTGTGTGACAGTCTACGCCACCATAATACACATTATGTCTTTCTGTCTGCCATGATTGATTATATGATTATAAATAATTTGACTAACTGCGAGTACCACAACACTACTGGTACGGAACCCTAAAACCATGGTAAATTACAAAAATACCAACAGATGTCATAGCAACATTGCCATGATACAGACAAGCCGTAAAAATGGTAGCACTTGTCTAAAAAATTCGGAACCCTTAACTGCTTTATTTTTCCTGTAATCTGTAGTAGGTATTAGTTTCAACTTAAGGCGCTCTTATCCCAAAATCAGTAATTTCAAAGTCAAATAGAATTTTCAAATATCGTCTAAAACTTCCAAAAAATAATACGCAATATAGTTCGAACCTTTATCTAGGTCTTCCACGCATGTGTTACACGATCAGAAAAACTTTGCTCGATAGAAATAATTCATGAACACAGCATGTAATAAGACCTTTCAAATCATGCCATTTCCATAATTCCACTCTTTTATTAACGAAACATATCTGGTAATATTGCTCTTTAAATTTTCTAGGTCGACCACGTAAGTGGGTTTTAATAAACATATCCCTTATTTTTACTACGCCTTTTGTCAGTCAATAATAACGTACTGCTTGCCTGCTTCGGGTGGCACACACAAATCCAAGATGTTGAAACTTGAAAGAGCTCAGAGGGCCGTTCTAAAAGTAATGAATTACAAACCATATAAGTATCCGACTAAAGACCTTTATGATGAAAATTCGGTCCTAACAGTAAGACAACTTTTCATTAGAGATGCCATAACAAACCTACACAAATATCCAACTAAGCTATCGGACAAAGATAGACGTTTAGATATTGTTTTTAAAACACCGCATTGCAAAACCACCTTTGCTCAAACCTTTAGTCGTTTTTTGGGACCCTTCCTATATAACAGACTAAGCGCATCTACGGAATTGCGAAAGCTATCTCTACGGTCTCTAAAGCAAACCCTGAATAACATACTAGGGCGCTTAGATTATGCAAATACAGAAAAGTTATTAGAAATAATTAAATAAGGGTACTTACTATACCAGGATCAAAAACAGTCTCAAATCACTTTACTTTCTCCAAACTACACAAAATACACACATACTCGCACAACACTCAACTAATTTTACGTATTTAGATGTCCTCAGCACACACAATATTTATATGCATATCTGTACTTATATATTATTATATGTTCTTCCTTATAAATAAATGATTATGTACAAACTTGGTAATTACATATTTATTAGGTTTATTTATTTATTTATTTAAAATACTATGTACACTTAATGTAAACCAATTGAAGGTTATGAACGGCAAACTACATGACCGTCAAACAGTTTTTTACTAGCACGGTGTGTAGTTTTCGACCCTTGATACCCGTAAATTATTATGTGCATTAATGTCTAATATATTTAAGTATATTATTTAGGATAGTAAATTAAATGTATATACATATAAGTAAGTTAAGATAGCCCTAAGTAATATAATAATGTAACGCACAAAAATACTACATTATGTACTTTCTTTCTGAAATAAATTCATTCATTCATTCATTCATTCATTCATTCATTCATTCATTTTAAACAATTTAAAAACCGATAAAAACAACGAAAAAGTACAAAAGTGTGGTTATTTTCTTTACTCCTTACACGTAAAGAAAAAGACAAAGAGTCACTCTTCTGGGATAAGAACGCCTTAATACTCGTATTTCATATGAAGAGTACAGGGAAAGAACAAGGAATGTCACATCGTAAGGAAGGGCTAAAATAAATATGTAAAAAATATATATTTTTTCGTTTATTAAAAGGCATAGTAACACCTTAAAACAGAGTTTAGCGAAAAAGAAAATACAATCTTATTTAACAAGTGGAAAAAAAACATATTCAAATTATCCCCACATTTATTTTAGTCCGAAAATAAAAAATCTATTAAAGTTATATATACATTTATTCTAGCCCTTCCTTGCGATGTGACATTCCTTGTTCTTTCCCTGTACCCTTTATATGGGGTCAGAGTAAAAGGGTCGTGCGTGACAGACAGGCAGACAGACGGAGGACAAAGTGATCCCATAAAGTTTATAGTATAAGGGTTCCGTTTTTTTATTTTGTAGTACGAAACCCTAAAAATAACGAATTAAGTTGGTGCCAATGCACAATCTGATGAGGATTTTTATAAAATACATATTCCAAAATGTTTCTTGTTTGCCTTCACTCTACTGTGCTTAGGACGCAGCTGTATTTAGTCCAATTTGTGCCCGAACCACACCCATAGGCTTAGATTCTACTATGAATGGGGAGGGATGGGGAAACTTTTTCCTTCGCGTGCCAATACTTACTAGCAAATTTTTGGCTTAATTATTTACTGAAATAAAAATATTAGTATGTATTTCTGAAATACTAATTTATTGTGCAATAACACAAAATAACTTTTGAAATAAGGAAGAGATTGCAAATTACAATTAAATTAAACTTTCAAGTTAGCTGCAAAATTTCTAACAATACGAAAACTTCACTTGATTTTTGTTTGATGGTCGCGGGCCGGATTTCAACGTTTCGCGGGCCGGAGATGGCCCGCGAGCCGTAGTTTCCCCGTCCCTGTTCTAAGGCTATAGGGCTCACCACCCATCACGCTGGGACGTGATAAATGTGGGTGTACGAAAATGGACTGTGACTTTCATTTCACAGTCCACACTTCGGAATGCCTCTGACACCGCCTCAGGGATTCATGTCGTGACGATGTATGTTAGATTGTCGTCATATTGTAGAATTTGGCATAATACAATTTACCTACTCCGCTCCACTTCGCTTGGCTCCTAAAATGTATTTACAAGAATTATAAATCGCCCCACTCGTCGTCGCGCTTATTTTTGACATTTTGGAAATAGAATTCCGATTTCATGCTTTACAATTTGCCGGATTTAAAAATGACGATAGCATAAACAATTGCGCCATATCAAATGTCTTGCAAATTTGCGAATGATGCGCCTTGAATTAAATCCACAATCATAGCACTTATTGACAAGATGTAATGACGAGAATTAAACAATTCGCAAATTCAATATACTCTATGCCGCGAGACTTAATTCACGGCGCGGATTTTATATTTTTTCCACACTTACTGTACTTAATTATTCTTCTTTACATGAACGACGTATGTATTCCTCTCTTTTTTTATTTCCAGTGTAGATATATATTATACAACTTGCTAAACTTTGCGTAAAAACGATGCAATTATTCATGATATCCAACAGCTATTATGATTGTGTTTCATTAATTATTGATTTTTAGGCTATATAGGGACGTCATTAGATATCGCTAGATAATACTTATGAAAAAAAATATAAAGAAAATAAGCCGTTGACTTCACATTCAGTTTTTACATTTTGTATAAATCTTAAGAAAAATCCTGGCATATAGGGGCCTCTTAACTGCGTTCTTCGGTTGGAAATACATTTTTTTTTAATCAAAATATATATTTTTTCAATGCAATTGCTCGTAAAGGCCCACTTTCTTTGCATCAAAACCGAACAGAAAGTCTATTTTTTTACCCTAGGGCTTTATTAATAGTATTTTATTTAATTTATTTACAATGGTTGGCTAACCTGCAGCCTTTTCTGTGTACCATAAATGTTATACTTTTTTTTCCACTGTTTAACGTCTCTGGATACAGTCCTTTTGAGCCAATCATAATTTAAACTTCACAAGATTATATGTGTTTTATTTCCTCACACTATGCATTGAAAAACGTAGTATGATACGCGGGCGTAAGAGCAATAAATTACTCGGTTACGTTTAAAACACTCGCTACGCTCGTGTTTTAAATCGTCCTCGTGATTTATTCCTTTTCGCCCTTGTAGCATAAACTACTATAAATACATTGCTTAAAAGTACAGACCATGTACATTTTTTAAATTTAAGGGGTGTCTTTATTTCTCCCAAAGAACCCTCGAAAGTCTTTTTCGTGTCCATCCTTAAAGTACAGAAGGCTTTGAAAGATTATCCTGCTTAATCTGTTCAAGTCTATTATCGGTCCACAATCAGAGCAGGAATGGAGCGTAAACGTTCAAGTTACGCAAATACTACAGTGCGACAAAGCTCTTTTTGGCGCCTGGATTGGTCCTGGCCAAAATCAGAACTATAACACCCCTATCCTAATAAAAGTTTACCCTTGTTTTAGAGCTGCTTATTATTTATTCTGTGGCCACGTGCCAAAAGTGTCATGTCGCACTGTATATGAAATGACAATTACCAATGATAAGGTGTGCAAAAAAACGTAGACTTTTTCAGTATTGCGACATTATAATGCGGAGAAAAACAGTACCTAACTCATTAAAATAATAAAAATAGAGTAATAGAAAAGCCTCATGTAAAATAAAATTGCCAAATAGTGAAGATTTGTCATATAAAATTTGTTTTTATAGAACAGTTAAAACAAGATTTGGCAAATAGTTCAGATAAATCAGTGATCATTTTTCATATCTGGAGAAGCTACATTATTGAACAGAAATGGCTAAAAGATTAGATTACTTTACGCGAAGGGTATAAGTACGTAGGAAATTAATTAATTGGTGCTGCTATGCTAACTGTGCTTTCCATTTCTAATCTCTTCTGCTAACTGTATTATATTTTTTTTTTTGCTTGAAAAGCAAGCAATTGGTCAAGAACAACAAAATATGAAAAAAATTAAATATCACTTTGAAAAAAACAAATTTGTATGACGCCAGGGTAGACAATGTCTACCCTAGAGTGAAAATTTCGAATACAAACTTTGTGTTTTCAAAGTGATATTTAAATTCTTTCAAATTTTTTTATTGTTATTCTTGACCAATTGCTTGCTTTTCCAGCAAAAAGTTCTGTGCACGCCACTGCGCCCCTTAGTATCAAAACTAATCAAAAGGTGCTTAAAAATAAGGTTTGTGCATCCTATGTTGTCACTATAACGTGAGTCAGCCTGATTTTATTGACGATCGCTTATTTGCCGCAACCTGGGGCATTTTCTACAGTCAGCACGTACAAAATGTTTCAGGTTGCGCGCAGCCAACTCTGTGTATTTTGATTTAGTATTGTTTCTACATAATTGTCTATAAAGCAATTAGTTGATATGTATTTATTTAACGCATAGTATAATTATCTAACCTCGTTTTTTATAGAACTGAATTCAGCTGGTTCATTAGACCTACAGAATATTCATTTGAATCAGGACATAAAAAGTATGTTAAGTGGAGGCGCGTCCTGCACCGTCACGGGTTCCGTTAATACCCAAGTAAGATATATGTATCATCACGAAATTAATCCCCGGGGGGTGTGCCAGAAGGGTTCTTAGAGTGAACTGTGAAATGCAAGTAACAGTCCAGACTCAGTACACCTGCGTTTCACCGACAATTATTACGTCCCAACGTGGTGGTGAGCCCTGCCGCCGTATTTCGGGCACAAATACACGCTTTTAGAACATGCAGGTTTCCTTACGAAGTTTTCCGTCACTGTTCAGCAAGTGGTTAGTAAGTACCATTGTCGCCGCACAGGTGACTCACATGCCACCAGCCCTCTGCCGGTGCGAGAGTCATGATTAGTATCGCTCGAAACGTTGGAGGTGAAACATAAGAATTTCTGTATAGAGAAAACCATTATAGATCAATAATACACTAAAATGGTCCCCAGATCCCAAACTATACTTTGACATGCGGATCTATATTGAAAATGCAGCATTTTATTTTCAAGCGGATAGTAGGGACATTATTTGTAAACGCTGATCTCATTATTCTTAATATCCAACAAACAGACTATGACTTTTCATTGTTTCAAAAATTTTTGGAATTTCCGTATATATTTTAATCGCCTAATTTACCTACCCAACGAAATATTTTTCAAAAACGTAGCGCAAGGAAATCTGGAGTCTCTTTCAAAGGTTGATTTTCCAAAAAACGCTAAAACGACTTTTTTAATTTTCAATCAACTTTAGACGTACCAATTTTCATGGTTTCAACTACACACATACAAATATTACGGATTTTCTACAAAAAATTCTACCTTAATTGAGAGATGATTTTTCAAAAACGTTGAATTGGTTTTTTTTTCTCTAACCATAAGGCAATATACGATTTTCATTGTTTTAACTACTAAAACAAGCAATTTCCTGTAAAAGCTTTCATCCACCATTTGACCTTATGGCATTCTTAGTTGCCAACCAAAAGATTTTACACCAATTTTCATGGTTTTAATTACAATAATTTCAGATTTTCATAAAAAGTTTCATCCCCTAATTGGGATAAATTAGGCGTTGATTTTCTAAAAAAATGCTGTAACAGCTTCATTCTTTATTACCAAAACAAAATCCATATCAATTTTAATTTTTTTAATAGTGAAGTTTGCATTAAAACTTTTATCACCGCAGATTTATCACCCTATTTTACCTTAGGTAAGGGAAAATTTTAAGGGGTTATTTTCCGAAAACGCTGATACACCTCATTCTTAATTTTAAACCAAAATACGTCGTATTATCTTTGTAACTATAATAATAACGAATTTATCATACAAACTTTCATCCCTTCTTTTCCAAAAATGAATAAACCACGTCATTCCTAATTTTTAACCAAGAGGCTGAATAAGTATTAAGTTTAAAAATTTAAAATACAAAAATAACAAACATCGATAAAAAGTTTCATCGTCTATTACCCACATAGGTGTCGATTTTTAAATATATTTATTATTGCATAGTTTCAGTGAAGATGAAAATACAAAAAAAATTAAAAAATAATAATTCTGAGTCTGAAGTCTGAAGAGTTGTTGTTTCAAGATAGCAAGATACCTATTTATAAGACCAAAGTGATTCCTCTAATAATTTCTAAGGTCAAATATAAAACTAAATAATAATTGATGACCGATACAAAAAGGATGTGTTGTTGCATACTAAACGGAACCCTAAAAACACCGACCCTAACGACCTATTCTCAAAGCAAACGTGAAGTTAATGATACCCTTTATTTTCAAACATACCCACATGACTTGACCAAAACTTTTACCTCCTTAGGAATAGAGGTCAGTTTTGAAGGAAAAGTATAGGAGTGGAAATTTCACGGAAAAACAAATAGCTATAAAAATTTGCTTAACAGTAAAAAACGGTAGAGAAAGAATTAAAAGTACCTTTCTTGATGATCCTTATAAAAAGCAATGTAAGCTTGGGTAATCCGAGCTTACATTAAACATGTCTTTGTGTAAAATTTTCTAGGTTTTTTAAGTTAAACGGGCCATTTTTAATTAATTGTAAGCTCATATTGAACCTGTTTAGTATTATTTTAACGGTTTGTATAGTAACAGAAACTCTTCATATAACGTAAATTAAATATAGGAAAATATTTAAAATAAGTAATCAGATTCTTTGGAATCGCAAATCCTTGGAACAAGGAAAATAAATATTTAAAATAAGTAAATAAACAAATAAATTTTTGGTATCAATGGATTAGCCTTACATTATAAGTTTGTTTTTTTTCTGTCTACTTCGCTCTAATCAACAGCCGCGCACGCAAAACTTCAGTTAGTATAAATAAAGATAATGTCTATTTCTAGGGTAGCTGGAAAATCGGTCAATGACCTTTGCGCATTGCGTTAAGCGATAAAGATTAAATGGCGAGATTAGGGTTGCCAGATAGAAAAATTAAAACGGACAACAAATCAGTGCTACAAAGCAAAAAAAGTAAAAAAGGAAAAATATAAAAAATATTTTTATGTCTTATTTGTTAGACGTTTATCAGAACTACTTATTCAAGCTGATATTTGTATATCTTGCCAGCGTGCTTATACATGCAGCGCAAGTACAATGGATGAATGTGATAGCGATACCGCAACTCCACGCTAGAGAAATAGGAGAATAAACCATGTCACGTAGGTGTGGTGTCAATATGGTAAGTGCAAAATTTAATAATTGATAGGTAAGGGAGGACGGGGGGGTGAATTGTGAAAAAGGAAAACATGTCCTCCTTTAGGATACCATCTGGCAACCCTAGGTGGGATTGACGTATCGTTTTCTTTTGACACGTACAGTTTTTCCACCTGCCCTAGAAACAGACTTTAGATATGCACAATTTAAAACAACGGATTAAATATATATGTCGGATTCAGTCATGAGTATGGGAGGTTTCAATCATTGGCCGTCCGTATTCATGACACCGGAAGTTGTTGCGAAACGCAAGCGCCACCTAGTGGAGCTGTACGGAGTCTTGGAGAGGCAGCGTTGGGAAGTCAGCGATCATTCGGAACGAAACCATCGCAGAGAGTGCTAGTCTCCTCGGAACTGTACGCGTTTCGTGAACTAAAGATTTAATTGTGTTCGAAATCTTTCATTTTCTTTTATCATACGCCCACATACCTTCTAAAAACATGCCAGGTTCTGATCCGGAACCTCATGATTCGATATATATATATATATATATATATATATATATATATATATTTATATATATATATAAATAAAAGTATACCCTGACTGACTGACTGATCTATCAACGCCCAGACCCAACGGTTGGACCTCTTAACATGAAATTTGGACTGAGGTTCCTTGTATGACGTAAACATCTGCTAAGAAAGGATTTAAGGGAATTCCCACGAGATTGGCAAAAACGGAATACACACGAACAAAACTGTGGGGCGTCTGCTAGTAAAATATATTTAAATAATATCTTCCATACCAACACAACTCCACATGCGATTGTACTTTTGTAGCAGAAATCTAAAATTCGCCCGCTGCGCAGCAAATACACCAATTTTATTCAAAAAGAACAAAAAAAAAACGAAAATTTGAGCGTTCTGTATCTTGTTTCAGCATTTATCATGCATGACATGACATAAAACCTAAAATTAACCCAGTCAAAGAACGAAATTAACGATTTTTAAAAAAATATTCGGCCTGATACCGTTATAACTTGGTAAATGTTACCGGAAAATCTCATATAAAAAATGGATCTTACGAGAACTACTTTAATGTCAAAGCCATGGTGATTGCTTTTATTAATTGATTAAACCACCATTACTGAATCCCATACAAGCTTCTCGCAATCTTGCTCTGTGCAGCTGAAATTTATCCTTGATGATGAAACATGTGAGCTGTTTATAAGTATCTATATACTCTTTGTTAATAGTTATTATATTTTTATTAACAAGAAACATAAATAACATAAATAAGGCACTTAAACAATAAAAATAAAACTAAATAATAAATAATACTTAAAATAAACACTAACTACAAAGAAAATAAAATAAAAAATAGTCAAAATAAAATAAAAAATATTATATAAATCGCTGCCGCAGGGGAGGGTCCCCAACAGGCTGGTGGCGTTACCCCGTTGGATTGCGAGGCTAATACGCTGTCCGAGGTAGGCCCAAGCCCGCCGATCACCAGAAGCGTCGACCAAACTGTTTGTTTAGTAGTTATTTCTTAAATTTTTATGATGTCGAGTGTCAACTATTGCGTGTAACAATCATGTTAATTTTAAAGTTTGTTTTAAAAAGTATAGCCAACTATATGTATGACACAAAACTTGCCTCAGAAATGATCTGGTTCCTATACATTATTGGGTTGAAAGGATCATAGCAATTGGCGGCCCACAATTTTCTCGTTTTAATGGCATGTTCAAGGAATCAAAGTACATGTTTTATAGAAAGCGCAAAAAGTCGTGTATTAGGCACGAGTTTTTAAAGTCCAGAGGAAAAAGTAAGTTTGTCGGAAAAATTTATCCAATCAACGGTTTTGAACATGCCTTCTTATCTTAGATTTGTCGATGGCTGTCATTACCCAATGTGAAGACAAATTTTTTTTTTTTACTTTTTCGTTCCGTTTTGTGTTAATAAAGTTTACGTTATATAAACTTTAATAACACAAAACGGAAAGAAAAAATAAAAAGAAATATGCAGTTAAGCTAAGCTTTTTCAAACCTGAGTAACTTTTTACAAAAAAGCAGTTTCTCCATACCACAATAGTTTTGATACAGCTTTAATTTCAGCAGAACCCTTTATTAGGTTGATTTAATGATTTGAACATCACGGAATTCAGAAAATAACACTCGGTCAATTTGCAGTACTAGACCTGCCATTCGCCTTTTGTATGTATTTGATTAAACTTACTTTTATACTAAAATAGAATTTAACTTTAAAGCAAACTTAGTTGAAGAGAAAATCGATGTGCAATATGAGTTAATTAAAAATATATATATCGTCTGGGCGGCCAAATAAGTTTACTGCATGAAATTATCGCAGCAAAGTAGTACAGAAGACAGTGAAAAACAGAATAATTTCTTTGTTTCAGAAAATGTCAACAAGTTCCAGAAGGATAATAAGAAGATCCTCAATAGCCTAACGCCGATGATATCAATATCAGAAACTGAATTGAAATTATTTGGAAGCTCTCTAAAATGGAACGCAACAGACCCTATAGAAACAGAACTGATTATCGAAAATCTAAAAGACGAAAAACACAACATCACGAACGATATCTATCACGTATTAAAACCCCTAGAAGAAAACTTAGTTAGACATATGAATAATACATGTAAAAATCAAAGTAATAATTCAGTGGAATTAAGTGATTGTGATGACGGGAACGATTATGATAGTTTTGAAATAAGTGTAGTTATAGTACTATTTTTATTGATAGTGGTGACAGCAATTGGGAATACCTTGATCATTTCTGCAGTGGTGACAACAAAGCGATTGAGGACTGTCACAAACTGTTTTGTCACAAGCTTGGCTGCTGCTGATCTGATGGTGGGCATTTTTGTTATGCCACCCGCAATCGCTGTCCATATAACTGGTAAGTATCACACAAAAACAATATCATTTATTTTTATACGAGTTAGGTACTTATAATTATTATCATACAGTATAACTTTTTTGCAACATACCTTAGTAATTTTTAAATAAATAATATTTTCTGTTTTTGCGGCGACCAGCCTCAGCTGCTTTAGCACGCGCGGTAACAAATACTTCGTTACTGCTCCGCGCCTTCGTCTTTTTCTATACAATCTAGGAGTAGACAAGACTGTGTGGAGTCGGGGTGCTCTATATGCGGAAACTTTATGACGTCTCAGTGCTCAATTTTAGTAATTTTGGAGAAAATGCGAAATGATTAATTTTAAATTTCTATCTCTTAGAGGAATAATCTAGCATGGAGTCTATGCTAGTATAGCAACAAAATACATTTGTTTGTCCTATTTTTACTTATCGCCTTCTACAACGCGTTAGAAAGAGATGCATCTATAGCCGTTTTTCCTGATGTGTTTTATGATATTGTGTTTATTCCTTTGAGGGCTATCTACGAAATAGTGACAGCACGATTGACGTGACAATTTAAATACTGGCAGCTAAGAAACCAATGAGTAAAGTGGCAAAGTTTTTATATAGTCATCAAACGATATTGGGGCAGGCTGACCATTTATCATCCCGCCTACGTATTTATGATATAAAAATAGAAATGAAGTTAGAAGTTTTATATTGCAAAAGTGCCAAAATGTGCCGCAGCCGTCCATTGGTTTTTAAAGCTACTAAAGGTCGGCTGTCCCCACAAAAATTGGATGGGTTCAATTGCATTCTGAGGTAGGGTTGCTTGCAGTGGCCGCCCGGACTATGAAAGAAAATATAACAAACATTTTTTGTAGGAGTTGTATTACTTCGGTAAGAAGTAACAATAATGTAATATGTGTGGAGTAAATAGAATCACATTTCACACATCTGTCTAATGGACCATTTGACATTATAACGTCATGCGCGTCTAGCTCCTAGCCGGAGGGTTAGTTCGTAATGTAATGAAATGAATGACGACATATATTTCTGTCAAATTGTCATTGTCACCGCAGAATAGCCCAATAACTCTAAGACTGCGATAAGTAAGATAAATAAAAGATAAGACATTTTTTGATGTAATAAAATCGTACTATGAGATTTATGAGACATGGATCGTTGGTAGGGTAAAACCCATTGAAGTACAATGGTAAAACCTCATATTATGGTATGGTATGACATAAAAGCCGTTTCTGAAGGTTTTAATTTTAATTGTATTGCTGTCTAAACTTAAATTTTTCACAGTAATTAGCATCTCTTCCTATATATCACTTAAGAGGATGCCTTCCTTTTTCAACAGTTTTTGAACGATTATCACAATCTACCACAGACGCAATCAATATGAAACTTTTATAAATGTTTTTTCAAAACTTTTGCTCGACAGATTTTATTTTTGAAAATAGTCTCTTTTTGAGTGTTTTTTTGGTTTTGTGTTTAATCCATTTGATTTTTATGTGTCATATCTTACTATCAATACAAAAATCTTGTTTATTAACCGTTGTAAGTTCAAAAATGACTTAAATGCAATATTGTAGTTTTAGTCGATTAAAATTAGACTCTTTCTGAATCGTTTCGCGCGCATTTTGGCGCACGCGATTTTAAACTTTATGAAAGTTAGGCTACGGGTTATAATTGCAAAGCTGATGTGCGCCTAAGAAAGGCCTCGTCTTAAGGACTATTTTGCAGTTAATAAAATTAAGGAGTCAGCTTTTCTGTCTGTCACAGCCACGTTTATCCGAGATAGATAAAGTAAAGCTATCAACTTTGGAACAGTACGTGTAAGCGGATATTTTTTTCAGATTCACCTCAATTTTCTGCAACCCACATTTGAAATATACATAAATTATAATGTTTTTTTTTTCTTTTATCAATTAATTTGGATAAATATGCAGAAAATCTACGTCCTTATTTCGGAAAGTATGCGACCGAAAAATAGTAAATTTTCAACGCTATAAATTGGAATGTAAATAAAGCAGAATAATAAATATAGAACATAAAGTGGCACGATTCAAGTATGAAAACCTTCGCGAGCGACTCGCAAATACTCGGTTTTCTAAAAGAATACGACTTCAATGATAATTTAAATTCGGACCACGCTCTGTGGTCGGTTAAAAGAGTACTTCTATCCAAACTATAGGGAAAAAAGTGTTTTTGCCTTAAAGTTGGCTGGAGAATTAAATTTATTATTAGATATATCATCACGACATGAATCCCTCAAGGGGTGTCAGAGGTGTTCCAAGTGTGACTGTGAATAACAACTCACTGTCCACAATCGGTACACCCACGTTTAACTAAGGATTTTTACGACCCAACGTGATGAGTGGTGAGCTCCATCGCAGTAACTCAGGCACAAATACATGCTTTTTTACGGCATGCAGGTTTCTTTACGATGTTTTCCTTCACCGTTCAACAAGTGGTTAGTAAGAACCATAGAGATCTATAGAGAGGGCATAGCCGCAATGACCTTGTCGCCGCACAGGTGACTCACATGCCACCAGCGCTCTGCCGGCGCGAGAGTCGTGATTAGTATCGCTCGAAACGTTGGAGGTGAAACATGGCCAATAAATTGTGTTTTCTTGCATATAAAAATGAGGAAACTATTTCACAACCTATATTTATACTAAAAAGGGGGTTACATTTCATCGGTAAACAATTCTTACAACCAGTATAGTTAACAAACATCACACTTAAGTTGGGTCCAATCATTGCAACATACATTGCTATTGCTACTTTGAAGCGGCGACACTGGTTACGGAAGGAATCACTTCTAGTAACTATTTATTCAGATTTCAATGGTAAGAACAAACTATGCACAAAGATTGAGAGGCCTTGTAACCCTGAGCTACCGCCGCTACTTATTAAGAAGAGCGAAGTGAACGAAGTTCTCCGAGTCTACTTGAACAATCATGTTGTATGTATGTATGTATGTATGTATGAATGTTTGTCCGACAATAACTTGAGTATCGTTGATAGGAACGTCATGAAATTTGGTAGGCGAGCATTGACGTATACGTCAATATAAGAGAGTAAATGAGACAAAAATATTTTTTAAGTTCGAACATGAGCCAAATCGAACAACATCGAATCGCGATTTCAAAGTTTGGGGCGAACTACTAGAATTAATCTAAATTTATAAAAAGGGCTTGATTTGTATTAGATTTGTTAATATTTGTTGAGAAAAATATAAATTGTTACAGAAAAACTAACCAAGTCTGACTATCGTAAGATGAGACTGTGTTTTATGGGACTGGAATTTATTTTATTTAAACAACCTGGCAGCCCTGAAAATAATATCACTGCACAAAGTATAAAGATGGAAATGTGCGGAATGTGGAATATTTGTTTAATTGCAACAGAGAAATAAGCTCCGTGATCGAAGAAAAAAAAAAAGTTAATATTTTTCAAAAAGTTGAAAATAGCAAAGTGACTCCTTTTAAGCCTGAAAAGGCCTGCGTCAGGAGGCCCCGCTCTTCTTTGAAACACTTATTCTAATAATAACAATATTCTGCTTAAAGCTACACAGAGGAAATGCATTAAAATAGGTATTTAATTTATGCATTAAGGTTGTGTTTTGTATAAGTTCTAAAGTATATTATGGAATGTATACTTCTATGTTGGCATCTCGTTTAGGGGGGCATATTCAAAACATTTACGTCACTTCCGTGATCGATTTTACAAAAAAAAGTATTTTCGTGTTTATAACTTGAAAATAAGCACTTTTTTAAAGTGGATTTCTTTTCAGGAAATAACTTTACGAGAAGCTTATTGACTTGACCTGCGCGTTTGTGACAGCTATTTGATTTATTATTACAGATTATTTCTTATATAATTAATTCATATGACAAAAAAATCTTAACTTCAATAATTAAATAATAAAAAGAAAACTTAAAATAAAAACTAAGTAATCCTAATAATTCCTAATACTTGAACATTCTAAAAAATATATAATAAACGAAACATTTTACAAAAAAAAAACTTCATCCATATCGCTGCTATTAAAGTGCGTTTCATAAAATAATACCTATGCCGTAATGTTGGCACCAACGACTTGTAAACGAGATGATTGATGATTGATACGGAACCCTAAAAAATTTTAATTACCTCGTGAGGGATTGCGCCGACATATTATTACGAAAATAATTTTTGAAACTGTCAATGTCTCAATATCAAACAAACAGTTTTCCGTTTAACAATTTACCCGTTCTTTTGTGATTCTGTGGTTAAATAGGATGCAGCTGACCCCTCGCCTGGACAGCTGGTGCCCTACAAAAAGCGCTGCAGGTGTCTGTAGCCCGGTGATTCGGTGCCGCCGCAAAAGCATTTTGTCCCCGGTCGTTAAGCCTGCTCTAGCCACTAGATCCAAGCTCGGCAAAGTACAAACAGAGTGCGCTGTGCAATCTGTGCATCAGTAGCCGACTATAAAGCAGGTTGCAAACAAGATCTAAGCTATGCCGAAGCTAAGCCAAGCGAGCTGAGCTAAGCTTCGACTATCCTTGTGAATTTGTGAAATTTGTCATTTTTGAATGTCGAATACGTCGCATGCTGTCGATTTGGAAAATTGAAACTCTGCATACATACGAGTACATATATTTTGATCCTTTATCTTAGGTACGATTTCCATCGTTTTAACCTATTTATCATTTTAAAATTATTAATATATGAATGTGTAATTTATAGTTATGATACCCTGTACACCTAACTACAAAAACATGAAAAAAATGTTTTTCGCCCTTTTCTGGTCAAATACCTAGTAGATATGGTTAATAAAATTCAGAGAACCATCTAAATTGTTTTTGTAAAATTCATTATTTTTATTTATTACTTAATTTAATTCTTTTTATACGTACTTAATTTATTATTTATTTTAAATATAAGTTTGGTGGTAGAGCTGATGCCGGGCTCGACTGTGGAGGTACCACCATCTTACTTGGAGACCCCCTCGAAGTAATTCGGGGGAGAGTAAGAGGACAGCTCACAGGCTAAAAACCAGGAGGCCCACCATGCCTGGGACCGATGAATGGCGGTATATCCATCCCTATTAGCCGGGCCTTACATGGAACAGACTGGTGACGGGCAGCGCGTCACTGGTGCGAGGGTTCCGGCACCGCGATCACCAACCAATGGGCAATTCTTCCAGGATAACCGCCGGGAGTGGCAAAGTTCTGGAAAGGCTTATCTCCAGCAGTGGACGAACTAGGCTGATGGATGGATGGATGATAAGTTTGAGACGCGGAATGTCGTTTTATTTTGGATTTACTAACACAGGCTGTGAGGAGGACAGTTACTGTTTTGATTGCTGCAGAATTAAGAGAAATGTGAGACACGACTCTCTGACTACGGAAGCGAAAGAAGCAATGGTTACAGAATATTCTGGAAGAATCGCGGCGCCAGCGAGCCTTCACGGCGTAGGCTTCCCTATAAATTCTAGCTTAGTGAAAGATCTATTAGAAATGCTAGGATATTAGAATTTTAAAAATAGGTAACAGAAACATTGATTCGCTGCATACTCAGCCGTTTGCTGCAGCTTCGCTGAGTTCCATTGATTGAAATACGGACATAGAGAAAAATTGTTCTATGTATTAAACTTTGTTGCAAAATACAAAAAAAATGTAAGAGCCTCACACATAAAGCCCACTTGTTGTAATGTGAAAGCAATTTAAGGAGATTTGAGATAACACCTAGTCAAAAATATTATCCTAAATAACACGGAAGAGTTAATGAATAGTGTTGATGAAATAAATAAATTCAAATTTCACTTATAATATTAAAATACTTTTATGTTTAAAAATACGTAAACTATTGTGAGACATTTATCTTATCCAAAAGGTGTATTTTGGCTATATTATAATTATTTCTTAAAACGTTGTAACAATAATTTTGATGACCCTTCCCTTGTGTAATATTTTAGTTAATTATATACATAGGCAGTTTTAAAAGCAAGGCCAGTTGAAAATAAAGATTAGTTTTGTTTGGTTTGATTATATTGTTTGACTTTTTCATCGAACAATTTTTTTGGTAGGTACCTATGAGGTATAGTATCTATAAGAAGTTATAAAAAAAAACAAGACATTTTAAGTAAAAAATACTGACAGAACTTCGGTAACCCAAGTTTTTTAAGCATTTAGTTTCATAAGTGTTAAAATTGTGTTAAAACCTTTGTTAAAATTTGTTAATGTGTTAATAACTTAGCTTACGAGATGGTGAAAGTCACTGTTAGTAGGCTAAGGTTCTAAATTAAAATGAATAAATAAATTAATTAACTCAAAGTTTAATTCTGATGACTTTCTCTTAGTTTAACCCTAGTTTAGTCCGAGATTTTCATTGGTGCATGAAAGATTTTTTAATCCTCTATTATTTGACTTAACTCGATTTAAATTCTAGTTAAGAGGATGGCCTACCCTAACAATTTTTTTATTACCCATCCAGCACAATAAATCCAATGGCAAAGACCTTATTTGCTGATTTAAATAGAATCCCTTCGTATTTCTATTTCCTAATTTATAAAAAAAAAGTTGATCTCTTAAGAGGCTATGCGAATTTTATTTTTGTCACTGTCACTCCAAGCGAAAAATCGCGCAGTGCGAGAGGGCGGATTCAGGGTGAAAACGAAAAATGTTAGTTTTATAATTTTTATAAAAAAACTAAAATAGCTAGCAAAATTTCAAATATGAAATCTCTAGATATTGTTGAAACACACCTAATAAAATATGTTTGAGTTCTGTATATGGTTCCTATTCGTCAAACGAGGAGAAAAAGTGTGTTTGAAGACCTCATTTCAACAATTATTTCTATCGAGGAAAATTTATCCAAACATGTTTTCCAATTTCAAAACCTTAGATTATATAGTCAAAATGCATATACCAGAAACTGATTATAATTTTCTGTGTATTTCATGAAATACACAGAAAAGAAACACTCGTATTTTTTTCGCATATCGCCTTAACTGCGTTTTTGAAACGAATGCTTGAAAACAAAAAAAAGAGGGTGGAAAACATTTTTTTTTTTGACAAAAGTCTGAATCTCAATATATACATTGTTTACAAGTAGAATCCTTATATGAAAGATTAATAAATCCAATATATTTTCTCAATACAAGGAGAGTCCGAATTTCTTCAAACGAATCCTTGAAAGTCTGGCGTTGTTCAAGCTCTAAGCTTATGCAAGCGGGCCAAAAATCAAAATAGATATTGTTGCTAGGTTTTCAAATTTTAGAAAAATATCTTCTCCATAACACAAAAAAAATAGGAAAATTAATAACTCTAAATAATAACTCTAATAAATAACTCTAAATAACTCTAATAAATAATAAATAACTAAGTTGTTTGTAATATAGTTATTTGTAAGTATAGATAATGTTCACTATCGCATTAGCCTAGCTGTAAGGATAGTGTTCTATTGTTGATAATAAATAAATAAATAAACTCTACCAATAGAATAGGTCTATTGTCACAGTGCTAAAGTGCTACAAGGCCCTTATGGCACGTGGATTGGTTGTGTCCAAAATCGAAACTAACGCCGCTACCATACACCTTGTTGCACAGCTGCGCACCCCTGTCACTGTCATCCACGCGCCAAAAGATCCTGGTAGCACTCACTGTAGATCAACGGTTGATGACTTTAGCGGAAACTTATTCTGTTTCGCTTTAATAGCTTAAAGCAGCTTAACTTTTGTCGCAGCGTTAAGGTTTAAATATTTTAATTTAATGTGAATAAATTCGAGTCAGGTTTACAGCCATAAGACTTATTTAAGAGCTAAAGCGGTTGCTTATGATGGATGATGGATGAAAAAATATACTTAAGTTGGAGCACTTCGATAAATTATCTTAAGTAGACCGATTGAGGAGGAGCCCTGGTCCCTAAAGGTTTTGTTTAAAGAGTGTTTTTATTTAGCCAGAGTGAAAAGCTTTTGAAGGAAAAGTACCTACAATTTTAGATATCATTATATATATATAAATACATATATTTTTATGTCATTCTATAAACAGGGTGACTTTTAATGTAACTCCAATAATTAAATAGATTGTAAAAAATAAAAACCGGTTTCAAATTTATTTCATTAATTTAAAAAGAAGGTTAAGAAATCATTGTTACCTAAAGAAAAAAAGTCGGTCAAGTGCGAGTCAGACTCGCGTACCTAGGGTTCCGTATTGTGGATTATCATCCACATTAATTTAATTTTGTAATTTTTTTCGTGAATTTCTCAACCGCTTTATTTTTCTGTAATCTTTACGTAAACACATTTGACCATGAATTATTTTTTATATTTTCCAGTACACCAGTTTTGGAGATAAGGGGGGGGGCATACATTATTTTAAGGTTTTAAAAGGATTTCTCAAAATAGATGCAATGAAATATAGCTAAACTATATATTTCTACAATCCCATTACCCATTGATACCCATATTGTATTCGTATAAAATATTTTTTTCATTTTTTTTTCTTCTTTTTTATATTTCTCATTTGTGCTTAATTGTTTTTAAAGACTATAGTTTTACTGTAATTGGCTAGTTAGTACCTACCATATGTAGGACATACATATTTTATATATTTTAAAAATAAGCTTTTTAATATCTACAATTTGATACCCATGTTGTATTTTTAGGATAATATTATATTTATTATTATATTAAATTTTTTGAACAATTTCAAGTTTTTAATTTTCTTTTAGTACTGTGATATGTGGGAAAATTAATACTATTTTAGTGCCAATTTTAACGGTGCCAAAGTTATGAGGCTGTGACCCACGGACAGACGGACAACGGAGTCTCACCATAAAGGTTCCTTTTGTACCTTTTAGGTACTACGGAACCCTTAAAACGAAAGATTGCGCGAAATTATTTTTTTTATTGATTTTTCTATTTTGGACTATTTTGGACGGGAACAATATTGATTATTGTAAAACTTCTCACATCAATAACTATATTAATCGGGATAGCCTACCAGGAAGAATATTTTCTGCTTACTAAATTTAGATTTGTCACTAATCTGCAAAACCCTAATTATAGTATCTATTCCCAAGAAACATATTAGTCATCATATTAATCGAAACGGTATCTAAATCTCTAAACGGTATGAATCATCAAATTATTAAGAGGCTATGCGAATTTTATTTTTGTCACTGTCACTCCAAGCGAAAAATCGCGCAGGGCGGATTTAGGGCAAAAGGGAAAAAAGTTGGTTTTATATTTTTATTAATAAAACTAAAATAGCTAGCAAAATTTCAAATATCAAATCTCTAGATATTGTTAAAACACACCTAACAAAATATGTTTGAGTTCTGTATATGGTTCCTATTCGTCAAACGAGGAGAAAAAGTGTGTTTGAAGACCTCATTTCAACAATTATTTCTATCGAGGAAAATTTATCCAAACATGTTTTCCAATTTCAGAACCCTATATTATATAGTCAAAATGCATATAACCAGAAATTTATTAAAATTTTCCGTGTATTTCATGAAATACACAGAAAAGAAACACCCGTATTTTTTTCGCATATCGCCTTAATATAAATATGTATCTTAAATTACAGTTTGATCACTTTTTTCTATAGTTATAGCCTGAATATATAGGCTTACCCAAAAAAAAAAACGTTGAATTCGTTCAATCATCAAAATGATAGATCTGTCACCTAATAATTAGATCAGTTCCTTAATTCTATGAAAAAATGCGTAAAAAATTCGTTAATTAAATCATAAAGTATGAAATCGAAAACATTTCACCAAAAGTCAGAAAATAGGTGCGACGACGAGCTGAGCATTTAAATGTATTTACAATACATTTGGGGGGCCGAGCGTTATTATTAATAAATAAATAAATGGTAACTTAATTGGGCATCATTTAATTTATAGGTAAACATTTTTACATTGTTTGGTAATAAAATTTTGGTGATACTTCTATTATTTTGATACCAATTTCCAATTAATTCCTAATTAATATTTAGGTAAGCGTTTCGACAATACTTGGTGATTCAATCACACACATTTTGAACTTGTTGCGTATGGGAAAGGCTGGAATAACCATAAATTATATTTCCAAGTTCCAAGTTACATTGTTTAATTATTTTTTTTACTTCTTATTTTATGTGTTTTTACATTTAACTATTTCTACTAACGTTTCTTAATAAGCTCTAAAATTATTGGGGTTTGGTTAAAAGTTCTGTATGTCGTTACGACATGAATCCCCGAGGGGTGTCAGAGGAGTTCCCGACTGCCAAAGATGGCCCGCGGGTCGTAGTTTGCCCATTCCTGGGTTAGTGAGTGTATTTCTCTTAGAATCTATCCATCTATCAGCCTAGTTCGTCCACTGCTGGACATAAGCCTTTCCAGGATTTGCCACTCCCGGCGGTCATCCTGGAAGAATTGCATACTCACACACGCTGGGCAGGCGGGTTGGTGAGCGCGGTGCCGGAACCCTCACACCAGTGACGCCGCTGCCCGTCACCAGTCTGTTCCATATAAGGCCCGGCTATTAGGGATGGATATACAGCCATCCATCGGTCACAAGCATGGTGGGCCTCCTGGTTTTTTGCCTGTGAGCTGTCCTTTTACTCTCCCCCGAATTACTTGGAGGGGGTCTCCAAGTAAGATGGTGGTACCTCCACAGTTGAGCCCGGTATCGTCTCTACCACCTGTGAATATATTTGCTTTGAATATAGAAAATTAAAGTGCACTTGAAATACTTTTATGATAAAAGATAAAACGGGCTTTGTAAAGTGATGATTGATCGACCAATAAATAGCTATCCACATGAATCATCTTATAACAATGTTTCTGAAAAGGTAACTTAAAATAAAATGATTTAGCGAACAAGAGTAAGAATCGTAGGAGTAATATAAATCCTGAACTTACTTTTGTCTAGCCTAGACAATAACTAATTCGTTTTAGGACGAATGAATGTGCTAATGATCTCAATAAATACTAGGTGTTAATGTGATAACCTTTTTCCTTCAAACAGGATGTTCTACTAATGGATATGGACAGCTTTTGGGTTTAGGGTTTCAAGGCGTCATACGCGAAAAAAAAATTCTGCTGTTCCATAGAAAAGTTAAATAATAGGTCATTACCTTAAAATTGCTGTTTTCTATGGAGAATTTTCAGTACTAACATATTTGCACTTATTTTAGGAATGAGAAATAAAAAAAATTATAATTTCTTTTGTGTATAAATGAGATAACATTAATTAATCTAACAGCAACATTAATAAAAATTTTGTAAAGTGTGTGCAGTAAAAAATTATTACGAATCTTATCATGGAAACAGATGGCATACAGGACGGACTGTTTTTGAAAATAAAATTTTAGTTATCAAACTGACAACAAAAACAAAATTTAATAATTTGATGTAAAACCGTGAAATCAATAAAAAAAAAAACAAACAATAGAAATAGCTATTGAATTACAGAAATTATGAACTCATGAATTTGAAAGAAAATTTAGGCAATTTCATGACCTATTATATGAAACAGCTGTTTTTTCACGATTACAGGCTTGGCCCCAGAGTCAAAGTGGTCATATTAATAGGTTTCAGGGTGCGTATAAAGTCAGATTGAGCAGCTCATTTGCATCAATCAAAATTGAACTCTATGACGTTTACTTTTAGATTGTTATAGTGCGCTCTGAGTCATGGCAGTTCGACCACCAAAAAACACGCGCTCACGAAAAGCCGAGTTTTTATATAGATATTAATATGTTCTAAGTTAGTCTTTCAAATTTCAAGGTTGTATGATTTAAGGAAGGCCCTTTAAAGGGCATAAGGTTTTCGCATGATATATTGAAGTCATAAATGTATTAATTATAATATTAAAGCAATAAATAAATTTAAGAAAAAAAAAATTACTATATATTTTGGTACCATGTCAACAATTAGTGCGAGTATGTTCAAATTCAAATTCAAAAAGTTAATTTTGCAAAGTAGGTATATATAGTACACGTTTCACAAGTCAAATTTTAATCTTATAAAAATATATGTAATAAAATAATAAATGTACATGAACTAGATTAAATATTTATTTAATTAATGTAGCAATATATATACGATTAAAATTATAGGTCAAATATTATTATACAAGGTGAAATCCTATCAACCGCCCGAACCCATATATATATGTAAAAAATAAAAAGAAAAACTAGATAAATATAAAATATATTACCAGTTAAGGTAGAAAAAAATTGGTGGGAAAAATATTCCCTCTACCTTAGAAAGGGTTTGTAGGGACATAAGTATTTGCTAACGTAAACAGAAAGCTCTCGATGTGACCACAATGCATAGCGTGTCAATTTAGTTCTCTTCCCGACATTGTATCATTTAGACGTGTTTTCCTGTGTGGTTTTAGCCACTTGATTATATCGGACTATTATACAGAAAGACTTGTGGTGACCCCGACGTGATAAAGATGTTTTAAGACTTGTGTTTCACTCAGTATACACCCAACAGCCATAAAACGCACTGTCCTGAAATCGACGTTCGGTTTTACCACTTTGGCATGTTGGGGTGTATACTGAGTGAAACACAAGTCTTTCTGTATAATAGTGCGATATAATCAAGTGGCTAAAACCACACAAGAAAACACGTCTAAATGATACAATGTCGGGAAGAGAACTGGCGTGGCTACGTGCCTTGCCACAAGTCGTGCTAATTGCTATAGTCAGCAATCTCATGATTCTATAGGTTTGAAAAACATTAATTTCGTTTTTTTTTATTGCATTTTTGCTAGACATGCCCATCAGAAGTATAGTGTACTCGTATATTCTGTTTATTAAACCGATCGACCAAGTTACGCAATATATGAAATTGTGCATTCGGATCCTTAATTCCCCGTTTTAAGGTAAAAGGTTATCATCTTAACACTCAGCATATGGCTATTGACCTCTTTTGTAGGTAGACAGCAATTTTTACTAGCGAAGGATCACAGAAGTTATATTCATTTGGCGTAAGAGATTATTCAAGAAGAAAAGAGATTTATATAAGGCAATAAAGACACGCGAAAAAAAAAATGGAGATATATTTCAGCTCGCTTTGGGTGCGGCACCATTCGAATCAATAGTTAGTTTTTGGAAAATGTATCTACATTTAAACCAATTTAATTATATAAAGGAATCTAATAACATTGCAAATTCATTTCTATGGTTTATTTTTTGCTATGGAAGTAAGCAAGAACTTGAACTATAAGATTACCTACTTAACTCGCTTAGATTAATTCGAAAACCCTTTCAAGAATTAGGTTTAATAAGCCGTATTTTCGAACTTGTGGTCTAAAAAACCTCATGATGATGAATATTTTTACGAAAAAGTAAAACTTCAAATTGCCTTCATGTGAAGTCACTTTAGAAACGGCTGTTTCGAAATGTGTCCTTTGCTATCAAGATAAATTTATAATAATTTGCTTCCGATTGATTTGACAGATGGATGACAGATGAGTATATAGACAGACAGAGACAGACCACTTTTTTATATAAAATTAGATTAGAAGTATTAAGACGAGGCCTTCCTTAGGCGCTCAGCGGCTTTGCAATTATAACCCATAATTTAACTTACATAAAGTTGAAAATCGCGTGCGCCAAAATGCGCGCGAAACGATTCAGAATGAGTCTAATTTTAAGATTAAAATTGACTAAAATTACAATATTGCATTTAAGTCATTTTTGAACTATCATTTTTGAAGGTTTGAAAAAACATATATATTATATAAGTTTCATATTGATTGCGTCTGTGGTAGATTCAATATAATCGTTCAAAAACTGTTGAAAAAGGAAGGCCTCCCTCCTCTTAAATTTAAAAACGCGTCCGTGGGGCCTTTAATAGAAACAGCTGAGGTATGAGGCTAAAATAAAAAATAAAAAAGCTAGAGCCCGATAATAATGTCCAGCAATTTGAACTATCATAAGACCCTCATCAAAACCTTTCAGATTATTTACCGTTGTACTTGAATTTCTCTACGTAAAAAATATGATCTCATAGAACAAGTATTTTATTAGGAAAATATTAAATTTTAATTTGAAATAATTTCTTTTATGTCCAACGTCTATAAACGTTTATAATAAATAGACGTTCAATTTAATTTTGTGCAAGTCCTACCAATCTACAATTAAATTTTTTATCTAACCCCATACTGCAACAACGTAATTACCACATCGAAAGTAGTTTTATAAGAACCTACATTGTTTGACCGATTTTATAATATAACATTATAACACCGCAATTCTGCGCTGTGATTGGCTAAATTTATTATAACATCACAAGAGAACCAATCACAACCGATAACGGTCTGTCTTAATTTCTTTAGCCACGCCCTCTTTCTCTTCTCGCTTCTGATTGGTCTCAAGCATCTACATACTAATTCCATTATGACGAGTATCGCGCCAGTATCATGACAGTGTTCTTTTTAGGATTCCGTACCCAAAGGGTAACCAACGAGACCCTATAACTAAGAATCCGCTGTCCGTCTGTTTGTCTATCTGTCTGTCCGTCTGTCCGTCTGTCACCAGGCTGTATCTCATGAACCGTGATAGTTAGACAGTTGAAATTTTCACAGATGATGTATATCTGTTGCCGCTATAACGACATATACAAAAAAATAATCAAATGAATATTTAAGGGGGGTCCCATACAACAGACATGTTTTTTTTGCCGTTTTTATAGATAATGGTACGGAACCCTTCGTGCGCGAGTCTGACTCGCACTTGGCCGGTTTTTAAATTTTTCGTGAACATGGTTTTGATGGTCGGCGATAAAGTGTTGTGTGCAACTGAACATTTTTATGAAAATAGATTGTGTTTACAATTCATCCATCCATCCATCCATCCATCAGCCTAGTTCGTCCACTGCTGGACATAAGCCTTTCCAGGACTTTTCCTCACCCGGCGGTCATCCTGGCCCATACTCACACACGATGGGCAGGCGGTTTGGTGAGCGCGGTGCCGGAACCCTCACACCAGTGACGCCGCTGCCCGTCACCAGTCTGTCCCATTAAAGGCCCGGCTATTAGGGATGAATATACCGCCATCCATCGGTCCCAGGCATGGTGGGCCTCCTGGTTTTTTCCCTGTGAGCTGTCTCTTACTCTCCCCCGAATTACTTCGAGTGGGTCTCCAAGTTAGATGGTGGTACCTCCACAGTCGATCCCGGCATCAGCTCTACCACCTGTTAAAACAAAGCTTAAACAGTATAATTTTTTCGATATCTCAAAAAATGACGAAGTTATTATCAATCAAATTGAGCTTAACGACATGTCACGTGACGTCATCTGACACGATTTCATACTATCACTAACTTCGGTCACAAGGGAAATTTTTCAAAAATTTAAAGCGTTTCGTTTTTTGCTATAACTAATTGATTAGTTAATATAAAAAATATACTGATATTATTTAACTACAGGACACGCGTCCAATACAAAAATACTCGCTTCGTTCGTTTCGTAAACAAGCACTCGTGTCCCAATGTCTCTGATTATGTCACAGTTGCACAAAATACTATTTTATACCAGACTACTTTCATTTACTGAAACTAAAAAAGATTTTGATTATGTATACAAAAATAAATAAATATGTGTAACAATAGAAATCTACTATTACATTGAAAGAATTCGTCGGTGTGCAAGTGAACAGGTTAAGTATAATCGGTAAATGCTAGAGCAGACTTACTGTTAACAAACAAACGTTTCACATAAGAAATGAACCTTTGATCTTTCGGACTAAAGATGCGGGTAGAATTTCTTGTAATGACATCCGTCCGACCGTCCATTCTCATGTTTTTTAGAAAAGGAAGCTCTTTGTTTTGTTATAAAACGTCGGTACCTTTACTAGTGGGGCTGAAGGTCAAATAAAGACGCTCACATCTACGAGTTTAGTCCAAAAATCAAGAACCAAGAACCTTGAGCTTCGAGGTATACTCATATTCCAGGCGTAGATCCAGGATTTCGCTCAGGGAAGGGGGAGGGGGCGGCAATTTTTGTAAATCGGCTAGTGAAGCTTTTGAAATTCGTGGTACAGGGAGGGGCAATCCCCCCAATTTACCGCCCTCTTTATCCACGCCTTTTATTCGGTAGCTAAAATAGTGAGAAACTCAAAATAGCAAGCCATGGATATTTTCACTAACTTAATTTACACGTAATTGACCTTTTTTGCTACTTCATTGCAAGAGCGCTACAGTTTCATAATTTATCCGCTTTGCTGAGCCAAGGCGCGTGTCCAGCTTTCAAAATAGGAGCGGATCATCAGGGAAATATTTCTTTACTTATATGGAAATATGTTATCCATATCAAATATCAATACATTTAATAAGAGAGTAGAACCTGGTGTGTCTGTCCTTTGAAGAAATGTAATAAAAATAGAAAGGGGTCAGATTAGAAATCTTTTCTGTCTGTCTGTCTGTTTGTTTGTTTTTTTGTTTGTTCACGCACATCTCCAAAACTACTAAACGGATTTTAATGTAGTTTTCACAGGCGGACAGAGCTTAATTTGGATTAGAATATAGGCTTTGTTTAATTAAATATGATATTCTCATTTAAAGATTTTTAGAATTTACTTTTCTATGGATAGAAGTTAGAAGTTACACGTTCAGGGGGTCTAGCACACGCCGTAAATACAGTGTCTTTCGATCATACTTGCTCTCTCGCTCAATGACAAACGCGGTATGCGCGAGAGCGCAAGCAGGATAGATATACGCTGTATCAGTGGCGCGTGCTAGCTTAACAGAAGACGTCACGAACGATTGTTTGAAAGAAAAAAACAAGAAATCTTTGGTTAGAATTATGAAGCGTAAAAAAAAACGCTGTTTATTTCGTTTAAATAGCGTCATCTATTTTGGTAAATAAAAATGTTTAATGCAAAATAAGTTGCAGCAATTGTATAACAGAAACTATACGTATAATAACTAAACATTTAATTTTTTTTTCGATGTCTGCATAATCTTTTTGAGGTGTCATGACCTCTCTGACCCACCCCTTGACACGCTCCTGACTGACCCGCTATGCCTTGGAAAAACCCATATTATATTCATCAGGGTAATCAAAATGGATATTTATAATGTAGCATAGCTTTACTCAAGCCAGCGGCTCTACCGCGTAATTCTGATTTTCATCAACATCAACTTGAGATTGAAATTTGTCGTGCGTGCGACGACGCCCGCCTAACATGCCATCTCTTTTGCACGCGTTGAATTTTGCATGCATTTGCTTGAAGTTGATACAAATCAGAATTACGCGGTAGACCCGCAGTTTCAATGTAGTCCGCACAAAACAAACTAACCATCACCTTCTTCTTCTAGGGAAGTGGGAGCTTGGCTGGATCCTCTGCGACATCTGGATCAGTTTAGACATCCTGCTTTGTACCGCGTCCATCCTCTCGCTATGTGCAATCAGCGTGGACCGATACCTGGCAGTCACCAGACCCCTCACGTACTCTCGAAGACGACGAAGCAAGAAGTTGGCGCTTACAATGATATTCTTCGTGTGGATTGCTGCAGGCGCCATCACGTGCCCGCCGATGTTTGGATGGTAAGTTTCAATAGTAGTTTATGCTACAAGGGCGAAAAGGAATAAATTACGAGGACGATTTAAAACACTCGCTATGCTCGTGTTTTAAACGTAACCGAGTAATTTATTGCTCTTACGCCTGTGTATCATACTACGTTTTTCAATGCATAGTGTGAGGAAATAAAACAAATATAATCAAAGAAAACAATTTAATTATTAAAGTTGAAAGTTACATTGTTACAATTTTGCAAGTAAATGATTGGCTCAGAAGGACTGTATCCAGAGCCGTTAAACAATGGAAAAAAAGTATAACATTTACGGTACACAGGAAGGGTTAAATGTTAGCCAAATTCTCGTAAATAATTTAAAAAAAAATAATAATAAAGCCCTAGGGCAAAACTTTCTGTTCGGTTTAGATGCATAAAAAGTGGGCCTTTACGAGCACTTGCATTGAAAAAAATATGTAAGGTGACTTTGGTTGATAAAGCCAAATTTATACTGGAGGCTCGGTAACTGGCCAGGACCAAGGTTCAATGACCCTTTTTGCATAATATAAAAATACTATATACATCTTTTTAAGAAAAACCCCGAGTCGATTAGTATAATAACCCTACAATTTATTTTACGTTTTTCACAGAAAGGGTAATTGAAACTTGTTACTGATCACTTACAAAGTCTCCAGTATGAATTTTGCTATATTAATCAAAATCACCATATAATAATAAGCCAGGTATTTAGAAATAACCGAAGCACAGCACTATCGCTGTGCAATTGTAAGCAAGCGTGTGTTACCAGATCCGGTAACGTAAATTCCTGACAAAATTCCTGATAATTCAATATCTTTCCTGACATTTTCGTAAAGGTTTCACGTGAATGGGCAGGCAGCGCAATTTTCACCAGTTTTCGTTACAAATATATTGAAACACAATAAATGTAATAATTTTAAGCAATTATTCATCTGTTTCAAAAATTCCTGACAAATCCCATTTTTTCCTGATTTCCTGACAGAGGGCCAAAATTCCTGACATGTCAGGAAAATTCCTGTCTTCTGGTAAGCTTAGGCGTGAGTGACATAAATACCTATTTTGTACAACGATCTCTCTCAGAAACGTTAATATCAATACGTGTATTCCTAGAATATATGGCGTATTGATCTCGCAAGTAGATCCCGGTATTTATACTATATATGTATAATTTATGTAATTGGTAAAAAATTGGATGTAAGCTTTGTAGTTGGTATTTATGTATAGGTCCTCTAAAAAGGCCGTTTTGCGTGAATCACATTATGATTCTGTTCTAATGCCGTCTCTTTTGCACGCGTGAAAAAACTCTGACTCTGTCCTACTTTCAAATCATTTTATAATTCACCCAAGTCGGCCTTTTTAGATCCCCAGATCACTGACCTATGAAAGGAAGACGAATGGATTTAAAACCCGTCCATGAAAACGTCAAAAAATTAAAACGTTACAATTTTTTTATTTATTTGTTCCAAAACTGACACCATAAAGTAGTTTTCTTTTACGTGTGAAAATAATGCTTGCCTTGAAAGAAATCATACTGAAGAAAGGAACGTTGTTGGCAAAGGTGTCTAGTTAAGAAAAGTTTTCAGAAGTGGTTAAGGCGATACGTAAAAGTTTTAGCCTCCCTGTTACTCCATATGCGAAAAAACCCTCAGTGCGAGTGGGACGGATTCGTGGAAAAGTAGCAAAAAGTCGTTTTTTTATTCATATAAAATGTACTAAGCTATTTTGTCAAAAAGATTTTCAAGGAGTCTTTACAAATACATAATATCCACATTTTAAATGCAATTTCAAAATGAAATTAGTTAGGATCTTAGGATTACAGGAAAAAATAAAACAATTTAGAGGTCTTTTCGGAATTAAATTCTATCGAGAAACTTTCATCCAATCGCGCTCAAAACTGAAATACTTAGAAAAAACCCAATTTTTTTTTTGGTGTCGCCTTAAGTATTTCGTGTTTCTAAGTATTTGTTACCCTGCCGCACGATAGCGATGACCTAGACAGGGTATTTTATCTTGTTTAAATTAGGTATTTTTTTAGTTTACCTAGTGTTTTGTTAATTTATTTTTGTTTTGAAAGTCTGTTTAAATTTGATATAAATAATATAAATTATTAGCATGTATGGTTTAAGGAAATATAAGTATGTGTATATATACGTATAAAAGTATGTACTTAATATCTACCATCAAATTCATCTTTCATATTTGTATGAAAAACTTACATGGCTGCGTCAAGGTACGCGTTACAATACCCGAGCCAATGCATACAAGCTTCGAACACCTAAGCATAAAACAGCAGCTTTTAATGGAAGCTTTAGATATCTGGCTACTAAGTGTTGGAATAACCTTCCACCGCCAATAAAGAATTCCAAGGCTATTTCTACTTTTAAAACAAAACTAAAATTATATTTGTTACATGCTCAAATTCAAAACCAAAACTAAATTGGGCCAGTTTAATTTAATAATTCTTAAAACCTGTTTATTATTAATTATTTTATATATAAATTATTAATTTATTGACGTAAGCATTTTTTATTTTATTTATATATATTCTTCTTCTTTTTTTGTATTAAATATTTTTATTTTTAATTTTTAATATTTTGCATTATCCCAATAAAACACATTTTCTTGTAGTGAATTTTCTTGATTGTAAATTATTAAATTTTCTTATGTCACACAGAGACAATCTTCCTTTTATCATTAAATTTTGTTACATCGCATGTGTCGCAACTCGCTGCCTCTGGCGGAAGATCAGCGTCACTGTTCTGCTGTGGCATTTTGCTGAGTCAGAGACCTTGTTGTTGGCTGCATCTTATAAACTATCTCAGGCTGTATACTAGTTATATGTATACTTAAACTGTTTATTATTTAGAGTATTTGGTATTTTGTAATGGTGTAGCTCTCAAAATAAACGTATTTTCTTTCTTTCATTATTTTTTATATATCTCTTTAGAGTTTTTACTCAAAGTTTTTACTTCAAATCACAAAAATGTACAAAAGCCTTGTCATTACCCAGTAATTAATTGCCCTGCGCGCAGTTTAATTTCAAGTACTTTTGAGGATAAATTTTTTTTTTACTAATCTACCTGAAACTGACAATCTTTGTAAAATTTGTAGCCAGCTCTTAAAGATTATGCCATTAAAAGTTAATATTTTTCTTCCCAAAACTTTCTTAATCGGCTCAAATAATGTTTTCCCTGTTTTTGCTTGTGGCAATTTAAATATCTTAACAAACTACGAGCAAAATTACCAACATTAATAGTAAGAGGTTAAAAATATTCACAACGACCAAAGTTTCAAATTGGGTCTGTGCCAGTGCGGGCAATGTCCCAGTAACTTCCTTATTTTCTGCGTATCAATAAGTAAACTTGAATTGGTTTTACTAATAAAATATGAAAAAATGTGTTTGAAGCGTTTTATTTACACTTTCTTTATATTACTTTTGTCTGTAATTTTATGTACTAAACAGATTCCGATGATTTTTTTTTATATATTCAGCTTACATAAATTCAACCAAATTTGGCAACTATGTATAATTTTTCAATGCACGTGCACGTAAAGGCCCACTTTTTATGCATCAAAACCGAACAGAAAGTCGATTATTTTGCCCTAGGGCTTTATTATTATTATTTTTAAATTTATTTACGAGAAGTTGGCTAATCTGCAACCTTTCCTGTGTACCATAAATGTTATACTTTTTTTCCACTGTTTAACGGCTCTGGATACAGTCCTTTTGAGCCAATCATTAACTTGCAAAAGAGTAACAATGTAACTTTCAACTTTAATAATTAAATTGTTTTCCATGATTATTTTTGTTTTATTTCCTCACACTATGCATTGAAAAACGTAGTATGATACACGGGCGTAAGAGCAATAAATTACTCGGTTACGTTTAAAACAAATTTATTCCTTTTCGCCCTTGTAGCATAAACTACTATTAGCAGTACCTATAAATAAAGAAGTATATAATATAATAATTAGTCAAGTTTATTAAAAGGTGTGCCTTTTACAACGTGATTAATAAAATAACGAAATTTTTCCGAAAAAGCTTAATTGACATTATACTATGTTTGCGAAATGCCATTTATTGATTATCTTTAATTTAAAAATAAGTAGAACTATCTTAAGTTTGCAAAATAGGCAAACACAGCATGCCTGTGGGACACTTAATAGCGCTCTAAGCGACTTGTTAAAACACAAAAGACTAATATTCTAAATAATCTTAAATTAACTAAAAAAAATAAAGTAAAACTAAAACTGTATGAAACGTAAAACTAAAACATAAAAACTTGAAAAATCTATCGCAAAATATTCCAATTCTTTGCAACTATCTTACGCAACATATCATGTAAAAGAAACCTTAGTAATAGTTCTATATAATTAAGCTAAATAAAAAATTAAAATTACCTATCAATATACAATTATAAACAAAATAAAACTATACTAAATAAACACTAACTATAAATTAAAATTACCTATCAATATATCATTATATTTTTAAGAGAGACTGCAAAAATATCCACTTGACATTTTTTTACAAGATTGTTGTGATCCCTGCATAAACGATTAAAAATGGCATTGTGGCCCAAATTTGCTTTAGACCTCTCCACTACAAAGGGTGAAAAGTTGACGATGCGGTACCCCTGCCTGGGAATGACAAATTGTATCCTAGCTAGTAATTGAGGACACTCAGTGGCGTTTCTTATAATCTTATATAAAAGAATTTATATAATATTTGGTCAACGATCCATCGCCGGTGTTCGAGAGATACAAAGTTGAAATACTTTAATCGATCTTCGAGTTTATTATGTAAACTTTATAAATTATAATGGTTAATATGAATTAGTCTTCCGGAAAGCTAACTTGGGCCCAAATCATTACAAGCATTATGCAGAGCAGTTGATGCATATTATGCTTACACTTACAGATTTCCATCTGCTACGACCCTGACACAACTCTTTTGCCTCTTCTACATCCATCAATCTGGTCATGCAACCTCTTCTATTCCGAGTTCTTTTCGCATTGCCCTTCTTCATCTGATACATCAGTAAAGGATATCAATTTATTCGAAAATTCAGTATCTTATTCTATAAATGCCACAAATTAATCAATAGCCTTATCTTCAATTGATATATTAGCAACGAGACAGACAGCTGTGCTATTTTCAGCCACAACGAACTGAGAATAGAAATCTATCAATATTAAGGCCCCTCTTCCCAGTGTCAGCCGTAAATGACTCCTATTACCGCCGCCAAATTAGCAGCTCGATGTTTGTCTGTACGAATATAGACGAAAAAAATTATGCATATGTTGTCCTAGAGTTGATAAATCATAATACATTTTTTTAATATTTTGGTTTGGCCATAAAACAGAAGTAGGCTTTAGAAAGCACCCATTTGACGATATTAAGCGCCTTAAGTTATTTCTCTCGCTCAGCTGCCATATTAAGGTGTTTGTGACGTACTGATGGCTCTGATCTCAATGAAACTTTGCACACATCTTTAAATATGTTTCCTTTTCCCCCACACCACTCTCCAACTGCGATGGCTCTCATGAAGAGGTGCAAGATGGCGAGATATTCAAAAAGCGCTGAATTTGTGAAATGGTTTCAGGTAAAAATTGTTTTCTATGAAACGGTAACTGTTTATTTATAGAAAAGTGTATAAACTCAGTCTATTTTACATGAACGACGTCTGTATTTCTCCCTTTTTTTTGTTTAAAATAGCGCGCTTTGGGTTATGGCTGTTACTTACTATCACCAAGAAATACGCGCCCACGAAAAACTGAACTTTTATCTAATAACTTGGTTTCTAGATGAAATTAATAAAATATTGCAAGACTCACCCACGGGATCATTTTTTAACTTATTTTTTGTAAAAAATTTCACGGTTATATAATTTAAGGAAAGACATTTCAAAACCATAAAATTTTGAGGAATTTCGTAATTTTTTCTATCGATTGAATTTAAAGCTATTGCGTTAAGATAACATTGAGAGCAGAATTACAAAGAGTAGGGTCTTCAAAGCAAAGATTTCAAAAGTTTAGATAAGCCCTGGTACCTAAAATCTTTTGCATTGTTTTTGAATGTGTTTTGAATGTGAAATGTCACACTTTTGGCTTTATACGTATTTCTTGAAATGTTAGTGCACTTAAAAAACGCACACGACGGCATATTGAGACCCTTATCTCGTAAAAATTAATTAAGGCGCCCAACTATCACTGTGTTCAGTTGAGCACTGATTCCAAACGTGTGAGCGTCACCCATTTAAAGGTGAAAATATTTTGTTGCTGTCATACTACGGTAAGGGCCTATCTTTACTTTTGAACTCTTTGCTTCAAAGACTCCCCTTAAGCATTCGCATATCCGACTGTATTTGCAATCTATTTCGAGTAATGTTGCAGCTAAATAGGGAGATTGGTTTCAGGGATTGAATTTAAATTTGAACACCGTTTATTTTCTGTACCTCAAAATAGACACCGACGTCAACTTTGTTAGTATTAATAATAGATAAGAAATATTACGGCTCGATTATCCGGATTTGTAACTATAGAATTAGAAATATTTATAACGTCTAGATAATACAACTTTTAGCTAAGAGCAATGTAATCTATCAGTTTATTATATTCATAAACGTATTTCCAATGATATTATGTTAGGTAGCTTTAAAATAATTGGATATTCCGTAAGAGATAAGTTAGAAAAATTAAATTTTAAATTTATGAATCCAATTATTTTAAAGCTTCCATAGTAAAATTAGAAATACGTTTATGCATATAGTAAACTATTGTTTTACATTGCTTCTAGCTAAAAGTTGTATTTTGGCCGTTATTAGGTAATATTATATTTCTTAATATTTTGTTACAAATCTCTGGATTTGGATCTCTTAAATCAATACTTGTATATTACATGAACAATTTAAAAAACTTGTTTGATCTATCAAAAAATGGGCCTTTTTAAAAGCGAAAGCTCGAATATAATTGAATCGTAACAACAACGCCTGGTGTGTTAATCTAGGCGCATTGTTTTTCAGAGAATAAGAGGTTTCGAATTTTCTCTAAAAAAAGCTAATATTCTCAATATTTTGTAACTGTTGCCATTTGAGGAGTTTTAAATCACTTTACATTTAAAGGCATGAAACGCAAGTCGCTCGTGAAATAATGAAAGTAAAGCCAACCTTGACTCACCATGAATATCAACTTTTATAAAATTATTCCCAATTTTTTTGTTACTAGTCTAGAACAAATTTGCTAGCGTTCGAACGTCTGAAATTATATCTTCAAATCTTCAATCTTGTACTTTATATGCAAGGCGTAGATACATGTACATATAAACTTAATCCTGTCTCTCGGAAGGCAATAACAATTTCGTTATCTGCTGTGATCCTGACGTACCTGTTTGATGGATGATGAGTATTTATGAGAGTACGTCTAGCCTAGATACTAGATTAATCTCAATGAATGTTTCCCCAGGTACGAACCAGACCATAACCAAGGCGGCATCTGCAGATACAACCAAAATGCTGGTTACGTGGTCTTCTCTGCCATGGGATCCTTCTTCTTACCCATGGCGGTCATGGTTTACGTTTACGCTCGGATATCCTGCGTGGTCGCCAGGCGGCATCAGCAGCTCTCCAGTTCTTCCTCTAAGTGTAATAAGGTAAGGACTTACTTTGTAAGTCATAGCCTTTTTGAGACATGGGGTTTCTACGAGAACAGATGAAAAATTAATTAATGTACACTCAAACGAGTACAAGTACCTTTTAAATCATAATAAGTACATAACAGAATATAGGTTGATTAGGAAAAATATTGTCTTTTTTATTTTTTGTTACTATGGTATATTTGTAATATTTTTAATACTTGACTGATGACGGCCCACTAAGGGCCGAAATATATTTCAAGTTTTAAATTTTCTTTTATTTATTGTATTTATTTAAAGTTATAATGTGTAATTAAATAAAAAGCTAATTCAAACAATGAAGGATAACTAAAACTTTTAATCTAAAAGCGGGTGAAATAAAATTTCAGAGATTTCCTCGGTCCTTTTGTGAAACTCGAAACTCAGCTAAAAATTATATCTAAATTGTTAACAAAGTTAGTTTGTAAGAAAACGTTTAATTTAAAATATAACATATTAGGTTATATATATCTTAGGTTAGAGACGTGCGAGTAATGTGCACTAATTAGGGTCTCCGTTGTCGTCAGCTTAACAGGTCGTTTCACAAAATACAGCAAAAATGTTTTTTACTAAATTACTTATTTTGATTAAAAGTCTAACTTTTTGCTAAAAAGAACACTCAAGTTAATCGTTGCATGAAATGAAAAGTGAAATAGCTGTGCAATTTACAGCTCTGGCCTCATGCTACAATTTGTAATGAGCGACAAACATTATTTAGAAAAAGAGGAGTGATTATAAAGGGGATACTTTGCTTAAAGCTCTTTGAGATTGCTTGTTGAAAACACTTGCATAGAGCTCGTATCTCACAAGAAGATTTGCGTTTAAAAAGCTAAAATAGTTGTAAATTTATTTTTCCGATGTCTCAAAAAATGACGACTTATTGGCAATTAGAGTGAGCTTAACGGCATGTATCGTGACGTAATCCGACACGATCCCAGTGATAAATATCGCTATCGCTCTCTTCGGTAATAACAGGAATTTTGAAAAAATTCAAAACTTTTGCAATAACTCAGTTACCATAAAAAATAAGTACACCGATAATTCACTTCAGGAGACAAGCTCATTTTTCTCAACGTGTACGGACCTTCCAATACCAGGAATTTTTAAACACTTTGATAGTAAATGCAAACTGTTATATTTCTACAGGCGATTTCTCCCTTTGCATAGCAAAACCATTTACTGTTTGTTTGTAGTATTATTCACAAAACCAATGAGTTAATATTTGGCTTGCAAGATCCAAGAAAATATGAAAAATGTTTTATGTTGTCATATTTTTACAACATGCATGTGCTGCCTATCGAATGATGCGGCTTTTCAGCAAGATTAAGTTAATGGAACTCTTCCATTGTGTATGATGTATTTAAGATGTACATTGGCCAAACTTTCGTGGTTTAATAAATCGTTATTAGTTTGTATTAAGCGTGAAAAAACTTAATGTTAATAAAATCTGTATTACAAAACTATTTTTCAATATTTTTTTTTCTTAATTGCTTACTCGTATTTTAAAGTCCAAGACATTCTTTTTTGTATGGCAATTGGCTTAAGTTTCTCTTACAATTATTTGACTCGTTATTTCGAACATTTGCACATAAAAATATATGGGTAATAACGGGTGTTTGCATAAATAATGACAGATTTTCAGTGTTCAGTATATAACTTTCAGTAAAAAGAACCAGCTTGCCTTTGAGATCGGTACAAATTCCCAGCGAACAACCTTTTCTGATCTAAAAGAGAAAGCTCTTTGAAAGATCACCATATGGCACTCACCTCCAATTTATGCTGATGTGAAGCAGAGCAGTCATCCGATATTTATTAGTTGCATACGAAAGGATGTAACAGTTGGTAACTGAACTATATTCAGTATAATTCAAAACAGAACTGTTTAAGTTTTGATACCAAAATTAATTAAAGTATTTTATTATTTATATTCGGTTACTTAGTCAGTTTGAACTAGAACCAAACCGTCTTATGATTGGCTACTTAGGAGAAATTCAAAATGTCAAACAATTTTAAAAGCAAAATTCGATTTATCTTCGTTCCAAAACTTTGCTGTCGTGCTTAACTAGCCTGAAAATCGGGAAAACCGGAGCACTAGGATAAAGTTCGCTTCTAACCATTAGCTTTTGTTTCAGAGAGCCAAGCTGTCGTGTATTCGGACGGAATCGGACTCGAATTCCGAGAAACTCTCGCAACGTCCAACCACATCTAAGCAAACTGCGAAAAACTCCTCACAACCTTCACAAAGCGAATGTTCTAGTCAGGGTGACAAATGCCATTGCTGCTTCAAACAAGAAAAGAAGAAGACGCAAAGGAATTTGAAACGAGAATCTAGGCTTTACCACAATGAGGTCACATTCAAATCTTCCTTCAGGTACAAAACTGGAAGAAATAGGACGCATTCGGTAAAAGAACATTCCGAAAATAATCGTGTGTCTTCTTTGCGACGTGAAACGAAAACCGCTCAGACGCTCAGCTTTGTTGTGGGCGGTTTCGTTGCTTGCTGGTTGCCATTCTTTCTTTATTACCTGCTAACCCCTTTCGTTCCAGCAGATTATGTGAATCCAGTATTGATGTATATTTTGACGTGGCTAGGATGGTTTAATTCGGCTATCAACCCGTTTATTTATGCGTTTTACTCTCCCGATTTCAGAGTGGCTTTTTGGCGGCTTACAATAAAGAAATGTAGGAGGACGAAGCGTTAAGTTCTTGATGGTAAGCCTCGATTTTTATGAACGAGCTTTTTCCTTCTGTAGCTAACTTGGGAAAATTGAAAATTTTCGTTTTCATTTCAACTAATTAACATACCTAGTATGAGAAATGTAATTAATTAAGAATAACTTAATTATTTCATACTAGTCTTTCAATGTGATATATTTAAATTTAAATGTAAATAATGTATAGCTGGTAGTGTAGTGAGCCTTCAGGTATTTAGTTTTATCGTAAGTATCAACTTATCAGGACCCGTAGCATAGTTTTTCATACTTAAAACTTTAGAAAGACTCTGTGACAGATACGTTAGAGAAGGGCCAATGAAGGAGCGGCCGCCTCATCAGAACCAACATGCCTGTCTTCCAGGCAAATCCACAGAAACTGCATTACATCAGGTAGTACACAAAGCGGAAACTGCTATAGAAGCAAAGCAGTCCTGCCTCGCTACCTTCATCGACATCGAGGGCGCTTTTGACAAAACCACATTTCCTAGCATAGTGCACGGGCTTGAAAAGCACGGCGTGAATGAGTTGGTCATTAAATGGGTCACAAATATGCTGAGTAAACGCGCAGCATACATAGAAACATCAGAGCGAACACGTTGCCAGGTGACAAGGGGCTGTCCTCAAGGAGGAGTGTTGTCACCGTTGCTCTGGGTGGCGGTCATCAATGACCTCCTTAAAGAACTAAACAAGGATGGTTTTTGCACGGTAGGCTATGCAGATGACATAGTCATCATGATATCGGGACTCTTCGAAGGAACACTATGCAGTAAGATGCAAGGGGCGCTGCGGAAAGTCGAGTCCTGGTGTGGTAAGCATAAGCTAACCGTAAATCCACCAAAAACTGAGCTTATCTTATTCACCAAAAAGAAAAAGTTAAGTCAACTAAAACTTCCTACATTGTTTGGAACCCAGCTAACACTTAGCAAGGAGGTAAAATACCTTGGTATCTGGCTGGATGACAAATTACTGTGGGCGAAGCAGGTAGAACACATAATAAAGAAGGCTACGAACACACTATGGCAGTGCAGAAGAGCTGTGGGCAGGGACTGGGGACTTACACCCAAACTCTGCAAATGGCTGTACACTGTAGTGGTAAGACCGGTACTAACTTATGGTGCCTTGGTGTGGTGGCCAAGAACGGAGTTAGTTACAACGGAGAACAAATTACAGCAACTTCAAAGGCTAGCATGTACACTAATAACCGGATGTATGAAATCAACTCCCTCCACAGCACTAAACATCCTACTAGGGCTAACACCGCCACACCTGCACATACAGCAGGAGGCGATGATCGCAGCCCTACGGGTAAAGTCCACAGGGCAATGGAAAGGTAACAACATAAAAACCAATCACTGTCGAATCCTAGAACGAGCATTAGAGATCGTTCCGGAGGCAGCCACTGGGACTGACAGAACACCGAAATCCTACATAATGGATAGGAAATACGAGATACACTCTCAAGGAGGGCCACACTCCAATCAAAAGGTACTGACTTTTTATACTGACGGCTCTAAAAGGAGGGATGGCAGCGCTGGATGCAGCTATATGTCCCCCGAACTAGGGCTCAGTAAAGCAGTTCCACTCAACACCACAACAACAGTATTCCAAACAGAGCTGGCAGGTATACTCCTAGCGGCCAGGGCAGCAACTGCAGTTTGCACTAGCAGGCCCTGCGACATACAGGAGGTCACAATAATCACAGACAGTGCGGCCATATTATCAGCGCTCAGCAAACCTGTAAGTTGATCTAAAATCATTGCAGACTGCCATGCGGAACTGCAAAACCTGTCAACCATGTGCAAAGTCAAACTATACTGGACTAGAGCACACTACGGAAATGAAGGTAACGAACAAGCAGACTCCCTGGCTAAACTAGCATCCCTTATGGGAATAACGACACAGGGCACTAATCTGTGTCGACCATCGGCAGAAGCAATCAGGGGTGAACTGCGAAAACACACTCTGAGTGTACACAACAAAGCATGGGCAGAACGAAATGACTGCCGGCTGTCAAAACTAATGATACCGCAGTTGAATGGTAAGGTAACAAGATACTTATTAAAACTAAAACGGTCCGACCTACGTGACATGGTAGGTATCATAACTGGACACTGCAACCTAAACAAGCACCTTTTCACCACAGGTGGCACCGATAGCCCTCTATGCAGAGAGTGTCTTCTAGAGGACGAGTCAGTGGAACATGTGCTACTCCACTGCTCTGCAACCGAAGACATGAGACGAAAAGCAGGGATTGCGACGAGCTCCAACTTCCCTTCACTGGACCAGTTTATGTGTCAGAACGCTGAAGCTGTTCGGCTCTACTTTAAGGAGCTGTCCTGGCTGGGCTGACTGACCGGGGGGAAGTGCACAATATTCACGATTACCGAGAATCAGTGCAGGACTCATCGCCCCCGCTACGAATTTAGAATTTAGAGCCAAGCTGTCGTGTATTCGGACGGAATCGGACTCGAATTCCGAGAAACTCTCGCAACGTCAAACCACATCGAAGCAAACTTCGAAAAACTCCTCACAACCAAGCGAATGTTCTAGTCAGGGTGACAAATGACATTGCTGCTTCAAACAAGAAAAGAAGAAGATGCAAAGGAATTTGAAACGAGAATCTAGGCTTTACCACAATGAGGTCACATTCAAATCTTCCTTCAAGTACAAAACTGGAAGAAATAGGACGCATTCCGTAAAAGAACATTCCGAAAATAATCGTGTGTCTTCTTTGCGACGTGAAACGAAAACCGCTCAGACGCTCAGCTTTGTTGTGGGCGGTTTCGTTGCTTGCTGGTTGCCATTCCTTCTTTATTACCTGCTAACCCCTTTCGTTCCAGCAGATTATGTGAATCCAGTATTGATGTATATATTGACGTGGCTAGGATGGTTTAATTCGGCTATCAACCCGTTTATTTATGCGTTTTACTCTCCCGATTTCAGAGTGGCTTTTTGGCGGCTTACAATAAAGAAATGTAGGAGGACGAAGCGTTAAGTTCTTGATGGTAAGCCTCGATTTTTATGAACGAGCTTTTTCCTTCTGTAGCTAACTTGGGAAAATTGAAAATTTTCGTTTTCATTTCAACTAATTAACATACCTAGTATGAGAAATGTAATTAATTAAGAATAACTTAATTATTTCATACTAGTCTTTCAATGTGATATATTTAAATTTAAATGTAAATAATGTATAGCTGGTAGTGTAGTGAGCCTTCAGGTATTTAGTTTTATCGTAAGTATCAACTTATCAGGACCCGTAGCATAGTTTTTAATCGCTCGCGATGTGACTTAGTTGAATCACAAGTATTTTTGCGATTAAACAGTAGGTCACGCTCCTTGCACTTGTGCCTCAACTAGTGGCATCGAGCGCGATTAAACACTATACTATGGGCCCAACTCAATTTTTATCTACCTAATTTTGTTAAGTAGCAAGTTATTTTGCAGTTCACGACTTTTGTTCTTTTAAAGTAGGTTTCAATACAGGACTGTTTTCGTTAACTATTGTTATTTTTTGCGGGCGAGGAATGACAGAATGACTGCAAAACTTTTAGCGGTCTTGGTATGCGTTTGTTTGAATCGATTTTTGAAGCTTGTTTTGGACTTTCTTATCCACAACACATTGCAACAGAAAGTTTAATCCCTCTATGATTTGAGATTTTATATTTGAACCAACATTACCTTTATTCTTCCAAATTTTGCCTCTGTTCTGTACATGAAAAATATATATTAATGAAATCAATTGAAATACTCGTATATAAATAATTTTCAAAATACTAGCACAGATAATATAATAGATGATCTTGATGGTGTTTTCTGGAAAGCGAAATAAAATTAGTAAGTAAATATAATAGGCAAACTAGAAAACTAAGTATCAATTTCCCTTACAGCTCACATACCGTAATATTCGAGTGTGTATATTGTAGAGTCAGCCTAAAGAGTTCTTGAGCACGTTTCAAGATTCTTTAATAGCTACTTAGAACCCTCATTTCGTTTTTCAGGCACTTAGATGCTGATTGCTTCAGCTCGACGCGTATAATGGACTTAAATTTATGAATGTTCAATTTTTATGTCCAAAATCTAGAGCAAGTAGATACGAAATTATGTTTTTAGTCAATAGCTTGAACTTGTGTATGTAAATAGTACGAAATAAAGTTACCATAATTTCATTCAAATGTTTACACTACAATTTAAATAGGAATTACAATTTAAAATAGGAATTTTCTCTGATGCTCCTGTATTTAATTTCAGTTACAGCTAAGTTAATACTTTTCATTATTTTCTGATTTGTTATTTTCCATGCACACATTTAGAGTTTTAGAACCACAATGACGTTGGCAAAACCAATTCTTTACAAGACATAAGCCTGAGGTTTTACTAAAAATGATAGCTGATAAGTTAAGTGACTCTTGAAAACGGTAGTAGATTTTACTGACAAAAGCAGAAAATTGTGACGCTTTTTAGACATAAATTTAGGTTGTAGGTACTACTTAGTACCGTTACTATTTTGATGGTTCATTTAGAGAAATGTCAAAGCAAAAATGATCTTCTGGGACGGTCACAACATACGTTTGTACTCGAATGGTCGTTATTTGATCATTATATCAAATATTTATATTTATGAAGTGGATACTTCTTTATTCACACTTCGTATCTTCGGGGGACATGTTCAAAACTTGTACATCACTTCCGGAACGACTTTTTTAACGAAGGATAATTTTATTTCTGATTATCGTTTATTAGGTACTTTTTTTATTCGTTAATTGTTTGTTATTATTTATGATAAATGTATGCTTAATTGATTGGAAGAAAAAGCATTACTTACCTCGTAAGCCAGCGATATTTGTCGTAAGCAAATGCGCCGCCATCACTGACGTTTTATTATTACGTTTTATAATATAATAATAAATCAATTGTCACGATTGATTACTTCCTCTGTGATTGACTAAAGAGATGGCATAAGATGTATCCACTTAAATAATTTACTATTGATCTGGCACAACCTGCGGCTTTTTATTAACTAATTTAACACAATAAAATTTTGAAGGAATGAAAAGTTATAAATCTATAAAATATACTAGTACCTTGTCAGATAAATTATTTATTTATTTAGAAGGGTCATAACGGTGAACGAAAATAACATAGAAATCAAATTAGCTCTGAATAATGACCCAATGAAAATTGTGTTGGTGAACGCGAGTTGTGTTGGGCATGCGTTAGTGTGGCGTCAGCAGCCACATGAATAACAACTTCATTAAAAAAACAATAATAAAAAAAATCTCAACTGCTATATTTTTTCTGTAATCTTTACCTAAACACATATATTACTATGATTTTTTTCACCAGTTTTGGAGATAAGGGGGATACACATTTTTTATGTTTTTTCGAGGATTTCTCGAAATAGGGGTAAGTAAATATAGCCAAGCTTTATATTTTTACAATCAATTGTTTATACCTACATTTTGATACCCATATTGTATATTTATAAAATATTTTTTTTAATTATTTTTTTATTTTTTATTTCTCATATGTATTCAACGTTTTTTAAATTTAAGTTTTCTTTAGTAACTTAAGAACAATTTCAAATTTTTCAAATTAATTTTTACCTTTTTTTACGCAGGCAAATTAATGCTACTTGTATACTAAATTTCAAGTCTTTATCTGTAACGATGCTAAAGCTATGCATGAGGCTGTGACACACGGATGGACGGACGGACGGACAGACGAACGGACGGATGGACAACAGGGTATCACCATAAAGGTTCTTTTTGTACGTTTTAGGTACTACGGAACCCCAAAAAATACCTTAATGTGCACTGGAATGGTGTACCAGTACATCTGCAATTCATGGAAAGGCGGATTCAATCGATTTTCACGACCAAGTAACATCGAAAAACAATTTAAGACCAAATTTTATCGTAAATTTATTTTAATGGGGATATTGTTATGCATGACTGAACTCAACTAACTTAAACCTTCTCAGCGCGATTCGGGCACGGGCACAATAGTTTCGTAGCAATATTAAAAACTATGAGATCTTTTAAGTCTAGATCCATAAAATTACTATTACCAACTTACAAAAAAAGTATTATTAATCTAATTGTCGCGAATATTACACTATACACGTTTCTGAACAAACAAATTAGGACTCATGAGATGTTTTTATTTGTATTTATTTATGTATATGTCTGTACTTATCTTCGAATCTGCTCAATCGATTTGTATGAAATTTTGTGTGTTCACTTATGCAACATTTATCTTAGGGAATAATGAAAGAATTATTTAAATCAGTCAAATAGTTTTAATTATATGTCTGCTAATAACAATTATATATATATTATAATTAGTTTTACGTACTCTGAACCAAAAAACTACACCGTTTTGAAGGCCTAAAACTATTAATTATTTCCTTCTGCTTTAATGAATGCTATGTTTAGAATAAAATAATCGTTTATTTATGTTTAGCACTCGGGTCACAATAATATTTTACATATCAATACATAAACCCACTCGTAGTGTTCAGGTAAGATCTGCTGATATTCTTCAAAGTAAAATAGATTAATAGATTATGCTATTCTCAAATGTTAAAATCTCCAACAACCGAGTAGCCTGCGCACTGCGCTAACTGTCAGTATTCAATCACGGCTGGACCAGCGTCGCATGACACAACGTATAAAATAATCAAGAACCTTTCGCTCTGCTGTGCCATTAGCTTTAAATTTATTGTTTGATAAGTTACGTTGATTCTCTGGTACCATTTTCAAATGACAACTTGTTTGAACCGCGAGTTCCATATTTTTTTCGTTCACTGGTTCGTATCAATAAAAGCGTGAAGAGGAGCATGCCTACATTACTTACATGTTTGAAACTTGGACAAGATTTGAAATTATTTCATAATTTCATTATTGTGTAATTATTTGACGCTATACTATTTCATTGGCATCGAGTTACAAAAAAAAATCTATAATGTTCAGTATGTACGAGGGGAGTTCAAGGTATTCTCGGAATCGGAACTTTTTTGTTAGTAATGAGGGTAGTTTTTGTATGTGATTATCTTATGTAATTCATAAGGTATCCAAGGTGACACTTAGAAAATTTCGTCCTTTTACCAACATTAGTTTTGTCACAATCGAGCAATTAGATTTTTCACAAAATGTCTGACGCGAAAATATTGACCAAAATCGAGCACCGGGCTCTTATTAAATTCCTGACGAAACAAGGAAAATCTCACAAAAACATTCACGAAGAGATGGTTGACATTTACCAAGATTCCGCTCCTTCCTTGTCTAACATTCAAAAGTGGTCGAGTGAGTTTTTAAATGGGGCAGAGAAAGCATTGAAAGTGACCCTCAATCAGATGGTCCTGTTTCTGCCACCGCGGAAAAAAACGTGTTAATTGCCGAGAAAGTTGTAATCGAAAATACTAAAATAAAAATCAATTCATTAGCAGGGATAACAATGCATCTGTGGGTGTTAGCATACATTCAATAATTCATGACTTTTTGAACCTCTCAAAAGTCCGTGCAAGATGGGTGCCACGAATGCTTACGGCACCGCAGAAACAAGCATAATTGAATGTTATAAAGAGTTTTTGAAGCTTTGTTGTGAAAATCCTACCAATGTTTTCGATCGGATCGTTACTGAAGACGAAACTTGGGTTCGACACTACGGCCCTGAGAGCAAAAAGAGTGCACCACCTCCAAAGAAGTTCAAAGTCACGCAATCAGCTCATGGCCACAGTATTCTGGGACTCGAAACTTTTTACTTTTTTATTGAATATACCAAAGAAGGCCAAAGTATAACCGCAGCAGCTTACGCAACCACTATGCGTAATTTGATGGAAGTGGGAAGTAGAAAAAAGGCGAGGAAAATTCACGGGTGTCTTGCTCCTCCACGACAACGCGCCGGTTCACTCGACGCGCGTTGCCATGGGCTATTCAGGAGTGTGGATTCCAAGAGATCAATTGACTAGGTTTTGTTCCCGAAGCTGAAAAAAGAGCTTCGTGGAAAGCGATTTTCTGACGATAAAGGCGGCCATAAACAATGATTTTTTAGAGAAGGATTAAACTGTTATTTTTTGGGAGTATTGAAAAGATGATTTCACGTTCTAAGAAGTGTATTGAGATTGCAAGGATTCGTATAGAAAAATTAAATTATTTCAGATTTTTCTCCCTTTTCTTTCATATGCATACCAAGAATACTCATAACTCATAAGAGATTCTTTCTTAAAATACATTCAAAGGTACAATTCTGAGCAACAGCTTCAACAAAATACGAGGTTGAGAAAATACCATAAATATTTCTAAAACCCTCCTCTGTAGTTAAGATTGTTGAATAGCCCAACGTCCCCAAGGTTTCCTTTAATTGACCTAATTGGGAATTATGTTTAGCACTCATTTATTTTCCTTTGAAAATAGCCTTTTTGGACTCGATTTATCGTAACAACTTAACGACTTGGCTTAGTACGCACCGATTTATTATTATTTATTTTTCTGTAGAGCCACCAAAGAAAATTTTATTTTGTAGCAAATGGGTAATGGTATGGTACTTAAGGGGCAGGTAGCCGCCAACGACCTTGAGTCGACATGTGCCGGTATAAATATCGACGAAACTACATTGAAATATGGTTCACTTATCAGCGCGCACTGCATTACGACGTCGCTGGGTCTCCGGATAGCGCAAAATAGGAGAAAATAAAACTTTTCTCATGGACGTGATGGACTGAAAAAAAATACCGTAAATAGTTTTTCTAATCAATATTTTCCTTGTATTTTAGTGCAAATACCATAGGTGGTTTCAAAGAAATAACGAATTTTACTTTATTTTAGTCTAAAAATACTTTGAACAATATTTTCAAGCTGTTTCTACACGAGAACAATTTCCTAAAATAAAGTTTTTTTTATAGTTCAACTAACAATTAAGTCGATTCGGCGAAACACAACTTAACTTATTTATATATTTGACAGGACTAACCTTTTTTTGAGCTTCCTGTCTTTGTCTTTAGGATACAGAAAGAAAAAGACAGAAAACTTAAATTATGTTTAGTCCTGTCAAATAAGTTAAAACGTGTTACACCGAATTGATACAAATATTTACTTTTTTCATTATTTTTAAACACACCGTATAAGAGAAATAACTTTGGATGACGCTGGGAACATATATGTACGATATACAGGCTGTTAAGATGAAGTTGCGGAAGCCGGAAACTGGCGATAGTACTCGTCCATACGAACAACTTTTACTATGGAGCCAACCCTCGAATCGTGAAAAGAAAATCAACTGTTCCATAGCTACCCGTCCAAAACGTATAAAACAACAGATTTTTTTTGGATGTCTCAATTTTTTTCTCTGATAATTGTTTGCATGGACGATTACTATCGCCAGTTTTCGGCATCTGCAACTTCAACTTAACATCCTGTATATAATATTGTGTACACAATGCGAGTTGAAATACGGTACTTCATCTTTATTTGGAAATTAGTAACTCCCGATTGAAAAACTCGATTCGAAGTTATTAGATATTAGATAGTTGGTGCGTACTTAATAGTTCACTCCTCAATTACTTAAACAATTACATACAATTAAGCACGTTACAACGGACCGGCACCAGACCACCTCAAATTTAGGTATTGAAAAGTTATGAAGGTACCTACGTGATATTTTTGAAATAGTGGATGGCGCGGGCGGGTGCACGGTGGACGACGCATCGAAGTTGCAAAATGTCACGTACGCAACACAATTACGTGGACACCTGACGCTAGAACATCAACAACACCAGGTTTTCAGGGGTTAATTGGAAGAAACTAGGCCTCTCCACATATTGAAGAAAATATATTTGATTTATCGATCTTTTATCTAGGGATTCCATCTATAAACAATGTATTAAGATTTATACTCTTGTCAAAAACTTTTTCTTGGTTTTCAAACGTTCGTTTCAAAAACGCGGTTAAGAGATCAACTTGATTTTATTTTATAAAATAGGCAATAGAAATATGAAGGGATTTCCCAATTGAATATTTTTTCCCTACAAAATATTTCAGTATTAGCTAAAAACACACCAATTTGTTGTTTCTCTGCGTGATCACTAGTATTACGCGTCCAAGAAAAAGAGGGCAAAGGGCCAACATATAATCGCCTCTATGAAAAGCAAATAAGGTCTTTGCCATTAGACTTACTGTGCTGGACGGGTAATAAAAAAAGTTGCTAGGGTATGCCATCCTCCTAAAGTTCACATTTCAATGCATAATTTGAGTTCGTTGCGGATTCGTTATAAATTTCTATGGCCTTACGTGTCTGGTCGAGCATCCACTAAAGGTTTTGAAAGGTATAACTGGAAAATCTTAAGAAATACATAAAATGTTACAAAGAGGGATAAAATGAATAGATATTTATTAATTTAGTTATTTACTTTATTCACTTTAATGGTGTTTGTTTTCTTTTATCAAATATTTATTTGTTTGTCCCACTTTCATAAATAATAATTTCTGAGCCACCTAAAGTTTGGCTTGAAGAAAATGCTTTTAGTAAACACACCTTTGTACAATATTGTGTATTTATTACTTTGTATCCTGTTTTATGTCATGTTTGTACGATACATTGGTAATTCATACTTTCATTCAATTTTAACCGTACATAGCCACAAACTTATCTATTCGGTGGCGAAGAATTTCACGAAGTGAATATAGAAGCCATTTTAGTTTAGCACATCGGAACAGAAAGTTTGTGGCTCTGTAGATGTTATGTGCCCGATAGCAAACATGTTGTGTGACTATCTTTTGGTGTGAAACAAGGACGGCATTGCGTGACATTGGTGTCGTAACAGTAATAGTGTGTAGACAGTACTTCTACTCGTACGTTGGTATTTATGTGAACTTAAATCATTAATATTTCTTCAATATTGAACCTGTATAATTGTCAATGTAATTATTTTGCTCAGATCCACGGTATTTGTGACAGTGATAGATGTGTACACAGTACTTCTACTCGTACGTTGGTATTTAAGTGAACTTAAATCATTAATATCTGTTTAATATTGAACCTGTATAATTGTCAATGTAATTATTTTGCTCAGATCCATGGTATTTGTGACAGTAATAGATGTGTAGACAGTACATCTACTCGTACGTTGGTATTTAAGTGAACTTAAATCATTAATATCTGTTTAATATTGAACCTGTATAATTGTCAATGTAATTATTTTGCTCAGATCCATGGTATTTGTGACAGTAATAGATGTGTAGACAGTACTTCTACTCGTACGTTGGTATTTATGTGAACTTAAATCATTAATATCTGTTTAATATTGAACCTGTATAATTGTCAATGTAATTATTTTGCTCAGATCCATGATATTTGTGACAGTAATAGATGTGTACACAGTACTTCTACTCGTACGTTGGTATTTAAGTGAACTTAAATCATTAATATCTGTTTAATATTGAACCTGTATATTTGTCAATGTAATTATTTTGCTGAGATCCATGGTATTTGTGACAGTAATAGATGTGTAGACAGTACTTCTACTCGTACGTTGGTATTTAAGTTAACTTAAATCATTAATATCTGTTTAATATTGAACCTGTATAATTGTCAATGTAATTATTTTGCTCAGATCCATGGTATTTGTGACAGTAATAGATGTGTAGACAGTACTTCTACTCGTACGTTGGTATTTATGTGAACTTAAATCATTAATATCTGTTTAATATTGAACCTGTATAATTGTCAATGTAATTATTTTGCTCAGATCCATGGTATTTGTGACAGTAATAGATGTGTAGACAGTACTTCTACTCGTACGTTGGTATTTATGTGAACTTAAATCATTAATATCTGTTTAATATTGAACCTGTATAATTGTCAATGTAATTATTTTGCTCAGATCCATGATATTTGTGACAGTAATAGATGTGTAGACAGTACTTCTAAGTTGGTATTTATGTGAACTTAAATAATTAATAGTCCTTTAACATTGAACCTGTATAAATTGTCAATGTAATTGCTTTGCTCAGATCCATGATATTTGTGAAAGTAATAAATTAATGTTATTGAAACTAAAGAATTGTTTTATTCAGCTTCTTACAAATATCCCAACAAACATTTAGGTGCTACTGCGAGGGCTATAGCAGATCTATTAAAGCGCTCCTAAAATCTTTCAGATTAAACTAGAGTTAGAGCGTGCTCTAACCCCGATATACCCTCAGATTAGGCATAACTTTTTACAGGCTTAGGTCCTTCAACGGAGATATGAAGGTGGTAAGAAACAAAGAGGGCTATGGAAGTGCTAAAGGGGTGATAAGTACGTCTCACAGCGATACAAGAGTCGTACTATAGCCATGCTTAACTCTTATCATTTTAGATTATTTCTTCCGGTGTTATTAAAGAGCTAGTGGAGACCAAAAGTGCTATCTAAGGTCCACAACGGTGATGAAAATGACTTTAAGTTATATTGCAGGTATGTAAGGAATAATGATAGCTCTCTGGGTTGTACGAACACAATATTTATTTGAATAGGAACTCATTACTAAACTCATTGTAAAACGTATTTTTCTTTGTACTTTTTACACACAGGTAAACATAGTGACTCAATCAAGTTGATAAGACATTACAATAAAATAAAATAAACACAACTCAATAAACTTACAAAATAAAACATAAAAAACATGTAAAACACGAATACAGAAATCATAATGTACTATTACTATAATAATTAAGCTTAATAACATTTTCTCATTAAAAAAAACTCAAAAGGTGAAACATGAAATTTATTCCAAAAAAAATTAAAAGCTTGTTATTTACAAATAAAAAACACAAAGGAATACGACGTTTAAACGAGAAAACACAACCTCGCCAATCTACGGCCTATAACTTCTTGAAAATAAGAAATGGAAGTCGAAATCTGAGTAAACAAATTGTTCGTCATTATTTCAAAACAACTCTACTTCCCGTAGAATTCGAAGAATGTACGTAATACACTGGGCCGCAAATAAAGCGGGTCGGTAAAGTATTGGAATTAGCTGTATAAAATAAAGACTGTATTATAGACAATTTCATATTCCTGAAATAAAAGTCAAAGAAGTTCAAGTTTATGAAGTTTATTTAAGTAAAAGTAGGTTAAGTAAAAATATTAAAAATTTAAATTTTTCGAAAAATGTGCTACGGTATCAAATATGCAATTTTCACACATTTTAGTATTTCGTATTGCCACCACGAGCTGTTAATACAGCTGTTATACGGTTTGGCATGCTTTCCACTAGATTTCTGAGCCGAAGAGTGTACCAGAATTCTGGCAATGCTTGAAGTCGGGCGCTATCAACCGTTCAAAGAGTGCTCCAGCGATTTGAAGTGACTGGATCCAATATTCGTAGCCCAGGAACAGGCCGAACAAGGTTCACAACACCGCGGGAAGATCGCTACACGGTGTCAACAATGTTGAGGAATCGATTTAAAACGGCTGCTGATGTCAAAAATCTCCTTCTACGTGCTGGAGGAAGCAATCCTAGGACGTGTACAGTGCGTCGGCGTCTTGCTGAAGCAAATTTGAAGTCATTTAGACCCGCAATAGACCCGCATTCTGGAAAAAACGCCAAAGCTTTAAGATTGCCAATAGAAAAAAAAAAACGAAAGTGCCTCTAAATTTAATATTTTTCAAGTGTTAAAGGGGCTTCTTTTAATTATACAGCCTTGAAATTGGTATTAAAAATAAGTGAAAAATATTCTAAGCAATTAAGAACACTTAATAATTTATTAAATAAAAACGCAGTTATTAAAATAACAAACGAAGTTTTTCGTGAGCGCGTTTTTCTTCGTGTTCGTAACTGCCACGGCCGAGGGCGCGCTATTTTACACTAAAAGGAAACGTCATAGAGTTCAGTTTTGATTGATGCACAATGAGGTGCTCAATCTGACTGTATATGCAGGTTTAAATGCGGATTTAGATAACGCAAAAAGGTCAACAAAAACTTTAAATCTAAAATTCATATGTAATATTATACCAGATTATTGTCGTACCTGGAAAATGTGAGGGATATGAAATGCGACGAATACAGTGTACATCTGACATGTGAGTCACGCATTTCCAAAGTGCATCTTGTTAATTTGAGCTCAAAAGGAGTTATTGATAAAAAAAACTGTTCCTGTATTAACGAAAACCGTTAGGACTGTAAGACTTTGTCTTTTCAATTGACTTGTGTCATGAGGATTTATTTTTAATCATAATATGCATTACATTAATTGTTTGATAAAAAACGCTCGTTGCTACCAGAAATTGTAGCATATAAAAAGTGGTAATACTGACTAGTGACGGGCATCGGCGTCACTGGTGCGAGGATTCCATAACCACGCTCAGACACCACTAATTGTATGCTAAAGGGCAATACTTGCAGCTGGAACAGGGGCCCATAAGCTGTCCCAGATTTATAGTATACAAGTATCTTATATTCTACAATATTTAATATAAAACGTCCTACCAGACAGTTGTATGATGACGTCATCCACTGATCCTCGCACGAAGACCCTCCACGTAGACTCCAAGGCGTGTCGGTGCCGTGACACGTAGATCACCTTCCACGATGAATCTAAACACGACCCTCCTACCCCGGGATGCATCCGAACCCAGAAGAAATGGTAATTGACAAGTCCACTTGTCGCACACCGCGTGTTCAGGTTATGTCACACACACACAGGAAATACACTGATAGTGGCCTTCACGCCAAAATATCGTCAGCCTTTGACCCCCTGCTGTTCTTTACGATGTCCGCACCGATTTCCCTTATCATTTATACATTTTAAAATCGTCCGCGATCTATACTAAAAAATGTCCACGTCCCTCGTATTTTTGACAGCTCCAAGTCCATAGACAAAATATATAGACCATTGATGGATGCGTTCCGAAATATACATTTTATTCTGAACATTAATCATAATTTGTCTAAATTTACATTAAAACATTGGACAAGAGGGGTTCTGGAAATAAATCATGGACAATAAGAGATCTGTAAACAATAAGATGGACAACATGCTTTACGGAAATAAAAATGCAGATATTAATTACATCAAACAGTTTATTGTGTTAAAGAAAAATTCTAAATTCTTAAATCAACATTGTCCATTGGTTCGTCTTCACTGTCATCAACATTTTCTGTTTCATTCGAACAATAAATACATTTTTTGTTGTATTATAATTCCTCAATTTGGTCCCCAAAATGGACGTCACGTGTTTTGGTAGTACATACATGGACGAGAGGGCTTTTGGAAGTAAAGTCTTTTTTTTATTATTTGTACTAGACAAGACGGGATTAGGAACAAACGTATTAGTGCAGAAAATGGCGGCTTACATCCATAAACTTTCTTCATTTTTACATTTTTTTTTTTATTTATGTGGACAAGGTGCACTTTGGTACTGCGTGACTCATGTAATCGTATTTTATGCTATTGTCTTACCAGTGCATGCAGGCATTGCTTTGAACCCTACAATATAGTACGAGTACGAACTACGGATTATATCATGTTAAAAGTAAAAACCTAGCTAGTTCTCTTTAAGAGGATAGGTTCCGTTTGCATACTACCCTGTTTCTCCATGTGGAAAGACTGCAGTGCGAGAGGCACGGATTCTGGAAAAAAGTCAAAATGACAACTTTTTTCATTAATTTTATTATTTAAAAAAAAACAAAGGTGCTATGAAATATATGTCCTGTTAAAAGTTTAATACAGTTTATACAGAATTTAATCCATAAATAACATGAATGGGTTTTTACTTTAATAAACTTAAACCTCGACATGAAAACTTTTTTTTAGAGCCATCTTTGGCACTTTATTTCTCAATATTCGAATGACGTTTGACGATTCTGTTCCGATATGAGTGTGTATTATATTCCCGAAAGAAATACATATTTTTTCTTTTTTATGTAGTATTGCTAGATTCTTCAGACCAGGAAGAATAAATTATGGTTTTGCGGAAATTATCATGTTAATAAATCATCCTACGAAGAAGCAAAAAGAATTTACTAATGTCTTAAAATTGGGTGCTTGCCTATAAAATTGGAGAAATTTTCTTACAGATTCAATTCAATAGCTATTTATTTACATTAATTGTTTTTTGTTTCAAAGTTTATTTTAAAGGTGTACATCTACGTTTTAAATTTTGTTTCTTCAAATCAAATCTTCAAAAACAGTTCGTCCTAAACGCCATCCATTTCCATGATAAGATTCGGAATATTTTTTTTACTGCTGACACTATTCAAACATTAAATTAATGTTCCTGTTAGCTCAATGTTGTCTCACTTAAGAAATTATAAAATTTGGATTTATCATTCCTAAAAAAAATGCAAAAGTGTTAGTACTGATAATTGAGTTTCCTTTAAATTCTCCAAACAAAACGCCAATTTCATACGTATTATATTAAACAACATAAACATAATATGTACAGTTAAGTCGCCTGTAATACAAGGTCCCTATATGTCATAGTAGTTTATGCTACAAGGGCGAAAATGAATAAATTACGAGGACGATAACCGAGTAATTTATTGCTCTTACGCCCGTGTATCATACTACGTTTTTTAATGCACAGTGTGAGGAAATGAAACAAATATAATCTTGTGAACTTTAAATTATGATTGGCTCAAAAGGACTATATACAGAGCCGTTAAACAGTGGAAAAAAAAGTAGAACATGTATGGTACACAGGAAAGGTTGCAGGTAAGACAACTTCTCGTAAATAAATTTAAAAAATAATAATAATAAAGCCCTAGGGCAAAATTTTGATGCATAAAAAGTGGGCCTTTACGGGCACTTGCATTGAAAACAATTTTAACGAGACGTCGCGTCGCATTGAACACTTTTGCAAAAACATGTAAAATGTAGTTAGTTATTTTATTAGCATTGTACTGAGGCCCAAACTACAATATTTGTCAGTATGTCTGTCTGTTTTTCTGTCAGTCTGCCTATTCCGTTTGAACTCGAGAACTACTCAACCGATTTGGATGCAGTTTTATTTACTATCATCGTAGTGATACTGCTCAAGATAAAGGATTTACGGGGTGTTGATAAAATTGCCACCAAGTCGAAAACGGGGCAAAGATTGAATAAACGCGGGCGAAGCCACGGGCGAAAGGCTAGTGACATATAAAGCAAAACTCTATCTGATTTTCCAATTTATTTGTGTAGCAAGGAAAAATATAAGAGTCTGCTATTTACAAAGTTTCTTAATGATATATATATATATTTTTGTTATAAATATACTGATATAAAGGATAAGGATAATCAAGAAGATACTTAACTAAAGCTGAGTTCACATCGGACCCAAAATATATCTTGAGATTACTTTACAGTATTTGTACTTGTATTGTCCTATCTATCAGTATATTTATATTAAAAAAAAAAACAAAAGCATTAAAAGCTTTTGAAGTGTATTTAATTTTAAAACTATTTACACAGGATGTGTTTATTTATATAAACTAAACGCCTCTTTAATTTATGACTCCTTATTGTAAAGCAATAAAGCTCTACCGCGAAACCACAAGAACGGTTGTTCAAGCAATTTCATAATGCTTTGTGTATTTAATTGAATTTCATGATAGCGATTATGGGCCGTAAAATGGGTTGCCTTTACCACTGCCTCATATTTTATGGGGCTTAGGAGCAAGTATTAGGATATGGAGGGAGGAATGTCCTGATATTTGTAGTTTTTAAGGCGCTACGGAAAAAAAACGACACTTGAAGAACTTGCATATCTACTTCAGTAAATAATGTATTATTTTGATAAAATAGTATATTATTTTTGGAATCTTTTTCTAGGGATCTGTTAAAACAGAAACGCGATTGCAGAAATTCGACTCGATAGAAATATTTATTGAAATGAGGTCTTTTTCGACACCAATTCTCCTAGTTTGACAATTTAGAATGACATATGGGCTACAATGATATTTTATTAGATGGGTTTTAACGGTATCTAGGACCTGGTTAAACGAAATTTTAATAGCAATTTTAGTACATTTTATATTAATAAAAAACCGACTTTTTGCTACTTTTCCACGAATACGTCCCTCTCGCACTGAGGGTTTTTTCGCATATGGAGTAACAGGGACACTTAAACTTTTACATATCGCCTTAAGGTTCCGTACCCAAAGAGCAAAATGGAGCCCTATAAATGTCACTCTGCTTTCCGTATGTCACAGATCTCAAGCTCGTAGATGGAATGAGTTATAGACCAGAAATTTTGATACTTTGTGTGGAACGTATCATTCTTTATTCTTTATTGTACACAGATACATTACATAGAATTATTCACAATAAAATACATGCACAGAGGCGAGCTTATCTCTGAAAAGAGATTTCTTCCAGCAAACCTTAGTGGGAGAGGACACTATAATAATAAAAATAAGTAATCATACATACGTGTACTACAAATAAAGACATATTAACATACAAATGTAATAATATATAAATATATACTTCTATAGAAAAATACTAATATAAATAAATACATACAATAACTTACCAACTTTAAGACAGAGAGAGGTAGTGCTCTTTTAGCTTTAACTTAAAACGACTAATAGTGGGACAGTCACGAATACCGTGCGGCAATGTATTTAAGGGTTCAATATGAGTTACCATAAGCTCCAGAGTTGTGTTCGGGAGTTTTTAATAAGGAAAAAGTAATTAAACATAAAGTTTTATCTCGAGGAAATAAGAATTTAAAACGCTTATCGTCTAGGGCTCGTTGACTGGAGCACAAATATATATTATATTATAATAAATATATGGGCAGCATTTTTGTTACGGGGTCTATTACAAATATAAGTAGTTGGGAATTTAGAATTTCTGAATTTGTGCCGTATCTAAATAACAAATACTGAAAACGCCGATTTATGATGTAGTTTTGGGGTTACGTAACCAAATACTTGACCAATTTAATATTGCAATTTTGTTTCATATGTATACTTTGTAGGTTCTGTATTTATCATAAGTTTGTTATTGGTATCGATTCGGTGTAACACGATTTAAGAGTATGACATAGCCAAAACAAAAACCAGTTCCGGGCGTGGCTTATTCTATTTTACGATAGCGCGCGGGGGGAAATTCGTCCCGGTCTCTAAGCTCGCGTCACCATAGCAAAAATACGAATAGAGTGGACGAGGCAGGGTCAAAAGTAATACGTATTTTATTTTATCTAATTTATTAGTGTATTTCGATCATCGTCACACGGCATTGATCCTACTTGCTATCACGTCGGGACGTAAATTATGGTCGGCTAAAAGTGGTTTTTTGAGTGTTTGATTTATCAGTTGACCCTCGGAACATTTCAGACACTCCTTTAGAGATACATAATAATATTGTGACGGTTAATTGTCACCATTAGCCATTCTTTAAATATTTTTCGCCCGTTGAGCTGGTTTTACACTTGCGGTAAAATAAATTGGACCAAAAATTTCTTTACAAAAAATTTTTACTAAAGTTGTTATTACAAAAAGTGGAAACTAACAAATATTCTCAGAAGGAATGCACCACGTCACTATCTATCTCACTGTAGCCTATATCAATTATGCCTCTCTCATTCAACCACGTTTAACTGCGTTACTATTTCATTCTAACTCATTTTAAATAGCATCACTATTTATCTCACTCTAACGCGTGTTAAATGGCATTTCTAATGAACGTCAAATATTTTTACTGCACGCCACTCTTTCATTCTAAATTCTAATTATTTTAAAAAATACGCAGCTCCTTTGGTAGTAAAATAGCAAAAACTTTTTTTTCAAAAGTAATACACAGAAATTGCCAGATCATTTGAAAAACATTATATGATGAGCCGTTATTTAAGACAATTTGCAAAACTAACATAGGACATTTTTTTTCAGGGTGTGGTATTGAACTAACCTAATTACAAAAAATTGCTCATAAACTGGGTTTTTATTTTTCTTCCTGATGTAACAGCATTTCAAGGTTTATTTTTGACTTTATCAATAGCATGACTATTCAGAGTTGCGCAACAAAAATTTTATTCTTAGAATTTAGAACTGGTTAGCTTTGACTCTCAAAAATCTATTCGAATTTATAAAAGTACCATCAACTCGAAGACTATCTACTTTTTGCTGAGGTCATAATTTGATATTCTGGTCAGTCATGAGCTGGCCTACCAGCCTTCCAAGGGAAAGCGTTGACTTTTGGGACACCTGTTTACCCTTGGGATAAATCGCCAAGTGTTTAAAATATAGAAATTTATTTGTATCATAGTTTGAAATGTTCAGGTCCCTTTACGCAAAATGAAAAAACAAAACTCTTTTAGGATTAATTTGTTGTCCCTATGTTTGTCTGTTTGTCCGTTTGTCTAGGCAATTTTTCTGGGTAAAATCAATAAATGCTAATATTTACAGCCCTGTAAAATATACATATTATAACGTTTTTATGGCCTTTTGTTTAACTTTTTCATACAAATTTTCTCCTTATGAAAATATAGAGATCAACACTTCACATAATATTTTGCATTTGAAAGAAAGCACAGAAAGGAACTGTAGAACAAATAATGTAAAAAATATAAAACCATATCTTTCTATTCTAAAGGGATTAATAATTTACTGTTTGTTCAATGTGGCGATAGCTTTGTTTATTTTTTTTTTTCTTTGTTACAAAGATAACAAATATTTTCATACAAGGTTTTCCTTAAGGGCTATTTCTCCGAATTTGTAACAAAATATTAAGAAATAATTATAACGGTAAAGTACAACTTTTAGCTAAGACAATTAATTGTTAAAAGTTTGCTAAATGCATAAACATATTTTAATGATATTATGGTATCTTCAAAATAATTGGGTTTTCCATAAGCGTGATATCAGATTATTTTAGAAATTTACGGCTGGTATCACGACGACGGATAAGCCAATTATTTTATTACTATTGTAATATAATTAAAAATATGTTAATGCATACAGCAGACTTTTAACTATAAGTTGTATTTTTACTTATTGAAATTGTATTTCTCATCAAGAAGTGCAAGATGACAAGATATTCAAAATAAGTTAATTGAATTTGTGAAATGGTTTCAGGTCAAAACAGTTTTCCATGAAACGGTAATTGTTTATACTTAGCAAAGTGTGTAAACTTAGTCATCTTAACATGAACGACGCCTGTATTTCTCTCTTTTTTATTTCCAGTATAGATAAAAATATACAAACTTGTTAAACTTTGTGTAAAAACGAGGCAATATTGACGATATCCTGACAGCTATTACGATAGTGTTTTATCAAATTTTGCTTTTTGGGCTGTATAGAGACGTAGTTAGATGGCACTAGAATATACTCATGAAAAAAGATATGAAGAAAATAAGCTGTAGACTTCACATTCGGTTTATACCTATGGTATGAATTTTAAGAAAAATACAAGGGTAAAGGGACCTCTTAAGGAAAACCTTGTATTAAACTATTTGTTACCTTAGTAAAAAATAATTCAAGGAAAAAAATAAACAAAGCTATCGCCGCCACATTGAACAGTAGATAATTAATCCCTTTAGAATAGAACAACATGGTTTTCATATTTTTTACATTATTTGTTCAACAATTCCTTTCTGTGTTGACTTTTAAATGCAAAATATTATCTCAAGTGTTCATCCCTACATTTTCATAGTGAGAAAATTTGTATGAAAAACGTAAAAACAAACGTAAAAACCTAAAACGTACTATAAATAAAAACGTCAAAAGTATGTTTTTACAGCTCTATAGAGGGCCGTTTATATTGGTATTTATTAATTTTACCCAGAAAAAATTGTCTAGACAAACGGACAGACAGACAAACATAGGGATAACAAATTAATTCTAAAAGAGTTTCATTGTTTTCATTTTGCGTAACAGAACCTGAACATGTACCGACAGGATTATCTACGATCTAATAATTTTGCCATGCACTGTAAATATTTCAAAATAAATTTCTATATTTTAAATGCTTGGCGATTTATCCCAAGTAAGTGTACCTATATAATTTGCAAAAAACTTCACTTATTGGACCTGAAATGGTGAGCCAATACTAGAGGGTAATTTCACGAAAAGGTCATTGACCTTTGTTACAGATCTCAGTAAGTATAAGTAAATTAATTTGGGTTTCAATAACGATCACAAAATTATTCTTTTAGAGTAACATATATTATTTTCCCGCATAAAAGTATGAATTCATTCCAAATTCATTCAGTTTTGTTGTTATGACTATGGCACGATGTAGCTAAATCACTCATACGCATATTTTGTATGAGTTTTTAACGGCAGGAATATGATGCTCCTCCAAATATTACTTTATAAAATTAATTTCAATTTGTTTTGAAGTAGTTTTGGGAGATATTTATAGCTTGCAAAAAAAGGCACAGGTTCCACGTCTTACGGGCGCCAACGCTAGGCGTAGACTGACAATATCTTGCTGCCGCTGACTGCATCAGTGGATTTACGTATTTTTGGAAAAAGGTGGTGCTTTTTTTGACCCGAATAACGTGGTATTTGGAAAATGAATAGATATCATTCACACTAATTTTATTAAAAAAAAACCAACAAAATCGCGAAAGCGATACCTGAAACAAAATCGATAAGAAGTGTGCAATAGAGGGTTACAAAAAAATTCATTGACAGTACAAATATGAATCGATTAACGTGGTTTGTGGAAAATGAATACCTTAAAGTTCAACCAAAAACATGTATTTTTTTTATGGCTATACGTAACCTAATTATTGCAACAAAATCATCCGAAAGCTGACATTTTATTTCTGTTTGTATTTTCGTTCCCCTTAACTTATTTGACAGGACTAAACCTAATTTAAAAGTTCTGTCTTTTTCTTTCTGTATCGAAAATACAAAGACAAGACGCTTAAAACAAGTAAAGTAAAGTAAAAGTAAAGTAAAGTAAAAAAGGTTTATTGCCAAAAAAATACTTAAAACTAAACACATTAAAATTATACATAGGTTAAAATAGAAGAAAAAAAAAGTTTTAAACATTTCTGGCAAGTGGTAGCATGCTCAGCAAAGCTGCCGATCTCATAGAAATCGATCAGCGCTAAATTTTCAGCATACCCCAGACAGAGGACATAATTTAAGAAAAAAATCAAATAAAGGCGCAGAAGGACGTGTAAAATTCAACACAAAAAATAAAAGTGAGAAAAGGAATAATCATATTAAAACAGTAGGTACATTTTAAATTTATTAGTACAGAGGTATTTAATTAGTGTAGTGCGTGTGGTGTCTGTAATAAATAATAAATATAAAATACATAAATAAGGTTAGTCCTGTCAAATAAGTTTAGATGTGTGATACCGAATCGGCACTATTTTTGATTAAGTCTATTAACTTACTTGAATGGTATGGTATGGTACCTATAGTATGGAACCCTCAGGACGCGAGTTCTACTCGCACTTGACCGGTTTTTATTTGTTACTCTCGTTCTACTCGTATTGTTATATTATGGATGGCATTTTGCGAATCCTAAGTGCATATTAAGGCGATACGTAAAAGTTTTAGCGTCCCTGTTACTCCATATGCGAAAAAACCCTCAGTGCGAGTGGGACGGATTCATGGATAAGTAGTAAAAAGTCAGTTTTTTATTAATATAAAATGTACTATGTAATCTGTTTTGTCAAAAATATTTTCAAGGAGACTTTACAAATACATAATATACACATTTTGAATGCAATTTCACGATGAAATTAGTTAGGATTTCAGAATTACAGGAAAAAATAAAATAATTTATAGGTCTTTTCGGAATTAAATTCGAATTAAACGTAGATGACGTTATAGTGGAGTAAATGGATTCGAAAAAACCGCATTTTTTTGGGTATCGCCTTAATCAGTATTTATTGTTTCGGATAAAATGATTGTTTTTGAACGTATCCGACAGTGGTCTATGGTATTTTGTCTATGGACACTCGGAGCTGTCAAAAAAGCCTCGGAAAGGCCTACATTGAAAAGGATTGCGGTCGATCACAATATTTAATATATTAATGGTTTAATACGTAGAAAATTGATGTGAATATCCTAAAAAACATTAGTGAGTCAGGGTCTGACAATATTTTGGCGAGAAGGCCACTTTTAGTTTAATTCCTTTGTGTGTGACATAACCTGCATACATGCGGTTTGCAGCAAGTGCGGAACATTGTCCGGTTACCATATCTTCTGGGTTTGGATGCATCCAGGTGTAGGTGGGTTGTGTTTAGGTTCTCCGTGGAGGTGAGCAACGTGTCACAACACCGGCACACTTTGGACTCCGGGTACGGAAGGAATTCGTGCTGCGGACATCATCTAAGTACCATTTTCTGGTAGGAAATTTTGTACTTACTTTTTGTAGAATATAAGCAGATTCAATTTACATGGACGTAGATTAGGGACAGCTTATGGGCCCCTGTTCCAGCTGCTAATATCACCTTTTAACATACAATTTCTGGTAGTATCGAGCGTGGTTTGTCCTACCTTTGGATTATATACATTTAAACAGCGGAACTGGGCGGCCCCAGTTGAACTGAACTGTTAACATAGCTAGGCTATTTACATGATTGTATTATTGATATGTTATTGATGTAGCAATTACATTGGATTTGTTTAGTGCTTTGAGTAGATAATTGATTACCGAAGGGTTCGGTAATATCAATATAAATTGTTAATTTAGTACATATAAAGTGTTCTTGTACTCCAATAACATTATATCATATAACGGTTTATATTATAGATTTGGAAATCAACTTGTTAGTTAACACACTGTTATCTTGGCATGAATTTATGTACTTTCAAGTTATATAAAGTTGCATAGTGGAATGTGCATTCGGGTTTGTGTGTATTGTATACACCAAATATAATTTAAATTTGGTAATGTTGTAATAGGTAGGTAACCTAATTGTAATTTGTATTGTAGGTACACTACATAGCATTGTAATTGGGAATTACATTTGCTAATTAAATTCTATTTATAGGTAGGGTATCTATTGAGCAGTGCTTCTGTGTTTTGTGCCTTGTCAGGGTGTTTGTTTAATAGTTTTTATTTATAAATTTCCCGGTTTATTGCGGCAAGATGTCCAAGTCTCACAAGGCTGCGTTTGCGAAGGAGCTCCGCTGGTTTACAACCGTCCAAGGATTGCTATCTCGTTCGGATCGTGACAATGCAATTCTGGAGAGAGCCGAGCGGATGCATCAGCGGCTGGCTAACGCAGAGGCGGCTGTGGCAGCACTGCAGGAAAGTGACGAGCCTATGAAGAGGTATGTTACGGATTTGGCTCAGATAAAAGGGATTTATGATGATGTAACGGAGGCGGCCTCCATGATCAAGAAGCGGCAATCGGGCAGCCCGGTTGTTAGCACACCTAGACCAACAGATGGCGCCACTGGTAAGGCGCTGGTTATAACGTCGAATAATGTTGCTGAGCTAAAGAGGCAAAATTCAGGAGGTCCTGAAGTTGTCACGCCTCAACCGGTAGATGGCGTGTCTGGTAGTTTGGCTAATTTAGAACTGAATAAATTCAATGGGAAAATTCAAGAATGGGTCTCATATAGGAATATGTTTACTTCATTAGTAGATTCTAGGATAGATTTAACAAAGGGGCAAAAGATGGCATATTTGATGTCAACATTGGAGGGCGAGGCCAGGTCGCTCATCCAGCACCTCAGGGTGGAGGATGATCATTATGATATAGCGTGGGGCCTATTAAATGATAGGTATCAGAACATGCGCTTACAGGCGGATGCGCATGCGTCTCAATTATTGACGTTACCTAGGGTAACTGACCGGGCTCAACTAAGGTTGCAGTTGCTGACTCCGGTCACTGTGGCGTATAATGCCCTTAGAACATTAGGTTTACCGGTGGACGAGTGGTCGTTTTTACTCGTTCACATTATTTTAGATAGGTTGCCTAATGATGTGAGGTCACGTTTTGAGCGGGTGTCCGCAGAAAAAGATGGCAGCACTGTGCCTAAATTTACGGACTTAATGAGGTTTTTTGGATATGAAGCTAGGGTAGCAGAAACATCACAGCCGGACTTGGCGCCATCTGAGGCGCAATCATTTTCGTCTGCTGGCTCATCGGAATGTGGGGAGCCCAGACAACCGCAGCAGTCGCGGGGACGCGATATTGCGCGTTTGGCGGCGGTCGCCGTGGTCAAGAGGTCATCGACCTGTTTGCAGTGTGGCCATACGGGGCATGACCTGCTGAGATGTCAGCAGTGGCGAAACCTGCACGTCACCGAGCGGCGACGCATAGTGAAGCGTAAGGGCCTATGTTTCGGTTGCTTGGGCAATCACTTCGAACGTGATTGTCCCGAGCCACGACATTGCAGTGAGTGTGAGGGGCCTCACCATTTATTGTTGTGTGCCAACAGATCTGAAGCGGCTTCACCGGTCCCGCAGTGACGGAGCCCTACGGGCGGGGGTGCGTCAGAGAGAACTTCCCCCCCCCCTCGGTCCAGGGAAGGCATGCTGTCGGGAAAAACTCCCCTCCGTCGGAACGGTGGACTGCGGCGCGAGGCGCGCCCCCTCACCGGGAGGTGAGTTATATATATGCGCGTGGACCCGTAGGGGGCCCCTTGCCTACGGGCTATTACACATATGGCCATGTTGTGAATTGGGCCCCTACGGGCGGGGGCCAATTGGAGTTGGCAAGGGCTAGGCCCCCCCTCCCCGCGCCGGTTTTGGTGCCAGCTGGCATGGAGCACCGTGCTCAGACGGAGTCACGGGGTTACTCACCGCCGTACCGCGAGTACCCGCGGTTAGAGTACCACCCGCCGTACTCAGGGAGAGTTGGAGGCTACGCTCCCCCCAGGGTGGGGATGTGCACGCGCCAGCCGTATTATTGCCAGTGGATTGGTCCTGCGCTCCTCAGGTGGGGTAGCCTGTAACTAGCTTGTTCAAGCTATGAGTACGGAACTGCGGACGGTTCTGTTGCCCACCACGATGGCTCGCGTCTGGGGCCCCAGGGGGGATTGAGTTAGGGTAAGGGCCCTCCTCGACATGGAAAGTCAAGTGGCGCACCGATTAGTTTTGAACCTGGAGGTTTCGTCGGTGCCGCTCCTAGGTATTGGTGGACTGGAGTTGAATCAGCGGCTGCAGCCATGGTTATAGACAATATTGTCGGCTGGCAGCCTTCTTTGGACCTTCCTCCGCCCATAATCTCATGCACGTCAGGTCTGCATCTGGCAGACCCACGTTTTTGTCATCCGGCCCCAGTCGATGTTCTCCTGGGCTCGGATTTGTTAGGATGGATCCTATTTGGTTTTTAGAAGACTCTGGGTTCTTCTTCATTGGTGGAGGTATCCACAATTTTTGAATATTCGATATTTGATTCGATACTTGGAGGATTATGTTCGAACTTAGGAAATGGCTTTCAAATGAACATAGACTGTTTGCAGATTTGGAGGATCCAAATATGATGGTGATATTAGGTTGAAATACCAACCAGTCAATGACATTCATATATTTTGTCCCCAGCCGTGAGTGCAGAGGAGCGTTGGAGCGCATTGGTACACTGGGTTCGCGTACTTCAAGCGGACTGCATCAAGTTTAGACTTCGAGTTCTGTGCGAGGATCACGCCAGGCTGAAGTGAGCGGTTGCTCGTTTGAATCCTTTCACGGATTATGAAGGACTTCTGCGTTTCGGAGGCTGATTTCGGAGAGCTGACTTGCCATACGGAAGTCTTCATCCTTTGCTTCTACCCAAGGACGGACCTTTGGTAAATTTGTTGGTGTCGGATTGACACATACGTAACGCGCACGGGGGTTTTTAGCAATCGCAACGTTCGGGTTGTGAAAACATACCTTGTATATTTGTGTGCTTGGCCACCAAGGCCATTCACTTGGCAGTGGTGTCAGCTTTGACTACGGAGGCCTTCGTCGCCGCGTTGGATCGTTTCGTGTCGCGTAGGGGTTTACCTTCACTTATTCGTTCTGACAATGGCACAATCTACAGAGGTACTGCTAATGATGTTGTTATTTTTTGTTTTGTAAATAACTATGCTAGTTTAAGTTAAATCTTCGCCCGGAAAGGGGTAACTAGGCGGTACAGTCCCCCAAATTGCCCTCACTGGGGAGGGAATTTTTTGAAGCTGCTGTCAAGTCGGCGAAGACCCACCTCCGCTGCGTTATTGGGGAAACTGTCCTAACTTTTGAGGAGCTTGCCACTGTTTATTGTAAAGTGGAAGCGGTCCTCAACTCTCGTCCTCTCTGTGGTCAGACAGGACTGAGCATCCTAGGGAAGCAAATTTAATTTTTTTGAAGGATGTGAACTAGCTATCCTTGTTTTGGCGCCGGGGCCGTATATTAAAGTTGTTTTTTTGGCGGAGACGGAACTCCACGCGTCGCAGAGGTGTTGGTCGAAGGTTCGATTCTGTGACGAGCCATGACAACTCTCTCCCGTCTCTCGGTTGTATGAGCTAGTGGTCTGTTACTCAGCCCAGAGCGGGGGATTGTTTCGGATAAAATGATTGTTTTTGAACGTATCCGACAGTGGTCTATGGTATTTTGTCTATGGACACTCGGAGCTGTCAAAAAAGCCTCGGAAAGGCCTACATTGAAAAGGATCGCGGTCGATCACAATATTTAATATATTAATGGTTTAATACGTAGAAAATTGATGTGAAGATCCTAAAAAACATTAGTGAGTCAGGGTCTGACAATATTTTGGCGAGAAGGCCACTTTTAGTTTAATTCCTTTGTGTGTGACATAACCTGCATACATGCGGTTTGCAGCAAGTGCGGAACATTGTCCGGTTACCATATCTTCTGGGTTTGGATGCATCCAGGTGTAGGTGGGTTGTGTTTAGGTTCTCCGTAGAGGTGAGCAACGTGTCACAACACCGGCACACTTTGGACTCCGGGTACGGAAGGAATTCGTGCTGCGGACATCATCTAAGTACCATTTTCTGGTAGGAAATTTTGTACTTACTTTTTGTAGAATATAAGCAGATTCAATTTACATGGACGTAGATTAGGGACAGCTTATGGGCCCCTGTTCCAGCTGCTAATATCACCTTTTAACATACATTTACACTTACTGTAATGAAATCATAATTTTAAAATTTAGATTCCTCGAGGGCTGCAATAAATGTATATATCGGTATGTATGAAACAATTTTATCCGTCTGTCTGTATGCTCCCAGCCATATCACAATATGAAAAATTTAAAATATCGCGTTATTTACGAATACGAGTTCCACCGCACCACCAACGCTGCAGAAACATCTCGAAGGATTAATGATGTGTATGGGGAAGCTACTGTAAACAAAGATTTTAAAAGTTTAGATGAGCCCTGGCACCTAAAATCTATTGCATTGTTTTTGAATGTGTGCGTTAACATAATGCCGACGCGCGCACACTTATGAGTACGCAATCTGTCTACCTAGGTCAGCAAACTTATCAGACTACTAAAGTTGTTAAAATGATTAACTTTAAGTACACTTAAGGCATCCAACTATCACTGTATTCAGATGAGCACTGATTCCAAACGTGTGAGAGTCACCCATTTAAAGGTAGAAACATTTTGGCGCTGTCATACTACGGTAAGGGCTTGTCTTTACTTTTGAAATCTTTGACTGTAAAATAAAACACGGTACGTTTCCGGTTCCACCGTTTTTGTTGGAAATTTTGACCTATAGAACAACATAAGGCGAGGTACGCACACATGCACAGTGCACAGGTCTAGTTTCTGGTCAGTACCGTTTACTGCGTTCATGCTCTAATAAAAAACTGTGCGAAAACGCAGATTACCTATCAATCTCTAATGGGTTAGCTTCCTCTTTGATCCCGGTTCACGAATCGAAAAACTGATCGGATTGAAATGCGATTTTCACGCTTTAATTTTAAATCACCATCCAACCGGGGCCATGTTCACATGTCATGTAGTGTGTTTTATCTACTCCTATACTTCAATAAGGTAATTACAAAATCAAAAGCGGTCTTATGAGTATCTATATTGTTTGACTGATTTTATAATATTACATTATAAAATTGCATTTCTGCATTGTAATTGGCCAAATTTATTATAACACCGCTAGTGAACGAATCACGAGCAATAACGGTCTGTCTTAATTTCTTAAACCACGCCCCTTTACTCTTCTCGTTTCTGATTGGTCTCTGGCTTCTACATACTAATATCATAGCGAGTGTTCTTTTTCAAATTTTTCGTGAACTTGTTTTTGATGGTCGTAGATAAAGTATTGTGTGCAACTGTATATAATCAGTTAGACATTTAGGACAGTCGTGCAAATCAATTACGAAACGAAGGAAAGCACTCGTGTCCCAATGTCTTACATTATGTCACAGTTGCACAAAATACTAATAATCCATCGCTTAGGAAACTCAAATGAATCCCGTCACTTGGGATACTTTTAATATTGTACGTAAATTTATTATATTAGAGTGCATTAAAAAAAAACAATCAGAAAAAGAAGCTCCGAAAGATAGACCACAACCCGTAAGTGGCGTGCACAGAACTTTTTTCCGGAAAAGCAATCAAAAGGTCAAGATTGACAATAAAAAAAATATGAAAAAATTTAAATAACACTTTGAAAAAAAAAAGTTTGTATGACGCCAGGGTAGGCACTGCCTACCCTAGAGTGAACATTTTAATACAAACTTTTTTTTTTTCAAAGTGTTATTACAATTTTTTCATATTTTTTTTATTGTCGTACTTGACCTTCTGATAGCTTTTCCGGAATAAAGTTCTGTGCACGCCACTGTCCCGTAGGTCTCGAACACGTTTCTCTGCCTAACGTGTACCAGGGTCTTTATCCATCCAGTTTGTCTCTAACTGATATATCAACTAGAGTAACGCACATACAAACGCTCACGCTGGCGTTATGGGCATTTAAGGTTTCTCCCAACGCCAACGACCTTGAACTGAGTAAATTTGTTACCATTTTATACGGTAACTATAGCATTCTTAATAGAAGAAAAATCCATATTAACATATTAATAAGTACATACTACATCATACAAATAGTGATGTGGTTTTTCCTGAATTTTATTTTAATATACAGAAGTGAAGCAAGAAAATTCAAAGTTTACCCTTATTTCTCGATTTTTGTCCACTTGTAACAATATAACAGCTACAGTTTTTATGGAAACAGTATACAAATGTATAAACTTTTAGACAAAATAATATTAAATGATATGGTTTTCTCAATTCTTGGAAATTCGTTTTATTTTAGATGAAGTAAATTAAAAACACACTATTTTTGCACTTGTCAGTCGCAGCGACTGACGTAACAGCCATGTTGTAGTGCGAGCTGATAAGAAGTTTATTTTAATATGTTTTTTTTCGAAATTTCAACCACCACGAATCGAGTTGCTAATTATTCCGACGGAGCCACCTTAAGGCGCTACGGAAAAAAAATCGACACTTTAAAAACTTGCATAGGTACCTACTTCAGTAAACAATGTATTATTTTGATAAAATAGTACATTATTTTTGGATTCTTTTTCTAGGGATCTGTTAAAACAGAAACGTGATTGGAGAAATTCGGCTCTATAGAAATATTTATTGAAATGAGGTCGTTTTCGACACCAATTTTCCTGGTTTGACAATTTAGAATCAGTCACACATGTACTTCAATTATATTTTATTAAATGGGTTTTAACGGTATCTAGAACTTGGTAAAACGCAATTTGGATAGCAACTTTAGCACATTTTGTATTAATATAAAACCGACTTTTTGCTACGTCCACGAATCCGTCCCTCTCGCACTGAGGGTTTTTTGCATATGGAGTAACAGGGACGCTTGAACTTTTACATATCACCTTAAGGTTAAACGTCAGTCGCTTAACACAAAGTGCATAACTTACCTTGGTATTTCTGGTTTCAAAATTAAAATTTGAAAAACATTTTGGTATGTGGCAGTTAACACAAATAGTTCAGTCTTAATTGGGTTTAAAAAGCATGAGTTTGAAATTTAATGCACATTTAGTCATGATCTTGTCCAAACAAAGTTAAAACAACATTTAAAGTTGGTTTGGCTAGATCATGACTAATTATGCATTAAATTACAAACTCATGCTTTATAAACCTCACTAATGCTAAAGTATTGCATATAAATTTGTAATTTAATGCGTACCAAAATGTTTTTTAATTTTTTACTTCTAAACAAGAAATACAAAGTTAAGTTATGCACTATTTGCTAAGCGACTGACGTTTAACCTTAAGGTGTCCGTGCAGGGGAAAAAGGGGAAATCGGGGAAAATTTTGACAAAAAGTTGGTTTTAAATTACTTAGTACAAAATTAGTTAAAATAGCTATCATATGTGCTCATTCAAATTTTTATTTTAAAATGTATTTTTAAGATAGACTCGTAACTCTCATGCTAAAAGGACAAGTTTTGTGCTACGACAAAACTCTTCACTCAATGGCTCTACGGAGAAACGGCTTCCTTCGCGGAGCATTGTTGTGTTGTCAACTAAAGGCTTTGTGTTACTGAAATATATCCTTTCTGCCATAATAAAGACTGCCTGAATACAGGTACGTATTTTTCGCAGTATACTTTATGAAACTGTTTTAATGTGACTTATGGTAGGACAGACTTTAAATTTTAATATACAAAAGAATTTCATTGTATACAAAGAAGCATAGACAAAAGACTTTCAGTGTCAGACTTTCAAATAGGGAATTGACACATTGACAGTTTTAAGAAAGCTCTTTATTTTAACAGGTAAGTGGATTTACTCTGATAAAAATGTTCTTTGAACTATTAAACATGCTTTTAAGATATTGAAACCGGAAACTGACGAAGTTACTGATACATACTCTATTATAAAGAAACATTCTAAAAATTCGCAAGAAAAGGGATAATGGAAAGTAAATAAATACTGTAATAACGGGTTTAACTAACTTTTTTGGGTTCCGTAGTACCTAAAAGGCAAAAGGAACCTTTATGGTGAGACTCTGTTGTCCGTCCGTCCGTACGTCACAGCCTCATAACTTGGATGAAGACATTAAATTTGGCCCAAAAATATCACCAATTTGCCCACATGTAACGGTGAAAAAAAATATGAAAAATTTTAAATTGTTCAAAATATTTCTAAAACAAAAGTGAGAAAAATAAAAAATATTATCCTAAAAATACAATACGGATATTAAATTGTATATATTGAAAAGTTGATTGTAAAAATAAATACTTATACTATATTTGCGGGCAATGGTTTCAAGAAATCTTTAAAAAACCACAAAAATATTATGTATGTCCCCCCTCTTATCTCTCCGAAACTAGTAGACCGAAAAATATGAAAAAAATTATAATTATAGATCATAACTGGCCAATTACAGGAAAACTATAGCTATTTAAAAAGTTTAGCTCAAATGAGAAATATAAAAAACCGGCCAAGTGCGTGTAACATAAAATTTTCCTAAAATAATTAATCTAACTCCACCTACTCAATGACCAAAACCACAAAATTTTCAAGACTTACTTTAAGCTTTTACTTTCGATCTTTTTGTCTTGGGTACCATAAAAAACCTAGTGTTTCTTTTCTCGTCTGACATATCGTTTAAACGGCCGAATAAATAGTAGGATGATTAATTAAATAATTAATATATTATAGGTAAAATTCTGCATGCCAAATCATAATTATCAATGTTGGGGGATCCTATTTTGGGCAAAGATTAAGCCTCGCGATTCAACGAGGCAATGCCACCAGCCTATTGGTTACCCTACCGGGTGACGACAGCGATTTGGCTTCGATTTATTATTTAGTATAGTTTTATTTTGTTTATACTTGTATATTGATAGGTAATTTTAATTTATAGTTAGTTTAGTTTTTTAATGTTACAACATTTTATTGTTTGAATATAAATTAGGACAATGAATATAATATGTTAAAATTATCAATGTCATGTATTTAAAAAATACTTGCGATTGTCGGCACTTGGTGAAACTTGAAACACAACTTGAGTTAAAAGCACTTGTACAGTATATAGTTTCACTTTATTTATGTTTTCTCCCAACCGGTTTTGGAAGACATTTATTTAGTTTTGAAGCACAAATAAATAATAATCACAAACAAACGTTTTCTAAACCAGATTATACAACGTTGTAGGAACGCACAACTTCCAGATTTCATCACCTTTTATTTAAGTCATTGCCTACTTCCATCTGAGTAGACTTCGTAAACAGTCAAACACCCCGGTTCAACCAAGTCAAACACCCCGGTCAGCCCTTTCAGGAGGCGAAGACCTTTGCCATGAACGCATGACTTGGCGATGGGCAGGCATTTTATACGATTTTGTAAAATTTTATTTTACTTTTGGTAATGCCCGTATCAAATGGTTATATAAACACATTAAAAATGTATACACAGAGTATTCGTATTTTTCATTTTAAGATAATATATTAATCTAATTTCAAAAGAGTTTTCTGGTTTAATTTTTAAGCGAATTAAGAAATAACGTTATACAATTTTATTTTATAATTTGAATAATAAATAAAAAGGTGTCTTTTTAAACTGTAAATATAAACAATAGCTTGAAAACTAAAGACAATTTTGCCACAATTTTTGCAATCAAATTATTTTCTGTCTGTATTTGGACTAAACAATTCAGACTTATATCTGAATTGTTTAGTCCAAATACAGACAGAAAATAATTTTATTGTATTTGGACTAAACAATTCAGACTTATATCTGAATTGTTAAGTCCAAATACAGATAGAAAATAATTTGATCGCAAAAATTGTGGCAAAATTGTCTTTAGTTTTCAAACTTTTGTTTATATTTGATATAAACAAGTTGATTATGTTTGGAGTGACCGTGTTTTAAAATCTTTAATTTTAAAGTGTATAAGTATATTGTCGATTATTTTTTGTTATGCTACTAATTCTGTAGCCGATGACAATTATGACGTTGTACCGTTTTGAGTAAAAATTAAAATGGTCACGTTATGCATGCCCGACCGGAGATCAAACATGGAACTCAAGATTGAGAGGCTAGCGTTCTACCCCTGAGCTACCGCTGCTGCCAAAAGTCTACGAATATAAGGTGACCTTTGTTGATATAGCCAAATTCATACTGAAGTGTAAGTGATCACTTGTAACAAAGGTTCAATTACCCTTTCTGTTAAAATCACAAAATATTATTTTGCTTCCTATGTGTATTAATTGACTCGTGGTCGTTTCGTAAACAAGTATATGGGCAAAACTATTATTTTACTTTTTCTACAAAAAGGTTAATTGAACCTTGGTTCTGACCACTTACCTTGTCTCCAGTATGAATTTGGTTATATCAACTAAAGTAACCTTATACTGGGTGTTAAGACGAAGTTGTGGAAGCCGGAAACTGGTGATAGTACTCGTCCATACGAAAAACTTTTGCTATGGAGCCAAACACGGACTCGCGAAAAAAAAATCAGCTGTTCCATAGAAAAGTTACATAGCTACCCGACGAAAATGTATGAGACAACTGCTTTTTTTCTCAATTTCTCAATTTTTAATTCACTAAAAGTAGTTGGTATTGACGAGTTCTATCGCCCGTTTCCAGATTCCGCAACGTCATCTTAAGAGGCCTGCGGAGTAATCCTAGTTTATACAAACGAAATACCAAAATCTTTGAAATTTGATTTAATGAAAAAGAATTATCTACAGTTCCCAGAAAAAAGTTAATAAAAACACTAAATACTCTTTTTTCTTCTCTAGGACCATTTGTTTTTAAATAATACAAGGAACTCACTAGAGGTACTTTCACTTCTCGGCAGCAATTGGTCCAAAGCCTCTCCATCTTCTTTCCATAGAGAGCATATTTTTCTCATATTTCATGTTTAAATCAGTGTTCTTATTTAATTGTATGTTTGGGAACCTAGATATTCCGCAATCCAATCGGAATAAACAAACACTATCCTAAGAATTACTATGATTTACAAATGGATTTGAAATCTTGGATTTGAAATGGGCCTCTTAACACCCTGTATAGTTTGTTTTGATGATAGTGGTGCGGTTGACTACACTCATGGTAAACAAAACCTTGCATAAACAAAGCAGTTTCTGAAGACTTTTATTAGTTAAGGAGTTGGTTAAAGTAATATCAAAATATTTATATTTTCTAATTATTTACAAGAAACTTAAATAACATAAACAATACTAAATTATAAATAATACTTGAAAATTATAAATACGTTCAACCAATATCCCGATTCATTAGAAGCCAAGAGACGAGCACGGTGCGCGGGGTCTTGTGCAGTGTCAACCAAATTTGTTTGTACTTGTTACAGACAGAGACATCTCAGAGGCTGTGGGACGTCCCACAGCCTCTGAGATGACGTATTAAATGGTAAGTTTTGGGGTCGCTGGGCAGGCTTGAGTCCAAGCGGTCCTCGCCTCAGCCAAGCCACGACACCGTGATGGGTTAGTGATACTACCGAAGAGGTCTCGTGTGCTGTGGGCTGAGGACAGGAACGCTGGAAGTACCACACTCACCTGGCCTGACTGGTAGGCTTGCCTGGTTCCAGCTACGTCCGTTTATCGGACAATTTAGAATTTTGTACCTCATAACGAACAGTGCCATGTGGGGGTTTATTTGTTTGAGGCGCCCATATGAATCTCTGAATTAGGTAATTAATAATGTAAAAACTATATTTTCTTCAATATTTTTATCAGAATAATGATATAATAAATGTTCATTCTTGATTTTGGTACATTACAAGGTAGAGGTGACTTTATTTCTTATAATCAATTCGTACAGTTAGTTGATAAGTGACCATAACTAAATTACCCTTTTTGTGCTGTTTGAATAATATAACTTCTGAAAACTAAAGCTGTACATAGACACACACAAAAATTATATTAATTATATCAAAAACAATTGAAATTATCTTTAGAAATTAATTACCTTGTTCATAGTTTTTAGTAATATTCTTGTTCGAAAATTTACAAGTTCTTATCTCGAAACACCCACAGAAGTTTTGCTAATCGCGATAGACTTTCCATTTCGATAAACCCCAAAAAAGGGAAAGGGTCACTTGAACAGATTTTTACCCGTTACATAGACCCTCATTATCGAATATCTCGGATATATTTTTCCCTTACCCTACTTAGTTTCCTTACTAGTTAAGGGGCTACGAGGCCACGCTAGTATTGGGTTCTGAGATATCGCTTTAGGCAAAAGGGTGAAGGTACGAGAAAAGCTCTCAAAGCTTTTCTCATTTTTTATCAATGTTCTTGAAATAAAAATTATCAATTTACACAGAAGATTTCCGTAATGTTCTAGATAAAATGAAAAAGAGTAATTGTAAAGGATAGAAAATATTATCAGAGGAATGTCTTTAAAGCACCATACATATAAGGTGTAAAGTAAAATAATGTCTTTAAAGCCAATATTGTTATAAAGTAAAGTTGATAAATTAATCATAAAGATCAGCATGTTTTTGAAGACAACACAGTCATAAAATAAAGATAATAAATTAATAATTAATAAATTATTTATATTAATTAATCATACAGATCTATATTTTTAGAGCCAATAATGTTTCGTGCTTAAGGTCGGTAGACCAGTTACAGCTACAATCATTTATAAATATTAATAGTTATTAGAGAAACACATTATTTTTTTCCAAATAGTAAGTAGTCGAGGAGTGCTAATACATGCTTTTACAAACCGATTAAGAACCCAATCAAAGCAAATTTTTATTATTCGAAAAATCGTAACTTTGGCACTGTATAACCACTGTATAAATAGCAATAGCGTTGTATAAAATACATTCTCATTCTCATATAAAAAAAAACGGCCAAGTGCGAGTCAGACTCGCGTACCTAGTGTTACGTATGATACATTTAATTTAGTCATTTAGTTTCGTTTATTTTGCCTGTAATCTTTACATAAACACATATTACCATGATTTTTTTCATATTTTTCGGTTCTCCAATTTTGGAGGTAAGGGGGTCCCATACATGCATTTTTTAATGTTTTTTAAGGATTTCTCGACATAGATGCAATTAAATATAACCAAACTATATTATTTTTACAATCAACTTTTTAATGCCTACAATTTGATACCCAGTTTGTGTTTATTTTAAATATTTTTTTACTTCTTTTTTTATATTTCTCATTTGTGCTCAACATTTTTTTAATCGCTATAGTTTTCCTGTAATTGGCCGGTTATGATATATTATCGATTTTTTTCATATTTTTCGGTCTACCGGTTTCGAAGATAAAAGGGGGTGTATTTTTGTGGTTTTTTAAAGATTTCTCGAACCAGTGTCAGTAAATATAGTTAAAGTATATACGTATATTTTTACACGGAGCGTCGGCCTGGCCGTTTTTCCTGAACGTTATATGTTGGTATTCTTCAATGATATTTCATGACATTTTGGTATGAACATTAACGTTACTAATATCCAGACTTTTAAATTTGGAATAGCGGTTACGAGGGGGGGAAGTGGGTACTCTACGGTATCCACTCTCCTCTCTGGCAGAACGTTTTCCTCTATTCATTTTGTTTATTTTATTAATCTTTTAGTCTGATTGTCCCAATTCCTGTTGTCCTGTACTTTGTTTGTTATCATATTTTAACATTAATGGAGGAAAAAAACTAAAAGAAAATAATTTGGACAAGTGCAATTTGGACTTGCGTATAAAGGTTTCCATACCCCCACACAATACAGATCCCTAAAAACAATAACAACAATACCTATGTGCCGTAAAAACATCAAGGTGACAAAAACGCTACCGTTTTAGCGCCTGACAAACAATTCGGCATCCTCTGAGTACGAAACCGTTGTTGTTGGACAACAATCTGACCAAATTTGAAACCTGCGTGTATTACCATCCAAAATAGAGTTGAAACCAATAACGTTGAAAAAATGCAACTTTTTTCGAGTTTTCTTTTGTCCCGTTAGCCGGTAAAAACGTGTCCGTCAAATCAATCAAAAATTTGATTGGATTCTATGGAATCTATCCTCGAACTACTAACATCGTCATAGGCCATGGGGTCCCGCTGAGTGTAGGTAAACCTTGAACCTTTCAACATAACAGTTTTAATGGGGAAAAAGTATGAGCTCTTTTTCCGTGATGTTACAACATAGAGCTTTTGCCAGTTTTCTTTTTCTACGTTTCATGACTAAGCTACCAGTGGAAGAAGATTTTCTTGTTACTTCCTCTTAAAATGAAAAAGCTGTTTTTTTTTCGATAAAAGTCACTCTTTAGAGTTCCGTTGTACCTAAAAGCTACAAAAGGAACCTTTGTGGTGACACTGCGTCCGTCCGTCCGTCCTTCCGTTCATATGTCACAGGCTCACAACTTTAGCACCGTTAAAGATAACGCCATGAAATTTGGCACAAAAAAAAACATTTATTTGCGCACATATCACGGTGCAAAAAGACATGAAAATTTTGAAACAGTTCAAAATATTTCCAAAACAAAAGAAAGAAAAATAAAAAATATTATTCTAAAAATAGAATATGGGTACTAAATTGTAGATATTAAAAGCTTATTGTAAAAATATATACTTTTACTATATTTACTGGCACTAGTTTCGAGAAATGTTTAAAAAACCACAAAAATATGTATCTCCCCCCACTTATCTCCGAAACTGGTAAACCGAAATATATGAAAAAAATGTCGAATCATAACTGGCTGATTACAGAAAAACTATAGCAATTAAAAAAACTTGAGCACAAATGAGAAATACAAAAAAAGAAGTAAAACAAATGAAAAAAATATTTTATAAAAAATACAATATGGGTATCAAATTGTAGGTATTAAAAAGCTAATTGTAAAAATATACAAAATGGCTATATTTAATTACCTCTATTTCAAGAAATCCTGGAAAAACCATAAAAAAATGTATGTACCCCATATCTCCAAAACCAGTGGACCGAAAAATATGATAAAAATCATGGTAATATATTATTATGTTTACGTAAAGATAAAAGAAAAAATAAAGCGGTTGAGAAATTCACGAAAAAAAAATGGCCAAATTAAATTTATCATCCACAATCCGAAACCGAGGGTCTGACTCGCAGTTGGCCGGTTTTTCACCTTGTTTTCGATATGGCAGTTAGGTTCCACCGTTCGTTATAGTTTTAACGCGATGATTTTTCTTATTAACACAGTGTCACGTAACATTTGAAGCGCATAAAGAATCATGAACAGTAACCATAAACTTATGATAACCAATATCTAAGAATTGGACGAAACGACCATAATTCATCAAATTATCAACTAGAGAATATTTGATAGATGTTTCCTTAACGCGCTACATGCTGCAGAAGTGCTGCCACTTTAGAAAAAAAAACATTGTTTATGTTTACTTACTAGAAAAATTATTGAATATCTGCTCAAGTAAATATATAGATATAGCAATGATCTATTTTTAAATAGCATAGTTTTGATAGACAACGTCTCTGATGAGCTATAGTACATTACATCTGAGGCCAGTAATTAAAGATATCCTGGACGAGTAAGTTAAAAGGCCGAGCCCGTAGGGCGAGGACTTTTATATACGAGTCCAGGATAGCTATTATGGTCGAGGCATGTATAGTGCTTTTCTCAAAAATAAAACGTGATATTTTCAAATTATATAAGTTTTTTTATTACGTTAACAAACTCATCTTGAATAACAAACAATCGATCGAGTTTGTTTTATGTGTCACGCAATTTTACTAAAATAATGCTATCGCGGTGTTTGACGTCTTTTGTAGTTAGATTCCCAAGCTCCAGACTTCTACTTACACCGTTTTTACTCCCATGATAAGAACAACCTACAACAAAAAAACTCAATTTTAATAATGAATTAAAGGCCTATTTATAACTTTAGAGCCATAAAATAATATTACATCATTTATTTACCTTTATAACTAGATATTTATCATCTATATGTTGGCTTGAAATATTTTAGACTTCTTGCTTATATTATATAGCCATATGATTGCCTTTTTAGCCATGCCGTCAAATTGTTATCATTTTTCAAGTTTATTTTATTCTTATTGTGCACAACACATCGGAGCATGGAATACATCGCCCATAAAGTGGAAGGCTGCTTTGTTTGGCTAAGGTGACTGAAACAAGCTAAAAACACATTTTCCGACCAACTGTTCGTGTGTTTATCTGTTTTCCACTTGATGAACTTTTCATAATTTGTTTAAATGTCTTTCCTTAGATTTTGGCGGAAGCAAGTTGTTTTTTGCTAATTCCGCTTCCGCTTTTAGATCTGGAGGAGTACAATCTATATCAGAGCCTTCTTCTGAACTCATTTTGTAATTTATTTACACAATAAACTTTAAATGAAAATATTATGCAACAACATAATTTCCCGCTTTTAATTTTTTTTTCGTTTTTTTTTTTATTTTCGTTGGGCAGATGTATACGGCCAGCCCTCTTCATAAAATTGAGGTTAAATTTTAAGTGTTCAATGGTTTTAAATATAACTATAAAATCAATAAAAATAATATATTTTCAATTATAAAATATAGCAAACGTTTTCTGAACACGAAATTGTAATGTTTTTTCTTTTTATACTGGCTGCTAAAAACCGTATGATCGCCAAACTCTTTAGTCATTTAAAACATAGACACGGACGGTGTAACTACAAAACGGTGTTTAACTTTAGAGAGTGTTTAAATCTGTTGCTGTCACTCTTTTACAATATGAAAGAAAAGGCGACAACAACAGATTTAAACACTGTCTAAAGTTTAACACCGTTTTGTAGTAACACGGGGATAGTTTAAAAAAAAAAACATGGTATGTAATGGATTTTCATACGAATTTCCTGGACAGTTATTCAGATTTCCTGGAGACTTGAAATAGCTCTACAGGATGAAGTACTTTCTGGCATGTCTATGCAATATGTAATTAAAGCATTACAACATATTTTTGAGAAAAAATTTTAACTTATGCTGAAAGCGGCCGTTTTGCATTGAAAAAGTAAATTTTTTTTTTCGAGATACAGGTTTTGTTCCATAGTAAAAGTTGTTCTTTATTATTATTATTACAGCTTTATTATCCACTTAACAGTTCTTAAAATATATACATCTAATTATAATTATTTCTATTAATTTCTTTGCTATGTGGCCCTCTATGGGTAAAAGCCTCCTCCATTCTTTTCCACCTTTCCCTGTCTTTGGCTGTATGCATCCAACTTTTTCCTGCAATATTTATTATGTCATCGGCCCATCTCTTCTTCTGTCTCCCCACATTTCTTTTGCCATTTGGGCCCTGCCATTTAGTTGTTTGGTAAGTCCATCTTTTATCTTTGTACCTTGACAGGTGCCCTGCCCAGTTCCACTTCTGTTTCAAGCTAAAATGTAGAGCATCTGTTAGTTTGGTTTTCATGCGGATGTCTGTGTTTCTCGTTTTTTGGATTTTTCTAAGTTTCAGAATACTTCGTTCCATTGCATGCTGACAAGATGAAATTTTGTTTTTTACTTTTTCAGTGAAGACCCATGTCTGGCTAGCGTAACTTAAGCTTGGGAGAATGCAAGAATCCATTATTGTCTTTTTTATGTTGAGGCTATACTTCCCTTTCAGAATTTCTTTTTGGGCCCAGTACTTCTTCCAAGTTGTACTTATTCGTCTGTCTATTTCGTTTTCATTGCTATTTGCATCAAAGGACACCAATTTACCTAGATACACATATTCATTTGCATATTCTATCTGCTTTTCCTCTACTTTGATTGTTTTCTTATGACTGTTTGACATAATTTTAGTTTTGGATGCGTTCATGTGTAGGCCGATTTTTTTGCTTTCAGAGTTTAATCTTTGTAGCATTGATTCTAAATCTGTCGCGGATTCACTAAACAGGACAATGTCATCTGCGAACCTTAGGTGTGTTAATTTATTATTAAGTATCCTTATGCCTTTATTTTTCCAATTAATTTTTTTGAAAATGTCTTCAAGTACTGCTATGAATAGCTTTGGAGACAGCGGGTCCCCCTGCCGCACTCCTCTTCCAATTGTGAATTCCTCTCCTTGTCTTTCCAGTTTTACTCTACTTACACTTTTAGAATATATATTTTTTATGATATTTATATATGTTTTGTTTACATTATTATTTCTAAGAGCAGTCCATATAGATGAGTGTACTATGCTGTCGAATGCTTTGGAATAGTCTACAAAGGCAATGTAAAGTGGTTTATTGAATTCTTTAAATTTCTCTATTATTTGTTCTATTGCGTGAATGTGGTCTATGGTTGAGTAGTACGGCCGGAAGCCCGCTTGCTCTATTGGCTGGTTCTTGTCAATGTCTGGTGTTATTCTTCTTAGGATGATTGATGAAAAGAGTTTATATATTGTTGATAGTAAGCTGATAGGCCTGTAGTTGCTGATGTCGAGCGGGTTCCCTTTTTTATACAATAGTATTATGTTTGATTTACTCCATTGCGATGGTACTTGCTCTTCCTCCAGTACTAAGTTGAAGAATTCTGCTAGATATGCAGCCAGGATTGGTGCTCCGATTTTCAGGGCTTCATTTGTGATTTTATCTTCGCCTGGGCTCTTCTCGGGTTTAAGTCGTTTAATTTGGATTATTACTTCTCTTTCTGTTATTGGGTCCAATGCTGTTTCTGCTATATGTTCTCCGGGTGTATTACTATTATCTTTTTCATCATATTGTGACATATCATTTGGTGGCTTTTTATAAAGAGAAGTATAGAAAGCGGTTGCGCATTTTATTATACCTTCTCTATCTTTGTTTTCGCCCTTTTCACTGTTCAGGCTTTGTATCCAATTTTTGTGAGTAGATAGCTCTTTAAAGGCTCTTTTTGAACTTCGGAAAGTAAACATATGTTTTTCTATAATTTTTGTTCTATGGTTAGCATAGTCTCTTTTGATTGATCTGTTGGTTTGTTTGAACAATTTCTTTAGTTCCTCTCTCATTTCTTTGGTCTTGTTCTTCGTGAATATAAGTTCAGTTCTTTTACAGATTAAATTTTGCGTATGTTCGCTGATGATTTTTTCTTTGTATTTATTGTTCGCCTTTTCATCCATTTTAAGGCTTTCTGTGATTGCTTCTTCCAATTTATCGCTAAATGATTGTACAGTCTTATTTTCTTTCAGAAATTCTTGCAATGCTGGTAGGTTCTTTTTTAGGTTTTGTATAAAATTGTCTCTCTCATGTGTGGACTTCAATTTGTTGGGTATAGTTTTCAATGTTCTTCGACTAATTTTAGGTTTTTGAATTTTTATAGAGCATCTTAGAATCCTGTGGTCAGACGGGAAGCTTGTTTTGTTCAAAACTTCTACATTTGTTACAGATTTGGGGTTGGGGCTCAGTATAAAGTCAATTTCGTTTTTTGTTTTATGATCTGGTGATATCCATGTCCATTTTCTGGAACTTTTCCTCTTGAAATATGTGTTCATCACTGCCAGCTTGTTCTCGTGAGCATAATGTTTTAGGCGTTCACCTCTGTCGTTCCGTATGCCGTAACCATATTGGCCCATTATTAGATTTTCGTGAGGTTTAGGTTGTCCTATTTTAGCATTGAAATCGCCAATGATTAACCTGTTTTTATCAGTCAGTTCTTGCGCTCTTGTTAAGTCACTGTAGAATTTTGTGATTTCTTCTTCACTTGAACTTTCAGTGGGAGAATATACTTGAATCAGCGATAGTGGTCCTTCCTTGAAGTTCAGTTTTAGCACAGCCACTCTCTCCGATATTCCCAAAAAGCTTGCTATGTTGCCCTTTAGTGATTTCTTTATTAAGAAGCCTACGCCATGAAGTCCCTGTGTCTCTCCTATATAACAAAATATGTAGTCTTTATGTTCTTCAATGGTATATCCTAACTTTTTAACTTCTGCGAGTCCTATGATATCCCATTTTATTTTATCTATAGCGTTGTTTAGTTCTAAAGTTCTTTCTTTTGTTGCTAGGGATCTTACATTGAATGTGCATATTTTTAGGCCTTGTTCTCTTCTTGACTTTATATTGTTGCTTTTGATTGCATAACTAAGGTGGTTTCTATCGTTTTTATTTATATTATTATTCTGTTTCTTTTTATTCGATGAAGGGTAGTGGTCGTCTTGCCCCACGGTGACCAGCCGGCTTGGGGTGCTTCTTTCAGAGGTTGGGTTTAATAATGTTGTGGTATTTGTTTTGATTTTGTTCCGGGTGCCGGTGGCCGTTGCTAGTTTTTTGAGATTCCAGATAGTTTGCCTGTTCTTTCTCGTTCCTCATAGTTAAAAATATTAGTTTTTATAATTTCCTTTGTGACACCCTTGGCAACTGGTGGTACTGAGATTTCTTTCGAGTTTATTTTCTTTTGGGATGATGAGTTGGGTGAGCCTGAATCTTCTCTCTTTCTTTTATCTCTGGTTTTGTCAGCTGGTTTCTTCACTATCAGTTTGTCATGTTTAAGAAAAGCGATATTTCCTTTCTTCCTTTCTTCTTCTAGCTGTGGTTGTAGCTGTTTTCGCTTTTCAAGCACTTCTTTAGTGTAATCCTCTTTAACATTCATTCCTGATGGAAGATTGGCCTTATTTTTCAAAATGATATGTTTTTTCCATAAAGACGCTATGGTGACCACTACGGGGCGACTTTTATTGTTGTTTTTGCCGATACTGTATATATTTTTAATTTCATGACTATCTATGTGTGTTCCTGTTTCTATTATAATGTCCTTTATGTGGTCAACCAACTCTGCTTCTGGTTTACCAGACTCTTCAATTCCAAAGAAGACCAGGTTATATTTTCTTTTTTCCAGTTCTATTATGTTAAGTTTTTGCTCCAGTGTAGAAATTTTGGCTTTGAGTTTAGTATTCTCTTCTGTTATTGTTTTTAATCTTTCATCCATTGCCTCCATTACATTTTTTGTTACTTCTGTTGTTATAATTTTAGTTTGTTGATTCAGTTTTTCATCCAGTCTTGACAGCAGCAACTCCATGCTTTTCTCCATTTTTGGGGTAATAATTTTGTTCTGGCAATACTGTTTTGGTAATAAGTTATTTATTGCTATTGGTCACACTGCAACTGTCAAATTGACATTTGACTGATTCGTTGGTTATATTGGTAGCACTGCTGTATGATTTGCAAATTTTAAGGTTATGTTTTGTTCGATTTTAAATATCAGTTTTTTCTGCTAGCTTTATGTTTTGCACTGTGATTATTATCCACTATTCACTTTTGCCGTTACACTTGATGGATTTTGCGTTCAGACGCCACAAATTAAGACTGTTTGCACTGTTTTTGATTTTTTATTTACGGAGGACGTTAACGTACGTGTTTACTGCGAGACCGCCGGAAACGGAAAAAAAAAAAGTGGAAGGCTGCTTTGTTTGGCTAAGGTGACTGAAACAAGCTAAAAACACATTTTCCGACCAACTGTTCGTGTGTTTATCTGTTTTCCACTTGATGAACTTTTCATAATTTGTTTAAATGTCTTTCCTTAGATTCTGGCGGAAGCAAGTTGTTTTTTGCTAATTCCGCTTCCGCTTTTAGATCTGGAGGAGTACAATCTATATCAGAGCCTTCTTCTGAACTCATTTTGTAATTTATTTACACAAAAAACTTTAAATGAAAATATTATGCAACAACATAATTTCCCGCTTTTAATTTTTTTTTCGTTTTTTTTTTTTATTTTCGTTGGGCAGATGTATACGGCCAGCCCTCTTCATAAAATTGAGGTTAAATTTTAAGTGTTCAATGGTTTTAAATATAACTATAAAATCAATAAAAATAATATATTTTCAATTATAAAATATAGCAAACGTTTTCTGAACACGAAATTGTAATGTTTTTTCTTTTTATACTGGCTGCTAAAAACCGTATGATCGCCAAACTCTTTAGTCATTTAAAACATAGACACGGATAGTTTAAAAAAAAAAACATGGTATGTAATGGATTTTCATACGAATTTCCTGGACAGTTATTCAGATTTCCTGGAGACTTGAAATAGCTCTACAGGATGAAGTACTTTCTGGCATGTCTATGCAATATGTAATTAAAGCATTACAACATATTTTTGAGAAAAAATTTTAACTTATGCTGAAAGCGGCCGTTTTGCATTGAAAAAGTAAATTTTTTTTTTTCGAGATACAGGTTTTGTTCCATAGTAAAAGTTGTTCTTTACCATTGACTGAATAAGCTCTTCAAATATGGTTACACCTTTCTGTTACACGTTGTATATAATATTGTAAACTGTGTATTAGTATTTATATTGACATGTAACAAGGTAACATAAGAAATTCGGTTATTTATGACGTATATATATATATTACACCACGTACGCCTTATCCTCTAGTTTACATTATCTTCTACCCAAAGATTGTCTGGAAGAAATCGCTTAAGCGATAAGACCGCCTATTGTACCCTCTCTGTTAAAAATATTTTATAAATTCTTGTTTTGGTCCACAATAAAGAGTATTTATGTTACATTTGTTAAAGAGAAAGTAAAGTCGTGTCGTATCAAGAAGTTAAAAAAAAGGTGGAATTCAGAAATGAATGGAGAGGACTTCACCGACAAGAGCACAGCATTGTACACTCTTTACTGCATACACGTTGTCTTACAGATAATGTGTAGCAAGAACTTATGAAACTCGTTTATATTCACGATTATAGGAATATTGTCCTTTCCGCGACCCCGAAGGATACCTAATAGGATAGGTAGTCATATATCGTGCATAAGTACCTCTATAAAACGTTCTCATAAAGTTCTATCCTTGTTAGAATTATCTCATGGAAATGGAACTACATGTATTTGAATATGATACATTATTACTGAGAATACAGGAAAAAGGCTTAGTTCTGGTTTCTATGAAACGAGGCCAGCAATTGTTATTTTTCCTTGGAGGCTTCTCCCAAAATACTCGAGTTTGGCGTGATAACAACAATAGATGTAAAAAATTCGTGTATACACACACAGTATTTATGTTACATTTGTTAAAGAGAAAGTAAAGTCGTGTCGTATCAAGAAGTTAAAGAAAAGGTGGAATTCAGAAATGAATGGAGAGGACTTCACCGACAAGAGCACAGCATTGTACACTCTTTACTGCATACACGTTGTTTTACAGATAATATGTAGCAAGAACTTATGAAACTCGTTTATATTCACGATTATAGGAATATTGTCCTTTCCGCGACCCCGAAGGATACCTAATAGGATAGGTAGTCATATATCGTGCATAAGTACCTCTATAAAACGTTCTCATAAAGTTCTATCCTTGTTAGAATTATCTCATGGAAATGGAACTACATGTATTTGAATATGATACATTATTACTGAGAATACAGGAAAAAGACCATTATTAGTACTGGTTTCTATGAAACGAGGCCAGCAATTGTTATTTTTCCTTGGAGGCTTCTCCCAAAATACCCGAGTTTGGCGTGATAACAACATTAGATATAAAAAATGCGTGTATCCACACCTGGCACCGTAGTATTTTCTTTGTTGCACAACTATGCAATTCCTGCTTATATTTAGGCTCATTTTCAGTTTTTTCCATGGTCGTTCCTTACGTTCCTCTCATAATCTCCTTTTGGCAACACCATCTCATTTGTCGTCCTTCATTTCAGTCCAAGCTGTTCGGCTGTGGAACGATCATCCTTTGCCAATAAGGAAAGCTCCATCACTGCCTGTCTTCAAAAATTCAGCCAAGGATACTTATATTACATTATCACTCTGTTTCTTCCGTCGCATATTTTGTATTTATAGTTGTTATATTTTATTGTTTAAATGTATGTATCTAAAATGTTTGTATTTCATTTGATATAGTTATTTTGCAGGTATATGTATGTATATGTATGCATTATTATTTATAAAACTTCGCTACTATTTTATATACCTTATTTTACATGTACACCGCCTCTTCAGCAATCCTATCGTAAGATTTCTTCCACTTAAAGGTTGTCTGCGAGAAATCGCTTTAAGCGATTAGACCACCCATTTGTACTTACCCTTTGTATTCGTACGTTTATGTTAAATTTTTTGTATTATTTTCTTTTGTGGTGTGACAATAAAGCTATAATGTGTTGAAGACATTGTATAAATATATATTTTTATCAATGTAATGTGTCTAAACAATTTATCTATTGATAAATTAATGTTATAACAGTGTTAATTGCGCGCGACGCAACTTAGTTGAATCTCAAGTACGGGGTGCGTGACACGATGTGTTTGTGATTAAACAGTATGTCACACTCCTCGCTCTTATGATTCAACTAAGTCGCTTCGCGCGTATTAAACACGTGCTGTTGGTCCCGTAGCATAGTGTTTAATCGCGCGCGACGCCACTAGTTGAATCACATGTGCAAGGAAAAATTGTGATGTATATAACAAACTACATATACAGATTACTAGATTACCGCAACTAGAATTTAAAACCAAGTTAAAGAGATTTTTTGAGAAAAATCTATTTTATTCCATTACAGAATATATGTGTTTAAAATTGAAATCAAGTTCAATAACACAACAGTTTTTTTTTTTTTTTTTCCTTTTGAATTGGTTTTGTTATTTATCTGTATATTTTTATCGACTTCTATCAATTGTTTGATAGTATTTTCATTTTATCTTATGTAATAATAAGCTACGTTTATAATGTTAATTTTAATTTTAATTTAATTTAATGGACAAACCATGTATAATGGACACTGTTATATGGAGAATAAATGATTGTATTGTATTGGAAAGTGACGTACTGTTTAATCGCAAAAACATTGTGTCACGCTCCTCGCACTTACAATGACAATACGGAGATGTCAATTACAGAGGCACAAGTACAAGAACACTTCCCTTACGAGGTAATTTTTTAATTATTTTGATTAGATTATTTATCATTAACAGATCGTGACTAATATAATAACCAAGCTAACAATAAACTATTTAGAACGTAATAATCTATAACCAGAAATCAAATTATCCTTCGTAAAAAATGATCGTCCTGCAAGTGACGTACAAGTTCTGATTACTTTGAAATTTGTCACACAAAGATTATTAATAACCAAGCATACGTTGTGTGTCCATTGGATAATTCGTTTAAGCGTGTTCCACTATAAGAAAATGTTAAAAGAATTCTGAGCGTTAAACGATCTTTTCCTTATCTACGACACCGCAAACATGCTCACTTGGATTTACGATCAGTTTTCGGTCTGTTCCACTTACATCCAGTTTATAGTATCAATTGCCGATCAATGCCCGGATTTGATTTAGCAAAATAGTTTAAAGTCATACTTTTTGAAGTAACAAGCAAAATGTTTTGGTATATAATGTCGTGAGTGACTATATCATAGAATTGACCATTTCAAGATCTGGTTGGGCAGATCGTAAAGTATGAAATCAAAAATCTTTCACAAAAGTAAAAAATAGGTGTAACGACGAGCGAAGCGAAGCGGAGCGAGGAGGAGCGTGTTAGGTTTACGTGTAAATACATTTGGAGAGCCGAGCGAAGCGGAGCGGAGCGAAGCGGAGCGAAGCGACCATCCCAATTTTAACAGAAAAACGATATGGCCAACCAGATCATAAAATGGTCAATTCTACGATATGGCCACGACATATACATTTCTTCGTCAGCTTACCCGCCATTTTTTACAGCTTTCTATGTCTAAAATACAAGGTGAAATTTAATCAACCGCCTGAATTCATACTGGAGACTCGGTTAATGATCAGGAACAAAGATTATTATCCTTTTGTTCAAAATCAGAAAATAAAAATATTTTGTGCCCATACGAACTGGATAGCTCAAGTACAATTCCTAGTACAATCATAATAGAAGAATTTTTTTTTTTCGAATTTCACCTTAGGTTTCATTTTACATTGTTCCTGATCACTCACCAAGTCTCCAGTATGAATTCAGACGGTTGATAATATTTTATCATATATAGATAAGGTAAAGTTAAATTTCGCTTGAGGCAAACTAAGGTGCAACATTTTGGAAATGGTATGTTCTATCGGCAATAATTGCCTAAGACATCGAATATTCAAAAATCTTTTTAGACGTACGAGTGAGCGTAAAATAAATTGAGCCTTGATAATTAAACTTTCTTACAATAAGTAGAATAAAACAGAAAGTATTTTTACAAAAAAAAATATATTTATTAGTGACATAATATAGAGGTTAAAATACTTGTTGTGAGAAGCTTATCAATTGAAAATACATTATTTATTTTTTACTTCAATTCAAGTTAAAAGAAAATAAATTGAAACACAGTCACATAAGTGAACTTGGACACGGACAAGCCTTAAATGTTAACCATAATTTTAGTTTACTTTTGCTTAATTTTCACAATTTTATTTGATTTTAATAGAAATGTTTGTAATTAATAATTGTTTCTGTAATTAATACTTGTTTCTCCAAAACTTTGACAGCTGGTAGCGACCTCTAAAATTAGTTGGAAAAAGAAGGACAAAAAACAAGCATCAGTTAATAGGGGTAATAGATCAAAAATGGGGTGTGAGACTACAAGATTTCAGTTTTTTTTTTGTTTATTGTCCATTACGCAACATCCTTTCACAAGTACTCATTAACATGTATCAAAACCTTTTATTCCGCTTACATTTTTTGTGTAAACACGTGTTCCGATTTAATGACCCTGTTACAACACGATAGATCAGCGCAAATTATATTTGTCAAACTATAACTGACACTATATTTTTAATTCTAACTCTATTTTACAGACACTATCTTATTTGAAATTTTCATGCATTATATTTTCCACCTCACCCGATCTCATGCATGAGGGCTGAATAAATAAATCCGTGGGTGTGTATTCTGGAGAAAAAAGTATTTTATGTAGGTAGTTTTGATTGCTTCATTTCGTTAATAACAACTTTATGAAGTATATAAACGAAAAAAAATATATGCATACACATATATATATATATCATCAATTATAAGCATTTACAAAAATGTTTTTGTATTTATTTTCATATCTCGATATATTGTTAGAAACGTAATTTTAAGAACGTTATGGCAGGGTCTTGTGGTGGTCCACTTCTGAGAGACTTTGCTATTCTTAAGAACGAAGTCATAAATTTAATATCCGCACAACAGGGGGTTGGTTTTGTCAATCATATTTTTTTTCTCGCATCCGCTTAAGTAACTCGACACGCTCTGTAAAGATAGTCAATGCTTTCTTAGAATGGGGTAATAGATGCCTCAAGCAAATAGAATTATGCAATACAGATGTGAAGCAAAGGAAAAAACCCTAGGAAACGAATTCGAGTAGAGACGTAAACGACATTCATTGTTATTCATGCGAATTGTAACCTTAAAGGCGACGTCTTCAAAAAGGTATAATTTATGCTCAACGGATACTGTACTTGTGAAAACGTGTGTTTCAGAAAGGCTAATTGCCAACAAACAAGGACTTTAGAAAGAGATGCAGGCAAAGGTCAGGTCGAGGTGATGGAGCAATTTATTTCGTAGGGGCTAAGTTTTGGGATATGAAAACCTAGGCCTTTCGTTAACTGCAGTGGACGCCGGCTCGTGGTTTGGCGGGAACGGTCAACGCGCGAAACTACTTCGCGGTCGTTTCACCGTCCAATCAGAGATCAAGAGAACGTGACGTCACAGGCACGAAGATGTGTTTGAGTGTTGCATTTGGTTCTGTGCCAAACTAAATTGGACATTATTTGTGCAGTGATAAAAGTGGAAATAGAGTAATTAGATTATAAGTTTTTGTTTTGTCAAAATTTAGTTTTAAAATTGGAGGAACGAGGTTTTGATGAGGCATTCGAATTTTGTACGCGGAAGAAATTGGTCAGATGGACGCAGAGAAAGAGATCATAAATTTTTACTGTGAAACGTGAAGTTCGATTAAATAAATAAAGTTTCTAAATTGTAGCTGTAAAGGCTATCTGTTCGAGGGATCAATGACAAGCTAAGTTTCTTTTATAATATCGATCGAAGGTCAATATTGTGGTGGGATAATTTTATCTATTAAAATTAATATTGAAGTTAAATGGCGTCATAGCATCATTTAAGAGAGATTGGACCATTTTTTCGAGCAAAGGAAGGGTAAAATTTTATAAAATAAAATTCCACAATATTGTAATTTTGTCGGTAATTGTTTTGTATATTTGTATTGTCTGTTGGAGTACGCAAGGATATTTAACATTTAGACAGTTGACAGAGTGTCCAAGTTAATATCTAAAAATAAAACAATTAATAGCAAAAATTGCGTACTCTCACAAATTGTGTGTGTTCTTTTTTGTTTTTTCCTTCTTTTAAATTTCTTTATGTGTTATTCTTTGTATTGAGATAGTTTTCCGGATTGGTTGGAAATTAACATTTTATACGTATGTGTGTGTGTGTTGTATAATTTAGGTAATTTGATGGCCAAAAGAGGTTGTTGCATTTCACAAGACGTTCTCCTCTTTTATAGATTTGTTTGGGCCTAGGAACGCCGTGAAGCCGTTTTATTGCATCTTTAGTGATCGTTAAGACCGGTTTAAATAGTCAAAGAGTTTCGACTAACGTAGATTCAAATTTAAGGCGAGGAATTGGGTTTAATACGGTCACTGTGTCGTTCCGAGCGTTATACGCGGAGAGACAGAATTCAGACCGAAATTGACGAAGGTAGCTTGTTGTTTGATTTTATTGTACAAATCTAACAAAACCTTCATTTCATTTCATTTTTACTAATTATATCTAGTTAAATTTGCTACTATTATATTAAAGATATTGGTAGTAATTATCATATTTCTGTTCAGTGGAAACCTTTTCCATAGTGTTTGATTAGTATTGATTGGTTGATTTGCATACGAAAATTTAGGAAAAGGTTCCAAACATGTTTTATTAAATTATCAGATTAGTAGTTTCAAGTTGTGTAGTCAAACCGATTACAAAATAAAGCGCCAAACATCCCAATTCTGCGCCTTAAAACATATTATTTTTCAAGGAATAAATATTTCATTTATCCTGATTTTGTGCATTTATTATTTTTCCTTTACCCATGTAGGAATAAAGAATTTAGTATACTTTATTTTTCGTAATCAAGTAACTCTACATCTAGAGATTTTCCTAGCTGAGATTCAAATAAAAGTAGACAGAATACTTAGACAGGTCCTACTCTAATACCTAACTGGACAAACTTTTGCATACTGAATCACAACTTGATTAATTATCACTTTATACTCATTTAATGAAACATAAACGTAGCCATTTTGGTTCGTATTGCTTGCCACTTTAAATATTTAATATCATAAACCGAGTTGTTTATGCACTCGTTGAACAGTGGGTGACGAGTTTTGTTGGCAAATTGAGTCACCGAAAAACGGGACTCAATAGTATAGTATATCCTTTAATTCAAGCCAGCGTGCTGTTCCTAACATAACATTGTACCTTAATTAAAACCTTATTGATTAGCTGATCAGAGCGGCCGCTCATATTTATCAAACTGATTACTGAATGCATTCATAAAGGGGGGTAAAAGTTATTCATACACACAAAAGTCTGTGTATTCGACAACGAAAGGATCAGCTAATACAATTCAATCAAAGCAAATTGATTTCGACGATATAAAAGGTTAAATACACAAAAAGGTACTTTTTTATGTTGGGTTAACACATAGCACTCTCTATGGGGTTATTCCAGGTAATTCATTTAGCTACTCTGTGCTCTCGAAATCTGGAGATATTTACAGGTAACCTATGTTATTTTGTAACCTAGATATCCTGAGAAGATTCCAGGTAGTTTTATTGATGTCTCTGTGCTCAGAGGGATACGGAGTCAAATCTGTCTGGATTGGATAAAGGGGATGCTGATATTTGATAAATCACAAATTATAAATATAGGACATTCGCACAGGTATATGGATATATATATATAGATATATACATATACACATATTATTGTCCCATCATTAATTTAGATTTTAACACGATAAATAGAACATAATCTCGTTGTTTCTCAGATGATCGTAGTTGTTCAATTACTATTATTGTACTAGACTTTCACATCATATATACCTACCGACGACAACAATCAGGGGGGGGAACAGCAGGGGATACCATCACACGTGGTTTGTGTTGTGCTTTAGCAAACACAGCTGAGAGAAAGGACCTAATTTTATGATAAAATATATTCAATAATTACTTTAATAAATAAATTCACAACGTAGGGGTGTAAACACTCGAATAGAGCGGTTTGCATTAACATTGAAAGTAATTATTTACGACGTTCGGTAAATTATATGATAGTCATTCAGTTGAATGAACTACGTTCATAAAGCACGAAAGATCCGGAAAACTATGTCATTATTTGTTGTGTTTCTTTTGTGTGATTTACAGGGATAAAAACTCAAGTGAGTTTATGGCGTTACATTCCTTTGCTTCACATTTGTTGCGATTTAAGTAAAATATAGAGCGGAAAAGTTAGTGCGGTTTATCTTAAACATAGTTACGCGAAAAATTAAAGAATGGCAGACCAAGTTAGGACGCGACGCGGACGCGTTGCCAAGCGAGTTGTGGAGAGGGAAGCTATCGTTTTAAATAAAAACGTTACAAAAAAACCCAAGAAAAATAAAAAAACGATGACTAATACAGAAGACGATGTTACGAATGCCGGGTTTCAGTTATTGGCGGGAAAGTTCGATGATTTGTTCAAGCGTATGGAAGTGTTGGAATCACGATCGGCGAGCGTACAAGGTAGCAGTTCAGATTTATTCAAATTCAAATTCAAATTCAAATTTAATTTATTTGTGATTATAAGTTTACAAATGGTGTTCACACATAATATAAAGTCCTTTATAATCTGTCATTTGACATACAAATATAAAACAACAAACAAAATACAAAATACGAAATAAAAATTGAAAGAAATAAACACACAAATGCTAAAATTACAAATATTTAAAAAATGTGAGTATTTAATATAAATGTCAACGGTTAACTAACCTCACCTAAGAAATAATTATAAGTACACAATAAAATAATATGTCCTGATTCAAAATAATAAAAATATTAACCTGTCATAGATTTATCATTCAAAAATTCATTAACTGAATAGTACGCTTTGTCTATTAAAAAAGTCTTGAGTTGTTTTATAAAATCATTCATATTATTGAAATCCCGAATAAATTTAGGTATTTTATTGTATATAGAAGGTGCCATGGCAAATATACTGTTGTGAAAAAGTGAGGTTTTACATTGTACGAGGCGCAGACGATCACAGCGTCTTGCTCGTGTAACATATTGAAAATACTCTGGGTGCGATCTTACAAAAATTGCAGTTTCATATATGTACAGCGCTGGTACTGTGAGTAATTTTAATTGCTTGAATTTTGGTACACAAGTGTCCGTTTTTCGCAACCTACAGATAGCCCTTATGCATCTTTTTTGGGATCTTAGTACCGTCTCCATGCCAGTAGCGTTTCCCCAGAATATTATCCCATATTTGAGAGTTGGAACCACATATCCATAATAAGCTGTGAGTACTGTTTTGCGATTTACAGTTTTACCCAGCATGTAAAGGGCATAAGAAAACTGAGTTACTTTTGCACTGACTTGGTCAATATGTGTATTCCATTTCAAGTTATTATCAATTTGCAAGCCTAAAAATTTGGTTACCCTAATTTCCTCAACGGTTTTACCTCCAAACTGTATATTCATCGTAAGGTTTGAATAATTCCTTTGTTTAAAAGACATTATACTCGTTTTATCTATATTGAGTTTCAGATTATTTTGTTTTAGCCAATTAGTGATTGAGTTAAGGTCCATGTTTATATCACTTTCATTTTCGCAAATAACAGTGCTGTCGTCAGCATATAAAACCATCGGGTGCTTGATACATTTCGGCAAATCATTTATGTATATGAGGAATAATAATGGACCCAGAACACTGCCTTGTGGCACACCGTAGTGCACACTTCTAGCGTGAGATATGTATGATTTTTCAGTTTTAGATGTAGGGCATATACGTTCAATTTTGGTTATTTGAGTTCTGTCGCTTAAGTATGATTTTATTAAATTATTAACATTTCCTCTTACACCATAATTTTCTAGTTTTTGTAATAGGATTTTTTGGTCTACGTGATCAAACGCTTTTGTCATGTCTAAATAGAGTGCGAATATTGGCAGTCGATTATCGACTCTCTTATATATTTTATTTAAAAAATCGTAAATCGCGAGATCAATATTTTTATTTTTCCTGAATCCGTTTTGCTCGTGCACTAGTATATTGTTAGTTTCGAAGTATTTATATAATCTGTGGTGAATTATGTTCTCGATGATCTTAGACATTATGGAAATTAGTGCAACTGGTCTGTAGAACTCCATGTTTTCTTTATCGTCTTTTTTGAATAAAGGTTTTATGACAGACAGTTTAAGTTTCTTTGGAAAAACACCGCGTTCGATGCATAGGTTAGTGACGTGACTTAATATTGGCGCAATTATTAGAGAAACATATTTTATTACTCGTGTACATATATTATCATACCCGGTACTATTCGTATTTTTTAAGTTTGTAATAACATGATATATTTCTTCTGGACAGGTAGGTTCCATAAACAGCGAATGAGGTTTGCTTAATATGTGTGGTAAATTATTATTTTTTATGTTGTCCTTTGTCACTGGTACTACTTCATCAATAAAGTAATTATTAAAAGCTTCTGCTATTTCACGTGGGTTTTTAATAAGTCCATCGCTAGTTTTTATTTGTGCTATGTAATCTCTAGGAAAGTTGTCTTTTGCTTGATTTATAACTTGCCATGTAGCTTTTGATTTATTTTTTGCTTCTGTAATGTGATAATTGTTTTGTGCCTTTTTTGTTTGTGTTATGACATGTTTTAATCTTTTAGAATAGGTTTTTAATTTGTGTTTGTTTTCCTGTGTTCGTGTTGTCCTGTACTTCCAAAGAAGGTCCCTACAGCGCTTGCTGCAGTTTTTGATGCCTCTTGATAGCCATTTAGGGGATTTTTTTGTTGTATGTTTTACTTTTATAATAGGGAAACACAACTCATAAAACATAGTAAAAAGGTCATAAAAGTTGTCAAATGCTTCATCAGGATCCACTGAGGAGTATGTGTCAGTAAAATGTATTTTTTCCAGACATTGACCGAACTTTAGTATGTTTTCTTTCGAATAATCCCGTTTTAACGTGTACCAGCACTTGAGCTTCGAAGTCTTCTTGACAGGGCACTTCAATAATTGTGCTGTATGATCAGATACAGCGAACTCGAATATTTCCCCTTTGCTACCACGTATATTATGAATTATATTATCTAAACATGTTCCGCTACAGGGACGTGTTGGTTGTCTAATAGCAAATTTTAAATTACTACTTAATACCAGCTCCTCAAATTCCTTAGAAAATTTTGTTTTTACTAAGAGATCGGTATTAAAATCTCCGCATATTACCAGTTTCATTTTCCCATTGAAAATGAGTAAGTTTATCATCTCATTTAATTTATTAAAAAATATGTCATAGTAATGATCATTGTTTTTATTTTTTGGCACTCTGTATATACATAAAATTACAATACCATGTTCAATAAGCTCAATGGCACAACCTTCTATTATGTTTGGTACCGACATTTTACAAACTGTATTTATTTCTTTAAACTTATGATCTGTCCTTACTAAGATGCAAGCCCCACCTCTCCTATTATCTCTAGCATAACATGATGCAGTTGTAAAGTTGGGAATACTTAACAATGTTATGTCACTTTTTACCATATTATGTTCAGTAAAACAGAGGATGTCTACTTTTTTTCCACATGTCTCAAGTTTGTCTAATCCTACAGTAAACATGTCCGATTTATTAATCAGACCACTGATATTTTGATGCAATATATGAATGTGTTTAATCACGAAAAAAATCATTATTACTATTTGCAGTTTCAGGGAAAGTCAGTGGGGGCTCAGTTTGTGTTAACACAGTTAAAATTTCTTCCGTGTTTTTGCTGTGACGAGTTTGAGACTTAATAATTTTATTCTTATTTTTATTATCATTAACTTTTAATTGATTATATTTATAATTTATTCGTAAAATCGTTCTCACAATGCATCTACAGGTATCCATTTTATCAATTTGGTATTTGTTTTTTAGATATAGATATGGTTCTAAAATGCTTACGTTTCTAAAATTTGAAGCTACATATTTCAACATGGAATTTAACTCAAGTTCATTAATTTGTTTATTTTTACAGATTTCACCAATAATAACATTTGTCTCTGTAAATAGACTAAGATAGTAATACAGAAAAGATTGGAATCGAAGTGGGTTTGTATCATGTGAGCCTGCTAATATTAGTACGAAATCGTATTTGGTGAAATCTTTACATATTGGTTTGCATGAATTCAGAACTTGATCTAAGGAAGCATTGGGTTTTAGGATAGCCGTGACAGTATATTCTTCTCCAATAAATTTTTCTAACAGATTTCTCATATTTCTACCGGTTTCGTCCGCTAAAACTAGTACTCGGTGCTTTTTTTGATGGCTGGGAGACGTTAGGTGTTTAGTGTTTTTTATGTCATCAGTGGCGACATGTAGTCTAGCCTTCTTGAAGCTCGCTAACTCCACCAAAGACGCATGCGTTGTTTCACCGCCACCTATGACCGTATCGTAGTTAACTGCCTTCGAAGCGCCATCTACAGGCCTTTTCGTGGATGAACTCGCTATATGCAGTTCTGAGACCATTGTCGACGCAGCCGCAGGCGATTTTACAAGCTTTTCTTCGTCGTTTCTCTGAACATTAACAGGTAGCAGTGCAGTCGGGTTCATTGTGGGAAGGGTTGGCTCAGCGTTTTGTGTATTGGAATATATATTGGTATCGTCAAATTGACTAAATAGTTCACATGACAAATTGTGACTTTTCCGTCCTTTCATATTTTTCTTTGCATTGCATCTTTGCCAGCACAGGTACGAGATAATACGGCTATTAGCACGATGGAGCCAAGTCCTGTTACGAGTACGTATGGTGTAGGAAATTTTGGACGGAATATGGGCAACGTATTTGTTATGCAGCCGACAATAGAAAAACCCATTTTCAGCGGTCGGGGAGAGGTTAACCCGATGCGATTCATTACGAGATTAAAAAAATATATTAATTCTTTAAATGCACATGGTAGGGCACTAGATATCGCGACTGAATGTCTTACGGGGACCGCGCGTAAAGTGCTGGAATTAAACAGTAAAAATTGGAATTCGTTAGGCGATTTTGAAGCCGATTTTCGGAGCACGTATTGGGCAGGTCAACATCAGGAAGTGGCCAAATATAGGTTGATGAACGCATCATTTAATAAGGGCGGGACCTTATCTATGATCGAACATTTTGCGGAACAAGTAGACACGGTAAATTCGTTAACGATACCGTTGAGCGAGCACGATCTAGTAAATTGTATCATGCGGCATTTCCCGGACGATATTCAAAAATTATGGTTCACCAGGAGTGGTGACGTCACAATTATGGCGGCTTCCAATTTTCTCAGGAATTTAGAACAAAACATTGTACGTAGAGATAGGAGCGATGTGTTAGTGTTATCGAATCGAGGCAATAATGTACACAGAGGACATCAGAATCAACAGAATAGGCGAGGTGTGGATTTTAATCGAGGCGGTATGCCATTGGCCGCGTGTATTGAGAGTAGACCGTTTTACGACAATCAAGGTTCAATCAGGGGTCGCGGAGGACGAGGTAGGGCCCGAGGTAGGGGCATATTCCGAGGCAACTATCGTGGAAGCGATTTTCCAGCAATTAAGTGGGATAAAGAGTCGTCTTATACATCGGTTATACCTAGTTTTAATTTGGATAAAGGCCCACCCACGGATTCGAGTACCACCTTAAATGAAACTATTACGGGAAACGATTCGCAGTCAAACAAGTAGGTCCTGATTGTGAGACTGCAAGTATAGTGTTAGGACAAGATAGAATAAACAATTTAAACAGCAAAAAGAACGCGAAAAATAACGAGCAGTCGTTACAGAATTATAATTGTAGTACTGGTAGGGAAATGAGTGAGTATTCAACTGTTATAAATAAAAAGAGCGAGATAGCTTACAGGATTATGGTTAAAATGGGATGGAGTGCAGGTCAAGGGTTAGGGAGGCAAGGAAACGGATGCAGGAACCCAGTAGGTTGTGTGGCCATCAAAAATAACGAAGATACAACAGGTGACATAGGTAGATTGCTAGGGGATAGGAACGACGTCGTCGAGATATGCACAGAGAGAGGGAGGCCTTGTGTGTCGTGTGACAGACGTAGAGTGGGAGTGTTCACTATTTTTAGTAGCTTGAATGATGACGTGGATGAGGAGGAACCAGTTCATTCATTACCAAAATTACCGGAAATTACAATAAAGTTGTACGGACGACTAATAAATACTTTGATTGACTGTGGTTCTCAAATTTCGGGTATTTCCTCCGAATTATATGAGTTTATTAAATCTCAGGTGGGATCGTTGGCTGAGATTGCCATACCTACTGTTCAAATACGTGGAGCGTTTGGCTCTAGAAGTGAAAAGGTGCGGAGTATGGTTTTAATAAACGTACAACTGGGTAGCACACAAATAGAGACACCTGTATTAGTTTTACGGCAGCTTCCTAGGTCAATGATCCTGGGTTTTGATTGGTTAGAGAGAGTTAAAGGAGTAATTAAATGTGGGACGGAAAAAACATTATTAATAGAGCACCTAGGGGTCACTACAGAAATTAAAATAGGTTCTCAGATTGAAAGTGAAAAGTTAGGTGGCATTTTAAATGCAATCGAAATCGAAAAAATTCTTAGACAAACTGGAACCGAAGCGTCAACAATAGGGTCCATAAAACCCATAGACAGGGTAAGTCACTCGGGATCGTGCGGAACCACGAGTAAAGCAATAAATTCTTTAGAAAGTGAAAGTTTGCCCAAAATTGGAGATAAAGTGACAGAGTTAACGGTTGAGGGTTATGTATATTGTATGGGGATAGAACCGGAACAAAAAGTTTTATTGCTGCGCGTATTACAGAAAAATAAAGAGGTATTTTCCGAGAAGTTAGGGTTAACTGACAAGTATACGCATGTTATTAAATTAACGGACGAGACACCATTTTTAAAACGTAGTTATCCCGTGCCATTTGCGCATCGAGAGCAGGTAGAAGTTAGATTGTTAGGTCACATCGTTAGTACGGAAGGAGTTAGAATGGACCCCGACAAGACGAAGGCTATACAAGATTTTCCGGTGCCTAAAACGGTTAAACAAGTGCGAGCTTTCTTAGGACTCATGAATTATTTTCGTAAATTCATACGGAAATACGGAGAGGAAACAAAACCATTATGTGACATGTTACGTAAGGACATTAAGTGGAGCTGGACACAGGTACAAAATGATTGTTTCGAACGAGTTAAAGGGTTGTTCTTAGAGACCGTTATGCTTACCCACCCAGATACAAACAAGACTTACTATTTACAAACAGACAGTAGTGCTATAGGTTTTTCCGGTTACGCTTATCAATTATCAGAGACAGGAGAAGAACAGGTTATTGGGTTCTGTAGTAAGGGTTTGACGGAAGCCGAGATGAGGTGGACAGTTACAGAGCAAGATCTGTGGGCTATAATATATAGTTTGACAAAATTTGAGACTTATTTACGAGGGGCAAAATTAATAATTCGTACAGATCATAAGAGTCTAACGTTTCTAGGATCAACGGTTGGATTACTAAGTGCTCGGATGGTTAGGTGGGTGCATTATCTAGGTCGGTTCGATTATACCATAGAGCATGTAAAGGGTAAGGAAAACATCGTAGCAGACGTATTATCGCGACATATACAGGGGGTCACAGATCTTTCAACGTCTAAAAGCCAAGGGCCACAAATGAACCTTTTCAAGACGACTAGTTCACGCTCAATACGAGGAAAACTGAAAGAGCTAAGCAAACACCAAAGCGAAGATGGAAATTTAGGAAAAATAATCAAAGTCTTACGTGATTCTAACAGCACGAGCGGAAATGTAGGCGGCCGGAAAAACTTCTTATTAGAAGATGGGGTCTTATACTATATAAATCCTCGAACCGAAAAGCGGAATTTAGTGATTCCTGAAATCATGCAAAGCGAATTAATACGAGATATACACGAAGAAATTGGTCATTTCGGTAGATTCAAAGTACTCGCGTTATTGAAGGAACGGTATTATTTTATGAAAATGTCAAATAAAGTTGGTAAGGTGTTGAGAGAATGCGACGTTTGTCAGACTTCAAAGTGTGAGTTAGCTAAACATTCCGGGGAAAGTAAACCTGTGATAGCTACTGACGTAGGGCAGAAAGTCTTTGCGGACTTGTACGGACCTTTAGTTCCTGGAAAATTTGGGAGTAAATACATTTTCGTAATACAGGACTCATTCAGCAAATTTATAAAATTATATCCATTACGGAGAGCGACCGGGGGAAGCGTGATAGCGTGCGTAAAAAAATATCATGCCATAATAAAGATCGAACATATTATAACGGATAATGGGGCACAATTTATCTCTAGGACTTGGGAAAATGGTTTATCGCAATTAGAAATAAGATTGTCTCACACATCGGTACGACACCCGCGGCCAAATTCAACTGAACGCGTAAATAAAGAATTAGGCCGTATTTTTAGGACGTATTGCAATAAATCACATAGATCATGGGTAGCGTTACTCCCAGAGATTGAGGACTGCTACAATAAAGTCATCCATACCACAACAGGTTATTCGCCAATGGAAATTGTTCGGGGGCACAGCACCAAACTCACGACTGATAGTGCTTTAGCAAGCTATGGGTCATTCGGATCAAACGTTTTGGAAATAAATGAAATTAGAGACAAAGCTCGTGAAAATTTGCTCAAATCAGCTGAGTATAGGGTGACCATCTATAACAAAAATCATCGGCTGGTACAATTTCAAATAGGAGACTATGTCAAACTTAGAACTTTCGCTAAATCGGATGCAGAAAAAAAACTAACAAAGAAGTTCGCTCGGTTATACGAAGGGCCTTATAAAATTGGCGCAATACCTTATAAAAACGTGTATACACTTATTTTCCCAGATTCCAATGAGATAAGAGGGAATTATAATGCTATACATCTGTTTAAATATTATATTAATGTTGGACAAGTTAGCAATTAAGATAACATTGTCTGCTAGAACAGGTGGGGTTCTGACTGGCGCTAAAATAGTTCGATTTAAAGGGCTTTAACTGCCGAGTTGCGGTCGGTTTATGGCACTGTTTAGTAAACAAAGGAACAATAACAGTTCAAAAGAAATAGAGAGTTGATAATCAATAATAGGTATCCTTTAAGAGAAGATAAGAAGTGGTTAGTAGATTTCGTAGCGGTTTTATACAATTATAGTGAAGAAAGTTTAATTTTCGAGAAAATAAAAAGCCTTTTCACTCTAGGTGGGGCGTGTGGTGGTCCACTTCTGAGAGACTTTGCTATTCTTAAGAACGAAGTCATAAATTTAATATCCGCACAACAGGGGGTTGGTTTTGTCAATCATATTTTTTTTCTCGCATCCGCTTAAGTAACTCGACACGCTCTGTAAAGATAGTCAATGCTTTCTTAGAATGGGGTAATAGATGCCTCAAGCAAATAGAATTATGCAATACAGATGTGAAGCAAAGGAAAAAACCCTAGGAAACGAATTCGAGTAGAGACGTAAACGACATTCATTGTTATTCATGCGAATTGTAACCTTAAAGGCGACGTCTTCAAAAAGGTATAATTTATGCTCAACGGATACTGTACTTGTGAAAACGTGTGTTTCAGAAAGGCTAATTGCCAACAAACAAGGACTTTAGAAAGAGATGCAGGCAAAGGTCAGGTCGAGGTGATGGAGCAATTTATTTCGTAGGGGCTAAGTTTTGGGATATGAAAACCTAGGCCTTTCGTTAACTGCAGTGGACGCCGGCTCGTGGTTTGGCGGGAACGGTCAACGCGCGAAACTACTTCGCGGTCGTTTCACCGTCCAATCAGAGATCAAGAGAACGTGACGTCACAGGCACGAAGATGTGTTTGAGTGTTGCATTTGGTTCTGTGCCAAACTAAATTGGACATTATTTGTGCAGTGATAAAAGTGGAAATAGAGTAATTAGATTATAAGTTTTTGTTTTGTCAAAATTTAGTTTTAAAATTGGAGGAACGAGGTTTTGATGAGGCATTCGAATTTTGTACGCGGAAGAAATTGGTCAGATGGACGCAGAGAAAGAGATCATAAATCTTTAATGTGAAATCAGAAATGTGAAGTTCGATTAAATAAATAAAGTTTATAAATTGTAGCTGTAAAGGCTATCTGTTCGAGGGATCAATGACAAAGCTAAGTTTCTTTTATAATATCGATCGAAGGTCAATATTGTGGTGGGATAATTTTACCTATTAAAATTAATATTGAAGTTAAACGGCGTCATAGCATCATTTAAGAGATATTGGTCCATTTTTTCGAGCAAAGGAAGGGCAAAATTTTATAAAATAAAATTCCACAATATTGTAATTTTGTCGGTAATTGCCTTGTATTGGTATTCTCTGTTGGAGTACGCAAAGATATTTAACATTTAGCCAGATGACAGAGTGTCAAAGTTAATATCTAAAAATAAAACAATTAATAGCAAAAATTGCGTACTCTCACAAATTGTGTGTGTTCTTTTGTTTTTTTCTTCTTTTAAATTTCTTTATGTGTTATTCTTTGTATTGAGATAGTTTTCCGGATTGGTTGGAAATTAACATTTTATACGTATGTGTGTGTGTTGTATAATTTAGGTAATTTGATGGCCAAAAGAGGTTGTTGCATTTCACAAGACGTTCTCCTCTTTTATAGATTTGTTTGGGCCTAGGAACGCCGTGAAACCGTTTTATCGCATCTTTAGTGATCGTTAAGACCGGTTTAAATAATCAAAGAGTTTCGATTAACGTAGACTCAAATTTAAGGCGAGGAATTGGGTTTTATACGGTCACTGTGTCGTTCCGAGCGTTATACGCGGAGAGACAGAATTCAGACCGAAATTGACGAAGGTAGCTTGTTGTTTGGTTTATTGTACAAGTCTAACAAAACCTTCATTCCATTTCATTTTTACTAATTATATCTAGTTAAATTTGCTACTATTATATTAAAGATATTGGTAGTAATTATTATATTTCTATTGAGTGGAAACCTTTTTCATAGTGTTTGATTTGTTGTTGATTGGTTGATTTGCATACGAAAATTTAGGAAAAGGTTCCAAACATGTTTTATTAAATTATCAGATTAGTAATTTCAAGTTTTGTAGTCAAAACGATTACAAAAAAAAGCGCCAAACATCCCAATTCTGCGCCTTAAAACATATAATTTTTCAAGGAATAAATATTTCATTTATCCTGATTTTGTGCATTTATTATTTTTCCTTTACCCATGTAGGAATAAAGAATTTAGTATACTTTATTTTTCGTAATCAAGTAACTCTACATCTAGAGATTATCCTAGTTGAGATTCAAATAAAAGTAGACAGAATACTTAGACAGGTCCTACTCTAATACCTAACTGGACAAACTTTGCATACTGAATCACAACTTGATTAATTATCACTTTATACTCATTTAATGAAACAAAAACGTAGCCAGTTTGGTTCGTATTGCTTGCCACTTTAAATATTTAATATCATAAACCGAGTTGTTTATGCACTCGTTGAACAGTGGGTGACGAGTTTTATTGGCAAATTGAGTCACCGAAAAACGGGACTCAATGGTATAGTATATCCTTTAATTCAAGCCAGCGTGCTGTTCCTAACATATCATTGTACCTTAATTAAAACCTTATTGATTAGCTGATCAGAGCGGCCGCTCATATTTATCAAACTGATTACTGAATGCATTCATAAAAGGGGGTAAAAGTTATTCATACACAAAAGTCTGTGTATTCGACAACGAAAGGATCAGCTAATACAATTCAATCAAAGCAAATTGATTTCGACGATATAAAAGGTTAAATACACAAAAAGGTACATTTTATGTTGGGTTAACACATAGCACTCTCTTTGGGGTTATTCCAGGTAATTCATTTAGCTACTCTGTGCTCTCGAAATCTGGAGATATTTACAGGTAACCTATGTTATTTTGTAACCTAGATATCCTGAGAAGATTCCAGGTAGTTTTATTGATGTCTCTGTGCTCAGAGGGATACGGAGTCAAATCTGTCTGGATTGGATAAAGGGGATGCTGATATTTGATAAATCACAAATTATAAATATAGGACATTCGCACAGGTATATGGATATATATATAGATATATACATATACACATATTATTGTCCCATCATTAATTTAGATTTTAACACGATAAATAGAACATAATCTCGGTGTTTCTCAGATGATCGTAGTTGTTCAATTACTATTATTGTACTAGACTTTCACATTAGATATCGCGACATAAAAGGGGGGGGGAACAGCAGGGGGATACCATCACAGTCTGACACCAATTCAAAAAGTGATTACCTTATTTTTTCCGTAATCCCCGCCTGGGTAAATTAGTGTAATACCAGGTAGATAACATTAGAGTTAACTTGTCGGGTACTTCTTCATCCAACAAAACGACAGACAGACCATTATTAAATATAATATAAAATACTAACATTTTGAAGAAGAAAAATCAAAATGTCATCTTTGCGTCTGAATTCCCAAAGAACAAGTGCATTGCCGTTCTAAAATCTAACAGCGATACAAAATGACGGAAATTCAAAGACGAAATATATTGATGCGTTTGCATATTTCATGGTTTTATGACGCGGGGATATGGCGCCTTACTTATGCCATACGGCGCACGAAGGTGAAAAATCCATAAAAGCTGGTCGAAACCTAAAAACGTAAAAATTCTCGAAATACGTCAAAAATAATTTAAATTACTACCTGAATAAACAATGAAAAGGTTCACAGCAATTAGGGCTACCTGAAAAACGGGTTGTCATTTTTACATCAGTCCAAAGTTGAACTTGTTCAAAATTGGATGTGTTTACGACAATTTTAAGTCTTGCGTTTATTAATTTCTTACTCGGAAGTTTTTGTGAAAGTTTGTGTTTTTGCGATGGATTCTACTCCAGAAGGTAATTATCTATTTTTTATTATTTATTTTAGATACTCAATGACTTTTTTTTAAACATTAATGCCACTAAAACGACGTGAAAATGATTTTTTTCTGCTTAGTAATTTTCATGAAATGATAAAGTTGAATATCCTGGCACATCCGGCTTTAATGTTAACATTGTTACAAAAAGTAATCATTAGTCTTGCTACAATCACTGAAAAATTTCCCGTCCGAAACCGTCGCCTTAACAAAAATTTTATTGTATTAGTTATGTTTGCAAATTTTTGTTTTTTAATTGTTTTAGGATCAACTAACGAAGAAGCCTGTTTTAGCAGATACACTCTTATCAGCTATTATAGAGAGTATGCTTCTCGATAGCATAACGAAAAACGGACATACTTGCAAGAAAAGATGAAAAATGCTCTACGTGTCACCGATTTTTCACACGAAACCAAGTGGTTGTTAACAAGATTAGTGTCAGATTACAAGACCAAACTCCAACAAGCACATGACAATTTTACAGAGTGCGCCGACAAAAACAAAAAATGGTTCAATTTGTTTGTTACTTCCCCTGTTGTGCATTCAGCCCGCAACCAAGGAGGTGGCCGACCTTCCAAGAAGTTTGAAGAAACCAGTGATCGCTCAAAGATTTTTGGGAAAAACTTGGTCTACATATAGACAAACCAAGGCAGGGTGGAGGGGTCTCCACAGATGGAAACACGGCTTGAAATATGTTTCACATGCAGAGGAAGTAACTGAAATAAGTATCAGCTTGAATCTCTTAAATCGGCTTCATTCAATTTTGAAGTTCATGGCAAGTGGATATAAAATAAATGCTGCCAAATTTAAGATTTTCTGCTTGAAAACAGCATGTACTTTTGTGTTCCATTATCCATGGTTTAATATGCCTACGACATTCCACAAAATACTGTTCTATGGCTTAAGGATAATTGAAACTTCGGAAGTAGCTATTGCTCAAGAGAGCAGAAACAAGGATGTGAGAAAATATAGGGAGCAATTTTCCAAAAATTTTTTTCGAAAGCAGTGTATGGTAAACTCATATCAAAGACTAATGGTGTCATCTGACCCTTTTATAAGTGATCTGAGAAAACTTTTCTAACTTTGTTTCAAAGTGTGTTAAATTTATTAGAGGATCCTGAAATTGACACTGTATAATAAACTAAACATAATTATATATATTTTTTGATTATGAAAGACTTGCATTTCATTTTTGTATGTTATTTATCTGTATGAAATTAAGGGGGAAGGGAGTTAGTGTAAGAGAAAGGAGGGGATAGTTATTTTTTAACACTATTAGGTATATTTTTAGATCCATATGAATTGTTACCCAAACGCTAACCACCCTAGCTCATTTTTGACCCATTTTAGCAGAAGCAGAAGGATATTTGGTATTTTCCTCTGCCCACACTATCCCTCTATCCCAAGAATTGGACCAGGAACAATCTTTCACCCAACCTATGACAAATTTGAAAAAAATAGGTTTTGGCCAGCTTTTTTGGATTTTTCACCTCTGTGCGGCGCCTTACTTATTCCATAATTTATATTTCAGTGCAAGTGCTCGTAAAGGCCCACTTTTTATGCATCAAAACTGAACAGAAAGTCGATTATTTTGCCCTAGGGCTTTATTGTCATTATTTTTGTTTATTTATTTACAATAGTTGGCTAACCTGCAGCCTTTCCTGTGTACCATAAATGTTATACTTCTTTTCCACTGTTTAACGGCTCCTTTTGAGCCAATCATAATTTAAAGTTCACAAGATTATATTTGTTTTATTTCCTCACACTATGCATTGAAAAACGTAGTACGATACACGGGCGTAAGAGCAATAAATTACTCGGTTACGTTTAAAACACTCGCTACGCTCGTGTTTTAAATCGTCCTCGTAGTTTATTCCTTTTCGCCCTTGTAGCATAAACTACTATAATATGTTCTGCCTTTCTTCTGGAGAACAATTGGCGGATACCGGATATATATTTATTTTACATTACTTAAGATCCCTAAGTAAGTAGGGAGCCATAGCCTCCCCCCAAAAACACCCAGGATTTCCATTTATTTGAATATTTGACTCGACGTTTCGACTTGATTTGCATGCATTTTTAAACAGCATAGATATAGATAGTTTCCTAAAAACTTACTTTTTTAAACTTTGTGATAAACCTTGTCGAATGGCTCCCAAAAATGAAATCCAGGATCCGCCCTTGTGCAGAACACACTTTTCTTTTTAGGTTATCGAAACTTACATAATCCGATTACTTTAAGAATACATTAGACATTAATTGGACCCATAAATAACTGTACTGATTATACATAAAAATAGTTGTCGCTGGAAAATCATGCGCTATACGACAGGGTGCACAATGATCAGCGGGTCTACCGCGTAATTCTCATTTTCATCAACATCAACTTGAGATTGAAATTTGACGTGCGTGCGACGACGCCCGCCTAACATGCCATCTCTTTTGCACGCGTTGAATTTCGCATGCATTTGCTTGAAGTTGATACAAATGAGAATTACGCGGTAGAGCCCCCGGTGTGGTTGACATTTTTGGTTTTTGGATTTGAGTAGTCCAGCGCTTTCTACTCCTACTAGCCAATATGAGGTACCTGACAAGCTTTTGTTTTACAAGTTAAAACGAATGCCTCTGAGTTATTTTAATCTAAGTTTTCATATGAAAAGTGACATCAGTTGCTATGTCAAAATATATAAAGTTTTTATTGAAAGAAATGTATTTCTATCCGTTAAGATTTTCATAATTTTAAGGTGTTTCTGCTCTGCTTCGCTGCGCTCGTCGTCACATCTATTTTTGGCTTTTGGTGAAAGATTTTCAATTTCATACTTTACAATCTTCCCACGAAAAATGTGGATGGAAGCATTTCCTTCGAGTGAAACGGGGTGGAAACTTTTGCATTTGCACCAAAATTGCCAACGAGACCGTGTTCACCGTACAAATTATAGCAAAGTTGTTATGTGGCCTTGTATACTCGTAGTATACAAGGCATCCAAAAAATCCAAAATACAACAAATCCGTCTTGTTTGGTGACTGATAGCTTGTTTGAGGATTCTAATATTGTGCTGAGAAAAAACGATATCGCGATGTAGATGCCCCGTGGCGCCCTCTGTTGTGAGTTCCGCAGTCAGGTCCGCATTCTGTTATGGCTTGGAAAGAAAACAATCATACGGTTTACCATAGACTACGGATATACTATATACATTCCTTATTCTAAGCTATATCTTAAAATAAGGATTATTCTAAGCTATATACCTACTTCTATAAGGTTTAAGAAATAAGAAGGTTTACCAAATAAAAATGTTTACAAACATAAGAAGATTACAAATATAAAAAGGTAGAAGTGAAGTGAAGTGAAGTGAAAAAGTATTTATTTGCCACAAAAGAAACACACACACAGAAAAAAAAAACAATGAAGTGGCAAAAAGGGCTAAACTCAGCAAATGCTGCTAGTTGCAAGCAACTGGCAGCGTTGGTTTTCAGTTTGTCCCAATTTTTACAAATAACACAAACATTACATTATTCCTTCCTTGCAGGTAGGTTTAAAATTTAACTACAATGTTTCTATCAAATTAGACGTAATTTTAAATTATTAATTTCAATTTTACAAATTGATGCAACAAATTATTAATATTCACGAATTAGAACAATTTACATCATACATTACAATAGATTACTTGAGAAAAAAATAAGAAAAAAGTAATTCAAAAAAAAAAAAAAAAACCTACCTACCTACCTATACATAATTCTAGCCTTATTTTTGAAATGGCCTGGTTGGAACAAGAACGCAACTTTCTTTATTCAGAATGTCGTTATACTTAGGCTCTAAGGCGTTATATTTTAAATTTATTTTCAAGGCGAACGGGACACCATCTCGCCGCGCTGGTTCAGCACGGTGTAATCAACGACTTTGCAGGAGCGATGTCTCCTCGCTAAAGTTGGTCGCGCAGATCTGGACAGCGGACAGCTCATCCATCACATCCAAATTCTGCTGCAGGAACGCCAGCAGCTCATTCGCCACAAGTTCACTACTCATGACAACAGATAGCGGCGACAGCTTGCGCCGCGCTTAAAACGATATAAACTTTGACTAAAGCATAAAGGCATAAAGTATGATTTAGTTAAAGGATATAAATAAATAAGAAACTCCTGGTAAAAAGTGTTCTATGATCGAAACGCGGTACAAGCGAGACTGATTATAGTGTAACGTTTTTAGTAACATAAAAGGTTGGCTAAGAAGCTAGGCTAAAGGCCTAAGAAGTTAAGTTAATTTAGAATAAATAAAACAATGAAAAAGTTTAATACATAGGTATATTTTAGAATGAAAAGTCAAGAATAAAAGAGGGTCGCGGTAGATCTTAGTTCCCACACACTGATCAGTTCTTTGTTGTGGCTCGTTACGATCAAGTACTCCCCTAGTCGAGTGGATGTACTTCAGCCGCCGAAGTTCCAATTTGAGAGCCCAAGGGTCAAGAGTCAAGGACGCTCAGCCAGAAGTCAAGTCTAGAGTGATGGTGTCAGATCCGTCAAGGGAAGAGATGACAGTACGTAGGATAGGTGGACCGGTTGAGACGTTGTCCAGATGTGTAGTCCCACAGACCACAGACCCTAGTGCGTGTTTACGTACCGAGCGGCCGCAGGTATTTATTTCAAGGACACTCCCCAGTCGTAATACAAAATGTATAGGTGTAAAAATGCTTTCTTACATCATATTTCATCACTTAGGTTACAAAGTTATTTACAAACATTATTTCCCATATTGGAATAGAGTTATAGCGAAAACGAATAGCGCACTGTAAGTCATTGTTGTCAGTCATCTGTATGCTCGTTACCGACAGCCATAGATTTTGCGGAAATCCTTACGTAGACTAATAAACATCTCGCCTGCGTTCACCCACCCAGTTTCCGTGTGAAAAAACGTAAGCCCATCGTTTATATAAATAAAAACCGGCCAAGTGCGAGTCGGACTCACGCACGAAGAGTTCCGTACCTTTTTTTATAGATTTTTATAGAAACGGCAAAAAAAACATATTTGTTGTATGGGAACCCCCTTAAATATTTATTTTATTCTGTTTTTTAGTATTTGTTGATATAGCGGCAACAGAGATACATCATCTGTGAAAATTTCAACTGTCTAACTATCACGGTTCATGAGATACAGCCTGGTGACAGACGGACAGCGGAGTCTTAGTAATAGGGTCCTGTTGGTTACCCTTTGGGTACGGAATCCTAAAAAACCGCAACATCTGTGTTGTGATTCTCAAATTATCAGCCCCTACATACGTATTGTAAACATAAATGGTTACTGCTCAGCTCCTGTTAGTCAGCATAATAAATTAAACAACCCCAACCAACCCTCCTCAAAAAGCTCCATAAAAATCGTAACAAATTGCGTTCTGTTCTCAAGTTATATGACTAAGCGAATTCGGATTTCGTATTGCAGTATGACAGACAGACAGACATAATAATAAAGCCTTTATTCCCGAATTTTCCATTTTTTACATCTTGTGTCTTAAATGAGATTTGTAGATAAGAAAATATAAAACTATATAAAAGTATTTTTTAAAAAGAAAGTTATGTATCGTAAGATTATAAACTGCACTTATATTATAAAATATCTCTTAATTCGGTTTGCCTTCCGGCATAGGCCTCCTCCAACTCTCTCCATTGTTTTCTGTCTGCCGCTACTCTCATCCAAAGGGGTCCTAAGGTAATTTTTAGGTCATCCTCCCATCGTCCCAGACAGACATAGCATGTCATATTATTATGTTTATCATAAAGTTATAGAAGAATATAAATATGAAAACATTAAGAGGATAGTCCCTGCAAAACAGTAATTTAGTCTTCCTGGTTTGAAGATACAATAAATTTTTCATGTAAAAATATAAGTATTGGTACCGATTCGGTGAAGCACATCTTAACTTATTTGACAGAACTAAACTTAATTTACGCGTTCTGTCCTTGTCTTTTCGATTAAGAAAGAAAAAGACAGGACGCTTAGAATAAGGTTAGTCCTGTCAAATAAGTTAAGACGTGTTATGCCGAATCGATACCAATATCTTCCAAGAATACTAATGCATTTTCTATCGTAATAAAAGAATGTTTTGGAATCTTTTCATATTAAGAAAAAAAAAACAAAGATGGGTCTAAAAATCTTTTAGCAAAAACCCATACATATTGATTATTTTTTAATTAAAACCAATTTAAACTTTATTAAACTCTGAAACGAACAAATATTTCATACAATCTCATATATAAGGTTAAATAATATTAGTTGGTGAAACTCAATACATAGGTAGTATTAGTCTATATGAACAATTGTTTGTATGGGAGCTAAGCGAAATTCGCAACTTTTTTTCTCTTCCTCCCATACAAATTGCCCTGATCAGCTGACTGGTCCAGTATGGAAAGGTGGAAACAAATTTTAAGAATTTCGCTTAGCTCCCATACAAACAATTGTTCATATATAGGTAGACTAGTATTACCTATGTTTTGAGTTTCGCCAACTTGTATATATTGTATTTGTTTTTAAAAATAAGTAAACGACTGTAATCCTAAATAAAATAAAATTTAAATAAAAGAAAACCTTTAATTTTTGTTTTATAACAAAATTAGTAAAGAAAATTGTCATTTTGTATTTTTTTTTCGAAATCCGTACCTCTCGCAGTCTTTCCGCATGGAGTAACAGTGATTGATGCAATCGTGACTGACCTATCCCCAAACATCAGTTTTGTATTGGATTCAGTTCCGTCAAAGTAGATGGTAAAACTTTGAAAAAAATATAGCGTGTTTTTTGACTCAAGAGAATTATTAATTTCACTTTATAAATAAACATACTTTCAATCTGCTATTGATTATATTACATTTAAAAAGGCATGAATTTCACGGAAAAAGCGATTCAGTTTCCATATTTCAAAACCAATTGAGACTAAACCAACACAAGCAGATACTTACTAAAAAAAACATCTTTATTACATAAAAAAGTTGCAGTTAATGCCCTAATGTAGCCGCGATTTCAAAGTTTTGCGAGCGTGGCATCTGATTAGAGCAGGATAGACAGTTAAAAAAAAAAGGTTTAAAGCAGGACTGCATTTTAGCATTGTGCAGCCCCTCAAGCGTTACAATATTTTATATGAGGTTCTCATTGAATATTAGACACTTGATTATTAGACACATGAATATTAGACACATGAATATTAGACACATGAATATTAGACACATGAATATTAGACACATGAATATTAGACAATGAATAAATAAATTCGATCCGCAAACTCGCAGCGCAGTCAAATCACCTTTTGATAAAAGGCGTTAACCTTTCAGAACAGTTACTGAAAGCTGATGCTGGGGTAATCTCGAGCAAATAAAGCAAAAAATATTTTTTTAATAAATTTTGCGTTATCTTTTCGACGCGACGTGGCTGTAAAAGCGTTGACTTTAGTGATACGCAATCCTCCGATATTATCGATATCGATAATGTGAAATTTTTGTTTAATAAATGCGTAAAAAGTATGTTTTTTACAGCTCTTATTGGCATTTATTAATTTTACCCAGAAAAAATTGTCTAGAATAGGGATGGGCAAACTACGGCCCGCGGGGCATCCCCGGCCCGCGAACTTTTACAATCGACCGCAGAAATAATTAATAATAATAATAACATGACTTCAATTAAACTTAAATAGTACACTTCTTGTTTGCATTAATAAATCTTTTATTCCTATTTCAAAGATTACCTGCAATAATCTATATCCCTATGTCATAGTGTACCTGATTTGAATATGTGTAGTTCATGTCATTCAATTTTGCATAAATAAAATATCGTTTAATGTTGCTTAAACCTATAAATATTTTTTTATTTTTATTTTTTATTTTTATCAATAAATATTTTTATTTCGAAAACTACAAATATTTTCATTTCAATAAAGGATCATATTAAGGCTAAAATTCAAAAACCTGGCACCCCATAAACATTGTTTGTAAATATTGGCCCGTGTAGGAAAAAGTTTGCCCATCCCTGGTCTAGACAAACGGACAGACAGACAGAGGGACAACAAATTAACCTAGTATTTTTAAAAATATATATTTATCTAAAAGAGTTTCGTTTTTTCATTTTGCGTAAAGGGACCTGAATATGACGTATCGACAGGACTACCTACGATCTTATAATTTTGCCATGCATTGTAAATATTTCAAAATAAATTTCTATTTTTTAAATAGTTGGCGATTTATGTAGATGTATATTTTGCAAAAAAAATCACTTATTGGAGCTGAAATAGTGTGCAAATACTGGAGGGAAATTTCACCAGTAGGTCATTGACCTTTGATAGAGGTCTCAGTAAGTATACATTAATTTGGGTTTCAATAACGATCAAAAAATGATTTTTTTCCCACATAAAAGTGTGAATTAATTCCAAATTCATTCAGGGAGATATTTATAGCTTGCAAAAAAATACACATATTCCACGTCTTACGAGCACCAACGCTAGGCGTAGACTAGACTTCTGTGCTAGACTGACTGAAAATAACTTGCTGCATCAGTGAATTTACGTATTTTTGGAAAAAGTGGGTGCTTTTCTTAAAACGAATAACGCGGTATTTTAAATTCGAGTAGATATCATTCACACTAATTTTATTAAAAAAAAAAACAACAAAGTGTAAAATGGAGGGTTACGAAAAAAATTATTGACAATACAAATATGAATCGATTAACGTGGTTTGTAAAAATCGAATCCCTTAAAGTTCAACCAAGAACATATATTTTTTTATGGCTATACGTAACCTAATTATTGCAACAAAATCATCCGAAGCCTGACATTTTATTTATGTTTGCGGTTTAGTTCCTCTAATCGAAATTATTTCTTGTAACATTTTATGGGTTGGTCTTATATTTATAAATTTATTGATCTATTTAAGCGATTCACTTTTAATTTTTGCCCGCTGGAATGGCGATCTGAAGGACGTTGCGGGTGGCGGCTGGATGAGAATGACTGAGGACCGCCAAGAGTGGCGTAATATTGGGTAGGCCTATGTCCAGCAGTGGACGAATACGGGCTAATGGATGGACTTTTAATTTAATTTTTTATTGATCATGTTTATAATATAAGTCATTGTATGAATTACGCAATTTGTACGCCCAGCGGCAACGCACAAGGCATTTTATATTCCTACATGTTTCTTTAATACCTACCTACCTGTGTATCAACAAATAAATATATAATTTGAATATCATAGATTTTGAATTCGATATTAAGAGCGGATTGTGAAAAACCCGCCTTTTTCTAATTAACCGAAACAGAATCAATCAATAGTTATTCAATAAAACCGTATTACCTATGTATTGTGTATGTTGCCATCGCCAAGTGCCTATTGGTTTCTGTAAATAAGAATTTCAACATTTTTTATATTCAATATTTTTGCAATGGGCGCTTTTCCTTATGTCAGATTTAGTGTTAAATAAGATTCCTAGATGGCACTGTCGTATTCTTTAGCAACAGAATCAAAGACAAAATTTGCACCGATTTCTAACAAACGAAAAACCACTGACGTTGATTGCTACAAAACACATTTTATCTATGGTGACATGGACAGCGCCATCTGGAGCAAAGCTTAGAACTAGGAAAAAAAACAACCAGAAAAACGCTCATTCTATTTTCCAGAAACCAAAGGAAACTTTGGGATGGCAACATACACAATACATTAGTAATAAGATCATGTTGAATAACTATCAACTGAGTTTTGAATTTAAGTGTTTGCGGATTTTTCACAATTCGGCTAATGTAGTAGACAAGCTGTGTAATATTGATGAGAATTATTGAAAGAGAATTATTAACAACTAGCGACCCGCCTCGGCTTCGCACGGGTATATTTTTCCTGTAATCCGTAATATAAGCACAGTATTTTTCAAATTTTTCGGTCCACCAGTTTTGGAGATAAGGCGAAGGCATACATTTTTTTTTTGAGGTTTTGCAAGGATTTCTCGAAGTGGATGCAAGATTATATATTTTTACAATCAACTCTTAAATCCCTACAATTTTTTACCCAAATTGTATATTTATGTTTTATTTTTATTTTTTAGGGTTCCGTCTGTCCATCTGTCCGTCTGTCACTAGGCTGTATCTCATGAACCGTAATAGTTGGAATTTTCACAGATTATCTATTTCTGTTGCCGATATAACAACGAATACTAAAAAACAGAATAAAATAAATATTTAAGGGGGCTCCCATACAACAAACGTGATCTTTTTGCCGTTTTTATAGATAATGGTACGGAACCCTTCGTGCACGCGTCCGACTCGCACTTGGCCGGTTTTTTATATTGACCTATAATCGTCATTTTTTTTTCATATTTTACAGTCTACCATTTTCGGAGATAAGGGGGGGTTTTTCAAAGATTTCTTGAAATTTCATTGCCAGTAAATATAACTAAAGTAATTATTTTCACAGTCAGCTTTTTAATTCCCACAATTTTATGCCCATATTTTATTTGTAGGATATTTTTTTTTCTTTTTATGTATTGTTAATATTTTAAACTATTTAAAATTTTTCAAATTTTTATTCACCGTGTTATGTGGACAAATTAATGCTGTGCCAAATTTCATGTATTTATCTTTAAACTTTGATTAAATGTACATCTGTCTTTAACGGTACTAAAGTTATGATGCGGTGACATACGGACGGACGGACGGACAACGAACTCTCATCATAAAGGTTCCATTTGTACCTTATGGTCTTGCGGAGCCCTAAAACAACTATCTTTTTTAAAACTTAACCAAGTATTTATTTTTATTATTATAAACCTTATTTAATGCGGATTTTATTTTTGACAGCGTTTGCTCTCTATATTGCCCTACATTCTTACACACTCCTTCACGCACAAACAGACCACACCTTTTAGGTACAGTGCGCGCCAATCTTTTAGTCGCCTCTGAAGATAGACGCAAGAGGCGACGCAATAGCCGTTTTACGGTGTCAGGGGGACGTTACAGGAGCGAGGGCGCGGAGCACACCCGCCTGCGTGCCGCACCACACCCCCCGCTCGCCATTTAGCATGTGTCAACACTATGCGTTAGTGTTAGTGCTACGTCCGTACACGACACACGCGCGCGTTGCATGAAAAGTACGTTCCTGGAAAAAAATCTATGATTCGTTAAGTTAATCGTTGAATCTGTTTGTGTTGCCTTTATTTGTTGTTTTGTTTATTTAGTTTTTATTTGTTTATTGTTGTTGTTATGCCTCGCGGTCGTTATAGCGTTTTAAGGCAACAATGTAGGAAAATGGTGTTTATATTAATTTGTTTTATTTAAACAGTTAAGATTGCACTAAAATAATAAATATATATTAAATAGGTAGGTACAACAAGTACATCTTCCCACTTATAGTAAACATTTAATAATCAACCGTTCATATTATTGTTTCCTTGACTGTACCTGCGCAAGCTTGCACTCGTAACTCAATCAGAGGCGACTAAAAGATTGGCGCGCACTTATACTACGGAACCCGAAAAACATGGTTAACTTAAAATCGAATTAAAATTGAAATTAAAATCATGTTCAACAGCAGCCAGTAGCCCAACCATCATGCCATTCCACCCACTCTTAGGTTCTATTGTTTTTAAAAAGACCACCAAATGTCATACTACAACAATAAATATTATGAAAACGTAGTTCCAGAGAAGCCAAACTAGATGGCGCTGAGGGTCACCTAAATCGCGATATTCGTAAGTTTCGATGTCGAAGAACATAATATAACGTCATAGTATTGGATAGTTTAAAGGACAAGCCAAGTAGCAAAGTGCGAGTCGCGTACTTAGGGATCCGTATTGTGGATGATAAATTTCATTTTATATATTTTTTTCGTAAATTTGTCAACCGCTTTATTTTTCCTGTATTCTTTACGTAAACACATATTACCACGATTTTTTTCATAATTTTCCGTCCGCCAGTTTTGGAGTTAAGGGGGGGGACATATATTTTTATATGGTTTTTCAAGGATTTCTCGAAATAGATCCAATTAAATATAGCCGAACTATATATTTTTCCAATCAGCTTTTTAATACCTACAATTTAATACCCCTATTTTAATTTTATTAAATTTTTCGCTTTAGCTTTGGAAATATTTTGAAAAATTTTAAATTAAGATTTAATGTTTTTATTGCGAAATCCATCGCTTGGAATACTCTAATTATTATACTTGTGCTTTACCAACTAGGAATAAATCGGAAACAAATTTAAAAGCACAAATATTTTTGAAAAAGTTCCTCGGGCCAGGATTTGAACCTGCGACCTCCTGCTTACATGACAGGCGCGCTACCAACTGCGGTACTGAGGTTCGAATCGAAAATATCAGAAAAATTTGTTTCTGATTGTTTCTATTTTTGTTTCTATTTTTTTTTGCCTAACACAGAACTATATCTCGTTTTGTGATTGAGCAACATTATTACAACATAATATTTTCTAATAGGTACTAATTTTTTCTTTTCCTTTCCTAATACGGTAATTTGTGTTAGAAACTAAAAAACAAAGAAAAGGTGAAAATTAACACAACATTCATAATTACTTTACTAAAATCAAAACAAACCATGACCATTTAAATAACCACCCGGCTGGATTATAATTTCACGATCTACAAACTTGATAAAGAGGGAAAGGTATTTTTGTGAATAGTGATGTTAATTTTAGATTATTTCATCAAAATAAATATTTCTTTATTAGCTCAAAACACACCAATTTGTTGTTTCGCTGCGTGATCATTAGAATTACGCGTCCAAGGAAAAGAAGCCAATGAGCCAACATACATAATGGCCTCTATCAAAAGTAAATGAGGTCTTTGCCATTGGACTTATGTATTGTGCTGGACAGGTAATAAAAAAAGTTGCTAGGGTATGCCATCCTCTTAATAAGAACTGTCCGAGCACATAAGGCATGAAATAAACGCAACGCCCTCGTGAGCGTATGTGCATTATTTTATTAAGTAGTTAGTGTTAGTTTTGTGTTAGTGTTTCTGTGTAGTTGTTACAGAATTTGAAAGTGTGTGTTTTATGTTCGTTGCCGTATATCAAGAGGCAAAACATTAGAGTCTAGAGCAGGGGTCTCCAAACTACGGCCGGCGGGCCAAGACCGGCCCGAGAGCACCACCAATCCGGCCCGTGGTCTCTGGCCGGACATGCCCGGTTTCTAGCCCGCTATAGTTTAATAGATAAAAGTAGCATTATTATGAGAATGTTATTACAACCCTATTTCAAGGTGCACAGAAGACACTTCTGCTAACTCTGTCGCAATGGTTTTAATGACATTTGCCCGAAGTGCCAAGCGAAATTGCGAACAGAGCGGAATACAGTCCTGCGCCCTGCACAAAAGATACCAGCTAGTATCAATACGGAAATGTGCGCGTCAAAACCACAGTATTTTGGAATTATGAGCTATTTAGGTCATAGTTCTTGGAGCTATTGGGAGAATCAGTGTGGCCCTTAGACTAAAATGTTTGGAGACCCCTGGTCTAGAGAGTGGCGCACATTGACGTGATAAAGCAAAAAGTGACAGCGCTACAAAAAAGAAATATTACGGTCATTGAAATTCTTTATTTGACTCTTTATGGGTAATGTTCACGTAGCTTCGTTTAGTGTCGTGTCACTTTCTGATAGCTTCTTTCTCTGTAGGGAGTAATAGGGTTATATTTATTTACTAGCTTTTGCTCTTGGCTTCGTCTATGCTAAACACCATACCGTCGCCACAATTGGGCCTCAACAATATCTACTTTTTTCTATGACTATTTTACAAAAAATTATGTTATTCTTATTATATATAAGGTGACATTTATTTATGCAGCCAAATTCATACCAGAGGCTTGGTAAGTGATCAGTAACACGGATCAATAACACTTTTAAACGGACGTATTTGCCAAATAGGTCTTTTTATTTTAGTATTTCATTTGAATCGTCTTTATTTCTAAGCATTCTAAGGATGTCTTATACAATTATAACCCTTTGAACCTTAATGATTGTTGTAAATGTGACATTTTATCTAAGCAATTTGCCTTTTTATTTTAGTATGTTTGCATTTTTTGTGCAATTGCGCCTTTTTTCCTTTTTTCTTGCTTCACTTCAGTATATTAAAATAAAATTCAGGAAAACCAAATCACTATTTGTATCATGTAGATTACTATGTATTTTTCTTCTATTAAAAAATGCTATAGTTGCCGTATAAAATGGTTATAAAGTTACTCAGTTCAAGGTCGTTGGCGTTGGGAGAAACCTTAACTTTGTTTTTCTTGTTTAGAAATTTAGAATTGAAGACCATTTTGATCTGTGCATTTTGACGCCAATAGTTCAGTGTTAGTCAGATTTATAAAGCAAGAGCTTGAAATATTACACAATAAGTGTAAACAAATTTTTCTCAAAATCAACTTAAAATGCTGTTTTAACTTTGTTTGGACCAGATCATGACTAATCGTGCACTAAATTTCTAACTCATGCTTTATAAAATAATTTTGAACTATTGGCATCGAATGCCACATAGCAAAATGTTTTTTAATTTTTAACTTCTAAACAAGAGATACAAAGTTAGGTTGTGCAATTTGTGCTAAGCGACTGACGTTTAACCTTAAGGCGATACCAAAAAAAAAATGGGTTTTTTTCAAATCAATTTACACCACTATAATGTCATCTACGTATTTCATTTTAGGGTAAATGTTTATTGAGTATTTGATACAGATTCTCACTGAAGGAAAACGCGATTGGATGACATTTTCTCGATAGAATTTAATTCCGAAAAGACCTCTAAATTAATTTATTTTTTCCTGTAATTCTGAAGTCCTAACTAATTTCATAGTGAAATTGCATTCAAAATGTGGATATTATGTATTTGTAAAGTCTCCTTGAAAATATTTTTGACAACATAGCTTAGTACATTTTGTATTAATAAAAAACCGACTTTTTGCTACTTTTCCACGAATCCGTCCCTCTCGCACTGAGGGTTTTTTCGCATATGGAGTAACAGGGACGCTAAAACTTTTACGTATCACCTTAAGACCCTCAATACCACAGATACTTAGATTGTTGGCATAACTTTTTTAATACCTTAATCGCCTTTTACGACATTCATGAGAAGACACGGAGTGACAATATTCCTATAAGATGACGTTGTCATACGTCACAAACAACACAATAACACTTACAAGCAATTCACTTTATTGAGCAAATACGGAAAATAAGCTAACAAAGTGGCTTGATGGATATTTTCATTCATCGCCTTTTGTTTCACTTAAGTTGTGATTTACGAGAGAACATGAGAGAACAGACATACGGGGGTACATTTTGTAAGTACATTGCAAATACCAAACGATATTTTATAATGATGTATCGATTAATTACCTGCCACTTGTGATAAAAAATTACAAGCTGTGAATGCAAACAAAATGTGTGTATGTATTTAATAAGTACTAGCATTTCACTCGCGGCTTGGCCCGCGTTTATTGCATCTTTGCCCCATTTTCGGCTTGGCTGTTATTTTATTAACACCCCTTATAGCCTTTATGTTGACTCAGGTCACTACGAAGTTAATAAAGTAAACCGCATCCGAGTCCGTTGAGTGGTTCTCGAGTTAAAACGGAACATACATACAGACAGACAGACAGACAAAAATTCTAAAAATCGTAGTTTTGGTAACCTACCAATAACCCATTTTATTGTAATTTCGCGAAAATGTTAAATGTACAGAGACGACTTTATTCCTATTTTATTACTAATATAAATATATATGTAAAAGAAAGTTGTGGTCATATTAAGTCAGCCAAGAAGGAAAAAAAAAACCGGCCAAGTGCGAGTCAGCAACTTCTGTGATTCTCTTCCTAAATTTTAGCCTGGTTAATCCCTAGGTCCTAGTTCTGGTTCCTCATGGATTAATTTGTATTAAAAATATATATATCGTCACGACCTGAATGTTCGAGGGGGTGTCAGAGGTGTTCCGAGTGTGACCTTTGAAATGCAAATCACAGTCCACACTCGGTACACCCGCGTTTCACCTACAAATATTACGTCCCAACTTGGTGAACCTTATTGCCGTATTTCGGGAACAAATACACGCTTTTTAGGACATGTAGGTTTCTTCACGAAGTTTTCTTTCACCGTTCAGCAAGTGGCAAATACCTATTAGCAAATACTATGCACATTATGTAAATTCCGAAAACCTCATTGGTGCATGCCCGACCAGGGATTAAACTTGGATCTCAAGATTGAGAGGCCAGCGTTCTACCCCTGAGTAACCGCGGCTTGTTCGTTACTTAAAAAATAAATTAGCCTTTTACTTCAATCGACTCCCGTCTGCCCATGGTCCCGCAGCCCGCCTTCCCTTTATGATGCCGCAACGGCGGTGGCGATCGTTCTACAGTGCGCTGGCACAACTTTCTAACTTTTTAAACTTCGTCGCGTCACGACAGGAATCATCGGAAGGAAATTTAAAAAATCTCTGTTCTTTATTGGTTGCTCCGTTTTCTAGGCATCCATAAACACCACAATAACGAACCATATTCATTAAAAATCGAATCGAACGAGCGGTACTCTAGCTCTGCTTGCCATCAGATTTGCCACTAACTTGCGCAGGACGATATACTCGCGCGTTGAGGTGAGTGTCGCTTCTTTACGTAGTAATACTTATTCTCTGCTGAAGGTAAGAATAAGCTTGAGCTGTTTTCATTTATTTTCAATGCATGTGCTCGTAAAGGCCCACTTTTTATGCATCAAAACCGAACAGAAAGTCGATTATTTTGCCCTAGGGCTTTATTATTATTATTTTTTTTTATTTGTTTGGAATGGTTGGCTAACCTGCAGCCTTTCCTGTGTCCCATAGATGTTATACTTTTTTTTCCCACTGTTTAACGGCTCTGGATACAATCCTTTTGAGCCAATCATAATTTAAAATTCACAAGATTATATTTGTTTTCATTTCCTCACACTATGCATTGAAAAACGTAGTATGATACACGGGCGTAAAAGCAATAAATTACTCGGTTACGTTTAAAACACTCGTTACGCTCGTGTTTTAAATCGTCCTCGTAATTTATTCCTTTGCGCCCTTGTAGCATAAACTACTATTTATTTCTTGTAATATGTAAACACTCTGTTCATCAGAAGTTGTCCTCGGTCGTCCACACCACACTAGCCCGAGCTACAGTCATCCCTACGCTGAAACAGTCCAGGCGCAGCGACGGATCAGCGGGGCGAGGGGACAGAGGCGAAGAACCTCCCGCCCAGTGACCTAGTGCTCATGCACGCCCACGCATTATGTTTGACGCTTTCAATTGTTTAAATTCATACTTTTTGGCTTACCAATTTTTCTAAATTATTGTATTATTTATTATTATTCATTTACTATTGCCAAATGGGTACTTTCTAAAGCCTACACCTCGTTTATGGCCAAACCAAAAATAATGAAAAAATGTTTTATGAATAATCAACTCTTAGACAACATATGCAACATTTTTCTTTTTTATACCACCAAAACTTCTACATGAATTTTTTTTTTTACTGTATAGTGTTTTTTGACCTCAAATTCCCTACTGCTCCTGAGTGGCTTGGCCGATTGAATTCATCTATGCTTTGATAAATAGATAAACTTTATAGCTATAAACGTAACATAAAATTATTCAATCGAGTAATCACGTCCAAGTGAAAAGTATAATTTTCTCCTATTTCGCCCTATCAAGGACGCAGCGAGCGTCGTAACAGCCACTATGCATTGCGCGCTGATATGAACGTTATTTCAATGGCGTTTCCGTTGATATTTGTAGTGACAAATATCGAGCTGCTAATTTGGCGATGGTAATCGCCTTAAGCTTGCATTGCGCTTACATCTGTAATAATCGAATAAACAAATTTTGTGTAGCTACTGCGTTCATATTGAAATATCAATCCCGCAGCATAGCATTTCTATGGAGATTGTTGTGATTGTCAGCACTCGCTTGAACTTATATGACATTGAAGAAAACACTTTTACTTTTCCAGAAATGTTATATATAATTTACTCTGCCCAAGTGCCCAACCAATACCGTTATAATACGAGTAGCATTATCAAGGGATTCTGAAGCGTAGAAGAATTGACAGCTGTTCGTGCTGAAATTTATACTTATTTAAAAGTACGAAAATACAGGTTCTTTTGGCTTACTGCTACTTTATTAGAACGTATAGGATGGGTATACCACCAAAAGACTACAAAAGCAGTCCAAGATTGCATGCAGGTAACAGCAAAAATGGAGTCTTGCGAAATTTCTTTGGCAACAAGTATTACAAAAGAAAACTCCTAATACGTCTCACAAGTCGCATCGCATTCCAATTCTGTTGTGAGTGGGATAAACAGACACTGCTTCTAAGAAAGTCTAAGCTGTAATGAAATGGCATTGTCACAATCCCTATTAATGAAATAACGAGAAGGACAATATATAAATTCATTATTAATCAGTGCTGCATTGTAAATCTTTGCAGCAAATACTGAGTCGGAGCCCTTTTACTATTGTAATATGTCCATAATTAAGTATCTGTATCATTATTGTTATTGTTAAAGCTTGTTCCGTTTCTTTTAATTAATATTTAATTGTGTTGAATGTGAATTGTGTACGTATTGTAATAGCGAATAAATGTTTTATCTATCTATCTATCTATCTAAATGTAAATGAGTGTACTGTCGAATTTAGGCCCACCATTTTCTCCGTTACAGCAGGCAAATGTCTTTATTTATGTGCGTCACAAATGGGAAACTAACGATCGTTAGGAACAGTTACGCCAGTTGTGGACATGTATGATGTATGTTACAAAATAATAATCTCTCGGCTAATTTTTGTAATAATATAATCAGGTATGCCTATGAAAATGTAATCAATAAATAATACATTGATTTTTAAAACCGAAGTACAACAGGTAAATAGAAAATTACTTTAATAACTATTCATGTATTTTATGTTTGTAGGCCATCACGCTCAGCCAGGGACATTCAATAGTGTTGTTTTTTTATTTAATTTTACTTAAACTTGACCTTGCCAAGCCAAAAATGTTTTTAGTTATAATTTTTAAATTAATTGACTTCCATTTATGCATAATTTTACATATTTTATTTAATAATCGTCGGTGAAACGCAGGTGTGCCGAGTGTGGATAGTGGAACACTTGTTACCCCTTCGGGGATTCAAGTCATAGCGATAGATTATATATATTTTATTTATTTCATAATCTCTTCTAAGTAAAAACGATAAAGCAAAAAGATGAGTTTAAAAAAATCCTTCACCGTGAGGTTAGATACAGAAAATTACTTTATTCTGTGAATGTAGGCCTCACTTTATTGCTCCCCAAATCGCTCGTTTCGTTAGATTTATTATATCTAAGGCTCGATTTGCAACACTCCACGGGTCCATATTTTTAGGGAATTTGGAATATTCTGAATTGCGGTTTAATTTAAGTTGAATGGGTGCGAATCGATGCGATAGCATCGCGTTGTCTAATAACTCGGTTGTTTTGTGGCATTTGGAGAACATCTTCTTCGAGAATTTATAGAAATAAATTCTTTGTTACTATCTAGTACAGGAAGAGGAAGAACAAACAAAAAAAAAGCTTGCGTGTATCTATGTTTGTTCGTGGTAAAATCCAGTTTTTAGAACACTTTTTTTTGGGAAAGATTTACATTTTAAATAAAGGACAATTTGCACTCACTCCTAGTGAAATAAACAGTGGAGTCTTAGTAATAGGGTCCCGTTGCTTACTCTATGGGTACGGAACCCTAAAAAAACTGCGTAGTTTGAAGTTAAACACCCGATACTACAGCATATTGTAACTTAAAATAAAAATATTGCACATAGTCGCAACTTCTCTTCTCAAAAAATCTCACAGCACGTAAATATGTGCTGATGTGCCTCAACTAATATGAGAAATTCCCCGTGGACGAAGTTCCAAGTGTTTACCGGAGGGGACACGTGGCCGTCTTTGCAGTCACGTTTACGTATAACTTATAAGCTTATACAGGGTGCTTGGTAATTCGACGTATTCCTTTAAAGGGGTTATACTAGAGATCATTTCCAACGAATTAAGTCCTATCAACTAGGTGTCGAAAATGAATGGTCTCCGAGTTACGAAGGTTTTTATATTATTTTTCAAACTTTCAGACAACCAAAAATAAATAATTTAAAAATAACTATTCCTCTCTCAGCACTTATTTATTATATTTCTGATAAATGATAGATGAGTGATAATTTGTTAAAAAAATACTTGCCCTGAATTCCCACAATCTCAGAATTAAAAGGTCTTAAGTGGAAAGAAAACCTTTTTTATTTTGTAATTTTTGAAATATCGACGTGATTTACTTGAAAAAAAAAATATCATTTTCGACCCCTAGTTGATAGGTATTATTTGTTGGAAATTATCCCTAGTATAACCCCTTTAAGGGAATAGATCGAATTACCAAGCATCCTGTATAGGTACATAAGTTCAATGACTGACTACCCTTTTGATTGTCGAAGCATGCGTTTATTGACGTCTGCTAACAACCCTAACAGGCTTATATTTTATTGGAAAATGGAAATTGTGGACCTTCTGTACACAAATCAACGCAGGGGTTGAGATGATCAATAAATCCTCTTTCGGAACTTTGTAGTATGATAAAGAATAAATATACAGGTTGAGAATTTTAGGGACCCGTAAGGGTACCCTTATTTTAATCTGTGCAGGGTTTTAGTGTAAGGGAATTGCTTTGATTTTTATTTTATTTATATCGGTATATACATATATCTACTTAAGTACTCGGTATTTTGAAAAAAGTTTCGGTATCCGATAAAGTGTAGTCTTACAAAAAATCAAACATGGGCTCAAAAAATGTTTATCTTATCCTACTGCAACGTTTTACTGAGATACTTGTTTATTTTATGGAGGTCTCAATACAAAATAAGCCGTGTTTATATCTTGTGAAGATAAATAAAAATTGCCAAGTGCGAGTTACCACCACAGTACCACCACACAATACCTATGGTAAGTAAATTCCACTTACAGCTATGATTGGTCAACTTAACTTGACACTTACGATCTATTCAACTCTATGTATCTAAAGGGTCCAATTAAGTTGGTCTTTAATTACTTCCTAAGCAATTAAATATTTGTTTTTTCACATTTTTTATACACGTGTGCTTTAAGTTTTATCTCTGAACGAAATTTCATGTTTCAAAATCAACTGGTTTTCATGGTTAACAAATTTGTATAGGGCAATTCGTTTTATTTTCCGTTGAGTTAGAAGCCTGATATTTTAACAGGATTATGAGGCCATAGATTTCTGTAGGAGGTATCAGTTTCAATTTGAAAAACGGTGTTTCACACGCGGCCTAGGACAGACGGACAGACGGACAACAAAATCATCCTATCAGGTTCCACTTTTTCATTTTGAGGTACAGAACCCTGAAATCTCTTAGACAAACAGACAGATGGATGGACATAGCGAAGCTATAAGGGTTCTTTATTGACTATTGACCCTGAGTGTAGTGTAGTATTCTTATAAGTTAGTAAAACCGAATAAAATTGAAACAAAAGTTATATGAATAAGAAAAAAAAAAGAATTTTCGGGGCCTCTTTTATGTTTGGACACCCCTGATACATAATTTTATTGAATTTATAATTCAGTATTCGGTTTTGTGTCAATATTCTACACACAATATCCAATTTTCCAGTCTGTGACTCATTCCGTCTATGAGCTACAGACGGTGACATACGGATGGATAGACGTATAATCCGTCTTTTTATACTTGACTTAAGTGATAAACAACAATGGCGTACCAATAAAATTTTACATTTCGTAGGGATGGGTAGCAATGCGCGATGACGGATATTTTTATCGATTGTCTCGATTAATCGCGATTATTTTTTCGAAGTCGTCTAAATATCTCGCTATCGATAAACGAATGTAAGTCGAACTTTCTCATTGTAAACCTAACTGTATTTTGTTTTTGTGCAATTTTTATAAAGTCATTGTTTTACATTTTATACACCAATTTATGTTTGATATAAGTACTAAGCATCTGCTAAAAATCAGCCCTGTCATGACAATAAGCTGAGCGGTGACCTTTTTGGTACATTCTGTGCTAATTTTAGGTTTTAACTATAATTTTATGTACCAAATATTATATTATGTTCCAAATAAACATGATTCTATTCTATTCTATAATCGACAAAGACATTTCGTCATCGTTCTTTCATTCACGTTACGTTATCCCATCCCTAAAACGAAATGTCAAACTCATCTGTGAATTTATTTTGTCTGTGTACAGGAATTCCGTAAAAGTACGATTTTACCTAAAAATGTCATTAAAAATGACAATTTAAAGCATTTTTCAGTGATAATTAATGCACGAGTGTGTAAACTAGTGTCTGTAACTTACTGTGGTAATCTACGTTGCATGATTCTTTCGGAATGTCGTGATATGTGATGGAGTGAGCTTTGTATAAAAACACGGACTATGGGTACACAGACGGACAGCAGATTTGCCCTTTCGATACGGAACTCTAAAAACCAGGCAAATACAATTGTCTATTGCAGCCCCGTTCTAATTGTAGTGATTACATTATTTACGTTATTACGTTATTTATATAACAGGTGGTAGAGCTGATGCCGGGCTCGACTGTGGAGGTACTTCCATCTTACTTGGAGACCCCCACGAAGTGATTCGGGGGAGAGTAAGAGGACAGCTCATAGGCAAAAAACCAGGAGGCCCACCATACCTGGGACCGATGGATGGCGGTATATCCATCCCTAATAGCCGGGCCTTATATGGAACAGACTGGTGACGGGCAGCGGCGTCACTGGTGCGAGGGTTCCGGCACCGCGCTCACCATCCCACCTGCCCAGCGTGTGTGAGTATGGGCAATTCTTCCAGGATTCTGCCGTGAGTGGCAAAGTCCTGGAAAGGCTTATGTCCAGCAGTGGACGAACTAGGCTGATGGATGGATGGACGTTATTTATGTATTTATTTGTTTTAAATGCTTCACAAATAAAATGCAAGTACCGTTTTCTTAATAATTTACAGTATTTCATGTAACATCAGCAGCGTCACAGTATGCTAGTTCTTTACATGTCGTCAACATATCGTAGAATTGGGCATATCTTGATCTGCACAGGCATGTTAAGGCGCTATTTAAAAAAAACCGACACTTTTAGAACTTGCATCTGTACTTCAGTAAAGAAGGTATTATTTTGATAAAATAGTAAATTATTTTTGGATTATTTTTCTGGGATCTGTTAAACAGAAACGTGATTGGAGAAATTCGGCTCGTAAAAAATTTTTATTGAAACGAGGTCTATTTCCAAACCATATCTCCTGGTTTAAAAATTTGGAATGGCATACCTACGGATTAAGATTATATTTTATTAGATGGGTTTTAACAGTATCTAGGACCTGCATAAACTAGATTTTGATAGCAACTTTAGTACATTTTATACTAATAAAAAAAACCGGCCAAGTGCGAGTCGGACTCGCGCACGAAGGGTTCCGCACCATTATCTATAATAATAACAGATCGCGCCAAACTTCTAGTCCACTCGGAAGTTGCTCTTCCCAAGAACGGCCCATACATTTTGTTCCTGCTGATGCGAATCGCCCCGTGTTTAGAGGGGACTAAAAGTTTGGCGCGATGTACTCGTTAACTTGTAAAGCCTACTTAGCTGTAATAGTTTTCCTTTTAATTTCGTTATGTATACTACTGCCGTGATTTCACGTCTCCAAATACAACCGTTTCGCCGGCAGGGGGGGGGGGGGGGGGGGACATTTGACTCTAACAAAAATTAACACTTTTAAGTTTAATATTTCGCAAACGGAACCCTGGATCGAAAAATGGTCTTCTCACACCCCCAATATTTTTAAATTACCTATCCAACGACATGGGATAGATGAGAAAAAAAAACATCCCCACTTTACGTGTAGGGGAGGTACCAAAAAAAAATATCTTTTTCAAAATTTTACCTTACCACTTTGTTGGCGTAATAAATATTATTCATTCCAAATTACAGATTTCTAGTACTAATAGTCTCTAAGCTAAGCCGCGGACAGACAGACAGACAGACAGACAGTCGGACATAGCGAAATTGTAAGGGTTCCTTGTTGTTGACTACGGAACCCTAAAAACCGACTTTTTGCTACTTTTCCATAAATCCGTCCCTCTCGCATTGAGGTTTTATTTGCATATGGAGTAACAGGGACGCCAAAACTTTTACATATTGCTTTAAGTCATTCTGTTAAAACAAATTTATTTACATTTAAACCTAATACGCTCCGCTTATAGTCGCACCTATTTTTGGCTTTTGGTGAAATATTTTTGATTTCATACGACTTTACAATCTGCCCAATTCTACGATCTAATCACGTCTAAACCTTAACTGACTTGCAATAAAGGTGATATTGAAGTAATTTCCTTGTCTAGAAGTTTCAAGGAAACGAAAGAAGTACTTCATTAGAATAAAACAACAGTAAAACATCAACAACCTTGTAGTAAACTGTAAAACGGTCGCAAAATCACAAACCAACGAATACATTATTCTAATAATCTGGAATAAGTAAATAACTTTAGTATCAATTGTATATTTTTTCTTGGCCTTTTGCCTGTGAATATCACTGTTTGCTAATTATAAAAAACCAACCAAGTACGAGTCGGACTCACGTACAAAGGGTTCCATATCACCACAAAATACGGTTACGGAAACCTGAAACATGGTAAATAACAAGAACATTGATGCCATGGCGCCAAAAAACAAAGCGCAAAATAGACATTTGGCTCCTTCTAAGTACGGATCCCAAATTTTTATAATTTACCATACCAGAAACATGTATGTATTACCGTTTTTCAGATAGAGCTAAAATTGCTGAAAACATGCATTTCTTTTTAATGATATTTCAATATTTTGAAATATTATTATTTGCCGTGATAGAGGCCAAACTAACAAGTACTCTGTGAAAATTTATACCTATTACGGCTGAAGCTGTAGATTCCTGTGACAGAGGGACGGACAGATGCACAGATACTTAATAAAATGGTTCCGCTTGGCACCCTTCTGGTACGAAACCCTAAGAATAGGGTAAATAATAGCCAAAATTGTAAGAAATGAATATTAAATTTCGTTTGCAAGTTATAAAATAACAATTTTATAAGGCTGTCATTTAAACGATCACCATAATATTGATGTGTTATTCGGCAGAAAACTGTAGTCTGCCAGCAAATATATCAAATTGGTATGCTACTTATGCCCAGCAAAAATATCATTGATTTGCGAATGGCCGCTCTCAATTTGATTGTCCGACAAAGTGATTATTTATCCAGCAGAATATTAGTTAAATGGACCGGCAAACTGCTGATGTTTTAGTTGAAAAACCAAAAAGGATTTTTGTGTTTATCATGATTTCTGTTAAATAATATAAAATTGAGGGTAACCTCGTTCCGATCTGCTTCGCTCGGCTCCCTTATTTATTTACATGAGGTAAATATAGCACGCTCCTTCTCGCTCCGTTCGTCGTCGTACCTATTTTAATCGCAAACCTGACTCCGATAAAAAAAAACAAATTTTCGGTCAAATAATAATATTACCGCGTTCAATTAATAATTTTGCTGTACAAACAGGTTGATTTCCTTGCTGAACAAATTGAATTAATGGTAAAACAAATTCTCGTTCTCGTTTTATAATAAATATACGTACTTTTTTTTATATTTTAATATTGTTTATTTCAACACTTAAAAAGCATAATAATATAACAAGTTAAAACTATCGCATAAATAACATCAACTTAAACTAATTTAAATGAAAATATCTAATAATGAAAACAATTAACTAAATAAAAAAAAATCGCCAAATCATTGCCGTTTTGTGGCAGGGTTCCCAAAAGGCTGGCAGCATTCCCTATCTCTAAACCTAGACAAGTATGCGCCAGCTCTTAGATCTCCGGAAACGTCAACCAGCCGCGAATAAATTTCTTTAAAAAGTCATTTCGCCTCGTGACCCCACAGCCCAAAGGTTTTGACACCAAAAGATGCAAATATGTATTTAGAATGAATGAGAATGAGCTCTGCATATCTGCGCCTCTCGGCCTTCAGCCGCTGTTGCGGCTGCGCTAGCCCAAGCAAGAGTGCCAACGCACGTTGCCCACACCAGCGGCAGCGACTTGCCGTTTTTCCAGAAAGAGTTGTCGCGAATATCGCGAGTCAAATTTGCGTAAAAATTTATTTTTTTACATTTCTCTCATTATCAATTTCTCATTATCAATTTAATAATTTTTACCTCATTGCACTTAACACGGCACCGGCAGCAGGAAGGTGGCAACACTGTCGCGTTGATTGACAGTCAGCCATAATTTGGAGTTAAAGGAATAATCAATGATTTTGTGTTTCAATGGTAAAAGGATCATTGGTGAGTCAGAACATGTTCACTCTGCTTAGTGAAAAGTAAATATTCAGGAACAGATAGATTAAGATCGAAAGGTTGTATCTAGCAGTAAAAATGAGTATGATATCGCTGCGGCGATTGTATCAGTGTTATCAAGACAATCAATATTTTATCAGACCAGCTGTGAGGATTGGGGTGACTGTAAGGGGAGGTTGGAGGTCACAGGGGTTTTGCGAGCCCGATTCAGATTAATATAATCAGAAGATTTTAGAAATACCAGTTTTGACCAGTGTGCACTATAAAGTGCAGTACGTATATTATATAAATAAGTTAAATTCGCAAGCCAAAATAGGCTTCGCGACAAGAGTGTCATATCGTCGGGCCTCTTGCCATCTCTGCGTGCAATGCCGTTTGGCTCTAAGATAGCTGGCACGCCGACAATGACAAAGGCCCTCCGTATTTACACAAAAATAGAACAGAGGACATTTGAAAATTTCATTCTGTTCAAAGACGGCACGGATTTTTAACTATAACGATAAATTATATGATTATATAATTTACTATTCTGCTATTTTTAAAGTTCAGAATTTCTGTAACTTAATATAATTTCTGACATAATAGAAAAAAACCTATCAACAATTTATAAGGAAAATAGGAGAATTGACAAATTTGGTTACTTTATCTCTATCTAGAAAATTGAGTTAATGAATGATGTAGAATGAATATGTAAGCACTTAATTAAAAATGCTCCATTTAGACAATCCGACTTAAGCTTAAGTACCGGAAATGATCATCAGCTGATCTTTTAATGGCTCCAGAAGATAAAGAAATTCAATTTCAGTCACTCAGTCACTGGATCATGCAGCTACTGGACGTGGATAGTGACTGAGGCCTGAAAGGGTTATATACATATATATATTTCGAAATTCCACGTCATAGATACTGATGGATCCATCCATCCATCAGCCCGTAATCGTCCACTGCTGGACATAGGCCTCCCCAATATTACGCCATTCTTGGCTGTCCTCAGTCTTCCTCATCCAGCCGCCACCCGCAACGTCCTTCCGATCGTCAGTCCAGGGGGCACCAGGGCGGCCTACGCTGCGCTTTGCTGTACGTGGTCTCCATTCCAATGCCTTACGGCCTCATCGGTTATCACGTCAGCGACAAATATGGCCAGTCCACTGCCACTTCAACTTACTGATTCGGCAGCCTGTCGGTCACCTTCGATCTCTGACGGATTTCTTCGAGTGACGGATATTACCTGGAAATATAAATATTTACATTAATTAACATTGTCTATACTGCTGCCGTTAATTCGAGAGAATGATGACAGATAGAGTGTGGCGATATCTCGAAAAAATACTACAAGTCAACAAGAGCTTCTTCACGACAAAAATAAATAAAGGCATGTTAAAAAAATATCAACGGTACAACAAATGGGACGAAATAAATCCAAATCATGATTATTTAAACTTTTTTTATAAATAAAAACCCTGGAATAGAATATATATACGATCTTATTATTTGGTAAGGTATATTAGTTTTATAATACGACAACACTGCCTTACACCGCAGATATTATAAACCTTTTTCTGAAATATCGATTCAAAAAGTCGAGGATTCATACTGCAGGCATTATGATTGCTGATTTGACAGAAATAACTTGACAGTATCGCTAATAGACAACTTTTCGCCAAAAATAATATTTTTTGCGCTTTTTTTTAACTTTTACGTAGAAATTGAGTCAGCTGATTCATTAAGTTTTGTACTAGGAAGTGGAAAATATATACGACAAAAATACTTTTTATTAACAAATGGGACCTTTTAACGATATACAATCTACCCTAAAATCATCATGATAAATGTAAAATATTGAAATGCAAAACAGTAAAAAAAAGGTTTTATCCCCTGACATTTGCAAACGTCACCATTCTCTCGAATGAACGGCCGGAGTTTAGATCTATGTTTAAGTCGAACTAAAAATCGTGAAATTTGAGTAATATCTTAAGGTAAATGGTCCAAGGCAGTTTTCATACAAACTTGTGGGAACCAATAACGATGTCAGAAGTACTATGATTTCGTTTCGTTAATTTTTTCTATATAATTATAATTTCACACCCGCGCATAATTTGCATACTTTCGTAATCCAATGTATGTAAGTTTCAAATAGCAAAATTAGAATGTATTTTTATATTTTTTATATAAGAGAACTGATTATTTGCGAATTTAAAATTAATTTAACCTGTAGAAAGAAGTAACAGAACGAAATTATAATACTTCTGTCGTCATTGTTGGTTCCCAAACATTTGTATGAAATTTTCCTTGGACCATCCACCTCAACAACAAACCCCTAAAATACGAAAATTTTACGGTTTTTACCTAAAAAGTAGCCGTATGTGCTTTTTCAATGCATGTGCTCGTAAAGGCCCACTTTTTATGCATCAAAACCGAACAGAAAGTCGATTATTTTGCCCTAGGGCTTTATTATTATTATTTATTTTTATTTATTTACAATGGTTGGCTAACCTGCAGCCTTTCCTGTGTACCATAAATGTCATAGTTTTTTCTCCACTGTTTAACGGCTCTGGATACAGTCCTTTTGAGCCAATTACAAGTTAAAGTTCACAAAATTATATTTGTTTTATTTCCTCACACTATGCATTGAAATACGTAGTATGATACACGGGCGTAAGAGCAATAAATTACTCGGTTACGTTTAAAACACTCGCTACGCTCGTGTTTTAAATCGTCCTCGTAATTTATTCCTTTGCGCCCTTGTAGCATAAACTACTATTATTGTTTTAGATAAAATCAAAAAATGAATACGAAGCAAACATCGAAAATATGTTTTTTAGTTTAATAATAACCAAAAATAATATTTTGAAAACATTCACAGTCTTGCCAAAAGTGGTTTCTCCTGAAACAAGTTTCTCACTTTTGTTTTGGAAATATTTTGAACAATTTCAAATTGTTCATATTTTTTTTACATCGTAAGATGTGGAAAAATGAATGCTATTTGTGCCAAACTTCATGACTTTATCGTTAACGGTGCTAAAGTTATGAAACTGTGACATACGGACGGACGGACGGACGGACAACAGAGTCTCACTATAAAGGTTCCTTTTGTACCTTTTAGGTACTACGGAACCCTAAAAAGGGCCTAATTTAAAAAAAAAAACTGATTTTTGTCAACATCAACTTGAGATTGAAATTTGACGTGCGTGCGACGACGCCCGCCTAACATGCCATCTCTTTCGCACGCACGTCAAAATTCAATCTCAAGTTGATGTTGATGAAAATCAGAGATCAAAATCAAAAAATAAACGAGGAGTACCCTGGCTTTAAAAAGTACCCATTTGACGATACACAATTGTGTACTATGGAAGCGTTTGAGGCGGCATTGCAAAGATCCTTAACCTACTCAGATTATAAGAAGAAATACCAACCGTTTAATGGCCGAAAAACTATCATATAATTATATTTACCAATTAGTGATTAGTAAACGTGGAATAAGTTTTATTACGTATTAGCATAACTTTACTAAAAAAAATAAAAAATTTTATTAAATAGGTGTAAATTTTATTTATGTCTTGAATATTAAAAAAACTAATTCTGTATTATATTAGCCTGTATTATTTTAATCTTTTTTATTACTTTTTATTTTTTCTCATGTAATTTATCGTGTAAATTGTTCTAATTCGTGAATATTACTAATTTATTGCATCAATTTTTACAAATTAATAATTATAAATTACGTATAATTTGATAAAAACATTGTAGTTAAATTTTAAACCTATCTGCAAGGAATATGTAATGTTTGTGTTATTTGTAAAAAATGGGACAAACTGAAATCCAGCGCTGTCAGTTGCTTGCAACTAGCAGCATTTGCTGAGTTTGGCCTTTTATGCCACTTTATTAAAAAAAAAAACTGTGCGTGTGTGTTTCTTTTTTGTGGCTAATAAATACTTTTCACTTTCACTTTCACTTACTATATAGCGAAATCGTGAACTAACGATAGTGTTTTTGACGTAGTAAGCGTTTAAACGTATCAGAATAAGGAAGTGGATAAAATATATTCATAGTAAACAACTCCAAAATTTCCACACATTTTATCCAATGTACGATTTCGGCATGAGAGTTGAGATGTATACTAGAACTGACGTTTATATATGCAAGGATTTACATAGATCAGTGTTCCGAAAGCAATATATCTTCTGGAAAGCGCTTGGTATTATTATTATACTATGCTTGTTTGTTTGTATAAGACGAGCCTCCCATACCAGTGCACATATTGCCTCTAAGTTATTGCTTCTAGCTTCGCTTGTACTCTAGCTAGTTTACACTAGTTTATACACTTAACCCGAAAAAAAAGCTCACAAATGGTTTATAAACATCTACCTAATTTGAATTTTGATTCAACAGAGAACCTGTTGAAAGTTGAAACTTAATTGGTTCTAAGTCTTTTTGCTACTGCTCTCTATGGAATGATTAGGACTAGCATAACTTTTACACACACCCTAACATACTGATCTCTCTCACTCACTTACTCACGATACACACACTCTAAAACACACGCTCTCATTTATTTTAAAGCTTAGATTTTATATGTAGAAATAAGTAAAGTGAAGTAAAGTAAATAAGTTGTTAAATAAGTAAGTGCAGGGACTTCGTGCGCTAACGACAGACCCACGCTCGCTTGATAATGAATTCGGAAGGAATTCGAAACATGTCGCGTATCGCGAAATAAATTCATGTAAGTCGATCCGTCCTTATACTTAAGTATAAGTTGTTGAGGATGAAAGATTAAAGTGTATGTCTCCATTGCACATAGGTTATAAAATAAAGTATAGCATAATATCTATTTATGAATCAAATGTTTTTACTGTAGGTAGATCTCATTGTGCAGGGAATCTAAGATTATGTTAGGGGCCAATCACACAGAGCCATGTTTGCATTCTGCGTACTGCGTGGTATTCCACAGTCACTGTAATCAATGCGAAACGGCTTGGATCTTTACTCAAAAGTGTTTGTAATGTGGTCATTATTTTGACGACCTTCTTTTAGCAAAGTCGACTTTTGCTTGAATAGGTGCCAGCAAAGTTGTATGGAATTTCATTGCTGGTGAGTTTTAGCCACCAGTAGTTTCCTTTGAAAATCCATTATTGTCGAGTTTGATTCCAAAATACATACGTACATAAATATACTCATGCCTGTCACCTAGGTCGATAGTCAGAGGCTACAGATTTCTATCTGCTACGATCCAGACACAACTCTTTCACCTCTGTTTCAAAAATATTCAGGTGCAAATTACCATATTACAAGCACTTTACAAGCTTTGGTCCGCAGCGTTGCTGCCCACGCTATGATGACCTCAAGCTTAGCTTAACTACACTCTCGGCCTCAACCTTCAGTCTCAGCCTTTATTCCAGCTTGTTAATCAATTCTGATATGCTATGTTGACTGCGTTGTGTTGGCCTGGAGCTGCACTACGCTGCGCTTTCGGCCATCGTCAGCGCTGCCAGCAACGCAGTCATTACAGACCACGGCAGTAATGTACACACAGAGCGGTCAAGGAGGACGAGCGTTCTGATTGTTTGGACCGCAGAACGCAGAATATGTCTTTAAAGCTTCTTCTTAACTTTTTAATTTTTATCTGATCTTTTGAATATAGTGCTCGAAACCGAAATGAAATCACATCGTGTTCTGTTTCCCATTAATATATGAACTTATTTGTTCGTTTAAGTTATTTGTTCCAAAAATCCTTTTGGTCCGAGGTGACCACTCCCTATATGACCACTTCACAATATGACCACTTCCCGATATTACTACTTCCCAATATGGCCACTTCCCCATATGACCACCGGCAGGTTGTTAAGATGAAGTTGCGAACACTGGCGACAGTACACGTCCATATGAACAACTTTTACTATGGAGCCAACCCTTGAACCTTGAAATCAGCTGTTCCATAGAAAAATTACTAAGCTACCCGACCAAAATGTATGAAACAACAAATTTTTTTTTCTCTATTTCTCATTTTTTTTTCCCCGGTAATTTGTTTGTATGGACGATTACTATTGCCCGTTTACGGCTTCCGCAAATTCATCTTTACATCCTGTATAAGTTGAAATTCATACTGGAGACTTGGTTAGTGATCAGGAACAATATTTAATAACCCTTCAGGTGAAATACGAAAAAAAAATATTTTTGCTTCCGCACTGTCTATACTAGGAATTGTACTTATTTGGACTAGTCCAGTTCGTATGGAAACAAAACAATTTTTTTATGATTCCATAAAAACAGATCATTAAATTGAACCTTGTTCCTGATCACTAACCGAGTCTCCAGTATGAATTCGGGCGGTTATTTAAATTTCACCTTGTATAAATAGGTACTTAATCTTAGAATAAGATGTCTTTTTCTGTTAGTGTTAGGTTAGACGTATCAGGTATTCACATTTTTAACACTTAGCTGACGAAATATATATTTTCCTTAGAATAACTAAGACCCAAAACAGTAACTTTCAAGAGAAGTTAGTAAGCGGCAAAAAATCGGAACACTAAAGGAAACAAAATTTCCCTTTGAAAGAGAACTTCTGAAACTCAACGAAAGTTATTGGAAAGCTTAGAGCATGAAAGTACTTCAGAATTTATGAGGCCTTTTGGAAGAGTGAAAAGTTTTAAGCAAACTGCACTTCATTGATGTAAAAGTCCTTGAAAAAATAAGGTCAGTAAAAATAGCACTAACAGTCTAAATTGTGTTTATGTACCCGGTAGAACATACTTAAGGCCCTATTCAAGGTCCATTCCAAAATGAGCGTTTTGTTTAAGGGGCTCCACAATGCTAAACATCAGTTTTGTATTGGATTCAATTCCGTCAATGTAGATCGTAAAAATTTGAAGAGATATGGCGTGTTTTTTGTCTCAAGAAAATTATTAATCACAATTTAAAAATAAACATACTTTCAATCTTCTATTAATTACATTACATTTAAAAAAACGTGAATTTCACGAAAAAAGCGATTCAGTTTCCGTGTTTCAAAACCAACACACGCAGATACTAACTAAAAAAAAACATCTTCATTACACAAATAAATGATGGTTATTGTCCTAATGGAGCCGCGATTTCAAAATAACTGAAGTTTTGCGTGCGCGGCATCTGATTAGAGCAGGATAGAGAGTTAAAAACAAACGCGTTAGAACAGGACTGAATTTTAGCATGGTGCAGCCACTTAATTGATATCGTCAGTTTAACATATAATTTCAAATACAAGTAAAATACGATACAAAAAAGGATATACTCTAAACATTTGTAGATCTAAACATTTGTACAATATTTTCCTTTACCGTTCAGCAAGTAGTACCATGCACATAAATTCCGAAAAACTCACTGGTGCATGCCCGACCGGGGCTAAACTTGGATCTAAAGATTGAGAGGTCAGCGTTCTACCCCTGAGCTACCGCTATCAATATTATTTTTATTAAATCGATTGACCAAATTACGCTGTGTGAAATGGTAATTTGAAGTTCTGCATTTGACATTATACGGATCCTTAAATTTATTTTGCGGTCTGGAATCACGTCAATTGCCAGGTTCGAAAAAGGTAATTATTTTATGTCATATTTTTCACAGTTTACATTATTGTTTAGTGAAATTAAACTAGCCTTTGCCCGTGGCTTCACCCGCTCTGATTTAGTTTGCATTTTCCCGGGATAAAATATAGTCTATGTCACTCTCTGGTCCATAAGCTATGTCTATGCAGAAAACACGTCGATCCGTTACTCCGTTGATGCGTGGAAGAACCACGGAATTAAATTTACCTATTTAATAGGGGTACGGATTGAAATAATAAAACATTTTCCCTGGTTTTATCGTACACTTACTCTAAATGCCTTTGATCTAAGATGTGCTTCAAAAGCTCTGGGACCCCGTAACATACGCAAAGTTATTGATTGGCTTGTAAAGTGGCAATCACAAATGCCATCCCAGTCCAGCAATGTAGCGTGTAACTTGGGATTGGAACTAAACAAGGGATATTGGGCTACAAAACTTAAACTCCTGTTTTAAACTAAACACACTGAACCATTCTAACTCCCTCATGCTTACCTACAGACAAGTGGTTCTATCCCTGACATTGAGCACCTCATCTTGCATCAAGTAGAAGTAAACTCTATGACCTTTTACTATAGTTTAAAATAGCGCGCTCTGAGCCTTGGCTGTTACGACAACAGAAACGTTTATTGCTTTCAATAAAAATTTTAGAAAACTATCCGCAAAATTACTTACTAAATTACATTTTCCTTCATTTCCTGTAATTTTCCTACGATTTGGTAATGTAAATTTTATATAAAACGAAAAAATCATGAAAAATCCACCATGTTTCGGATTTTTTTTCGATCGAGTAAAGAATAACGAATCGCATTTTGGACCGCAAAAAATCTGCAGAAAGAATGCATCTAAGACATATATTTTTTTCAGACATAAAATATCATAATTTCATGGTTTAAAATTAATCAGAACAGAGACAAAATTGGGATAAGCCCCTCTTAACCGGTGGTCCGCGGATCACTGGTGGTCCCTGAAAGCACCCGAAGTTGTCCGCGAAGGCAATTTGTCAAAAACGCAATTTCTTTCTCAAATTTATCGATAAATTGCTATACGTTACCTAACTTTGTTTTCATCGACTTATCTATAGTATAGGCCATTATAACTTTACTTATTTATTTTTAACTTTTATTAGGTTTACAGCACAAAAAACTTATTTAAAACAAATTTAAATAAGCCAATTACAAAACTAAATTTTAAAAATTATTGCTTTTAAATGTAGATAAGAAGCAAGCTAAAACGAATATACAGAGAAAATGAGAAGCATGATTTATGTATCTACGTGTACATATAATGTATATAATATATACAACGTGTAACAAAAAAATTTGGTCATATTGAAGAGCATATACCTATACAGTATTTTGTAAATGGAACAACTTTTACTATGGAACAACACTGAAATCTCGAAAAATAAAAACATCTGCCCTTTTTTTTCGTAATTTCAGGGTTGGCTCCATAGTAAAAGTTATTCTATACCATTGACTGAATAAGCTCTTCAAATATGACCACACCTTTCTGTTACCAGGGCTGGACTTAGAGACCCAGGGCTGAGAATATAAAGTATTACTACGTAAAGAAGCGACACTCACCTCCCCGCGCGAATTTAACGTCCCCCGCGGTCCCCCGCAAGTTAGTGGAAATCTGGGGGCACGTAGAGCTCGAGTAGCACTCGTTTGCTGCGCGCGTGTTTTGTTACAAAGTTTTATCACGATACTGATTTTTAATCAGTATGGTGCGTTATTGCAGTGTTTATGGATGCCTGGAAAACTTTTTTTCAAAAATTAGAATTGCGTGATCAAACCTTACAATTTCGTTCAGTAACGCATTTGGAACAATAAAATCAGTATTTATAACTTTCCATGTTTTGACAAGTTTTCATTTTTTTTCCAAAATTTATGTTTGAGTAGTTGTTAATTATATGATGATCATTTTGCATACGAAACTATATAGGTACCTACTAAGCTTAGGCATACTATATATATATATATTTTTACTTTTAAAGTAACGAAAAAGCAGCGGTAACTCAGGGGTAGAACGCTGGCCTCTTAATCTTGAGATGATTAAGGTTCGATCTCCGGTCGGGCATGCACCAATGAGTTCTTCGGAATTTACATAATGTGCATAGTATTTGCTAATAGGTACTTACCACTTGTGAACAGTGAAGGAAAACATAGTAAGGAAACCTGCATGCCCTAAAAAGAGTGTATTTGTGCCCGAAGAACGATGATAGGGCTCACCACTAGGGTTGCCAACCCTCCCGGAATTCCGGGATTCTCCCGAAAAACAGGCATTAGATTTTAAAATCTCCCGGCTCCAGGAACGCAGCTAAAATCTCCCGGAATCGCGACTGGCGACCTGCGGTGCGGGCAGTTGTCGTGGCGGGGCGGGTGGGGGTGAGACGCGAGCGGAGCACTTGCGCTGCGTTGTCCTTTCCTTCGCTCCCCCCGCCCCGCCCCCACACACTTTGTCTGTCAGTGACCATTCACTCTCAGTTACGTTTGCACCGCACGACCGGCCAGCAGTTTCGCGCCTTTTTTGCTGCGTAATTACAGCCACATTATCGTACTCATTTTAAATGTTGTGTGCGAATTCGAGTATTCATTTTGTCTAAATAAAGCGTACCTAATGTCGGCCTCGGAAAGCTCAACGCAGAAGACACCGCCGAAAAAGAGAAAAATGAAGTATCATACAAGCTTTGATGTGAACTGGTTGAACGATCCTCAGTTTAGTTCTTGGATTAAAAAACGAGATGATTCCACCGCTGAATGCAAATTATGTAAAACAGATATTTCAGTAAAATACGAAGGTAAAAGAGCTCTGATTGTACATTCAGAAGGTAAAAAACACAAGTTATTTGTAAAAAACAAGTCTTCGACACCATCAGTTTCTGGTTTTTTTGTGCAAAAGCATTCACGGGAAGAAGATCTTGTAACTGCCGCAGAAGTCACATCTGTGTATCATGGAGTTAAACATCACCACAGTTACTCAAGTCAAGACTGTAACAATAAGTTGTTTCGGACGATATTTCCTGATTCTGAAGTAGCAAAGAAAGTAGCGTGCGGTCGAACTAAAGCTACAACTATTTGTGAAAATGTCATAGCTCCGCTGTCGCAAGAAATTCTGCTATCCGAATTACATGATTCGAAGTATTTTTCTATTGGTACAGACTCCTCTAACAAAGGAAATTTAAAAATGTTTCCAGTTACGGTGCAATGGTTTTCACTGAAAGATGGCTTAAAGCAGGGTTTACTTGACTTTTATCAAGACCCTGCTGAAACTAGTGAAGCTATCAAAACACAGCTCTGTAAAGTTTTACAGGAAAATGGCTTATCCTTGGAATCAGTATCTTCGCTATCCGCAGATAATGCTTCAGTGAATTATGGAATTCATAACTCAGTTTTTCAAAAACTCAAAAATGAAAATAAAAGTATTTTGAAAACTAATTGTAAGTGTCACATTTTACACAATTGTAACAAACATGCATTAAAAGCATTGCAGTTTGATGTGGAATCTTTGGTTTTAAAAATTTACAGCGAATTTTCCGCGTTTGCCAAGCGAACTGCGAAGCTTAAGGAATTCTTCGATTTCACTCATTTAGAGTACAAATCTATTCTCCGTCATGTGCCTACTCGATGGCTATCATTGCTTCCAGCTTTAGACAGGCTTATTTTGAATTGGCCGGCTTTGAGAGAATATTTTCTTAATGAAGGTGAAAATGAATGTGCAGCAATAATTTGGATGGCCTTTAAAGATGAGAATTGTCTTCCATTATGCTACTGCTATTTTATTCACAACATAATGCAAATTTTTGATGCTTACATTAAAAAACTGGAAAGTGACTATATTACATGCACTGAACTACACACGATTATGACGGAATTGCGAACCAAAATTACTAACAGAAAGAATGATATGTTCTACGGACATTCAGCGAGGCAATGTCTAATGAAGTTGACGGAGAGTGACCAAAATACATTTAAAGAGGATGCGAACAAATATTTGGAGCGATGTTTGACTTATTTGAATAAGTGGTACGAATTTGATGACTCTATTTACAAGAAAAAGAATATTTTGACAATGGACGAAGAAATTAACTGGAATGAATTAAAAGAGCTGCGTGATTCCCTGAATATACCCATAAATGAAGACAAATTATATGATGATTACTGTTTATTGCGAGAAGTTCGTGAAGTTTTGGCGAGTAAAACAAAGAGAGTAGACTTACGTTGGGTTCATTTTTTTGAAAAATGTAAAGAAGAATCTGGCAAAGAAATAAAAAAAACTTGTTACATTCATTCTATCAATCCCTATTTCAAACGCCACTGCTGAACGGGTTTTTAGCGTAGTAAATGAACTGTGGTCAAAAAGTCGCAATCGGCTGAACGAAACACACGTAAAATCTGAAATACAAGTTTGCACGAATTTCAATTACACATGTAAAGAATTCTATGATTTTATTGTTTGTAATCAAAAGGCACTACAAGCTGCTCGCAGTGTAAAAAAATACAACTTTAAATAAAAGTTTTTTTTTATTTTCATTCTTTTTTATTACCTCCCGGATTTCTGATCAACTGAGTTGGCAACCCTACTCACCACCCATCACGTTGGGACGTAATATTTGCAGGTGAAACGCGGGTTTACCGAGTGTGGGTGGACTGTGACTTGCATTTCAAAGTTCACACTCGGAACACATCCGACACCCCCCGGGGCATTCAGGTCGTAACGATTTATATACATATATAAGGTTAAATTACATTATTTGGCGAAACTCAAAACAAAGGTTGTAAGTACTAGTCTATATGGACAACTGTTTGTATGGGAGCTAAGCGAAATTCTTAACTTTTTTTCACTTCCGCCTATACAAATTGCTCCGATCAGCTGACTCGTCCAGTATGGAAAGGTGAAAACGAATTTTAAGAATTTTTCACTATCCTATTAAAAAAAGTTATTCATATGGACATGTTCTACATATGTTTCAAATTTCGCCAACTAATTGAATTTAACCTTGTATATATATTATATATATACATATATTTTTTTAATACTGATTAATCCACGGGGAACCAGAAATTGGACTACGCTAAAATTTAGGAAGAGAATCACATAAGTTGCTGACTTATATTGTGTCCCTCTCAGGCGACGACGCTCACACGATTGCTGCCAGCCCTAGACTAGCTAACGCACACGCACAAGCGTGTGCGGACAAGCCAGATGCGCGCGTTAGAGTGTAGGTTAATAACTTGAGCCTTGACTATGAAGTGTCGGGGGTGTGCCCAGGGTCCCTAAGCACTTGATATGCGGGCCCCCCATCCCGAAGCCAGTTTGGAAATTTAGCAATTACAAAGCAATAGTACAGAAAATATAACCACACCGACGGGATACTGAGTTCAGGTTGGCAAATTAGCCAAGTTTTAACGTGCCACTCGCGGATCGCGTGTAACTTATCTAGACTTTCTTCTAATATCATTGTTAACAATAGAGAAAATATTCATCAAAACTTGGCCACTTTCAAAAGGCATGCAATCAAGGATTCATAATAGATACTTTAGGCGTACAATACATTGAATAAATAACATAATTACTCCTTAAAATCAGCTTTTTTAAAAGAATAGATGAATATAAGCTCTGAGAATAGGTATATATTTGCTCTCAGTTGCTTGTCTGTTACAAGACCCTTATGAGATCCTTTAGCAAACATAAGCTTGAAGAGAAACCCAATAAATTAAGGGAAGAGGAAAGGAATGTATCTGATCTAAGTTGGTACAAAATAATCAAAAGCAATAAAGTTTTTGTATTTTTGTAGATTTAGAGACAAAAAATCTAATGCTTGGGCATAGATTAAAACCTGACTACATATTATAAGGCCCATTTCACCAATTGGCATAGATTAAATTATATTAAGATGTGTTAATTCGAAAACCATTTTGAGATTAAGGTTTCATAAGCCGTATTTTCGAAGTTTTGGTCTAAAAACCTTGCATTGGTCTACAAAGTTGCAGCCTTTTCGTAAAAAATATTTTTACGAAAAGGCTGCAACTTTCATTTGCCCTCGTGTGACGTCACTTGAGTAATAGTTGTTTAGAAATGTGTCCTTTGCTATCAAGATAAATTTATAATCATTTGCTTCAGACTAATTTGACAGCTAAATGACAGATGAGTAGGCGGACAGAGACAGACCACTTTTTTTATAAGCAATCACACATAACAATCAGTATAAGGTCTAAAATTCTCAAGTGACAAGGTCATCGGACAATTCTTAAAAAAAATCATAAAAAATAATGGTAAATTTATATACCAAACTAATGAAAACTTTGTCCTGAAATGGCGTATATTCTCTGAAAAAAATGAAAAAAAAATCATTTAAGAATTAATCCATGGTAATTGCTGATAAGTGTCTGATAGTAATGTGACACACCATAACGCATACAAAGTGTGTTCCATTTTGATCTTATTATCTGGGTATCGTTTAAAAGCAAGTGGTGAAACAGCCTTTTTTTGCGTCGTTGCGTCGCGTCGTTGCGTCGTTGCTGTCATAATCGTCGTATTTGGGTACAGTGCGCCGAGTGCGCGCCAATCTTTTAGTCGCCTCTGAAGATAGCTACAAGAGGCGACGCAATAGCCGTTTTACGGTGTCAGGGGGACGTTACAGGAGCGAGGGCGCGGAGCACACCCGCCTGCGTGCCACACCAAACCCCCCGCTCGCCGTTTAGCAGGTGTCAACACTATGCGTTAGTGTTAGTGCTACGTCCGTACACTACACATGCGCACGTTCCATGAAAGGTACATTCGAGGAAAAATTTCCATGATTCGTTAAGTTTATCGTTGAATCTGTTTGTTATTGTTTTTGTTGCCTTTATTTGCTGTTTTGTTGATTTAGTTTGTTAAAGTTTATAGTTGTTGTTATGCCTCGCGGACGTTATAGCGATTTAAGGCGACAATGTAGGAAAATGGTGTTTATATTAATGTGTTTTATTAATATAGCTAAAATAATAAATAAATAATTAAATAGGTAGGTACAACAAGTACACCTTCCCACTTATAGTAAACATTTTTAATAATCAACCGTTGATATTATTGTTTTCTTGACTGTACCTGCGCAAGCTTGCACTCATAACTCAATCAGAGGTGACTAAAAGATTGGCGCGCACTATACCAACAACGAACTAAATTTAGTTCGTTGTGTACAAATACGTGTTTTAGGGTATGAGGTTTACCTGTCAGTGTGTTTCTTTACTGCAAAGCTAGTGGTAAATAACCAAACAATAAAGCCGATTCTGAAGGCTTAAATTATAGTTTTGGTGTTGTCAAAATGTGAAAATTTTCAAAGTAATTTAGTTTCTAATGCTAGTACTTAAGGACCATTTTGCAATGAAGAAAATTTATTTATGACAGCACATAAACTAAAATTTAAGCCTCCAGAATTGGCTATATACTATGGACATAAAATCTTAAAATAAGAAATTGGTGCATGCATGCATGACCAGCAGCATTCGAATGCAGGTCTCAAGAATGATAGACCAGCATCCTACCAACTGAGTTACGACTGCCCCGTTAATTTCACGTAAAATAAAATCAATCAATAACAAAATAAAATAAAACTGACTTAACACTTTTAGAAAATTTAATGAATGGGTTTATTTTGCTTTGCGGGGGGGGGGGGGGGGCGCAATGTAAGTGCTTAAAAGATGTTTGGTTTGCAGCGAATCTTCAATATCCTTCAGACGACCGCAAAGCTTTTATTGGCTTTCTAAGGAACAGTTTACTCTTGCTCCTTAAGAAGCCCTTTACCCTTGGTCAAACGACGTTTTGTGCCCTTCTTGAGAATTTATCTGATATCGGGTACAAGTACAAGTACATGAGAGCATGGATTCTGTCTTGATAGATAAAATCGATAACTTTGATAGTCCTTATTGCTAAGAGTTTTGGGTATTATAATGAATGAATGAATGAATACACACTTTATTGTATACGGTCAAATAAAAAATTGAGTACAGAGTTTTGAACACACAATGTTGTACAAGGGCGGAGTTATCACTTAAATCGATTTCTTCCAGCCAACCTTTGGGTGGTGAAGAAAGTATTATTTTACGTAATATGGAGGGGGATACCAAATTAAAAAAATAAATAAATACAAGAAGAATCAAAACCAATTAAGTGAATATACATAATGCCTAATATACAAGGTGACTTTTTGATCATCGTCCAAATTCATACTGGTGGCTTGGTAAGTGAAATAACTATTTTGGTGAAATTCGTAAAATGAAATTTCGACTCCCCATAGTGATTCAGTCGGGACTGGAAGTGAATTTCTATGGGAAGCCGAAATTTCATTTTAGGAATTTCACAAAAATTGTTATTGATCCAAGATATTGATCACTTATCAAGCCTCCAGTATGAATTTAGACGATGATCAAAAAGTCACCTTGTATAATATACTCCTATCCAACTAAACTTACACAATATATTTTTTGTTTGATATTTATACATACATATCGTATACATACAAATAAATAAAAAAATAACTACTTAACATACTATAATATGTATACAAAAATATCAATAGACTGAGTGATGAAGTGAGACTACCAACCTAAAGAAACTTCATGATGTGATTTTAAATTCTTTTTAAATATCGCCAGTGAAGGTATAACATGGTGTAGTGATACCATTTTTCGAAATAAAAAGCTTGATCTAGGTATAGTCTTAAAGCCTACGTGTTTATAAAGTGTTGCAAAAAATTTAACTTTTACCCGAAAGCGAAAGGTTAGGTGTCATGTCAACACTCTGTCAACCTCAGAATAAGGAATCCTTATTCTGAGCTGTCAACATTCCTTTGACAGCTTCTTCCAATTTTTTTTTGTTTTGTTTCCATGTATCTCGTCCGGGAAAGGCTAAGGTACTAGGCCATACCGCCTTGTCTGTTGTAGTTGTTTATTCTACCAAGTTTGACAGAAATTTGCGAAATCCAGATGACGTAACATCCCGTAACAATTCGCTAATTTCCTTCTACTGTTGCTGTCTCTATGAAAACCAAGTTGTTCTTTGAGTAAAACAAAACCAGTCAGTGTCAGTCTTTAAGTTTGTTTGTTTTCCCTAAACAATGTTCTGGTACCGCAAAAACTACCCTAACATCCTAGCTCATACGGTAGATTTCTTTATTGGTGCAAGAAGTTTCTTGGCATCACACAAAGCACAAAAGTTGTTGGTACAAGCTGCGACCGCCGACTTCGAAACTTGCACAAGCACAAGGGTTTTAGAAGGATCTTGTCCTCGCTCAAAGGTACTATCTACCTTCAGCTTTTGCCTAGTAAAAGATATCAAATATATTTTCTATTACTGGTAAATAAGAGCTTTGTAGTTGACCTGAATGTCTAGGCAGAATTATAAAGTAATGTACCATATTAAATATATTCCAAGTTTCTCACTATACAGTGTTTGGTGGCAGGTTGGAGAGATAAGTAGTTTACGAGTATAAATAACATTTTTACTTAAAAATTTGTTTTAAAAAAGTATTGGTTTACAAATGCTTACTACAAGTGGCTTAAAATTACGTTTTATGATCTAGTGTATTTATACACTATTACGTTTTATGATCTACTGTATTTATACACTAGATCATTAAAGTGTTTACTTCTTCTAAGACTAAGGTAATAGGCTATACAGCCAGATACACAGTACAAGTTCATAGACAATTTTTTTGAAACTCAATAATGTTCACGTTAAGATATTCATATTAGCGTGAACTGACTAGACAGAAGCTTCAGATGATGCTGAAGGATATATACAGTGACTTTAAAGAGAGACAATATAAAATAAATAAAAAGACATGCATGTCTGATTATTTATTTAGGTTGTTTAGACATGGCCGTATGGGATAAGTTCCCTTTGTCTACCCACTTGGTGGATATATTAAAAAAAAAACAATGCCGGGAAAGAGTTGTTGTTTTTTCTCAGTCAGCAGTAGGTAGGTACACATTTAGTTGTTTGATTAATTAAATTTGCATTAAGGGGAACTAAGACGCAAACAGAAATTAAATGTCAGACTTCGGATGATTTTGTTGCAATAATCAGGATACATAACAATAAATAAATAATCATAGCAATAAAAAAAAAACATGTTCTTGGTTGAACTTTAAGGAAGTGAATTTTAAAAAACCACGTTAATCGATTCATATTTGTACTGTCAATAATTTTTTTTATATCCCTCTATTTTATACTTCTTATCGATTTTGTCTCAGGTATCGCTTTTGCGATTTTTTTGATTGGTTTTTTGGTTTTTATAATATTAGTGTGAATATTATCTAGTGATATTTTAGATACCACGTTATTCGTTTCAAGAAAAGCACCCCCTTTTTCCAAAAATATGTTAATTCACGGATACAGTCGCACGGCAGGTAAAACCCGTTTTCAGTTAAAACCCGATTAACCTAGTAAAAACTAGTTCTAACTGAAAGCCTTGGCTACAACTAGTTTTGACTACTTAAAACTAGAATTTTGTTATAGAGCAATTTTGATTTAAGGTAAAGCTATTTTTAACTCCGTAGAAAAGCGATCAATGCAAGCAAAATCGCGGGGCGCCCGTTAGTTTAAATGTATTTTTGCAATCAAAGAAGAAAAGAAAGCTTCTATATTGGAATAGCTTCTATTGACAACAATAAATAGGGTCATTGTTTAATGAACCCTATTAAGGGACTGTTGTTGGACAGGAAGTGACATAATTTTATTACGGGGGCGACTGATTCTTATACACAATGAACGATAGTTGTGATGTGAACGCAGCTTCTGATCTATGGTAGGATAAGAAGAACTCCGAAAGCATTAAAAAGAACCGGTCAAGTGCGGGTAAGTTTCGCACCCTATGGGTTCCGTACCATTCTAACTTGAATAAAACTTTCACAAAAATTACAAACTAAATTATTATTCTGCAATTTTGTTTCATACTTAACTACAAAATATATACAATAAAACTGGAAAACTAAGTTGGTCAAGTGGTTTTCCACATTGAATGAGAAATAATGAATTTTAGGAATTATTCCTTCACTTTTGCCAAAAGACATCCCTTCGTGCGAATTTTCAAGTTTCTAAGGCAACTGGAAGTTCCTAAAGGTAATTTATTACTTTTTTCGCAATGAATTAGAAGTCCGAATTATCACAGCACCATAGGGCCGAAGAGACTAGGAGCTACCTTAGACTAGGAGCGTACAGTCGTATACCCTATGTATCGAGTAACAAGATGGGACCAATTTGTAGTTGTGTAGAAAAAAAAACTTCATAAAAATAATTAGCTGCCGCTGCTGCTATTTTGAATTTTTCTTAGAGAAAATTGTTCCGTATTAGCATTAAGGGGGAACGAGTCGTATCCTCTACGAAACGCACAACTTAAGATGGTTCTTCTTATTTTTGAATTACAGATATTAAATAAACGTGATTTATGGCATTTCGCGAACATAGTTTAGTGTCAGTTGGGCTTTTCCGGTAAAATTTAGTTATTTTATACTTTACGTTGTAAATGTATGGGCACACATACTTAAAAGCGTGTTTTAAGTAATAGATATTTGAATTCTGAACTTCTTAAGTACCCCCTGATTAACCTCAATGTACTAGATCAGTTTGGCGAGGCTTAATAGGATGGCATACCCTAGCAACTTTTTTTATTACCCGTCCAGCACAATAAGTCGATTGGCAAAGACCTTTTTTGTTTTTCATAGAGGCGATTATATGTTGGCTCTTTGGCCTCTTTTTCTTTGTTTTAAGCTAATACTAAAGTATTTTGTAGGGAAAAAAATATTGAATTTAGGTAAAATCAAGTTGATCTCTTAACCGCGTTTTTGAAACGAACGTTTGAAAACCAAAAAAAGAGGGCGGAAAACATTTTTTTTTTACAAAAGTATAAATCTTAATACATTGTTTATAGGTGGAATCCCTAGATAAAAGATTGATAAATCAAATATATTTCTTCGATATGAGGAAAGACCTAGTTTCTTCAAATTAATCCTTGAAATACTTGGTGTTGTTGATGTTCTAGCGTCAGGTGTCCCGTTAAACATTTAGCTATTGATCAAAGATTGCTCACGTACAGAAAAGTGAGACCAATTCAATTGAGGATAAGCCTTAGACGAGCAATGTTCCTTAATCTAAGCTTAACCTCTTCACTGCAAATCCTTGATAGGTTTCTTAAAGGTGTATAACACGCCAGTTTTTTAGGATTCCGTAGAAAACAAGGAAACCTTATAGTTTCACCACGTCCGTCCATCTGTCTGTCTGTCCGCGGCTTAGCTCAGAGATTCTTAGTACTAGAAAGCTGTAATCACGCCGACAAAGTCGTAACAATTTTTTTTTAGGGGCTATCCCCTACGCCTAAAGTATTTTTCGATTCAGGGATCCGTTTGCAAAATATTAAGTGTCCCCCCTTAATATTTCGCAAAGTAGTATATATAATTGAGTTAAAAGGAAAACTGTCATAGCTAAGTAGAATTTGCAAGTTAATGAGTCGACCAACTTAAAGTGAAAATTTCGTACAAATACCATTAAAAATTACTTTGGTTAAGTTGTTAGTTGTGTAATACAGATAGTAAATATAAGTTTATGGGCCTTATATAAGTCCGCATATTTTGACAGGCAACTACGGAACCCTACACTGCGCGTGGCCTGATACGGACTTGGCCGGTTTTTTCTATGAAATCGTTTAATTACTTACATTGGAATTTATATTTTGATGTATTTAATAAGAAATTTTTATCCTCGAAGCTAAAGCTTAGAGCATTGTACTCAAAGAGCTAAAACGGTAAAAATATGAAAAAAAATTCAGGAAAATTAAAAAATAGACCTTGATACTTTTCTGAAGGCAACCATTTTATTTATGAATCCCCGTTTATTTTAGATGAAATTAGAAATATCACAATTATTTGAACAGATACCAAAGTTAATACTGAGTAACATCAGAATGGTGCACACTCGAGAATGGCTAGCAGTAATCGATATCGCTACGCGACGTACTCAATTCAACATACAAGAGCTCTCCACCTAACGTGCGAGTTTAATTTGTGTGGATATCCTTTATTTTCCTTCTTTCTGATAGACTTTATGAAAAAAACCGGCCATGTGCGTGTCTGGCCACGCGCTGTGTAGGGTTCCGTAGCTGCCCTGCACAATATGCGGACTTCTCCAAGTACATTTTATAAGTTTGTCGACTAATACAGATCGCCCCAAACTTCCAGTACGCTCGGAAGTTGTCTTTCCCAAGAACGACCCATACAATTTGTTTCTGCTGATGCGAATCGCCCCGTGTTTAGAGGGGACTAAAAGTTTGGCGCGATCTGCACTCGTTAACTTGTAAAGCCTACTTAGCTGTGATAGTTTCCCTGTTAATTTCGTTATGTACACTACTGCCGTGATTTTTTTCACGTCTCCAGATACAACTGTTTCGCTTGCAGGACACTTGGGGGGGGGGGGGGGGGGCACATGACTCTAACAAAAATTAACACTTTTAAGCTTAATATTTCGCAAACGGAAACCTGGGTCGAAAAATTATCTTTTTACATCCCCAATATTTTTAAATTACCTATCCAATGACACTTCATACTAGGGGATAGGATAGACGAGAAAAAAAAATCATTCCTACTTTACGTGTAAGGGCGGTACCCTAAATAAAAATATTTTTCAAAATTTTACTGTACCACTTTATTGGCGTGATACACCCATGCCAAATTACAGCTTTCTAATACTAATAGTCTCTAATCTAAGCCGCGGATAGACAGACAGACAGACAGACGGACATGGCGAAAGTAAACAAACTACATCAAAATAAACAGGGTGGGCTTGACGCAACCTCGAGCATTTTTACAGTTATAAAAAATGAAAAATCACGTATCAAAAGGTGCTTAAAAAATAACGTTTGCGTGTCCTATTACGTGAATACTAGTTATTCAGTCTGATTTTATCTAAGGTAAATTTATTTAAAAAAATCGATTAAACATTATTTTCAGCAAGATGTTACCAATTGGCAGTTTCGTAGAAAAAAGACTACATCAAAATAAACCGGATTAGCTGTGCCCAACCTGGAACATTTTGTACAGTCAGCAAAAACACCAGCTATTTTGATGTTGTCTTTTTTCTACACAACTACAAATTGGTCCTGTCTTGTTACTCGACACATAGGGTTACCAACTGCACGCTCCTAGTGTATATGTTTTCAAGACGCAATTTATCAAGACCAAACTCCAGATCGACCAAGAACCTTGGACCGGATGCTCACCAAAAACAAACAAACATTATTTATTTCTTGTAACTAACTACTTTCACACCAAAGTCTTGGTCTAATCGCTGCGGAAAAAACAATTACTATTGTAGGTATCTAGAAGTTTATTTATTTCCGAAGCGAGAGTGTTTATTTTTCGGCCGCCTAAGTACAAAATACAAAATGGTTTTCTTTCTATTACGTGATAGTACATTATGTTTTTGTTCTTGTTCTTTTTCTCTATTATGTACCTACAGAACTGTCGCTTATTTAAGATTTGTACCACTACATTAACTGTGGTACCTTCCACCAAAATATTGTCTCGAAATTTGACCCTCTCATTTTACTGACCAAAAAATAGAAGTTACTTCAAAGTGATTTAAATTATCTATTTTAAACAAGAAAATTATTTCAGTAGGAATAAATCAAATCAAATAATTTATTTCAGACTAAAGTATTTACAATATTTGTTAGTATTTTATTATCAAATTAAAAACAATCAGAAAAATTTCATCAAAATGAAAGTGCAAAATTTAAATAAGAGACTTAAAATATATAAATATGTATAAAAATTATAAAAACTGTTAAAAACTTTGTGTGTTTTCAAGCAGTAAACTACTTGGTATTTCTATGACTAGGAATTTGCTCATTCATACACCCGTTTTTACGTTGTACAATTCTAACTCACACACAAATGTAAGAAAACAATTTCCATTCCGTGACGCGCGTGGTAAGTAAATTCCCATTTCCCAAACCTACTTAGTGCTTCAATCACATTTTATTCACGCACGTCAGCCGTCACGTCACGCACGGGACGCAAGTGCTCTTCGAACTGTAGTTTTTGCAATTCACTAAAGTTGGACCCACATTCATGGCCCATATTGGCAAATTTTGACAAATGTCGTTCATGAATGCAGGTACATAAATGTTTTTTTTAGAGATTTAAATAAAACTATCGACTTTACAAGATTTTCCTCGAAAACTTCAAGCTTTCCTATAAATTTACAAAATGTTAAAAGTCGTTTTTATTTTAGACGACTCCCAAAAAAATTACCCTGGCAAATAAATATTATATATTTGCCAGGGTTACTAAAACACGGCTATGAGGATTTCGATTAAATTTACAGTATAGGGGTTAACAGAGGCAAAAAATATATCTAGCTAGATTTTATATCTGTAAAAAATCTGTTTCTGATAAATATTGTTAACTTCGAACTAGATTCAAAATGAACGTTTTTAAAAAAGTGAATCCCCCACTTTTGGGCCGTCTCCTGTGTTTGAAGTCTAATAACAAATACAATTTATATCTGGCTAATTATGTTAATGTTTGCACATCATTAGGTAACTATCTTAACACTATCTAAATAAATAAAATCATAAAAATGTGATATTGAAAATATAACTATAAATTCAGACATTTATTATTTTGAAAACGCTCAAATTTGAGTGGTTTTCTTTGTGTCAAATTAAGTGTTAAATAATAAAGTAATGCTAAAAAGCGAGAAAACAAAACCAGCCAAGAGCGAGTCAGACTCGCGTACCTAGGGTTCCGTGTTGTGGATGATAAATTTAATTTTGTCATTTTTTTTTGTGAACTTCTGAACCGCTTCATTTTTCCTGTAATCTTTACGTAAACACATATTACCATGATTTTTTTCATATTTTTCATAAATTTTTTTATGGTTTTTAAAGGATTTCTCGAAATAGATGCAATTAAATATAGCCAAACTATATATTTCTACAATTAGCTTTTTAATGTCTACAATATGGTATCCATTTTGTATTTTATAAAATATTTTTTTTTATTTATTTCACTTATTTTTTTATATTTCTCATTTGTGCTCAATTTTTTTTTAATTGCTATAGTTTTCCTGTGATTGGCCAGTTATGATCTAAAATAGTTTTTTTTATATTTTTCGTTCAACCAGTTTCGGAGATAAGGGGGGGGCATGCATATTTTTGTGAATTTTTTAAGATTTCTCGAAAACAGTGGCAATAAATATCGTAAAAGTATTTTTTTTTTAATCAGCTTTTTAGTATCTACAATTTGATGACCATTATTGTATTTTTAAGATAATATTTTTAATTTTTCTCACCTTTGTTTTGGAAATATTTTGAACAGTTTTTAGAATTTTTTATATTTTTTTCAACGTAGAACAATTTTACTGGTTATGTGCATTACAAGTCAAATTTCATTTTTTTTACATTCTTCGCTTAGAAGAAAATTAAATAACATTAATAGTAAAATACAGTAACACTGTACGATCAATAACAATAAAAAATAAAAAATTCAAATAATAGAAGTGGTTATGTGCATTACAAGTCAAATTTCATTTTTTTACATTCTTCGCTTAGAAGTAAATTAAATAACATTAATAGTAAAATACAGTAACACTGTACGATCAATAAAAATAAAAAATGAAAAATTCAAATAATAGAAGTTAAAAATTGCATTAAAATTAATTTATAAATTAAATATACTGTCACAGTCAAAAATAACAATCACAAAGACGCAAACTATACACCTATCTTATATCCTATTACGCCGTGATATGTGGGCAAATTATTGCTATTTTAGTGCCATATTTTATGCCTTTATCTTTAACGGTGCTAAAGTTATGAGGCTGTGACATACGGACGGACGGACAACGGAGTCTCACCATGAAGGTTCCTTTTGTACCTTTTAGTTACGGAACCCTAAAAAGCAACGAGAAAAACGCTCAATCGTCAGTAGCTCAGTAGGTAGAACGTCTGTCTGGCGCGCAAGGTATCTCGGTAAAAGACCGAAGATTAATCACACCTTTTTTTTGTTACGTACGATTTGTCCTCACAGTATTTTGATCGAGCGTAGCTGGGTGACCCAGGTACTGTTGAAATTAGAACATAATTAGCTGGACGAGTGGTGGTGGGTTGTGCGTCCGCTGGTACAACGAAAGTGTCAAAATAACTACTTTAATCGAAAGTGACGAAAAAATCTTTCACTTCTATATTGAACTAACACATATGCCAAACTGGCAGTTTTGCCAGAGTAGGTTTTCCTTGAGAGCATTTATATTTTTTTCTCTGCTTTTTAGTGAAATATTCGTGAAAAAAAATATTTAGTCATAAAATATCACGAAAAGTTTAAAACGTTTGGAACATTATAAAACATTAATTCTGCCAGTATTATTCCAAGTAGAAGCAAACCACTAAGGAGTTATCAATATCATTTATCTATCCCATCCTACATCCCAATAATCACACGCTATTACCACAAAATAGATACTACCAGAAGGCCGATTCGACGACGGAACGAAAACAGACGCACACATGCATAGACGCGTACGTATGATGATCTTGGCAGAATTTCGTATTGGCATTCGACCGACTTCATCCGAGATAATCGTACGTACGCGTCTATGTGTGCGTGCGCCTGTTTTCGCTAGTTATGCGGAGTGAACCTTCTGTAAGTGGCAACTAAACAATCTATCTACACTTATTAAAAAGTCGTGTCTGTACATTGAAAAAATTAGCAAAATTTTGAATGAAATGGGTTTATAGTACTGTACCGTGCCAAAACAAAAAAAAAATTGTCTGTATTTTTTTTATACCACGTTTTGTACAACGTTTATTTTGGTACATTTTAGGTTTTATTGTCTAAAACCTAATATAACCCAAATGAAATGATATTTAGATCATAGTTTAGGCCTATCTTTACGATTTTATTAGATGCAGGAAAATGCAAGTAATCGTGTATTGAACGACCGAAATATTTAGATCAAAGAGTGGAAATAAAAATATTGTTTTCAAAACTTTATCGAGGAACCCTGCTTTAAGTTGATACCTATCACCGCCAAGCCAAAGACGGGGTAAATATTGAATAAACACGGGTGGAGGCACGGGAAAAAGGTTAGTAATTGATAAAAGAATTGTTAAAGTTTGCACCTACTAGAGGAAAATTTACCACATAGCGAAAGTGGGTGAAGTAATAATAAAAAATTAAAGATTCCAAGAAAGAAGCCAAAAACCTACAATTTATATGGATTTCAGAGTATTTATTGGGCATACCAAAAATGGGGCAAACCCCCGCGTGGAATGAGAATTTTATGCCTCCAATAAAAATAGGTTTTATTAATATTTAACAAGCCTAACTTTTAAAAATAAAAAAAATAATAATAATAAAATGTATTTATTGGTCACCAATTGACAAAGTCAGTGTACAAATATCTTAGACTAAAAGTTTTCTAACAATACAGTAGCAGAGATACACTGGTTTGCAAATTGTCTAATATTAGAGACAATAAAATGTTGCGTTGGCAACTGTTTTAGTTTGAACTGTATTACAGTCATCAGGCAGCGCCTTCCTGTAGTTGTAACAAGATTTATAGGTCATAACCGTGTTTGAGTAGGTAGAAAATTTATTGAATGTTATATTTCCACTTTTAACGTTTATTTTTTATCCTATTCTATTGGTATCCATGTTACTTACATGAATATCAATAAATAAATAAAAATAAAGTATTTTAGTTTGAGTACTAATGTAACCAGGTGGGCTACTCTGAAGCGAAAAATTCTGTCGACTATATCGTTCGGTCGTATATATCCATCTCTATTACACTGTTAAAGCCTGTGTCAGAGATGGACATTATTATGCTTGAACGATAAAGGATCGACCGAATATTTTAGGGAGTACCCGGCCAGGCATGAATGCGAGGTTTAGAAAAGTACAAAAACTCATGTTCATTTTGAGGACTCCCCACCATTTTGAGGACTCCCCACCATTTTGAGGACTCACCACCATTTTGAGGACTCACCACCATTTTGAGGACTCACCACCATTTTGAGGACTCACCACCATTGTGAGGACTCACCCCCATTTTGAGGACTCGCCACCATTTTGAGGACTCCCCACCATTTTGAGGACTCCCCACTATTTTGAGGACTCACCACCATTTTGAGGACTCCCCACCATTTTGAGGACTCACCACCATTTTGAGGACTCCCCACCATTTTGAGGACTCACCACCATTTTGAGGACTCACTACAATTTCACACAAACTCAAAATAATCAGTTCACGTATCTTCGTAACACAAAACATTTGTAATTCAAGTGTGCACGAAACTAACTGGAACTCTCTGAAGAGCCCTTCGTACCCGATGACGTCTTTACAAAGTTTTGACTAGCAAAACTTATTTTTTAGGGATGTTGGTGGTTGTGTAAGGGCCATTAAACTCGTATGTGACCCTTTGAGTGTTTCACTATAATAGTTCTTCTCATTTTTGTAAAATTACTTTGCTGGCAGATTTTATATCCTTAAATTACAATTTTTAGGGTTAAACGAATTCTTAAAAACAAAACAAGGTATGATAGCGACTAAAGTAACTAAACATTTCTTTATAAAGTTGGTATATGTCAGGCTCAATAATTATTATTCTCCTATTTCCTTCTTTTTCCATCGTCTTTTAGCAATTTTAGCTAATTGTGTGTCTAGACTGTATTCCCTCTTAGGAATATAACTACTTGTATTCAAAAGTTTTAGTAAACTACTACTTAAATAACCAATTTTTTTCTTTAAATGTGACCTTCCTGCTTTGTGTTAAGGGCTCGTATAATGTCAACTGCACAACTTTGCAGTTTTAAGATCACCCGATAGAAATAAATACGAAGTTACAACTAAATTTTATGTTTTTCACGTTTCTTCCTCAAATCATACAAACTTGAAGTGAACTAAATGACTAAAATATTTTTGAAATTTCAACTATAAAAACTGAGTTATTTAAACTATAAATGAAACATAGGAATATGCAATCGAACAATCACGTCTATGTGAAAAGTATTATTTCTGCCTATTTCGCCCTATCAAGGACGCAGCGAGCGTCGCGTCGTAACAGCGCATTGCGCGCTGATATGAACGTTATTTTACTATAGTTTCCGTCGATATTCGTATCGTACCAATAAACATCGAGCTACTAATTTGGCGATGGTAATTATACACAAATTCCTGTACTTTTATTCCACATATATACATTTTTATTTTAGTTTAGGCGACCGGTTTGGTATGACACATCCACGGGCCAACAAATTATTAATTTTAATAGTAATTTAAGGAAACATCTAAGATGGTAAACAAAGGTGAATTTACGTGTAGGGGAGGAACCCTAAAAATGATTTTTTTTTCAAGCTTTTTGTGTTACCGCTTTATTGCGTGATTCATATGTATACCCATGCCAAATTGCAGCTTTCTAGTATCTACTAAGAGCTGAGCTAAGCCGCGGATAGATAGACAGACGGACGGATATGGCGAAATTTTAAGGGTTCCTTGTTGACTACGGAACCCTAAAAAAGAAACCTCAAAGAGTTTGTTCCGTTTAATGTAAAATGAGGTGTTCAATCTGACTTTATATGCACCATTAAAACTTTCAGCTTGTCAATAGTTTTTTTGTAGAATTGCACGTTACCCTGCCTCCGTTTATTTCTGAAAAAGTGTATGCAAAAATTTTTAAATTTCGAATAATAAAGAGGGAACTTTAAGGGTCCGATAAGGTTAAATTGAGCACCTCATTTTGCATGAATCAGAACTAAACTCACTTTACGACGTTTCCTTTTTATTTAAAATAGCGCGCTCTCAGCCGTAGCTGTTGTTACACGCGCTCAAAAAAACTGCGTTTCTAATTTATACTCCGCTTCTAGATGAAATTATTAAAATATTCTTAGGTGTTTAGACGGGGTTATTGGCCACTTATTTTTAATACAAAACTCGGCTTCTAGATGAAATTATTAAAATATTCTTAGATTTTTCGCCGGAATTATTGGCCACTTATTTTTAATACAATTTTCAAAGCTTTATGGCTGTATGATTTAAGAAAAGCCCACTTTTAACACTTAAATAATATGAAATTTAGACGCAACTTTGTATTAGTTTTATCAAACGGGCTTAAAGGTTTTGCGTATTTTCCAAAATGTTTAGATTAGCCCTATATAGCCCACTATCTATTTTATTTTTATTAAACCGATGGTTCAAGTTACACAATGTTAAATGGTCATTAGAAGTTGTGCATCTGACCTTATACGAACCCTTTATAAAACAGGAAAACTATAGCTAGAGTATTACCACAGTTATTATACCGTGGTATTACTTACCGTACCTATGGTTTTTACCCTACTTCGAAAAAGGACGTGTGGAATAATGAAATTATAATCTTCATTTTCAGAAATAAGAAAACCACGTCAATATTAGCCCTTACTTCTAGCAAAAACATCTTGTTTCAATAAAAAAACAGAGTGAAAAAAAGTGAGAAAAAAAAAGTCTGTATAGTTTTTCTTTAAAATTTAACCAGCATTTTACCACGATTTGGTATAATTGTCATAGCTATACTGACTCAAGTGAGTGTGCGATGATCGGAAAAATATAGAAAACTAATAAGTCTTTTGACATAAATAGACTCCAATTAGGCTTTCAAAAGGTATTTTAAACCGGCCATGTTAAGCTAGAATAAGCTTTTTGCTTCACTCCTAGGAAACCTTCCTTTTTAAAACAACTTTATATTATAACAAGCAGTATTTTATTATTAGACGAAGTAAATAGGTATTCTTTGTGTAATCCCTGCAAATTGCCATAATGCGCTCAGATGTTTTTTTTTTTTCGGCCGCTCAGTATTGTTAGATGGATGGATGTGGGAGAGGCAAAAGGGGTGTATTAGGATCGTAGCAGATGAAAATCTGTACTCTCTGCCTACCTCTCTAGAAGACAGGCGTGAGTATATGAATATATGTTGTTAGTATCGCTGTCGAGTGTATATTGTTCTTACCTTATTTATAATTTTTCTCAAATGTGTATGGTTCTAAGTTGTGTGTCATCTGTCTTTTAGTAAATGTTTTATTACTTTTTTTCTTACCGTTCTTGTGCAAACGTCATTGTGAATTAGTTACACAAAGTCCCTACGCATTAGCAATTTGCGATGGTAGTATTTAGTTTGCTACAACTGGAAATGGGTAGTTATTGGCTGGGTCCCAAATGAACTGCTTTTAGCTTGGGACGGTAAGCTCACAAATTAATTTTGACGAAAATATTATCGCTGTGGTAAAATTGTGTTTATGGCTAGGGTAGGGAGAAACATCTCAGTAAGGACTGCTCTGCCTTCGGATGTATGCTGTAATAAGGTGTAGCCAGAAGAATTATTGTACCTCTCGACCCCTTCGTTGATCGGGGCTAAATAGTTGTTTCTTGAACTCTTTTCCAACAAGTTTATACAAAATTATTGACAAAGAAATCGTTTTTCTTATCAGACATTCTGTTTTTTTATGTCGTTTACTTATATGAACACCGCAAAACTTATGACGTAAACAGTCCTATTATATTTCCTGAACCATTGGCGATCATACTAAATTAATTTCTGTTAAAACTACTCAATTTTTATTCATGTAAACCAAACAGTTTTTTGATATTTACAACTAAAACAGTAAATGTCAAGAAAGCAACAATGCTTTTTCAGAGCTGACCATGATGGCAAAAGGTAAGGTTCTTGAACAATAGAAAAATATTTGAAATAAATAAATGTAGGATAAAAAGATAGGGCTTGGACGGTTATTCACAACATTTATCACATTTACTATAAAATCACACCTTTAATAATCACCTTTAATATTCATTCATCATCTCCCCGTCAACCTAACAAAATCATCATGACCATAAATCTTTCAGCCAATTTTTTCTATTATTTGAAATTTTATATTTAAGATTTCAAAATAACGAAATAGAACGTGCCTTCTAATTTTTATATTACTAAAAATATTTCTATTGCTTAGTTTTTATGACGGCATCAAGTTTTTATACAGATTTTTTCACGTTTTTTTTTTAAGCCTTTCGTGCAGTTTGCTCGTATCGAGAGTTTGCTCCTTGACTATTCATAATAGGCAAGCTTTTGAAAATTTGCATGTTTACTCGATCATCAATGAAAACTTGCCAAGTCAAGGCGAAAAGACTCAGGTCGCGCGCAGTCCCGCGAGATCACCTGAAGTCTATGTTTTTGAAACAAAGCTTTCAAAAGCTCGCACGGACGAAACGAATCGGTTACAGAAAGTTTAAGTGTTGCTTTTGTTTGTGTTTCCAAGTTTTTGCATCGGTTCCGTAAGAATTTATATAAGCAACGTGCACGGTTATAATTCAGGGCTCTAAAATTAAGTGTCGCGAGTGAAATAAATAAATAATAATCTTTTCGGTGTAGAATCACGTGCAAATCGCGGCCGCGAATTCAATATCAAACATCAAGTATTTATATTAAAAAAAAGTGGTTTAGATTCATAATTATTTATAAATGGCTAATCACGATAATATAATAATAAGATTTCTAATTCCAAACGGGAAACCGTCGCGTAATCCTGTTTACCTATGAAGAAAATGTTCGATTGCAGTCTATTTAGGCAAAAGCTGACTTTTACATTGTATCGGGAGTAACCGTTTATAATTTATTATAAAAACAAGACTAAATTAAGTTAAAATGAAATCTCTTGGTCTGTTTCCGAACCCGTATTTAAATGTCGCACAAACCACAGGAACATTTATGCCGTGAAGTCGCCAACAACCTTGAGTCGAACTGTGTCAATACAAATATCGACATACATTATATTGAAATAACGTTCATATCAGCGCGCACTGCATTACGACGTCGCAGCGTTTCCGGATAGCGCAAAATAGGGGAAAATAATACTTGTCACATGGACGCAATGAACGGAAAAGTTATCATACATAATTTTTCTATGCAATATTTTCCACGTATTTCAGTGCAAGAACCATAAAAGTACCAATTTTACTTAGTTTTAGTCTAAGAACAGCTTGACTTTGAATAATATTTTCATGCTGTTTCTTATACGTGAGAATAATTTCCTTAAAAAAGTTGTTCTTTATGGTGTAACTAACAATATTGTTTTTTTTTTATATTTTTTAAACATACCGTTTAATATAAATAACTTTATCAATAATATCAATAGAGTCATTTTCGGGAGACGCTGGGAAGAGTCGCCTTAATATTACGGGCCATTTACTCTTCCGAAAGTACAAATCTTCTTTTTACAAAATAACTTTTTCCTTTTGTGTCCAAGGTAAAAGTTTATCCTGGAAAGCTTTGTTGTCGAATCGCCAGTAAGTCGGTCGTCGCTATTTTGATAAAACTCAAACGTGTTCATGATTGGTGGACAATTTTCTTTAGGCGCAAGACAGACAAATAAGACGTTAAAGCAGGGTCATTGAGTGATGGCATCATAGAGGAAATTAACCAAGTAGAGGAACAATGACGCTTGGTTTGTTCGGAAAAAATTTTATACATATTATACGAAAAAGTTAAGATTTTTTTATTATACTTTGTTTGTTATTGCAATCAACGGTTCAATATACCCGAACAAACAATTATACATAAAATGTACATACGTAACTATAACTTTTTATAGCAACGTCTTGGTATCTACACGCGCCAATATAGTCGTATATCTTCGTATATCACGTATATTTAGACTTACACAAAGTTTTACACGGGGTTCTATTCGCAGATATATCTTTGGATATAGTATGATTTGTAAAATATAACTTCATTAGAATGACAGCTCTCGAAGTGCCTCGCTTAGTGATGGGACACTACTGAGTAAATCGAAATTTTTTTGAAAACTATTCATCCTACAGATTTTTTATGTGGCAAAAGTTGTCAGACTGGTTACTTTATGTTCAACAGATCAACATTAAAGTTAAGTTTCCTTCATTCGATTATTATATTATCCTTATTACAAATACAGGAATCTTTTGTAAATGTAAATGTTTTTTGTAGTCATGATCTGGTCCAAGGTTTGGAATATAAGGGACATTATACACTTACAGAGGTATTTACAATATTACTTAAGGACCGTACAGTATGGTACTTTCCTTTAAAAGCATTGGTAAGATCAATGAAAGATAAAAAAACATCTTTAGAACATGTCCCCCCTAAAAACATTTAAAAGAGCACTGTAAGGGTGCTCTTGAGATATTTTTAATCACAAATTTTTGCTAGTTGGCATGAAGCCTGTTCGACTGCGAATGAGTGCGTTTGCGAGAAAATATAAATACATTGAAAACAAGCGGCGCGGCGGGGAGTCCCCCGCAATAGACGCGAGAAAATACAACCAAAACAAGCGACGAAGAATCCCCCGTTCCATTCGATACGCACACGGTTTTAATTGATCTCAGTATTGCCAACCTTATGATACGATTGATATAACAGCCAGTATGGCAAGTACCACATCACATGATCTTTTTTAGTTTGTTTCAAATAGTATATAATTTGTACCAACGTACTTACTATGAGTTTATTTTGTTAACTACATAATTAAGCTTTACCTACTACATTCAGAACGAACGGAGCGATGAAACCGCGCTTTTAGATTTTCGCCGAACCGCCAAGTAAACGTAAATCAAGAGGTCACGTAATCCGTTATCAGATTCTGATACAGAAAAAGCATATTTGATGGGAAACGCCCGAAGAATAAGGATGAGTAGGAATTATTTGTAGCGAAGATACCTAATACATGTTGTATTTTCTCAAACGTGCGTAGTAGGTAATAAAAATAATTATTATTGGTACTTGAATGAATTAATTAATGAACAAACACTTTATTGCAAAGAAAAATTCAAATAAAACACAGAATACAGAATAACAAAAGGCAAGGGCGGACTTATTCCTTAAAGAAATTTCTTCCACTCAACCGATGGTGTGGAGAAAGAAAAAAATTTACAAGTGAAGTTATCATATTTGTGAAAAAAGAAAAATAATCTTCTTTAAGCCTAATATTTTAATATATTTCACGACATACTAATACATACAAAAATACATAAATACATACATACAAATAAAGTAGCATAGTCAGTCTAGTCAGAGAGATGAAAGGTAATAATTTTTCAGGTTAAATCTAAAAGAGCACACAGAAGGAAGATTTCTGAGGGTTTGCGGAAGTTCATTCCAAAGCCGAATTGCATTGACCGTAAATGATTTAGAGAAACGATCAGTGGTGTGCGCAGGCATCGCCAGATCGATATGATGACAAAACCGAAGCGCTCTGTTGCTGCGATCAGTGCGTAGGAAAAATCTTTTTTTTTAAATAATTAGGGTAAACAAGATTATGGAGAACATTATATAACAGGGAAAGATTATGTACGTTCCTGCGAAGACGAATAGGAAGCTACTTAAGCCTGCATCGAAACTCCGAGACGTGGTCAAACGAATCGAATGCACAAGTTCTGAAAACATTCCAGCTTATCGAGCAGCTCTTCAGTGGGATCTAGATTGTGCTAAGGTATAGGTGACGTACTTGTTGTCACAACAAAAATGACTGTCAAAGTTAAAATATAAATATCTAAATCGTGAGAATTATACAGTAACGGAAGCCGGAAACTGGCGATAGAACTCACCCATACAACAAAATTACGTAAAAATAAATTGAGAAATGTGAACAGCTTCGAAACTATGTATTATAACTTACTTGGGCAAGCATTTTAGGGAGGAGAGGGGTTGTTCACCTTGGGGAGGGTTAGAGACGGACATTTGAATGCCACTGTGACAAGGTATCAGTGATATATCACCCCTTCCTCCCTAAAATGTGTGCCCAATTAAGGTTTAATGCAAATTTTCAGAAAAATTAAATAAGTTAGGAGAAAATAATTAATGGCCGAATTATTCTTTATAAAATTGACCACAAATTAAGTTCCTACATTTATTTTGATTGAAGTTAGTTTACGAGCAGCGTTTACAAAAAGCTGATAAAAATTAAGGGCTTGTTTTTTAGTTTATTAGGCTTACAAAAAAAAACGTAATTTACAAAGCTAGCATTTGAATAGTACAAGGAAAATATTGCTTAGAAAAATACATTTTTCTGTCCTTCACATCCATTCGAAAAGTATTATCTTCTCCCATTTTGTGCTATCCGGAGACCCAGTGACGTCGTAATGCAGTGCGCGCTGGTATGCACGTTATTTTAAAATAGTTTTTGTCGATATTTGTACCGACACAGGTCGACTCAAGGTCGTTGGCGGCTACCTGCCCCTTAATTTATTACCATAAGTTCATGGGAGTGACTGTGCAACGGCAAAGCCATGGCTTCTTGACCAATATGTAGGGTTTGTAGAGTTAGGGATTCTAGAGTTAGTTAGATCTCATACATTTTTAGCAGTGAAAGCTTTATGAATCTTTGCAACCTTTTACATGCTATGGATCGAAGTTGTCCGAAATAAAAGATTTTAATTTTAATTTTAATTTTATTTATTTATATTTATTTACATGAAATGTTTTGGTGGATATTATAGTCAAGTAAGTACCTGTAAATGGAAATAATGAAATAAAATAGATTTAATTGCGTATATATTTGCATTACAGATTGGCATAATGGGTAGGTAGTAAATGAGGTCGTTGTTCTTGAAAACGTAGCTCATTCAGTTATAATTACGCAAAGATATTTAGTGTTACATACATCTCACCACGCCAAACAATGAAACTCAGATTTTATCTGCATCCTCCTCTTTTTGGAGAAACTGTATGTACAACAGTAAATATTTATATTTACGAGAACTTTCGATATCGATGAAATTTTCACATTATCACGCTCTATCACTATGACTTAGAAGTAAAAACGCGTCTTAGCCAATCAGAGTGCCTTCTGTCAAGACGAAAATTAGCGATTTTTTTTCCGAACAAACAAAGACGTCATTGCTACTCTATCCACGCCCACTCAAAAAATAACCTTATTTGTATATTAATACCCGTAATCAAACAAATCAAATCAAATTACCAGTAAAAGTACCAAAATAAAAGTTAAAAATAATTACCGATTGCTTTCTAACTCGACAATATCAAGCACAACATCCGATCAGAATCGTGGAATTCCTATTTAAAATGCGAAATTGGATTGGACTGACTTTACACAATGGAGTTGTACCCCAATCAAAATAATTGTGTGCGTGTCAAATCCTTTCGAATCAATTATTATCTTTATTGAATTCAAATGTTTACCTGAATTGTCATGTCTGTCTACACATGAACTACTACGAGTATAAAACATAAGCTTATGTTTTCAGCGTTTGTCTAGGACGGGTTGACTTTACGTTCGCTCCGTTTATCAGCTTACCTATTACTTACCCAATTCTTGTAACATTGTACAGTGGAGACCGTATCAAGTAAGACACATTAGACTTTGTACCTATTTTATATTCTTCCCTGTAGGGGCTAATTTCGTACTGCAAGTGTATAGCTTGATGTGGTCGTACCTAACATTTTCACCGAAGTGAAAATAAAAATAAAAAAATAAAATAAATATATTCTTTCAAAAATTTTAGTAAAATATTATTTAATAAAAAAATTAAGAATTTTCGTCGGGGCCCCGTGTTAATTACAAGAACTGAAGTACGGGAACCCCGCACTTTCTCTTGGAATTACAAAGTTAATTTCTTAGTTATATGCACTAATTAATATTATATAAATAACTACAAATATATTGCTGTAACTTATAACAGGTAAAGGGTGTGTAGGTGTGTGTAGGAGGTGCGGGTGTTTGTGTGTGTGTTAGTTTCCCTAGCCCTACGAATCCTACGCTTGAGGTCTTGATCAGTGTCAGAAAACTCTAGGGAAGATGTGTACAGCGGGCCTATTATGTATCTCTAGTTGCCATCTGGACTGGGTGCCTATCATCAAAAACATAGATATACTATCGAATTCCGATTTTCTAAGGATATGTTCGCACTTGAAGTGACGGCACAGTTCGTAAATAGTTCAATACCCACTAAAGGCAATTTTGAAATGTCTGTTTTTATCTATATTTTTGATGATCCGCACCCAGTTCAGTTGGCAACCAAAGATACAAAATAGAGGGGCTGTGTGTAATGGTGGATGGGTGTATGTGAGTGTGAAAGAATATGTCTATGTTTGGGTAGTCTGATTTGTATATTTTTACAGAAACTCAACTTTGTGTGACTTTTTGTCAAGCGTTTTATCTCACGCAATCGACCAATCCTACCATGGTGCTTATTTTGGTCGATGTGCGGGATAAAACGCGTGACAAACGAAGTCGCGCGTCATCCTGTAACGGGTGCTGCTGTGACTACAGTCACAGATGGTGATTTATGTGAATGAATAAAATTATTAAATTATGATTGTGCTACGGGAGCTGCTTTCAAGACTTCGACCAAACGTCCATCTTGAAGACGAATTCCGCTTGAAGGCCTAGAAGATAACAGAAACATGATTTTATAAATATGACGTCATTGACTTTGTTTTATTCTAATTTTGCACCAAATGTCATAACATAAATTAAATTAGATCGAGAGATACCACTGAAGTCACACTAGTGTTACGTGTAATAAACCGTGCAAAGCCTGAATGTTTCATGAAAAAATAATAAAATATCGCAAATATGAATCAAAGTACCAATGAATTGTCTAAGTTACGTTTATTGAAGCAGCCTGAAACGTTCAATCGGCCTTGGGTATGGTTTTCAGGCAATCTTTAAAAGTCTTTATTGGGATAGGCTAACAGTTTACTGATATTACTTCGAAAGTTCTAATATAAGCAAATACGAGTACAATCGCGGCAAATCGACCTAACAAGTGGCAACTCTTTTGTAACTAGATAGAAATAAATAAATAGCAAAACATACAAATACAAATACAAATTTCTTTATTAATCCACAAGTAGTTATTGCTTAACAGTTAATGCTTAATATAATTTTATCAGTAATTAATAGCATGCACACAGCAAATTAAAAAATACAAATAAGAATTACATAGACATGTTTTGACATATTGTCATAGGAGAAGAGGACTCGAACGTTTTCCCTCAAAATTTTTGCCTATTAGGCCCACTTGCAGCATGATCGAGAAAAAATTTAGAATGTAACCATAAAGTAATTATTAGTTGCAACCAATGAGGTATTTATATATATATATATATTGTCATTGAAAACAACATAATTTAAGTCAAACTGGTAACATGACTTCGCTAACTCGAGATGAGAGTCGGGTTACATTCTTATGACTTTCTCTTAGTTTAACCCTAGTTTAACCCGAGATTTTGATTGGTGCAAGAGAGCTTTTTCTTGACCCTCTATTTTTTGACTTAACCAGAGTTAAAGTAGAGTTAAGAAAATGCTGCAAGTGGGCCTTAGTCTACGGAATTTTGCCAACGATTGAATCCTGTAATATATACAACAGGTGGGTGACCCAAGATTGAGCACCTCATTTTGCACCAAGTAGAATTGAACTCTGACGTTTTATTATTGTTATAATTCAACTGCGTAATATACTGGAATACAATAGCTCCCTGTTGACTCTGTTGAGTTTCTAACGCACCGTAGATAATACAGTGGCGTCGGTTGTGTTTCCTGTAGTTGCACAAGAGCAATAGTATTGTATTCTGTGTTTATGTTAACGCTGCCCTTCTATAGGTTTCATTCATTCAGACATTAAAGAGCTAACAATATAATAATATAACAACAACGAATGCTCTTAAATTTCTATTGGATGCAGCAGTTTTTCTAAAACTGATAGCGAATTCATATTTCTTATTAATTTTATTCTACATTAGTTCTTTAGCAGATAACAAGCCCTGGGCGAGATATTCCTTAAAGACAGGCATGTAATACATCCCAGAGACAATAAAGAAACTAGTATGTGTATTATTTACAGTCCTAAATTATATGTATGTATAATTTGGCATTTTTATTATTTCTATTTGCATCATAATTTTAAATTTAGACAGCTGCTTGAGGTCCAAGTAGAGTCGTATAAATAAAAAATAAACAAAGGTGATCACGTTTTCTTCTTTTTCTTTCATAATTTTATAACGCAGAAAACAAGTTGTTGGCAAGTAAATATTAGAGACTTTGTATGCAAAGCGGCTAGCTTTTTACAACCGTAAATATTTCGTAACGATGAACAGATATTATGACGTAACCAACTGAGTTGTGGGCGTGGCCAAATGTCATGCGGTTTCATTTCGCTATAAGGTGCACGCTCCATAAAACTTGCGAGGACAATACAATCGTGCCGATTTTGTCGCGGGTGCAAAATTTAAAACTTTTTTTAGGAGAAACCACATTTTGGCAAGACTGTGGACGTTTCCAAATATTATTTTTGGTTATTATTAATCTAGACCACATTTTCGATGTTTTCTCGTATTAATTTTTGATGGTATTTGATAGTTTGATATTATAAAGTAGTTAAATTTTCGTATTTTAGGGGTTTATTGTTTAAGATATTGGGTAAGATATTACTTAAAATTTCACGATTTTATGTTCTACTTAAATCTAGATCTAGATAATGTTAATGGACTCAGCTTAAAATATCATAATAACATTCCATAGACACCTCACAATGTGTTGACAGCGTTTATATGGAGGTTTGCGTGTGATGATGCCTATGAAGGGGCTGCACAATGCTAAAATTCAGTCCTGCTCTAATGCTTTTGTTTCTTAATTGTCCATTCTGCTCTAATCAGAAGCCGCGCATGCAAAACTTCAGTTATTTTGAAATCGCGGCTAAAATGCCCTATGCATTCACTATCATTTCTTTATGTAATAAATATGGTATGTAAATTAAAGTAGGCATGTAAATTTTATGTAGTTTGTTATTATTTTTAACTAATTAGGTATCTACTATTAATTTAATCTTGTTTCTGTATAAATATTATCGTGCACAATATGAATATCTTATTTATTTCAAATATCCTTATCACCCTTGGTTTGCTGGAAGAAATCTCATTATTGAGATAAGCACGCCATTGTACATAACTTTTATTATATAATTTAGAATTAAGTTTTCTGTGTGCAATAAGAATAAATATATAAATATATAATATATATATAAAGATGTTTTTTTCAAATGGGAACTGAATCGCTTATTTTTGTGAAATTGATGGTTTTTTAAAAGTATTATAATTAAAAGAAGTTTATTTATAAAGTGTAATTAATAAATGTCTTGAGTCAAAAAACACACAATATTTTTATTTTTATTTTTACCACTTATATTGACAGTACTAAATCCTATGCAAAACTGATGTTTATCATTAATGAGGCTGCTTTTCTATGAAGAATATGATAATAATCCTATGTTCGTAAGTTTTTGCTGTACAATGCATTTAAGGCGCTACGGAAAAAAAATCGACACTTTTCGAACTTGCATATCTACTTCAGTAAAGAAGGTATTATTTTAATAAAATAGAATATTATATTTGGAATCTTTTTCTAGGGATCTGTTAAACAGAAACGCGATTGGAGAAATTCGGCTCGATAAGTTTTTTTATTGAAATGGGGTAATTTTCAACACCATTTCTCCTGGTTTGACAATTCGGAATGACATATGGACTACGATTAAACTTTATGAGATGGGTTTTAACAGTGTTAAACGAAATTTTGATAGAAACTTGAGTACATTTTATATTAATAAAAAACAGACATTTTGCTACTTTTACTGGAATCCGCCCCTCTCGCATAAAACATTTACATATCGCCCTAATAATAATCCTATGGTTAAATTTGCAAGCAACTGTTGCTCAGTCGGTAGGACGCTGGAATCTTAATTTTCAGACCCGGTTTGTAATACCACCAATCGAACAAGCACCAATTTGAATGTATGTGTATAGTAATTGTTTACTTACCACTTGCTGACGGTAAAGTACACATGAGGTAAACTTGGATGCTCTAAAAATCATATAAAGGTATACGTGTTCAAATTACGGCTATAATAATAATATAATAATAATAAAATAATTTATTTCAGACAGGGTCCATAAAGTGTTAGTAATACAAAATAACTTGTGGAATAGTGTTAGTAAGAGAACAGGCGAGTATAAATTAAATCAAATTAAATTAAATCAAATTAAATCAAATCCAATCAAATTAAATTATTGATAGTGGAGCTCCATCCACTTTTTAAAAAGGGGAGAGTCCCACCTATCAGATAACACCCTCAGGATACTATTGGGGCTGGCTCGTATTCGACTGAGCAGCGACGCACAGTACTTTCGCATGATTGCCGGGAAACCATCTGTGTGTGCTTCCGCGAACATGAAAGAGGCGCTGCAATATCGCGGCAACCCCAACAATATCCTGAAAGCATTATTATACTGGACCCGCAGGTCGCTATATGCCCGACGCGTGTAGTCCACCCACAGACTACACGTGTAAAAGGACTGGCAATATGCTTTGAAGAGCGTCACCTTTACCTGATTCGTACACCGTGCAAATCTGCGGGCAAGCATATTACATCGGGCAGCCAGCGACCTGCGCTCCCTCTCTATATCATGCTCACCCCTATCTCTATATCATATAATGCTCACCCCCATCATGTTGGGACGTTTTAAAATCATCGGCGAAACGAGGGTGTTAAGTGTTGACCGTTTTAGTGACAAAACCTTTGACACTTTTGATTCTCTTGGGAATATAAGTCGTTACGATATGAATTAAAGAAGTCCTTTATGTATTCGAATTTTCTGGTTTTTCTATTACTTTACATTATCACACGGCAAATATTCACAGACATGATCCCTTTAATGATCGGACCAATAGCAAGATTACTTGCGGTTCTGACCTGGTCACACATACAGGAAATACCCTAATCGATGTGGTCATCATCATAACACAAGCCGCACCACGTCTGAAGGCTATATTATATATAGCCCAACAATGAGGATTATGTTATAAAGCCAACTACACTGAGACAACTTAATTATGCCGTAGACTCGTAGGCTACTAAAAATTCTTGCTACGGCAGCGCGGCGTAGCTAAATAAAAGCTGTATAAAAATTTTAATAGGTCCTGAGTATATTGACTGCAAAAAGTTGCCGGGGACTAAAAACGAAATACTTAAAAACCTTATATCCGTATATACTGCATAAAATGAAAGCAAAACTGACTGTGAAATATTATATTTCGGGCTCTACTCCCAGTCATTATTTTGTGCAACTTTGACATATTGAAAGCCATTGGGACACGAGTGCTTGTTTATAAAATGAAGAGAAGCTTATGTACGACTTTTCAATTTCATAAAAAATTTGAAAATAAAGCGTGTTTCTTTGTTTATTATTTTTTATTTGATCGTTTAATCTTAGCTGTTCACCCAATTTTTTGGTAATTTACGGACTTACCCTTATTTTAGGTGTTATGTGGGAGCATTCAAGGCTGCAGGGAAGAAATACATTTTTCCGAGCCCAAAGCAAAATAAGAAATAAATGTTTGGTTATCTAAGCGGTAAACAATAAATTGGGCCAATCACAGCGCAGAAACGCGGTTTCAAAATAATAACTGTAAATCGGTTTTTGCGATACTGACAAACAATAAATGTAGGTACTTATTAAACCACTTTGATGTTGTAGATCTTGTATTATGGTAGTAGATAGAATGTTCTTTCAAACTTGAGAAATTAAAAAAATTCTTGTACTTCGTTCATGGTTTATTGCTATTTTCAGCTACGGTTTCCTCTGTAAAATTTCATCATCAAAATATTTGAAGATCCCAAATCTTATAATGTCCAATCAAGACTTAACATTTTTAAGATACATACATAATATGCTTTTATGTGTTCTAACGGTTATAATTATGTTGTTCAGTGTATTCAATATAATGCTACGGATCGCGTTCCCAAACCAAAACTTATGGTAGTTATTCTTATTTTTGAATAAAAAGCATTAAAGCATGTCAGTTAGGCTTTTCTAGCAAATTCTTGTTATTTAATGCATTACTTTCTAAATGATCCAAAACAACAATTTTAAAGAGTGTTTATAACTGTTGTGCCATAAATCACAGTTGTTTAATTTTATTCAATAATTAGAAAAACATTCACAAGTTTTGCGTTTGGGAACGCGACCAGTCGCTTCCACCTTAAAATGTGTATGTATGTTACGGTTAATGCCGGGTGGATGGATAAAGCTAACAAAATCCACATTATGCTAGCACTATTCAAAGGCTTTGGATAAAGTCTGAAATTCACTATAAAATTAGCACACTTTGGGTATTATCCAAATATATTGTAAATATTATCTAGACGAAATTGGTTAAAGTCTGATATGTCATGTCCATTTCTGTGCTGCGGGTGCGGCGGCAGCGCGGATTCTGATTTGGAGGTGGCGTCCTTTATGAAGAGGTGGCACGCGCTTTGTAAAACGGCGTCAGGCACCGCGGTGGTAGAGACAGGATTCTATCCGGGTAAATTCCCGGGGAATATCTGTGAAAATACCGGTTCCAATTTTCATACTTATTTCTAATACATTTTATTACAGAAACTGTCTCACATGGCAAATATGTAGATTTGCAACATTAGCTACTTTTATTCTTGTTTTTTTTTTTAAATTCACATTCAAATTCACATTCATATTCAATGTTTTTGTCAATCATACAATTAAAAACATATATTTTATACCTGCAAAATCATACCATGGCCTTTATCCTTTCCTTAGCATATTGTATTATTTGATACAATCACAATTACAAAATTTTTGAGACAGAGACATAATTTTTATTTAACCTGTTTTTAAAAGCGTTAAAACATTAAAATTGTTTTTATTATTGCATAAAACATAATTGTAATATATGACCTTTAATTTGAATCTTCTACTAATAAAACTGCTTTTTCACACCGATTTTTCATGAAAAACCGAATTATGGCCTACATAGGCCTACCCCTTGCACGATCATACAAAATTATCTTTTCGCGAAAAAACAGCTATTTCACGAAAAAGCAATTATGAAAGTCTTTCAACAAAAACTCAAAAATAAGTTTACCGACGTGAGTGGAGCGCGAAGAGGAGCGAGGAGGAGCGTGTTCGGTTTAAATGTACCGCAACATAATGCTAGCTTTAAGCAATGGCGTCTAGATAAAGTTAAGACTATCCAATGATAGCTGGATAATGTCCGAATGGTGATAAATCATGGTAAATTTCGGACATTATCCAGTTTTATTTGGTTAATGTTAGTTTTATCCAGCCACCATGCTTTAACAGTAACATAAACATGTCGTCGGCACATCGTAGATTTGGGCATATCATAATCTGCCGGGGCATATAATATTTCTGTTAATTTATTTATATGTAAACCTAACACGCTCCTCCTCGCTCCGCTTCGCTTCGCTCGTCGTCACACCTATTTTTGACTTTTGGTAAAAGACATACGATTTCATACTTTACGATCTGCCTAATCCTACGATCTGCCCACTACATACATACACACAAATATCGGCTCTTCTGCTAAGGCGGGGACACATTAGCAAAATTAGGGTCGAAACGTGCACCGAATCACCAACAGAGAGGGCAAACAAATGAAGACATGTGTTTCCTTTACCGTAAATTCTATCTTCGTCCAAAGTTTGTGGTAGATAATGGCCTTAGAGCCGAGATTGCTTGCCTCAGAATAAATACGTATATACTCGTATGTAGTGTAAACTTAAGTATGCCTTACCGAAGGTCTTCTCATTAGAACAGATTTTAAGATATACATACTTACTGTTTTACAATATGACACATATTATTTTGAATATATATGTAATCTTGTTACACGTATACACAAATATTGCATTTAAATATTTTTAACTACTCCCATACTTACAACATCAAAAGCGGTCTTATAAGTACCTACATTAATATTACATTTTAACACCGCGATTCTGCGCTGTGAATGGCCAATTTATTATAACACTGCTAGAGAGCCAATCAACAACAGCGAAAAGAATTAATTACAGTCCTTAATTCTTAAGCCACGCCCCTATTATCCTTGTGGCTTCTGGTTGGCCCTAAGGGCAACATTACCAAAAGACGCGCCTGAGGTTCATGAATGAGTATTCTTCTCAATTTCCGTTAAATTGTTAGTTGAAAATGAAGGAACTGTTCTGCTTTTGCAATGAATACACTCAAATGTGAAAGAACTGCTCTGCTTTTGCAATGAATACACTCAAAGGTGAAGGAACTGCTCTGCTTTTGCAATGAATACACTCAAAGATGAAGAAACTATTCTGCTTTTGCAATAAATACACTCAAAGATGAAGGAACTGTTCTGCTTTTTCAGATCAGGGGTGTTAATTTTATATGTATTATTAATTATTTTTATTTATTTACTTGTTTTAATGCTTACAGTAATGCAAAAAAAGAGATTGGTAAAACAATAAAGGATTGGACAACATGTCCCATCAGTCCTGTATGGGTTAAGTTTTTCCACTTGTACGAGTGTACTGGGTGTTAAGATGAAGTTGCGGTAGCCGAAATCTAGTGATAGTTCTCGTCCATACGAATAGCTTTTACGATGGAGCAAACTTTTGAATCGCCAAAAAAAAATCAGCTGTTTCTAAAGTTACATAGTTACCCGACCAAATTGTATGAGACAACGGTTTTTTTTCTGGATTTCCCGATTTTTTTTCACGACGTGTTGTTTGTATGGGCAAGTACCAATATCCGGCTTACGCAACTTCATCTTAACACTCTGTAAAGTACGATGAATTCACTTTTATCAGTAGCCTAAGCATGAAAACATCTCCGTATAGTTGCGTTTCGAACTACATCAAAATCGTATGGAATCTGGGAAACCGCTCCAAGCGGAACTAACAGCTACGTTTGCTTACGTGGCAACCTAAGTTTAGTTTCAAACGCAACTATACGGAGATGTGTTCGTGCTTAGGCTACAGGTCATAATATAGTTTTGACGCTACTGTTTGTCGGTATTCTATTAAAATGTATCGAATAGAGATGAGACTATAAAATATAATCGCAGTCCATTTGCAATTCCAAATTGAAAAGTTGTTGAAAAAGGCCTCATTTCAAAAAATGTTTTTATCGAGCCAAATTTCCCCAATCGCGTTTCTTTTTTAGAGTGGTTTTGTAGGCGGATTGTGAAATACCCGTATTTTTGTAATTAATCGAAACAGAACACTTAATTCAATATTTACTCAATAGTTTTTCAATAAAACCTTATGACCTATATATTGTGTATGTTGTCTTCGCAAAGTTTCCATTGGTGTCTGTAAATTAGAATCTTGAAAGTTTCAAAAAAAAAATATTGTAATTCTATTTTGTGGAAACCAATGGAAACTTTACGATTGCAGCATTCACAGTACATAGGTTTTGTTGAATAAATATTGGGTGTATTTTGAATTTAAGTGTTCTGTTTCGATTAATTATAAAAAGGCGGGTTTTTACAATCTGGCTGCGAAACCGCTCTTAACAGATCCATACAAAAAGATTACAAAATTAATATACTATTTTATCAAAATAATTAGCTTCTTCACTGAAGTAGGTATGCAGGCTCTAAAAGTGTCGATTTTTTTCCGTGATAAGCCTCGGAAGCTTTGTTTAGTTTAGAGGTGAAACACGTGGACTTTAGTTTAATTGCATGTTATTTAAGATTGCATGACGACCTTTATGATGTATTTGCAAGATGAGATGTGCGGGCGTTATGCAAATGAGTCTGCATTTTGATTATTGTTCAGCATGAGCCTTCTAGCTAATTTTGCTTTTCTAATTTCAACATAAAATGATAATTGACTTTTTGTCTTTTATTTAATTATTTATATATATAATATATATATATATATGAAAACACAAAATATAGGTAATAACAAAATGGTAAAATGTATTTCGACGACTAGTTGTTGTCGGCATCAGTTACAATCGATATTAGTATTGAATACCATCATACTTACCTATAATTTATAATTATTAATTTTATATATATATATATATATATATAAATTCGACTGACGACGACCACGAAATATATATCGATAACAGTTAATACTTTTTCATTTATATTCATAATTTGTTTTTTAAAATAATTAAAATCTAAAAAGGCTTTAAAATAATATTTATTCAATTATATATATAAATAATTTTCTGATTTCAGGAACACATAAAAAATGGATTTTTTATATTGTGGCCAAATCACGGTAACACGATGCAAAACCCTAAAAACCAACGCCAAATAATAATGTTCATTCTGTTTTTAGTACCTTTCTCGAAAATATGTAGGTCACTGATAAATGTGTACTTTAACTACCTACTTAAATTTGACATAAACCAACATTTTGTATATACATCATGTATATTTAAAATATGTATACGTACTCGTATATGTATTTAAGCATATCACGCGCCGACAGATTTCTGAAATGTTTACGTTTCTATTTAATAGGTAACTATTTATGTAATAAGTAGGTATAAAGGTTTAATAGTAGATTGTACAACAAGGGCATAAAACAATCCATTTTATCCGAGACGTTTAAACGGCGAGGGCATATATTGAGCCGAGGATAAAATGGGTTTTATGCCAGAGTTATACACTCTGCTTTTCACTTCGATTGCGAGGAAATGAAACAGTGATATTGCTAGCAAATGACATATTTAACATTCAGTAGGTAATATTTAATGCAAATTTCAATAAACAACTTAATATATGTGTACCTATTGAGAAAAAACAACAGCTCTTTCCCGCCACACCAGTTTTTTTTTTAATTCTTCCGCGGAGAAGTGGGAAGGCAAAGAGCACTTAGGCCATACAGCCATGTCTACAGAACCGAAATAAAAAATCAGACTTGCATGTCTGTTTATTTATTTTATATTAACTCCCTTTAAAGTTACTGTATATAATATAATTCTTGACCATTACCTGAAGCTTCTGTCCTATCAGTTTGCGCTAATATGATAGAATCCTAGCGTGAACATTATTGAGTTTCAAAAAGTTTGTCTATGAAGTTGTACTGTGTACTGGCTGTATGGTCTATTGCCAATAGTTTTATGCCCAAGTAGATAAAATTCAATTTTATGCCGCTTATACCTAGCATAAATAAGAACTTGAATATGAAAACGTTATTTGTACTGAGGACCTTTTTAATTTCACTTATGTAGATCGGAAAAATAAGAATAAAATAGAATGTCCCAGAACTATGTACAAATGACATTTATTAATCTCTGCCAGCAAAAAGGTTCCTAAATTGAAGTTCTGACAAAAACTGGGCTCAATCTGGATTTATTAGTTTAGGAGCCCTCTTTCATCTTCGGAGCCAACATCTGTGCGCACCACGGGTTGCTGATGATGTGATTATCTACGTCATATTTTTATCTTTGTCGTAAGTATTTGTCTTCGTTCATATGTAAACCATACGAGGATCTCTACAGTCATATGAGGACTATATCTGTGGGTGAGAATTGAACATCATCGGTAACATTACATTTCAGATTCCATTTCTAAATCAGTAATGATCGTAGTGGCGGAGCATATATTTAAATATGATTTATGCAAAACGGCTCACCTCAATAATTATTTTTGATCGGGATAGCCGACCAGTTTCAGCAGATTCAGACTGCCTTCTTCAGGGCGGGCGGGTGAAGATGATTACGCGACGACGTTGCGCCTCGTTCTGCGCGCTAGCGCTCTCGTTGCGCGGGACGTCATATCGGTGCAGTTGGCGTGGGTGGTCGGGCAGGTTGAGCGTCAGTACAATTTATTACTAACGGGCAGAACTCACAGTATCTACGTCACTTTCAGTATATTCTGTGCGGGATCTAGTAACTGTTTAACTGTCTAGTAACTGACCAGGCTAAATAAGCAACTCGATGTGTGTCGGTACAAATATCAACGAAAACTACATTGAAATAATGTTCATTTCCGCGTGCCTTGAAAAGTGGCTGTTACGACAACCACTGTCTCCGGCTAGCGCAAAATAGGAGAAAATAATACTTTTCACATGGACGCCATGAACGGAAAAAAAATTTGAACTTAAATTTTTTAGATCCAAAAATTTCCTATAATTTGGTGAAATAATAATTAAAATCGCTTTAGGCGTTTGGACGGAGTAAGAGAATTATTGTGTTAATCATGTGAAACTTTCGATGACTTTCGATTTTTTTGTCAAAACTTACAATAGAAAAACAGTTTATGAAACTTAAAATTTATTTTTGACTTTATAATGCTTATCATATATTTTTATGAAAGTTTTTGGACCACCTGTGTGGGAGGAGTAGGCCTTCAAAGACAGGTCCAAATTGCAGTTGGCGTATTCATTCGCCTTGAAGGAGGGCCCAAACTGGTCGGCTATCTCGATCAAAAATAGTTATTGAGGTCAGCCGTTTGCCAATAAACATTTTTTTCCTCAAGTGTAATTCGATTCAATATATATTACGTATTTGCACTTTAAAAATCCAATAGGTGGGCGATACGTAGGCCAGCGCCCGTAGCAGAGCGTTTAATATGCGCGACGCGACTTAGTTGAATCACGAGTGCGAGGAGCGTGACATACTATTCCATCGCCAAAACTTCGTGTCACGTACTTTGCACTTGTGATTTAAGTAAGTTGCGTCACGCGCGATTAAACACTGTACTACTAGGCCAGGCTCCATGAAAAACTGCAAACCACTTTAATGAATAACACCCAAAAAAACAACTTGCAACCACATTAATATAAATAAAACCAAATAATAATTAATAAGTAAGCAAATAATATAAATATTCATATATGATTTAAAAGTGGCTTTCAAAATAATTGGTTTTTAATAGTCACAAAGTTGGATTTTTGTCGGGATTTACAATCAGAAACGTAATTATTCTGTGGCTACTTTAATTATATTATAGTTAAATCTATTTTGTATAAAATAAATTTACTAATTACATTATCTTTAGCTTGGAGCAATTTTTTTAGGAAATCGTTTGTGGAATTAGCTCGAATTAATCCAAGACCTGACCGCAGCAGACCTATGGGAAATTTCACGTATGGAGATTCTTTTTTAGGGTTCCGTACCCAAAGGGTAACCAATGGGGCCCTATTACTAAGACTGCGCTGTCCGTCTGTCTGTCCGTCTGACTGTCCGTCTGTCTGTCCGTCTGTCTGTCCGTCTGTCTGTCCACCTGTCTGTCCGTCTGTCTGTCCGTCTGTCTGTCCGTCTGTCTGTCCGTTTGTCTGTTTGTCTGTCTGTCCGTCTGTTAGACAGTTGAAATTTTCACAGATGTTGTGTTTCTGTTGCCGCTATAACAACAAATACTAAAAAACAGAATAAAATAAATATTTAAGGGGGCTCCCATACAACAAACGTGATATTTTGACCGTTTTTGTAGATAATAATGGTACGGAATCCTTCGTGCGCGAGTCCGACTCGCACTTAGCCGGTTTTTTCAGGTAGGTGTCCTGATAAGTATTTCGGGCTTGGGTGGGTATTGTGGTTAGTCGCTACCTAGTACATTTTCCAGCTTTGACGTCATCACTGATCACTGAACTATTTTCATGAAACTTGAGTCAGTATGTTGTAATTACTACCTGTAAATAATAATAAAAATAATCCTGCCAAAATGTGGCAACATTTCAAAAAAACATCCCCTTTTTACTCTAAACAATCTATTGACATCCCTGCTGAATTAAATGATCCCCAAAAAATTAATCAACACTTCTTGAATGTGCCTGGAAATAACAATGTCAACCAACATTTACTTAACTCTTTTGAAACTTCTAGATATAATGAAAGCTTTTTTACTCTTACCCCGGTACATCAGGGAGATGTCGAAAAAATTACCTCTGCTATAAAAACTAACGCTAAAGGTCATGATGGTATCAACATTGAAATGATAGAGTTAACATTACGCTGTACACTGCCTGTTTTAACTGCAATAGTAAATAAGTCAATCGCAACACAAACATATCCTAAAAGTTATAAGATGGCTGTTGTAAAACCATTACCGAAATCAAGTTATGTCAGTGACTATAAAGATTTACGCCCAATAAGTGTATTACCAGTTGTGTCCAAGGTAATCGAAAAGGCTGTACAAAATCAAATAACCAAGTACTTAGTTGACGAGAACATAATTCCAAATATACAGTCAGGCTTCCGGGGCGGTCATGGAACTGAAACTGCGCTTCTAAAAGTAACAGATGATATTCTTGCTGCTTCCGATAACAAATTACCAAGTATCTTGGTCCTACTAGACTACTCGCGAGCTTTTGATTGTATAAGTGTGGAACTTTTGATTGCAAAACTGAAATACTACGGGTTTTCTAGTAATACTTGCAAATGGTTTCAGTCATTCCTATCAGGACGTACTCAATTTGTGACTACAGTAAATGATAATGGAGAAATTTTAAACTCTAATCTGTCAGAATTAGTAAGAGGTACTCCTCAAGGATCTATACTAAGCCCTTTGCTTTTTACACTTTACACTGCTGACATGCCAACATTACTAAAGCATTGCCAGTGCCATCTTTATGCTGACGACACTCAAATCTACTATTCGTTTAATCAGGCAGATATTGCATCGGCTGTCGTAAAGATTAATGATGATCTCAACAACATATGGAAATGGGCACAAAAGAATTGTTTAGTTCTTAATCCACTTAAATCTAAGTGTATAGTGATGGGAACTACTCACCAAATAAAATCTGTCTTGGACCAAGATCCTAATATTACAATAGATAAACAAAAACTTCCATTTGTAAAAGAAGCTCGGAATCTTGGTGTACTTTTCGACGAGGAACTAAAGTTTCAATCTCATACACATGAAAAAATTAGAAACGCATTCTTTAAGTTGAAAGTTCTTTATGGGATCAGAGATTATCTAACAGTAGATGTGAGAGAAACTTTAGTCGATCTTCTGATTCTGTCACCTTTCAACTATTGTAGTGCAGTTTACGGCCCCAGGATATGTCAGAAAACAGCGAAGGCGATACAGAGAGTGCAGAATGCGTGTGCGCGTTTCTGTCATAAAATACCGAAGCGCGCACACGTCACTCCATACCTCAATGAACACAAAATTCTGAACATGGAAGCAAGAAGGGAACTGCATTTAGCTTGCCTTACCTACAAAGTAGTCTGGACCAAGAGCCCAGAGTATCTTTTTAACAAATTAAAATTTAGAAAAGACGTTCATTGCATCCAGACAAGATCAAAAGATCTCAACTTATTATGTATCCCTAAACATAAACTTTCTGGTTTTAGAGGATGTTTCACTTATAGAAGTGCTAAGATTTGGAATAATTTGCCTCCACCAATAAGAAATAAACTTATAACAGACAAAACGTTTAAACTTAAATATAAGGAAAAACTACTTAAGCAACAAAAGAAATTTGAAAACTGGAAATGTCCTGGAAAGTACATGTTTTTACGCTGATATGCTTGTTGTCTATATTATTTTACTTTGTTAATAGTCGCTAGATGCATAATTACATACACTTGGTCTTTTTATTTATTTTTTTGGTCATTAATTGATATAATTTTGGTCTAAAAATTGTGTTATTGTTTTTTTTTTTTGTTTTACTCAACTTATTATATGAGTGCTATCTGCTGCGTGCACAATTATCTCTCATTTTTATGTATAATACAAAAATATTATATCAAATGTAAAAAATATTAGTGGCATGGGAATACCTGAAAATCAGCGTTATCTGAAAATTGTTTCAGATGGCATATAGCTGAGTCTATTTCCATTTTCGGGTAATAGTTTTAAAAATAATATAGTTGTAGTACACCCCACCGCGGGTTTACTTGTACTCGTATTGTATACATTGTAAATAGTAAGTAAGCTCGACCGATTGATTACCCGAAATAAATATTTTTTCTTTCTTTCTTTCTTTCTTTAAGATGAATAGCAATGTCTTTTGAATGTCACTAAAAATAAATGAACATGTGACAGTTAAAATTACATTGCTATCCACCTGACAAATAGTTATTATAACAATATAACATTTTCATGTAAATCTATGAAGTACACTACGGTAATTCAGTCAAATACAGGTCTAAAATCTGAGAATCGATCTTTTAAATTTGACAGGTAATTCTTTTACAATTAGGGGAGCTTGAAAGGCTTCTGTACATGTGTTTTATCGAACTTAGAGAGTAATAATTTGTATTACATAGGTATATGTCAAAGCGGTAAAGGAATATGTGACAATAAATCATTATATTGCGCCTCATTTCGGCAACATATCTAACTTAAGCCATAATATTTAGAGCTAAACGTTTATTTTACCTTTTTTGTATTATATTTACTTCTAACAAGTTATTTATTCTAATGGGATATCAAAATTAGCGTTATACCCCGCAGCTCTGAATACGTGGAATAATTAGTTATACAAGTATTTGGTTTATTTTTAGGATCCCGTAAATCGGAATAAAAAAAAATACTTTTTCTCGTCTGTCTATTTATCGATACCAAATACCAAGATCTACAGCAGGATTTGCTAAATATGTCATTCTATGTCAACTAAACGGGAAATCGTAGAAGCCGTAGTAGGTACGACGATAAAAGCTAATTACAAAAAAAAAATATACTGTTGTAAGAAAGAACGCACGGGTTACATACTTAGTACATAATCAAATCACAATCCTTTTTATATATAAGTATAATTGTGTCTCTACTTTTTTTAGGAATTATTTTTTTTTGTTATTTAAATATATATATATAATTTGTTAGGTCAGTTATATTACTTTTTCCACATATGAAATTAATTCTTTTAAAATAAATTAACATCTGAACATGTTAAGCAACCAAGTGTCTGCCAGCAAAATATATTCAATCATATAGTCAAAAGTTAAGAGTGTGTTTTCATTGTAATTTACCTGTAAATTAAAAGTTTGTTGCATACTACCTTTATGCATTTATCAGAAAAAATATGGGTTTAATTTCCACAATTCTTCATTTTGTGTTAGGTAAAAAAAATTGTTATGATATTTCAAAGACATCAAAATTTAAAAGTATGGCAAATTCTGCCTTCTTGTGCTAAAAATTTAAATCAAACCATTTGTGTATTAAGGCGCTTTATGCTGTGAAAGCGCTGCCACTTTAGAAAAAAAAATCTATAATTACTCACTAAAATAATTATTGAAAATCTGCTCTGGTTAATGCGTAGATATAGCAATTAATTAACTATTTTTAAATAGCACAGCTTTCATAGACAACGTCTTTGATGAGATAACATTTTAACTTATGCCAAAAGCGGCCATTTTTAGCAAAAGTAAACATTTTAGCTCATCAAACACGTTGTCTATGAAAACTATGCTATTTAAAAATAGTTTATTGCTATATCTACGCTCCAGGTTGGAAGTGTAAAATGTCTTAACGCCGGGGGCACTTGACTGTATAAGGATCTTGCGCCCCGCAGACTCACCTCTTGACAACCTTAGCTGCTTTTATAGTGTTGCTCCCTGGCCGCCCCATTTTGGCTAGATATCCAAAACGGCTATCCTGTTGGATGGTTATCAAGCAGCAAGTCACCATCTGCCATACTTAAATTTGTGAGAGATTTTCGAGGCAGATGTCCGTTATCTCACTCCATAGCCCTGTTATCCGGCCCATTTAGCATCCCATCCTCATAGCCCACTCCAAGTCGCATCCTTCCTGGCAATAGTTTGGCAACTGTGGGGGACTGTCCGTTAGTGTATCACAATGATACATTGAGGGAGAGGCCTCCATGGATGCAGCCATCTCACATTTAGATTAAATGGTACCAAAGGCCTCTACAATGTTGGCTTCGGCCCCATGAATGCCTTTCAAATGACCGGGTCCCTATGGGCCCGTGACTGAAAAGTGTACCTACATAATAATAATAATAATAAAGCTTTTATTTTCCAAACTACAATAGTTATAAACTTATCTTACTATACACTATAAATCTAACTTCATAATAAAATGAAATGAAGTAAGGATAAAAGATCCTGCACTTAAAATAATAACACATGAAATAAAACTTTGACTTAATGTACAATAGAGCTAAGATTATAAAATATATACGCAAGTTTAACGAAATTAACTTCAAATTAAATATTACACCGTATTATTAATACCTTAAACTTTTCACAGCACATTCAGGTGAAGTAAATAAAATAATTTATTTAAATCCAAAGAAGAATAAAAGTCAGGGCATCACTCAAATACTAATAAAATCTTAAATTACTATACAAACAGAGCACATTGAAATAATAAAAAATATTGGAATAATAGAAATGTACACTTAATTAATTAAATCTTATTAATTCACTCGAAGTGTCCAGTTTTTTTAATATTTTATTGGGTCGCCCATTTACCGGCAAAGGCCTCCTCCATATGACGCCAGGTATGTCTGTCTGCGGCTAGCCTTGTCCAGGTCTTGCCGGCTGTCGCCTCGATGTCGTCTCGCCAGCGTCGCCGCGGTCTGCCAGGTGGACGGCGCGAGTCGTGAGGGTACCAGTGCAGCACCCTCTAACTCCAACGTCCGTACGACAAACTTCAGTCGACAAACTAGACTAGCAGCGTTTATGATATTGTCTTCTTACGGATTTCCACATTCCTTTGTTTGTCAATAAATTTTACTATAATAAATGTTAACTACTTGTAAAAAAAAGCATACCAAAATATAGATTTCTTGGACAAAATGTATTTTGAGGACAATGTAGAACAAACAACAATAGACGTTGCCAACTTCACTAATCCGATGCTCATTTGCTTATGATAAGCAACCTAAATGGTGTAGAGTAGGGCACAACAGAGAGTTTGGTGGGAAAAAGAGGCTTTGTTGGTACATAAAGTCCGATTTCATTAATCGTATTTTCCCTTTCAAACGGCTCAATAGGATTTTTATAGTTTTTATATCCCACCCTCAAATTAAACAAATTAAGAAAACTCAAATTAACAAAATATTTTAAATTAACGAAAAATATTTTAAATTAACGAACCCTGATTGCTTAAAACAATGATACTTATGTAAAATTGTAATTAGTGTAAGTTACCTATGCTGTATTTTTTCTTGGTACTTTTGAATTGTGAATACACAATTTTTGTTCGTGAAATTTGAAAGCTACCAACTCCAACCGCATTAAAAAAAAACTAGAGAACAGAAAATTAATTAATTACCCACTGTATTTTTGTTTACTAGAAGTCTGGTAGCCGAGCAAGAGAAATTTCCAGTAAATTTATTCTGCATTTCTCCCCAAATGGCGACAAAAAGGAAATGCCTTCATTTTCTTACAATTTAAACTTTCTTCTGGGCCAAGAAAGGAATTGATGTATTTTAAATTATGTGTTAAAATTACCCGCAATTTTGTTTCCATGTTAGATGATAATAGTATATTCAAAGGCCTAAGTAATTAAAGAAAAAGACTCGAAAACGTTATTGTTAAAAGTTTTAGAAATATAAATTGTTCAATGAATAAATTTGAGAAGTTACGAATCCGATGATGTGCGTATTTTTCAACATAGATTTAATTTTTACGCATCTGAACAAAATAAACGTAGGTTATAAAAATAAACTCAAAGATACGTAAACGCATAAAATCTCCAAAAATATGTATTTTACGATATGATTAAACGTAAAGCCTTTAATGCCTTGGAAACGAATACATTTTTGTTACTTAACAACGTGACAAACAAAATGAATACGTTTTTATGAATAAAACGGGATAATAAAATAAAAAGCCTTTCAGGTGTACCTCGTGAATACGTAAACAACGCAAGGGTTCCTTCAAGCATGTTCGGAATGACCTCAAAAGTTTATAATAAGCTTCCTGCTTCAATCAGAACAATTGAAAATATTAACGTATTTAAAATTAAACTAAAGGACTTTCTGATTGATAAAATGTATACCTGTTAATATTGATTTTTTTAGTTTAAGAATGTACTAATATTTAATGTTAATAACTTTGTATACTTATAATTGTACTTTATTCGTTAATTTTAAGATTTAACATTTGTACGCCTAACGGGAGAGCACAAAGGGACAAATTATATAATATTTCATGTTAAATCTTTATACCTATGTCTCAACAAATAAAAGTTTTGAATTTTGAAGTTTGAAGTTTATTTTACATTGTATTATTTTCAAGGTTTATTAATTACGCAGAAAACCAAGAAAGTTTGTTAATAGTTTTTCGCAGCGAACCCTAGAACGGGCAAAAATATCGTGCGAAACCAATATTGTTCAGTTTCCAACTACTTAGTTGTTCTTCTCGCTGGGTTGAGGTAAGACACGACCAAATTGGAAAAATTTCTCAACCGATGACCCTCAACCCAAACCATTTCGCCCCCTTATAAAATGCGCCTCTTTTACAAATATCGCTACGGGTTCCGTACTTACAAACGGAACTTAGCTTGGATTTATTTAGCATTATCTTAAATTGATTCGAAAGCTGGCTTTTACGCTATTTGTGGGCAATGATGAAGGAAATTGGAGTTCGCGCCAAATTTGTTTGCAGTCTTTTTCTTACACGTCTTAATCTTCAAGCAGCTAGAAATCTTCACTGTGTATTAATATTTACTTCAAAACGAGTAAGGTATTTCCTATTCTTACATTATACAGGATCTGGACTTGTTTAGTGAAAGTAATAAATATTATTTAAAAAAGACGGCATTATTAGACCCACCAGTAGTGGGTGCAACCATACACCGCATGGCATTCTTCTAGAGCTGATGGAGCTATTCCATCCAGTAAAACTGGTTTCGGCTCCAGGAGAAGTTGCGAGGTGGCGAAGTGGGTCCTTGCCATGCGGACGTAGATATATCGAAAATGATAGGGATGGCTGAGGTGGTGTTGAAGGTAGACGTAAAAATGCATTCTCCATAGACAGGAGTGCCCTGCTGACATAAATAAGAGAAACAACCCTTGATATCTGTAATAACATATAGTGCCCCATCTAAATTACCTTGTTAAGAAGTAGTGTTGTAGAATTTGCGGTCGGCTGCCAGCAGGGGTACCCACTCGGGCCCGCAATATTTAGCCTCGCTATTCATAAGATCATTATATCTCTCAAATCAAAATTAAATATTTGGTACCAAGATGGCAGCACCGCGACCCAAATACAATATTAAAAGACGTTAATTCAAACATTCTCATCTAAGGCTGGAATTAATCTTTTCGAAGTTATAAACTCTACATTTTACACTATGATTGAGATACCACCAAAATCAGATATTTTCAACAAAGTGGTCCCAACAACGAACTAAATTTAAATCGTTGGGCCCTAATATCATATAATTTATAATATAATTTTTGACAAAATATACCTCAGCCTGCTAGGGTCCCCAGTTCTTGAAGAAGCCATGTCTCACTTTTTAAATGATCAAATTTCGAAATTCGATGACGCAATCCACAAGTTTTCATTTCATATATTGGTAAAATAAAGAAAAATCTATTGAGATGTCTTTACATGGTTATTTTATTACAAAACGCATTACAATATATTTTTTATTCATTAGTTTTAGATTTATTTCGAAAAAAAAAACAATTTGTAAGGATACGGGCTGAAGAGTTACGAGTATATATAGGTAATCTCTTGCCTAGCAATCAATAAAACATTTGATATACAATGCTCGCTGGTCACTCCATTTTTTTCTTATTACAAGCAAAATTTTGTAACAGGCAAAGGTACGAATGCCATTACGCCCAAAAGGATTTTGTTTAAAAATCCAAGATAACAAAAAACATTTATGTACTCGTATGTAAAAATCATAATTTTGGGAAAGGGTAAAATACAAATTATACTTTTACATAATTTCATTTAGTTCGTTGATTTTAGCTATTAAAATTAGCGGGTAAATAGTTTTAAATTATGTGGATTACACATTTAGAGAAAATCTTATCCGAGATGGCATTTTTAAATCTTTCAATTTTGTTTATTCGTCCCAAATTTTACGTACATACTCCAAATCCCAAACAAGGATCACTACTTTTGAATATCGATATCTTAATCAAAATTCTAAACTATCTATTCACAGATAAAGCATAGCTCCAGGCTTCGCTTTCAGAGGTATTGTATAACAAAGTTATTCACCCAGCAATGGCTGATATCGTGATCTCGTGCTGTGGGAAACACAAACTGCCATGGTCACGGGCCTGCCCGAGTGAAACCCCACACCAAAATTTAATGGCAGGACGAGCTACTCTACAAAATTAAACAAAAGAACTTTTAGACACCAACCGTTACGACATAGTGCGATTTCGTCTCCTTGTCGTTTCGGATCAATGATCAATTGATCAAGTAATGTACCGACATTTTCTGAAGGAAGAGCGCCTCACGTTCACGTTCCGAAACGACAAGGAGAAGAAGTTGCACGATGTCATTACGGTTAGTATCTAAAAGTTATTTTGTTTAATTTTGCAGAGTATGATCACCTATCATTTGGTACGACCAGGCTTACGCTAGGCACGACACTAACTCAGCCATATCGTTGCCCCTAAGAAGCTGATGTGGACCGTTCTGGCCTCCACGGTCTATCGTGTCAACACAGTGCCGGCCGCCTATCTCGCCATGCTGCCTGAAGGACATCATCTGAAGCGCCGTCGACATAACGTCGGCCCTTGAACCAATAGGGATCATTCGAGACGTTGAAAAGCATGGGCGGCCGCTAGTGTGGGACACAACATGCGTGGACACGCTGGGGCGGCTTCTTATGTCCAACAAAGCTTTAGGGCCGCAGCTGGTGCGGCGGCGGTCACTACCGCAATCAACGGGCAATCAATCAGGTGTCCTGTAAAAGTGCCGTTTGGGGTTGAGACGCTGCTGGGTCCGTGGGGTCCGGAGGCACGGCAACTGTTTAAAGAACTTTCGATAGTGGATGTCTCGGGTGATCGGAGGGCTGTCGCTTTCCTTGGCCAGAAGATCAGTCTGGCAAATCAAAAAGGTAACGTTGCCAGTATTCTGAGCCCCCTTAGTACTGAGGTGCAGCGACTTGGACCGAGTTTTTCATTTATTGTGTTGTAGTAGGCGTTAAGTTTCTTTAATCATTTTTATTGTTATATTATGCAGATTGTATAAGTTTTCAATGTCAGGTAATTTTAATTTGGAGAAAAGTTTAGTTTTTATTGCTATTTACCCATTAGATAAATATTTAGTAAAATAAGTTAATGCCTACAAACTGGATTTAAATAGGCAGAGAAATAAATAAAACTACATTCTCTCCATCAAACTAAACAACTTTCCAAAAGAATCAAAGTTTTATTTGTTTAGTTAGCAAACAAAATTTCAAACTTGTAAAAAAGTATCATAAAATATATATATATATATTATAGTGGTAAAAAATAATATTTTTAGTCTATATTTTAATGGTTTGGTTCATTAAACCTGACTATCCTTTCCGGCTCGATAATTTAATTTTAAGTACTAAAACAATGGCTCGTTCACCAATTTAACCCTAAGGGAAGAAATAAAACTCCTTGGAAAATAAAAACACACCTACAAAGCGAATGCCTTTTTATTGAATGTTCGAATCATTCTTGAAAAAGATTTTTCTTTCCGAAAAATCGCTACGCAATGTTGTAAAAAAAGTATTATTGCCGTTGAACGTTTTTAGGATTCCGTACAAGAATGGTGCCAAACGGAACCATATTACTAAGCCTCTAGGCAAAAAATATGAGGTCCAAGGGGGGTCCACATACAAAAAACCTCGAAAAAGTTGCGGTTTTGTAATGTTATTATGTGAACTCCTCCTTATCTCTGAAACAAAGTGATCGAAAAGTAGGAAAAACACATGGTAATAGGTGATTATTACGTATTGATTACAGATAAAGTTCCGTACTCAGCGGGAGCCGCCGATTGTTTGTCAGGCGCTATCATTTTAGCGACTTGTTTAAGACGATACGTAAAAGTTTTAGCATCCCTGTAACTCCATAATATGGAGTCCATATGCGAAAAAACCCTCAGTGCAAGTGGGACGGATTCGTGGAAAAGTAGCAAAAAGTCGGTTTTTTATTAATATAAAATGTACTAAGCTGTTTTATCAAAAATTAACAAGGAGACTTAACTAATACATTATAATCCACATTTTGAATGCAATTACAAAATGAAATTAGTTAGGGTTTCAGAATTACAGAAAAAAAAAAACAATTTAGAGGCCTTTTCGGAATTAAATTCTATACAGAAAATGTCATCCAATCGCGTTTTCCTTCAGTGAGAATCTTAATCAAATACTCAATAAACATTTACCCAAAAATGAAATACGTAGATGACGTTACAGTGGAGTAAATGGATTCTAAAAAACCCCTTTTTTTGGCATCGCCTTAATGTTAAGTTATACTATTATTATGTATTTTTGCTTTCATGACGTTAGTCTTGAGGATATTATAAGTAAATCCTTCAGCTGTTTCCTACCTGGAGTAGCACGAACTTAGTGTGTTTGAAATTTTTTTTTTGTTTTTCAGGACACCTGTGGCTGGAATGAATAATGTTGTACATTTTAACAATCAGCCCATGATTTCATTTTATTTGATACACGCACGATAGGTTTCAAAAGAAAAAAAAACATATAACAAAATGATGACGTCATAAAAAACAAACAGAGCAAATTAAAGGTAAACACCCGGTAATATAATGTCTTAAATCTTAATTTTAGGGTTCCGTAGTAACTAAAAGGTACAAAAGGAACCTTTATGATAAGACTCTGTTGTCCGTCCGTATGTCTCAGCCTCATGCTCAGCCTCATAACTTTAACACCGTTTAGCAGCCGAATTTTGATATACCCGCCCTTTTCTAATTAATCGAAACAGAACACTTATATTCAAAATTCACTCAAAAGTTCCTCAACAAAACCTTATTACCTTTGTATTGTGTATGCTGCCATAGCAAAGTTTCCATTATTCTGTAAATTAGAATTTATTAGTTTTAAACTTTAAAATTCTTATTTACAGAAACCAATGGAACTTTTGCGATGGCAGTTTTCACAAAACATAGATAATAGGGTTTCGTTGAGGAACTATTGAATAAATTTTGAATATAAATGTTCTGTTTCTATTAGTTGGAAAAAGGCGGGTTTTTCACAATCCGACTGCTAAACCACTCTTAAGGATTAAGGCGATATGCGAAAAAAATGCGGGTGTTTCTTTTGTGTATATTTCATGAAACATACGGAAAATTAAAAAAAAAAACTGGTATATGCATTTTGACTATATAATGTTTGCATGTTTGGATAAATTTTCCTCGATAGAAATAATTGTTGAAATGAGGTCTTCAAACACACTTTTTCTCCTCGTTTGACGAATAGGAACCATATACAGAACTCAAACATATTTTATTGGGTGTGTTGCAACAATATCTAGAGATTTGATATTTTAATAAAAAACCCAATCAACCAACAAACCAAACCAACTTTTTCCCTTTTGCCCTGAATCCGCCCCTCTCGTACTGCGTGATTTTTTGCTTGAGACTTTTCTTAAGACTTGAAATTTTGCACAAAAATAGCATTAATTTATCAATATGAAAAAAAATCAAAAAATTTGAAACTGAAAAAAATATTTCCAAAAAAAAAGAAAAAGAAATAAAATATCCTAAAAATACAATATGGGTATGAAATTGTAGACATTAAAGAGTTGATTGTAAAAATATATAATTTAACTATATTTACTGGCACTATTTTCGAGAAATCTTTGAAAAACCACAAAAAAATTATATCCAAAACCGGAGGACCAAAAAATCGAAAAATATTACAATTATTGCTCATAACTGGCCAATTACAGGAAAACTATAGTGATTAAACAAAAATGAACACAAATAAGAAAAATAAAAAAAGTAAAATAGGTAAATAATAAAAATATTTTATAGAAATACAAAATGTGTATCAAATTGTAGGTACTAAATAGCTGATGGTATAAATATATAGTTTGGCTATATTTATTGGCATATCTCTCCAAAACTGGTAGACCGAAAAATAAGAAAAAAATTATGGTAATACTCGTATTTGCTTATGCAAAGATTACAGGGAAAATATATCTCGAAAATATATGAGCAACTCTCATGGTCAGACTGCAGAAATATCTTGAGAATTTTACCTACAAAGGTAAGTCTTTAATTAAGTGTAATATATGAAATATTGTATTTATCTGGGAGCACGGTAGTGTCCTCGCCAAGATGAGCAAACCAAAGGAAGCAGGTCACTACGTACCTTTTCTTGAAGCGTTTCGTTGTATTTTCTGATAATATTTTCTTAAATAGCGCGCATCAAATAAGTTGAGAACGGCGGAGGAGTATTGGGCGGGGTAGTCATTTTTGCAATCCTCAAGATGTAGTTGTACTATCATGTAGGTTTATATACTGCACATGAACTCAACATTTAAATTATTGTTTTTCTTTGATTCTTAGCATTTTCTGCTTAGTTTTGGGTCTGGCGTGGACGTCTTTGGTATTGCCTAAGCTTAGGGAAGTTACAAATCCAGTTCTCGGAAGGCCAATCACAGATATTGAAACTTCTCGGGTGGTCTGTATTACGTTGATTGGTAAGCTCAACGATATTTTGGTAAATTAAGGAAACAGTATGTTTGTTGAATAAAATCAGCCATAACGATTTCTCGGAAATAACACATAACATAGGTAGTGTTGTTGTTTACTGATTTAGAAAACTTTCATATTTTGAATACTTCTTTGTGGATAAATACATCACAAATCACTTACCTTATATTTTAATATTATATTTCAAAATGCTAAAATTTGGCCATAGAACAAATCTATTAAAAAATTAATAAAAACGCAGCGTATTATGTGAGAGATACAAACGTAAATTATTTAAGTGGATACTTCTTATACGCTTTTTCAGGGTTCCGTACCCAAAGGGTAACCAACGGGACGCTATAACTAAGACTCCGCTGTCCGTCCGTCTGTCCGTCTGTCACCAGGCTGTATCTCATGAACCGTGATAGTTAGACAGTTGAAATTTTCACAGATGATGTATTTCTGTTGCCGCTATAACAACAAACACTAAAAAACAGAATAAAATAAATATTTAAGGGGCTCCCATATACAACAGACATGTTTTTTTGCCGTTCGTGCGCGAGTCTGAGTCACACTTGGCCAGTTTTTACTTTATCACAGAAGGTGTCAATGGTTGGCATAGAAATTATAATAATAATATGGAAGCGAATTGGCTTCGGGGCCAATAAAAATAAATCTAGTAGTCTATAACCAGAAATAGAATCCTTCGTTTAAAAAGTTTTGAACATGCCCTTTATACGAGATACAAACATAGAAGTATCTACTTCAAAAATTGGCTTGCCTATACTACATTTACAGTAAATATTTAAACTTTGTAGGGTAAAGAAATCAAATTTTGCAACTGAGTGGTTGTGCTTCTATGGGAAAGTTGTTTTGTATAATCAGTAGAGTATGTGATTTAATTTAAAGATACCTTTCAATTCACACCCGGTGTGTAAAAGTATGTTATTTTTTATTTCATACTTAAGTATAACGGTTTACTTGTAGAAGGCAGTGTAAGAAAAAAATAAAGAAGACCTGAAAATGACCTCACGATAAAGTGTTTTGAACACAATTTTTTATGGTTACGGCTCCAATAACGTTCATTGTGTTTTTGTGTCGACCAATCACGGCTGACCTAGGGCTGTATGACTACAGTACGAACCAATCATGAGCCATTTGCCCTTTTCAGTCTCTGATACCATTTTCGAATGACACTTTGTTAGAAATTAGTATTCTATACTTTGTTTCATTGGTCGGTGAAAGGTGTTTCAGTAAAGTCCAGTAGTAAATACTCCAGTAGTTTTAACCTGGATGGCTTAGTAGTAGAGCAATCACCCGGTGAGCGACAGATCCCGGCTATTTACTATGCGTTCCTATCTCACAATGACATATCTTAATTTTAAATGTTCTACTTATATCCGAGGTACCTGTTTATCTTTTTGCCTTTTTTTCAAAACTTGGCTGACACACCGCCGTGTGTAAAAATTTGGTAATTCAATACAAAAACATTTCAATATGAGATTATAAAGGCCATAACAATTTATACGTTTACTCTAAGTATGACAAATTATAAAAATACAAATACATAGTTGAGAACAGTTAGTATGTACAAAATAACTAATCTAATGTTAACTTCAAACAAAAACAGACATGTAAATTTTGCACAACCAACTTAGTACACGTTACTAAGTGGAATGTCCATGCCCTCATACCAGAATCCCCCGTTTCATGGGATGCACAAATGATTTTTTGCTCAGGCGCCCGCCCGTTCTTCCATACTTACATAAAATAATTTTTTACAAGGTAAAATATATTATAAAACAGGCGTTGATTGTGGTGACAAGATTAGATATTTATTTAAATAGTTAAATAGATACATTTAATTTCAGTAAAATAAATGATAAATTACAGTTTCTACTACGAAATAAATTGAACTTCCTTATCAACGGTACGCGAAGAAAACTTTTAAATTGAAAACGAAAAAAGAAATGTATTTCCCATAAACAGTTTACTTTTGAAACAGTATTCAGTGGCTCCCAGACTAGAACATGGAGAGTCTGTACCATGGCTGCCGGTAAACAGATTACAATATGAATGACAGACAGTTCGTCTTGGTGGCTAACAAAGTGGCACTAAAAAGTTTACAAATTAAAACTAAAATTTAAATTACAGCTAAAGTTACAATCAAAGATTGGGAGAACAATAATAATAATAATAAGGCGTAGGGATGTGACGACCCCATCGCCCTCTGGTATGTCCGGTACGTCCAGTGCAATCAGTCACCGCAGGGCGGCTTGTGGCGAGCCGATGGTGAGTGGCGACTCCACGGACCCTACCTCCAGGGGACATTATCACACATGCGCTTACACACACACATACACACAGAAACACACCCCCTACCTCTGCGCTTGCCTTAACCAGCCGGCCAGAGTGGAGATGCAAGAGCGGAACCTATGCTCCAGGTTGGAAGTGTAAAATGTCATAACGCCGGGGGCACTTGACTGTTAGAAGGATCTTGCGCCCCGCAGACTCACCTCTCGACAACCTTAGCTGCTTACATAGTGTTGCCCCCTGGCCGCCCCGTGGTGGCTTGATAGGGGGCCCACAACGGCTATCCTGGTGGATAGTTATTAAGCAGCAAGTCACCATCTGCCATATTTAAATTTGTGAGAGATTTTCGAGGCAGATGTCCGTTATCTCACTCCATAGCCCTGTTATCCGGCCCATTTAGCATCCCATCCTCATAGCCCACTCCAAGTCGCTTCCTTCCTGGCAATAGTTCGGCAACTGTGGGGGACTGTCCGTCAGTGTATCACAATGATACATTGAGGGAGAGGCCTCCATGGATGCAGCCATCTCACATCTAGATTAAATGGTACCAAAGGCCTCTTCAATGTTGGCTTCGGCCCCATGAATGCCTTTCAAATGACCGGGTCCCTATGGGCCCGTGACTGAAAAGTGTACCTACATAATAATAATAAAATTTAAAATAATAAAATTATGATACTAATAAATTTAAAATAAAAGTCTAAATAAATAATATAAAGGGATACATAATTATGTATTCAAAATAACTCATAAAATGTATTGATAGTTATATTTAATATATATTGTAGCATTCGCTACAAGTATTCAACCTTTTTATATATTTTTAGTCTTTCTTTATCGTTGGCTGCTTTTCTGAATTTTCGAATTCAAATAGTTAGAATGATCTTGTCAGATTTTTTTTGTTATTTTTCTCATATCAAAGAAGATCGTGACAGAGGAAGGAAATTTGCCACAAGAAATTTAAAATATCAAATTTTAAAACTATATCTTATCTATAACTTATATAGAAACAGAGCGCATTTGCCATGAGCATTGTTTAAGCCAGTTTTCCTGCATTTCCCGGTAAGTTTTGTGTAATTTTGGTTTCGTTCTCTGAAAATCCTTTTTGTCCCGTTTCCAATACGTTAATTTCCTTTCCCTCGTTTCATAAGCATGTCTTGACGCCGTTGTTTTATTTCTTTACAGCGACCCTTCGGGATTATTTTTTAAAGGGTTTCTGGGTCTCCCTAGTTTGATTATCCCATCCGCCATCTTGTACGGTTGTACCTAATGAGGCCTGATGTAAGGACCACGTCCCTGGTGAGCTAAAGCTTCCGATACAAAAATTGAAATCGCCAAGCTTCATCGACTGCTCCCGGGAACACCGGAAACTCCCAAAGTCACGAAGAGACCCTTACCAGGTTTTTAATATCTGTAGCTTAATATTCAGCATCGATTATTTTTATTCCTTAGTGTAAAGCTAGATAACGATTGCTCGTAACACCTTATTATTACGTTTTTCTTTCGGATCAAGAGTTATCAAAACTTCCGTGAAATCTTAGTTTAAAGGATCCTATAAACTAGTGTCGACAACCAAATTTAAAATCCATTATTTTATGAATAAATGCGTCGTTCAAGCTAAAAGGAAATTAAAATCTTAAATAAGTGGAATTTGGCATAATAATTTTTTTGATCTAAGAATTTCCTTTGTAGCGATTCTCTTCTGATATTATTGTTCTTTTGTACCATATTTTTCTTACCTCGGTTTTGTTGTTTTTGTGTATTTTAAGATAAAATTATACGGTTTATTCATCCAGGTTTACCTCTTTTTTTGGCTGTCACCAGGCTTGCCTGGTGGCAGTCCAAATTCAATTCGAAATTACGTTCGTAGTATGTGGTAGCAAAAAAAAAAAAAAAAATTTTTTTTTTTAAAAATAACGCTACATTCATGGCGCCCGAACAAAAGGTAAGTACGGTTTTCTGAATATTACTTGCTGTACTTTAACGTTTTTTTCTCAATTCGACGGTGGTGTCTACGCTTTCGTAGACTAATTTTCCAACCTACTAAATTTTGTTTGTTTTCAGGCAGCGTTTTCTCTTCTAAGGAACCCCAATACCAAGCTGTCGAAAGGAACCAAATTTTTCCACGAAGAATATTTTTTGTCTTTATGAGTACCCTTAATTTGTGAAATCTATGTTTTGCAAATTTTAATAAAGGAATAAAGTATTTACACACTTTTTGTGTATTACCTGTTTTATTTGTGTGTGTATATTATCCTATCCCTAACCTAATTTCCTTATGTATAGTTAGGTAGGACCTGCAGGTAAGTGCATTTCAATATTTAGTAGCCTATTACTTTCCATATCTATCATTAATAATTGTTACCTGTTCTAGTAAATAAATTACACTGAGTTTTCAAGTCAAATAAATTTATTGTAATTTATCCATAAATGTGGTAGTTACTAGTTAAACATATTTATTGTGTTTCTAGCATAATTGTTGATACCAGTAGATCCGGGTGGTTACTTTATTCGTTTCCTGTTGATCCCTAATCCAATATAGGCAATCTCATTTCGTTACAAAATTTTCACAATAATATTGAGATTGTCTCTTCCTTGCAAGAAATTTTGTCGCAAATCCTCGAATTAATCTTTTTGTTTTTACAGAACAAATGTTGAAATTTTTCCTGAAAAGATTTTACAATTTCTGAAATCTTTGTTTACATTTTCAGTCTTGTCAACTGTCAAAGTCGACATTTGAATATTTGTCTATTATTTTGAACTTTCTGGTTTACATTTTTTAACAAACTATTTTCGCTATATGGAGGTCAATTGAATAGCAAAACCTTTTTTTTTGCACATATCATTGCGGCTTCCGGTTTACACTATTTTTGATAAATTCTCCCTTTTTGTTAAATAATGTATCCTTTCGATTTTAATTTGTTGGCTCTTGGTTTGATGGTTGTTGATTTGTTGGTTATTTATTTTGTTGATTGTTAGTTTGTTGGTTGATGATTCGTTGGTAGTTAATTTGTTGGTTGTTGGTTTGTTGGTAGTTAACTTGTTGGTTGTTGATTTGTTGTTAGTTAATTTGTTGGTTTTTGGTTTGTTGGTTGTTGAGTTGTTGGTTTTTGGATTGCTGTTTTGTTGATTTGTTGGTTTTTAATTGGTTAGTTCTTGTTTTGTTCATTGTTGGTTTGGTAGTTGTTAGTTTGTTGGTTGTTGATTTGTTGATCGTTAATTTGTTGGTTGTTGATTTGTTGGTTGTTGAGTTGTTGGTTGTTGTTTGTTGGTTGTTAGTTTGTTGGTTATTGATTTGTTGGTCGTTAATTTGTTGTTTAGTGGTTTGTTAGTGTGTTGGTTTGTCCTTCTTCAGGCAGCAACGGAGCAACATTTCTACGTGATTGTTGCCTGAAGATAGTTTGTGGGTCAGAGAGCAATATAGGCTACTACCTTGTTTTTACTTAATCAAGTCCTTTTGTTTCAAGGCATTTTGATTAGTCTAGGTGTTTATCCGATTGTTTATCCTTCTGGAAGTTAATTTCCTTTAAGCTAGTTTAAATTTTTTTGTGTCGTTTGAGGATATTGTAGCATTCGCTACAAGTATTCAACCTTTTTATATATTTTTAGTCTTTCTTTATCGTTGGCTGCTTTTCTGAATTTTCGAATTCAAATAGTTAGAATGATCTTGTCAGATTTTTTTTGTTATTTTTCTCATATCAAAGAAGATCGTGACAGAGGAAGGAAATTTGCCACAAGAAATTTAAAATATCAAATTTTAAAACTATATCTTATCTATAACTTATATAGAAACAGAGCGCATTTGCCATGAGCATTGTTTAAGCCAGTTTTCCTGCATTTCCCGGTAAGTTTTGTGTAATTTTGGTTTCGTTCTCTGAAAATCCTTTTTGTCCCGTTTCCAATACGTTAATTTCCTTTCCCTCGTTTCATAAGCATGTCTTGACGCCGTTGTTTTATTTCTTTACAGCGACCCTTCGGGATTATTTTTTAAAGGGTTTCTGGGTCTCCCTAGTTTGATTATCCCATCCGCCATCTTGTACGGTTGTACCTAATGAGGCCTGATGTAAGGACCACGTCCCTGGTGAGCTAAAGCTTCCGATACAAAAATTGAAATCGCCAAGCTTCATCGACTGCTCCCGGGAACACCGGAAACTCCCAAAGTCACGAAGAGACCCTTACCAGGTTTTTAATATCTGTAGCTTAATATTCAGCATCGATTATTTTTATTCCTTAGTGTAAAGCTAGATAACGATTGCTCGTAACACCTTATTATTACGTTTTTCTTTCGGATCAAGAGTTATCAAAACTTCCGTGAAATCTTAGTTTAAAGGATCCTATAAACTAGTGTCGACAACCAAATTTAAAATCCATTATTTTATGAATAAATGCGTCGTTCAAGCTAAAAGGAAATTAAAATCTTAAATAAGTGGAATTTGGCATAATAATTTTTTTGATCTAAGAATTTCCTTTGTAGCGATTCTCTTCTGATATTATTGTTCTTTTGTACCATATTTTTCTTACCTCGGTTTTGTTGTTTTTGTGTATTTTAAGATAAAATTATACGGTTTATTCATCCAGGTTTACCTCTTTTTTTGGCTGTCACCAGGCTTGCCTGGTGGCAGTCCAAATTCAATTCGAAATTACGTTCGTAGTATGTGGTAGCAAAAAAAAAAAAAATAATTTTTTTTTTTTAAAAATAACGCTACAATATGTTATGTTAGTTTTTATATTATTTACATATACATTAGTTTTATTTGTTTATTATTTATTCATTATTTTAGTTTGTATATATGTATTAATTAGTGGGTATATGTATACTGTTTGTTGTCCATAAATCCCTAAAATATTTTCTGTTTTGTCATAATTGAGAGTTAGTAGCCATTTTTCATTCTTCTGTTTAGCGTCAGTTATAGAGGAGTGATTAATTTTGCATTCCTTGACCATATTATTATAAACACGAGGATAAAGATACGGAGCAAATCTTTGTGCAAAAGCAGTTTTTGGAATAGTGGTTGTGGTTCTGAATATTCTTCTTTTGAGCATTGTAGCAGGTGGTAGAGCTGATGCCGGGCTCGACTGTGGAGGTACCACCATCTTACTTGGAGACCCCTCGAAGTAATTCGGGGGAGAGTAAGAGTACAGCTCACAGACAAAAGAACCAGGAGGCCCACCATACCTGGGACCGATGGATGGCGGTATATCCATCCCTAATAGCCGGGCCTTATATGGAACAGACTGGTGACGCGCAGCGGTGTCACTGGTGCGAGGGTTCCGGCACCGCGCTCACGCCTGCCCAGCGTGTGTGAGTATGGGCAATTCTTCGAAAATGACCGCCGGGATTGGCATAGTCTAGGAAAGGCTTATGTCCAGCAGTGGACGAACTAGGCTGATGGATGGATGAAGCATTGTATCGTAATCAGGAGAATTCATTATTTTTCTGTGTTGAATTAGTGTAGCTCTAAGAATAAACAGCTTTCTTACCGTTAAGATACTGCATTCACTGTGAAAAGTCTCAGTATTTATGAGTTTGTTTAAAAACATTACTTTGATCCAATGGAAGTGTAAAAATAACAATGTTTAACAGAAAAACACCGATATCTACAACAATAAATACCGACTTGTATTTTAAGAAGAATAATAAGCAAAATAAACTAATCATATTATTAATAATCACTTTTATAGCTGTATGGAGTAAGTGATCAAGAAGATAACAACTTTTATTGTTTTATCTAGAGAGATAATTTATTAATTAAAAAATTAACGAGTGGAAATAAAACATGCCATAATATAACTTGCAGTGTTGGACAATGAATATGCGGCCGTAGCATGCTTTGTTGCGTGCCACTGGCATATCTGGCGGTACCACTTACGGTTTGTATGGAATCGCAAGCAATGTCCTTACTTAGTATTGTATGTTTGTTATTTTATTTATTTATTTATTCATTATAACAAAGCCCACAGCACAATTTACAATTGTAAGGCAGATAATCATTAGCTTAACCTAGGTCAATAACGTGTTTACATTATAAATCTTTACTTAAATATACTCAAATAACTAAGACATATTCAATTTTGAAATTGGGTAATATAGGTACAAACTACAAAAAAAAGTGAAAATTACAAAGCCAATCGATTTAAAAATATTTTCAATGCAAGTGCTCGTAAAGGCCCACTTTTTATGCATCAAAACCGAACAGAAAGTTGATTATTTTGCCGTAGGGCTTTATCATTATTTTTTTTAATTTATTTACAATAGTTGGCTAATCTGCAGCCTTTCCTGTGTACCATAAATGTTGTACTTTTTTTTCACTGTTTAACGTCTCTGGATACAGTCCTTTTGAGCCAATTTATAATTTAAAGTTCACAAGATTACATTTGTTTTATTGTCTCACACTATGCATTGAAAAACGTATGAATACATATAAACGTATGATACACGGGCGTAAGAGCAATACATTACTCGGTTACGTTTAAAACACGAGCGTAAATGTATTCCTTTTCGCCCCTTGTAGCATAAACTACTATAAAAGTTGATGCTCCTGTATTAGTCTCAGTATAAAACTACTGTTGAATGCTGCTGATGCATCCTCTCTTTATTTCAATTAGTTTTATTGATACAGGTATAGATATTTATAAGAGTAGTATTAACGATCAGTTAAGATTTTACTCAGCCAGTAGAGGTATATCTGCATGTAATTTAGTATCATTCAGAATTCATACAAAAAACAGCGACGTTCGCAATAAAAAATCATGTTTTCTTTTTGTTAAGTTTTTCTTGGCTTTATTGAATAGTTTACTTTTTTTATAATAAAAAAAAAATTGCGCCTAAAAGGATAAATAACATAACAAAATGGAATATTTTCATTCACCTATCGTAAGACAATATGCGATAGTTATACTTGGTAAGTTTTTTTTTAACTTTGGTTACGGTAAACCTAGATCGTGTTTTTTAAACTTAGCGTTTATTTATTTCAGCAAATTTCACGACATTTAGTGTAGCGTTGGGTCTAGCATGGACATCACCAATACTGCCCAAACTCAGGGATAAAAATAATCCTGTGCTAGGGATACCAATTACAGATAGAGAAACTTCTTGGATCGTTTCAACCCCATTCCTGAGTACCTTATTAGGTAAGTTAGTAAGAATAACAGTGAAGACTTAGAAAAAGAGTTTAGTAAAAGCTTCGTCTCAATCCACATACAGATTTCTAAATGAGATGTCATCGTTAAAATTCGTTTCCTGCCCCCCTATTCTGTATCTTTAGTTGCCAACTGCACGAGGTGCCTATCATCAAAAACATAGCTAAAAACTGAAATTTCAAAATTGCCTTTAGTGGGTATTGAACTATTAACAATCTGTGTCGTCACTTCAAGTGCGAAAATATCCTTAGGACATCGGAATTCGATAGTATATCTATGTTTTTGATGATAGACACCCAGTCCAGAAGGCAACTAGAGATACACAATAGGCCCGCTAGTGTACCAGTGTAATAAAATTACAGAATAATAGTGAAGACCTATAAAAAAGACAGTTCATTTAAACCTTCGTCTGAGTCGATATTCAGATTTCTAATGAGATGGCATCGTTGATATTGATTTTCCGATGTTCCAGTGTACAAGTGTAAGAAAATTACAGAATTACAGTGAACACATATAAAAAGACAGTTCATTAAAAGCTTCGTCTGAGTCCACATACAGATTTCTAAATGAGATGTCATCGTTAAAATTCGTTTCCCGGTGTACAAGTGTAAGAAAATTACAGAATTACAGTGAACACATATAAAAAGACAGTTCATTAAAAGCTTCGTCTGAGTCCACATACAGATTTCTAAATGAGATGTCATCGTTAAAATTCGTTTCTCGGTGTACAAGTGTAAGAAAATTACAGAATTACAGTGAACACATATAAAATGACAGTTCATTAAAAGCTTCGTCTGAGTCCACATACAGATTTCTAAATGAGATGTCATCGTTAAAATTCGTTTCCCGGTGTACAAGTGTAAGAAAATTACAGAATAACAGTGAAGACCTATAAAAAAGACAGTTCATTTAAACCTTCGTCTGAGTCGATATTCAGATTTCTAATGAGATGTCATCTTTGATATTCATTTTCCGGTGTACCAGTGTCATTTTCTTCAAGGAAATGTGAAAACGGGCAAGTGCGAGCTCGACTCGATAGTTCCATAGGACAAGAAATAGTAATTGAATTATAAAAATTATTATCTTCACGTAGATTGGGGTACTCGAGAACAATATTTTCTATTTATTGCAATACTTTTTCGGGCTGGACGTACTATGCGTAGCAAACACATTCATATTTATTAAGATGTAAGTTGACAAATGACGATTGACGAAATGGACAATCTTTTTTTTTCAGCTGGTTCTATTGCAGCTTTTCTTGTGAAACGGATCGGCCGAAAGAATTGCATCATAATAAGCAGCGTACCTCGAATATTATGCTACATACTAATGTTATGTGCTACGAATACATGGATGATTGTTTTCGCAAGGTTCTTGTCTGGTTGTGCAGATGGCTTTTCTTACGTTGGCATTCCTTCGTACGTTTCAGAAATATCAAGTGTAAGTAGTTTTTGATTTTATCAATTTGCTTATTGATACAATTCTTTCATTTAATTCAATTATTTACATAAAATAATTGGACTATTTAATAAACCGCAACTTAATATAAATAAAAATTCTAAAAAAAGTAAAACTTTGAAAATATGAACTTAAATATATAGGTAATTTAAACAAATCAAAATAATTATTTTAAGGGGCAGGTACGAACGGCCGGCCGTTTAGACATGCCATACAGATCTGACTTTTCTGAAACGTTCTGCGTTTTAATTTCATAATTATCGCTTATCCAAACCCATATTGTTTATACCGTCCATCATGATGTGTCACAATCCAAGGAATCGAAATGTATAATTTTTTTTTAGTGTGAGTGATACGCGCATGCAAAGGTGTGTAGAGTGCCGTCTCACTCTTTCCCGTAAATTTTGTCCCTTTGAATAATAGATTTTGACAGCTCGGAGTACACAGTTAAAAAAAACGTCGGTACGATACGGAGATTTTTACTGACGAAAGTTTTTTTTTTTTCAGGTAGATATGCGAGGTCGGCTGGGAACTCTAATGCAAATTTTTACAAACTTAGGTTTATTAGTGATATTCGCTGTCGGACCTTACCTGAGCTACATGGCCCTCAACCTTACGATCCTAATCATCTGTATTCTAGTTACTATACTCTTGATATTTATTCCTGACAGTCCTTACTCTTTGTTTTCTAGAGGTAAGCGAATAATCAATGGAAAATAATGTATAGCCTTAGATATTTAAGGGGGCTCCCATATACAACAGACAGCCTTGGATGTTTTTACCGTTTATGTTGAGATACACAGCGAGCCACAGGGTCTTCAGCTCGTACCTAGTCATATTTGTTTTGTTCATTCCAGGTAAAAAAAGTGAATGCAAGAAATTACTCTTAAAACTGCGTGGCACAAATGAAAAAGCAAATGAAGAATTGATGGATTTAATTCAGTTACATAGTGAAGATAATAAGATATCACTCAAAGAGGTTCTTAAGACAAGAGTAGTAATAAAATCATTGATTATTGTGTCCATTATGGGATTTTTATGTAATTGGATCGGCCATCTAGCAGTGCAGGTACGAGTATGTAGGTTCGATGTATTTTAAGGCGATATGCGAAAAAAATACGGGTGTTTTTTGTGTATTTCATGAAATACACGGAAAATTTTAATACATTTCTGGCATATGCATTTTGACTATATAATCTAGGGTTTTGAAATTGGAAAACATGGTTGGATAAATTTTCCTCGATAGAAATAATTGTTGAAATGAGGTCTTCAAACACACTTTTTCTCCTCGTTTGACGAATAGGAACCATATACGGAACTCAAACACATTTTATTAGGTGTGTTTCAACAATATCGAGAGACTTGATATTTGAAATTTTGCTAGCTATTTTGGTTTTTTTAATATAAATATATATATATTGCTACATAGAGCACTTATTTTATTTTATTTTTTGTTTAATTAAAACATTAAGTATATAAAAATTATTTTCGAAATATATTTCGGCCCACTTTGGGGCCGGCGTCAGTCGAATTGCCTGACGCCGGCCCCAAAGTGGGCCGAAATATATTTCGAAAATAATTTTTATATACTTAATGTTTTAATTAAACAAAAAATAAAATAAAATAAGTGCTCTATGTAGCAATATATATATATTTATTTCAAGTATATTCGCAAAAGCGACGACATCACAATATTTACAACATCATACGGAGGAATGATATGCACGGCTGAATCCAGAAATGCCGTAGTAGCGCTTCTCTGCGGAATTGTGAAGAAGTCCACTGCGGAGTCTGAGATCGGTTTTTTTAATAAAAATATAAAACCAACTTTTTTTCCTTTCGCCCTAAATCCGTCCCTCTCGCACTGAGCGTGTTTTCGTTTGGAGTGACAGTGACAAAAATAAAATTCGCATAGCCTCTAAAAGGTCGTCATTTGATTACATTCTCATTTCGGCACTACGGAAAAATGTATACTATGAGCTGCTATGAGCATAATATGTATCTACTATGAGTAGTACTAGCAGTGAAACAGTTGTTATATAGTCACTATTTAGCAAACCCTTTTGTTGCACTAGTTATGCAAAAACTTCATTCATACCTAGAACCTTGGGCAAATATAACGACGTATACGGTGAAGAAGCTGATATTTTCCATCTGTCACTTTTCAGCTATAAAAAGCTGTTAAATTTGGTAAGACAATCTTACAAATGAAATATTATTTTCAATGCATGTGCTCGTAAAGGCCCACTTTTTATGCATCAAAGCCGAACAGAAAGTCGATTATTTTGCCCTAGGGCTTTATTATTTTTTTTTTTTATTTGTTTGCAATGGTTGGCTAACCTGCAGCCTCTCCTGTGTACCATAGATGTTATACTTTTTTTCCACTGTTTAACGGCTCTGGATACAATCCTTTTGAGCCAATCATAATTGAAAGTTCACAAGATTATATTTGTTTTCATTTCCTCACACTATGCATTGAAAAACGTAGTATGATACACGGGCGTAAAAGCAATAAATTACTCGGTTACGTTTAAAACACTCACTACGCTCGTGTTTTAAATCGTCCTCGTAATTTATTCCTTTTCGCCCTAGTAGCATAAACTACTATTTTATTATTACTTGCAACATTGAAATTTTTAGGCTTTTTGGAATATTGTAAATTTTATTATTTATGTAAGTCAACAATATCATATGTATTTTACTATCAGTGGAAACTTTATTGGTCTCAATTATTTTCTTGTTTTTTAGTTGCTATAATTTGTTTTAAAACTGTTTGTTTCCCTAAGAATAAATAAATAAATAAATATACAATCACACGTGAGTGTTCAAGCCGTATGTAATAAAAATTTTGTATGTCAGCTCACGCGAGTTTTAATAACATTAACTAGTGCTATGAGTATGTTTATAAATGTTATAAATGTTTTTAAGATTAAATGGAATGGTCAGTACATACTTGGATAGGTGACCATTCGTGGCAATTTAAGAGCAGGCCTTCTCAATTTCAAGAGTTTTTGAATGATCATACCGAGTCTACCACATACCCAATCAATGTGACACTTATATATCTTTCTTCACACCTTTATCTTTAGTCTGTAAATAGGTTACCTAATTGAAAAACTTTCGCTCGATAGATTTAATTTTTGAAAAAAGTCTCTTTTGAAGTGTTTTTTTGAGTTTGCTTTTATTTCACTTGATCTTTATATCTCATATTTTACGTTCAATACGAGAATCTTGTTTACTACCATACATTAAAAAAAAATACTTTCAGACAATATTATTACTATAATTATATATATTAGTTTTAAGCCAAAGCACGTTCAAAACCCGCACACACTTATTGTCGTAATGACGCTGAACCTTACCACCTGTAACAGAAAGGTGTAACCATATTTGAAGAGCTTATTCAGTCAATGGTACAGAACAACTTTTACTATGGAACAAAACCTGTATATAGAAAAAAAAAATATTTTACTGTTTCATAGAAAAATGCAATGCCGCTCGGGCGAAATGTATGGAACGGCAGATTTTTTTTTCGAGATTTCAGGGTTGGCTCCATAGTAAAAGTTGTTCTATACCATTGACTGAATAAGCTCTTCAAATATGGTTACACCTTTCTGTTACACGTTGTATAATACCAGCGTTCGCGTACGAATCCTCAGTCGGTGTTGCCATATGTACGGATTTGTCCGTATTTATACGGATTTTCATGAAGGCGTCGGAAATAAAATTATGCAGTTCTCATACTAATACGGATTTTCATGCATCAAGACTTATAATAAGTATTACGGATTTTTGTAGAAAGATTGGCATTGATCCAACTAGATCTGGCAACACTGCCTCAGTACAGCCCCGTGTAACTAATAAGTAGGACTTAAGGTTAAACGTCAGTCGCTTAGTGCAAAGTGCATAACATAACTTTGTTTTTCTTGTTAAAAAATTCAAAGCTGAAAAGCACTTTGATCTGTGCATTTGACGCCACCGTCAAATGGCACAGATAATGGAAGAATAATATACTAGATATATCTTATATGTCATAAAAAAAAATATCCAGAACAATTTTTATATTTCGTTTTTATTGTAATTTTCGTAAAGGGATTTCAGTTAAAGCATATTTTCTAATGAAAATACTTACAATAGAACCTTTGTATTAAAAACTATGTTCAAATATGATAATTTGTCGTTTCAGGAATATTTGCAAACTATTCTGGCCAGCACAGGATCTAATCTCCAACCAGAATTATCATCAGTTATAGTAGGCATCATTCAGTTCATCTCGGGCATGTTCGCAGCCTTTATTACGGATAAGTTTAACAGAAAGCCCATTATTTTTGTCTCGCTATGTACAATAGCTACAGGCATGGTAAGTTTTCCTAGTTTCGTCTGTAAATTCTGGCATACCTTGAAAATTATCAAGATGATGCACTCCTTAGCATTATCAATCATAATTTATTTGAGAAAACGATATTTCCGACATGTATGACTTCTGTTATAAATTGCATGATTATCATGATACGGGCAAAGATTTAAATATTTGGGTACGGGGGTATTGGTGCAGACCAAATTAGCCATAGAAAATTTGAATATTTTAAAATGCTGCCGAGTACTCGCATAGTTTTGAAAATTATGTAGTGTGCTGCAGCGGTAAAGGCTGATGTTAGCTATGTGTTGGGGATCTACTATCGTGGTAAGAATTAAAACAATTAAATTAGGGCTGAGGGCGAACTCCTGTGCATGCGTGAATAAATGCGAGCTGTGAGACATGCGCTGCTGCGAAATCTATCAGAGGACTGACCAATCTGACCGCAGATCATGACAGATCATATATACTGACTACGAGCGACTGACCTATATGTGCAAATTGACACACACACACACACACAGGAGCGTACGCAGCGTGCGTATATTTGCTGATGAAGATAAAGCTATTAGTTTTACATTTTTCACAATAGATGGAACTACCAGGTACGCGCGGGGCTCGCGTCTTCTACAGCTGATTTACACGATGCCAGTCGCCGGCACAAGCAGCATAGTAAAAACAGAATAACTCTCGCGCCGCGTGAGATTTAAATACCTACTGTTGCAGGGTTGTCATTGTCTTTTTGTTTTAGAGCTAAGTTTCATTTCGTTTTATAGCTATACGTATCTATGCATGATATTAATTAATTAATCGTTTCTTTAGTTTCCTTTCAAAGAATCAATATCCGCTGCCCATTCCTAAAGACCCGGGGCTCTACCGCCTAATTCTCATTTGTATCAACTTCAAGCAAATGCATGCGAAATTCAACGCGTGCAAAAGAGATGGCATGTTAGGCGGGCGTCGTCGCACGCACGCAAATTTCAATCTCAAGTTGATGTTGATGAAAATGAGAATTACGCGGTAGACCTAGGTCACAATATAATTCCCAAAAAAATCTCAGCTTTACATTCAAACAAACTCCAAATAATTAAAATAAGTACGAGTACTTAAATTAACAATGAGCATATGGCGTCAGCTCAGATCTCAACTGCGGAACGCGGCGCCAGGCGGCAGGCGGCGGGCGTCCCCGACTCACAGCCCACAGGCAGACTCGCTCCGATCTTCCCGACTTAGCAAGTGACCAAGTGTCGTTTGCGTGCTGTGTTTCGTGCGTACGAGTACTAGCCGCGCTCGGTACATTTCTTTGCAGAAGTGGGTAATAACTCTTTTTCGGCAGAACGGAACGAAACCCGCACCTGGAATTCTGTACCTGGTTTGGTAACTATTGATTTTAAAGAACTGACTTTTTAATCACCCTTCGATTGCTACATACCGTGTGATGAACCGTTCTTAATATCAGCTTGTTTTTGGTACTACACACAAATAATAAACATAATATCAACAAATAATCTTTCCTTCATACTTTGTCCAGGCTTAGGTATGGCTGCATTATTATCATTCACTCATTCGGTCGGTCAGTCGGGTCACAGAAACGAACAGATACGCAAACATTAGTCCGTCACCGGTTCCGCCACGTCAATAGTTTTCATGCAACGCAGTCATCGGTTCCACGTTATTTCAAAAATCAAGTGTTCCAATAACTAATGACGATACGGAACGCTCACTTCTATTTCCTTGAAGATAGCCTACTATTCTGTTTTTACTATGCAAGCAGGCGCTGAAAACTGCTAACATGCAAAATAGCGGGTTCTTTTCCGGTCCGCGCTGGACTGGCACGAAAAAGTGTTTACATGGAGCTAGTATCGTGCCAGCGCTCAGCAAACCTTAAGAACCCGGTCCGCGACGACAACAGTTTCGATGCAAAGCATTTCGTTAAACATTTTTCTGGCTTTAATCGCCATGTTTTTGGAAAAACCAAGGACATACACCACTTCATGTTGGCCGTTTAAATGAATGCCTAAAATTATTTGATTGAATTGTTTCTCTTTTTCAAATTATTTTGGTACTTACGAGCCCGTTCCGAATAATTCTTCATAATGTCTAAGTACCAAAATAATTCGCAAATGAGAAATAATTCAATCAAATAAATTTTAGGACTTCATTTAGACGGCCAATATGAATTGGTGTATGTCCCTGGTTTTAAAAAAAACATCACGGTAATGATGAGAAAAATATTTAAAAAATACTTCGCATCAAACGGACGAAAAATACGGAGCGGGTTCTTAAGGCTTTATTCTGTTGAGGCCAAAGAAACGCTTTATTCGCAGGTTCCGGTTCTAGATAGACCCTTAAAAATTATTGTATTTTCAGGTTGGTTTAGGAGCATACTTCTGGCGATACGATGCTGGATATGAAATGTCTAGTTTTCTCAACGTTTTGCCATTAATTTCAATGATTTTGGTCTTCATAGGCTACAATGGAGGTAAATTTAATAAGCAACAACTACACACACAATTTCAAGACAAATCAGGATTGTAAAGTTCGAAGTCTTATTATAAAATAGCTAACCAACTATTTTTACCCAAAATATATTAAAAGTAATGTCAAATGGATTTGTAAGTTTTATGATTATATTATTCTATGTAGATGTCAGTTGCGAGTAGGACTCATGAACCCTAAGGGATCCGTACATTTTATTAAATAAGTTTGTAGACTTATCTATTTATTTCACAACAAATCAAATACATAACAATAAAAAATAATAAAATTAAAACTAAATAATATTTAAAATTAAACTAAATAAAAAATTCCATCAAGGTCGCTGCCGTCGTGCGGGAGAGTACCTAGCAGGCTGGCAGCGTTACCTCGTTGTATGGCCAGACTGATTCTCTGGCCGAGGTAAGCCCCAGCCCGAGGGTCCCCGGAGGCATCGACCAGGCGTTTTGATAAATCTTTATATAAAGAATGTGCACTCGGTCCCCACGGTCCGAGTGTCTCAACGCCGAAGGGCGCAAACATATAGTCCGTACTCAGGGCTACATATCTGCGCCGCTTCTTTTTTTCAGCTCCTTCCGCCGCGGCGCCCGCCTTGGAGCAGGTCATTGGTAAGTAGGATGAGGCTAGTGTATCAACACAAGTCGCATCCCACACCAAAGACCTGCCACATTTCCACGGCATCAATGTCATTCCGTCGGGCCTCTTCCCGTCGTCCCGAGAGAGCCCGTACGGTTTTGTAGTAGCTGGGACGCCACAGCTGGCAAGGGCCCGGCGGATGATGTCGTTCAGATTAGCGTGACGCGCGAGAGTTTGTAGACTTGAATAATTTAACCAAGACTACAAACTTAATAATTATTACATACAAAATTTACAAAACAAACTGCCAAATTTAATTAGTCATGTATTATTACACATAAAATGAAACTTTTCAGTGGACTAAGAATTTTATATGGATTGACAAGAAGGAAAACAGGTACCTTATTTAATGGACGAACATACAAAAACCTATACATTTTTAAACAATTTCAGAAATATTTTACATAATAATGTTTAATGGTTTTTATATGTATCACATATATTATAATGTTTGACGCTACAAAATCAATTATTTTAGTCGCACTCCACACCAATTGTAGCAAGTGCATTTCGGTATGAAAGGTTGTCTGGAACAGTTCTCTTTTTATAATATAAGACCGCCAAGTGTACCCTGCTTTTACTTATGAAATTTTCTCTTCACTTTGTTTTTAGGGTTCCGTAGTACCTAAACAAAAGTAGTACAAAAGGAACCTTTCCGGTGAGACTCCGTTGTCCGACCGTCCGTCCATCCGTATGTCCCAGCCTGATATTTTTTTAGATAAAGACCTAGAGTATTGGCACAAAAATAGCATTAACACGGTCTAAAAACAAATTTTAAAAAAAGAATTGTTCAAAATATTTCCAATATAAAAGAAATGAAAAATCCTAAAAATACGACATGGGTATCAAATTGTAGATATTAAAAAGTTAATTCTAAAAATAATTACTTTAACTATATTTACGGGCACCGATTTCGAGAAATCTTTGAAAAACTACAAAAAAATGTCGGTCCTTACGTCCTCCTTATTTCAGGAACTAGTGAACTGAAAATATGAAAAAAAAAAACGATTATAGGTTACAACTGCCCAATTGTAGGAAAATTATAGCGATTAAAAAAATACATAAATGAGAAATATAAAAAAAGTAAAATAAATAAAATAAATATTTTATAAACAAATTATATGTGTCAAATTGTAGGTATTAAATTGATGTGATGATTGTAAATATTTATAGTTTGACAATATTTACTTGCATCTATTTTAAAAAATGCTCGAAAAACCACAAAAACGTTTTATTATCTCCAAAGCTGGTGAAACGAAAAATAAGAAAAAAATCATGGTAATATGTGCTCACGTAAAGATTACAGGAAAAATATAGCAGTTGAAAAATTCACGAATATCAAAATGACAAAATTTTATTTGTCATCTACGATACGGATATACCAATCGATATACCAATTTTTTTTTTCACCAAAAGTGGTTAGTATGGACGAGTTCTATCGCCCGTTTCCGGTTTCCGCAACTTTATCTTTTCCTGTATAGATCCGACTTCAAAGTAATCGCCAAAAGGCATGCGAATCTGACACACACTTGACCAGTTTTTTGTTTTGCAGTAAAGAATATTGTATTGTGTTTTTCTTTCAACTACATTATTATATAATATTACATTGTTTTCTATAATTTTCAGGCGTAGGTTGCGTTATTATTAACTTCGCAGCAGAGATGTTCGACGGGTCAACAAGAGGAATCGGTATAGGGAGCGCTATTCTTTCTTCTTCCGCCGCTGCTTTCACTATCACCTGGTTCATGTATCCATTGATTCATTCCATTGGTGCTTCCTGGACTTTTTGTTTGTATGGATGCGTTGGTGTGCTGCTGGCTTTGTTCATCGCGTTCGCTGTGCCGGAGACCAAAGGGAGGAGTTTCAATGAAATTCAAGTGGCTTTGGGCAGGAAAATTCTGGAAACTGTGGATGATGTAGAACATAGTAAAAGAAATAAATATGTTTTCAAGTAACTCATTTAGTTGGTCATCATCATTTTATCATTTATTTTATTGCAATAAATCACAGGTTGTAAATATCTTAAATAATACTAAATAATAAAATATTTGTAAGTACAAGTAAGTTGTGCCAGTGTGATTTTACCAACTGTTGTAGCAATTATTAACGAAATAACATTGTAGTATAATTAGATTTTAACAACAAAATTAATAATTGGTGTTCTTATTATTTTTGTATGTCTATACTAAACACTGCTCAATGTATGTATTTATTGTATACTGATGCACGTCTTTGTTTACTATAAAGAATATTTAACAATATTAAATTTTATCATAAAAATAAATACAAGTACTTTGTACAATTAGTCCTCATAAAGTTCCCTTACCTACTTTGCTTCCTGGGTCTATCATCCAAATAAATAAATAAAATAAAATAAATTTTACAAGCAAACACATGGTACCGAAATCTCTTAAAATAGGGTTACAGAAGTAAAAAGAAGTTACAGAAGTTTAAAACGTTTTTCAGTGGTCCCCAAACTGAGCGAACTTAAAACGCGAGGTCCAATACAAGTGGCTAGAAAAATAATTAATAATAATAAAGAATTAATAAATTAAATAACTAAATAATTAATTAAAAAAATAAAAAGTAAATAATTAATATTTTAAAGTATATTAATTATTAATTAAATAAACAAGTATATTTAAAGTGTAGCATTATTTTATGTATTTGAATAAATATTATTTTAAAGCCTTTTTAGCTTTTAATTATTTTAAAATAAATTATGAATATAAATAAAAAAGTATTACTTGTAATCGATATATATTTCGACCCACTTGTGGTCGTCGTCAGTCGAATTCACTGACTGACAACGACCACAAGTGGGTCGAAATATATATCGATTACAAGTAATATTTTTTTATGTAATAACACAATCTAAGTTAACAGTTACATAATGACATAAAGTTTTATATAATTGACCAAAGTAAGAAATATTAAATGAAACGAGATCATTTTAGCAAACCTATAAGATTGGAAATACCAGAAGATTGTACGAGTATTGTCATGAGCTGCAAATAAATAATTAAGTAAAAATAACGTGTGAAATTAAAGTAGTTTATGCTACAAGGGCGAAAAGGAATAAACTACGAGGACGATTTAAAACTCGAGCGTAGCGAGTGTTTTAAACGTAACCGAGTAATTTATTGCCCATACGCCCATATATCATACTACGTTTTTCAATGCATAGTGTGAGGAAATAAAACAAATATAATCAAAGAAAACAATTTAATTATTAAAGTTGAAAGTTACATTGTTACAATTTTGTAAGTTAAGTGTAATACTTCTTCCCGCTAGTTCGAATTGTTATTTAAATAATTATTAATTTCCTCCCTTTGAAATTCAGTGTAAAATTAAAATGTTGTGAACTTTAAATTATGATTGGCTCAAAAGGACCGTATCCAGAGACGTTAAACAGTGGAAAAAAAAAAGTATAACATTTACGGTACACGGGAAAGTTTGCAGATTAGCCAACTTCTCGTAAATAAAGTATAAAAATAATAATAATAAAGCCCTACGGCAAAATAATCGACTTTCTGTTCAGTTTTGATGCATAAAAAGCGGGCCTTTACGAGCACTTGCATTGAAAAAGTATTTACGATACTGAATAAAAACAAAAGCTTGTTCTGAAAAACTCACTTTATTGGGATACGATAGTTAAATCATCGACGATATGTGCAAAAGTTCAAGCAAAGTAAAACAAAAGCTTGTAAAGATTACCGTAAAATATCATAGAGGGAAAGGTCGAGGGGAAAAGAGAAAGAGGAAAACTTAGACGCACCTACCAAACGTACTTTATTCAAGGAAAGGAGGAAGTTAAGAGGCTATGCGAATTTTATTTTTGTCACTGTCACTCCAAGCGAAAAATCGCGCAGTGCGAGAGGGGCGAATTCAGGGCAATAGGGAAAATATGGTTATAATAATGATTTTATATTTTTATAAAAAAAACTATAATAGCTAGCAAAATTTCAAATAAAAAGTCTCTAGATATTGTTGAAACACACCTAATAAAATATGTTTGAGTACTGTATATGGTTCCTATCCGTCAAACGAAGAGAACAAGTGTGTTTGAAGACCTCATTTCAACAATTATTTCCATCGAGGAAAATTTATCCAAACATGTTTTCCAATTTCAAAACTCTAGATTATATAGTCAAAATGCATATACCAGAAATGTATTAAAATTTTCCGTGTATTTCATGAAATCACAGAAAACAAACACCCGTATTTTTTTCGCATAGCGCCCTCTTGGCAGCTAAGAATTAGCAGCAGAAAGAAAATAATGGCGGTTACTCCTCCGACAAGAACATAGCTCTCAAGTGAAAGATTGATTGATTCACACAATCACTAAATCAATCAATGTTTTTTTTAAAGCACTACCAGGGCTGTATAGTTAATTGCTTTGCTAGTTAGTAGTACCATCAGCCGCGTGTCCGAGGTGCGCGACCTGGGCGTGCTCTTCGACCCGGAGCTCACGTTCCGGCAGCATGTGCAGAAGGTCACCAACGCCGCGCTTCAGCGACTAGGTTTTGTGCTCCGAACTGCTGCGCCGCTGACCGTTGCCGCGGAGGCACTACGTCGCCCTTGTACGTAGCATAGTGGAGACGAATGCTGTGGTCTGGGCCCCACATGAGAAAAAGTACACTCTCATGCTGGAGCAGGTCCAAAAAAGATTTTTAAGTTTTCTTTACAAAAAAAGGTATAAGTACTACCCATTTTTATATCCAACACTGTTTCTGCAGGGACGCTTGGGTTTCGATTCTCTGGAGCTTAGAAGAAATTTGGCGTTGGCTAAGAGAAACAAGATTGATACCATTGATCTAGTCGAGAACGTGGTAAACTGTTTGTACCTGAGGTACCTCAGGGCGCGGAGTCACAAGCTATTCGCGGAAGCAAGATCTCGTACCAACCTGTACCGGTACTCGCCCGTCGCGCGAGCACTCGATATGCTCTGCTCCCTGCTCGCTAAAGCACCAGAGTGTGATGTGTTTGTAGATGGGATAGGATGTGTGATGAGTGTGTGGAAGAGAATGCTAGAAGAAAGTATGTTAGTTAGTGCTTAAAATAAAATTATGTATACATACAATATTGTAACGATTTGGTCTGTAATTACTGTAATGTTATAATATTTCGAATAATAAATAAATGTCTAAATGTCTAGTTTTGTAAAACTATACTAAAAACATCTTGAGATTCGAAAGGCAGCCAAAGTCTTTCCGAATCCTCGTCATCACCAGCTGAGGTTGAGGAAGCAGGAAAAAAATGTTTTCTGAGATGATATGGTGCACCAGCATAATATTATTATCGGTAAATTATTATCAATACCAAAACCTGACATCTCTACGCTCCCACCATCTGCAGGAGTATCTAAGGAATATTCCTGCAAGACTTACTACAGGTTAAAACGTATACAAGTATATGAGTATAATTATAAAGTAAAATTTCATGTACGGATCCATCTCGAACATGTTGTGATTAATTTTGTCAATAATAACTTTCATTCCGTATTCTTCTTTGATATATTTAGGGTTCCTTAAGGTTAAACGTCAGTCGCTTAGCGCAAAGTGCAAACATTTACTTTGTATTTCTTGTTTAGAAGTTAAAAATTGAAAAACCTTTTGGTATGTGGCAATTGACGCCAATAGTTCAGTATTAGTGAGGTTTATAAAGCAAGAGTTTGAATTTGTATACACAATTAGTCATGATCTTCTCAAAACCAACTTGAAATTCTGTTTGAACATAGTTTTGACAAGATCATGGCTAATTGTGTATTCAATTTCAAACTCATGATTTATAAACTTCGTAGTTGTGCCTGTAAAAAATGCTCCAGGTTGCGCATTCAGCCAAGCCTATTTATTTTGATGTCTTTTTTTTACAACTAAAATCGGGCCCATCTTGTTGTTTGATACAAAGGTTACCTACTGTACGCTCCTAGTCTAATATTCGTATTTCTATAAAAATACCGCTCCGCTCCGCTTCGCTCAGCTCCCTAAATTTATTTACATGTAAACCTAACACGCTCATCCTCGCCACGCTCTTCACCGCACCTATGTTTGGCTATTGGTAAAATATTTTAGATTTAATATTTCAAAATGTCACAATTTGACGGTTTTGCCAACGACGGCATATACATCATTGTAACTAAATCAATCATCAATACATTATATATAATAAAAGAGTAGAACCCTGTGTATCTGTACATTGAAGAAAAGTAATAAAAATAGAAAAGGGTTGACTAAAGAAGAGTAATAGAACACAAATCAGCGATTTTTAGAATTCTTTCCTGTCTGCCTGAAATCGTAAGTAAATTAAACTTTATAACAATACAAAATGTGTTTAAAGATTCACATGTGTGCGCCGGTATACCGAAAATGTTAGTAAAATGTAATTTGTGTGAGCTCATAGTCAGCCCTAGCTTGTTATTCAGTAGTTAACATGATCACTTTAACCGTCCGCATTCAAATACGATTCACAAAATATGTTTTAATAATAAGTTGACCTTTTATATTTTATAAAATTTACTTCTACAGGCTGAGATACAAAAATAATACATTCATCAGATATTTGAAGCAGTTATCAGTACTGTGTATCAGTTACCATGTTTTTTTTTTCATATTTTTCTATCCACCAGTTTTGGAGATAATGATGGTGACATTCATTTTTTTGGTTTTTCGAGGAATTCTTGAAATATATTATGTATGTGAATATAACGAAACTATATATTTTTACAATCAACTCTTTAAGACCTACAATTTGATATTCATATCTTGCTTGTATTAAAAAATACATATATTTTACTTTTTTTGTATTTTGCATTTGTGTTGAACTGTTCTTGTATCGCTATAGTTTTTCTGTAATTGGTCAGTTATGTATGTCCTATAATCGACAATTTTTTCATAATTTTCGGTCCACCAGTTTTAATGGCATTGCATTTTTCTATGAAACAGTTTTTTTTTTTTGAGATACATACTTTGTTCCATAGTAAAAGTTGTTCTATACCATTGACTGAATAAGCTCTTCAAATATGGTTACATCTTTCTGTTACACGTTGTATAGGTACCTATTTATTTATTTTATTTTTTCTGCTATATAAGTAGCTGCTGCTTTAAAATACAGAGGATTATGAAAACTAATTGCAAAATACAACGACATCTACAAAAACATAATGGAACTTTCGAAATTTTATGTTTTGTAATGCAACAGGTCTGCCATCTGTTATCACTAGTTGTAACTAATGGCTATAATAATGCTATAAAATTACAATGCACTTTCTACATTTATAAATCAAGGTATTCGATATACTTTGTGATTTAATAGCTCTGAATACAACTTTGAGCAGCCTGGTACCTAAATAAAATGGCGTGTAATAGTGATAGAAAAGATTTGATGATGATTTTCCGCTGCTCTTTTGCTTTGAACAGCGAAACCGGTCAGGCACAATAAAGTTGTATATTATACTTGTATATTATGTGGATAAAGTACAAGTCTTTTAAACATAATTTTTCTTTTATTTTCATCGTAGGTGTAGTATAAAGCACTATGTATCACCCGGGAGAACGTGTGATCCCAACTCGTATCGGTAATCGTCCCCTTTCTTCCCTCGCTGAACAATGTACTATTATCAGCCCACATTTTTTTTTAATTATGAAATTAACCAGTAACTCAACATACTCAAAGTTACTAACAGTAGATAATATACACATGTATATTTATACGCTCTCGTTTTACGGGTTAACATGTTACCTTTTATAATAACAATAGTTTATGGTTAAGAAAAATACGCTAATGTTATCATAATTAATCTCTTTTACAGCTATATTCATTAAGTGGATAAAACCATTTATTGGTTTACGACTATTTACTGCACATCTCATACTATCATAAAACTCGTCTATCTTAATCAAATATTCAATAAAACTGAATACCCATAGGTTTTTGTCCATAAAGAAAAAAAAAACTGTTATGTCTGCCTGTACACTTGCTTTTTTTTAAGCCACCAAACAGATTTGAATAGTGTCCAAAAGTAACTTGAGCCTTAAGGGGCTTCAGTAAGTTAAATTAGTAGCTCGAAATAGGTTTGTACAAATATCGACAATAACGAAATAGAAATAACGTTCATGTCAGAGTGCATTTCAAAGTGGCTGTTACGACGATCGCTGTGTTGCCGGGTAGCGCAAAATAGAGAAAATAATGCTTTTCACATGTGTGAAGTTTGATATTTAAAAGTTTTAAACATCATTATTTTAGATTTTTGTATTGCTCGTGTGTGTGTATAAGTTTTAACCTTGTCTCTTTTGAATTTAAAAAGTTTAAACTATTTATCAGTTTTTTAAAGCATTTGAAAGGTTATTAAAGGTATTTATTTTATCGTTGTAGGTTAATGCTTTTAAGATTTTAAAACATCACAATTACGGGACATAGGTCAATATGTGTGATATATTTTTTTCAAAGTTTTGTAATATTCATATAGAATGTTTAAACCAATTTAAAAACGTCTGTAAAAGCAGTTTTGCTTGTGAAGCCCCTTAAATTATCACGATTTATCGTCGCCTCTATTTTTGGCTTTTAGTGAAAGATTTTTGATTTCATACTTTACGATCTGCCCAATTCTAAGATCTGATCTGTAACATACATAAATCACGTCTAAACATTAACTGACTTGCAATAAAGATGACATTGCAGTAATTTTCTAGTCTTGAAGTTCTGTGGAAACGAAAGAAGTACTTCATTCGAATAAAACAACAGTAAAACATCAACAACCTTGAAGTAAAACGGTCGCAAAATCACAAACCAACGAATACATTAATTTTAATAAACTGGAATAAGTAAAAAACTTTAGTACCAATTATATATTTTTTCTTGGCCTTTTGCCTGTGAATATCACTGTTTGCTAATTATAATAAACCAACCAAGTCCGAGTCGGACTCACGTACAAAGGGTTTCAAATATCACCACACAATACGGTTACAAATCTAAAACATTATGGTAAATAACAAGAACATTGATGCTATAGCAATGCCATGGCGCCAAAAATCAAGACGCTAAATAAATATTTTGCTCCCTTTAAGTAAAGATCCCAAATTTTTATAATTTATCATATCAGAAACTGTTTTTCACACAGAGCAAAGAAAAATACCGCTGAAAAAATTCAATTTTTTTTATGAGGTGAGGGTAATCTGGGCTAGTCCTTATGATAGTAGCGTTACGAATGTATTTCATTTATATCTAAAATCTTTCTTTATTTTGTTTTTCTGCATTGCAAACAGAACGACCGATGTGCATTCTAATCTGCCCTCGATTTTGTTTTGTTTTTATAAGTTACGATGATGGCCTACCTTAGCAATTTTTTTATTACCCGTCCAGCACAATAAGTCCATTGGCAAAGACTTTATTTGCTTTTGGCAGAGGCGATCATAATGTTGGCTCATTGGCGTCTTTTTCTTGGATGCGTAATAACTAGTAATGGTCACGCAGAGAAACAACAAATTTATGTGTTTTTAGCTAATACTGGAATATTTTGTAGGGCAAAAAATGTTGGATTTAAATCAAAATCAATCAAATCAAATAATGTATTATCAGGCATCTGTGGCCCATTGATAAATACCTTACAAACTAAAATATATACAAAAACATTACAAAATTACATCTTCACTTTGTACTGTCCCGTGGCACTTGTCCGCGGAAGCGACGGAACACCACGCCCTGCGGCCAAAAGTTTTCCTCCATGACGAGGTGCAGAAAGCAATCCGGTACTCGGACCACAAACGCCAAAAAGTTGAAGTTGCAGTGCGACTCCAGCAACTGCACCCTCGGCGGTTAACTTGTCTTTTGGCGCGATGTCATCCACCTTAGTGGTGTCGTGCAGGCAGGAGATGTACACCGGCGTGTTCGGCTTAACGGCACGCAACTTAAGGTTAGGCTCTATAGGAGCTTTGCCACAGCGGTTCTGGGTCACTCGAGGTTGGCGCTTCCTACTTCTTTGCACCGTCATGAAACGATTCAACGCCTTTTCTGGCACGGGATTCGTACTGGGAGTGGCAGGGGTGCTCGCGGTGACGCTGGCGAAATCTCGATGATGAGGCTTCGCCGGAGCTGCAGACACGGACAGGAGGGTGGGGCGAGGGGCTCGTGCGGCGCTGCGTGGAGGGGCCGCGGGGACGGGTGCAGGGCTGTGAGGTTCACTGGCTGGCGGTGCATTCTGCAGGCTCGGTAATTGACGAAGGCGTTGGCGGCAAAACTGCTGACGCGGAGGTCGACGACAAAATAGTAAATATAATAGAAATGTCATAGTAATTTTTTGATATCATTTTCTCTACTACGTTGTTTATCTTGTACATTCTAAATATATGGCACTAGCTGTGTAACTGTCTAAGAGTCGAGTTGTTCTTGCAATCTGCGAGCAAATGTATAGAGTTACATGTAATTTGACCGATTTCCGTTAGAGGGTTAAAGTTGAGCTAATAAGCAATTATTGAAACCACTATTACAGGGGTGCCCAACTTGATTAGACCCAAAATCTACTGTTTACAGACAAAACCCTGTGCGATCTACCAATTACAAAGTTCTTGAAATTTTAGTGAATCTGTATTTGTAGTATTTTTATTTTATTAAGAGGGAAAACATTTGATTTGCCACGATCGACGATCGCGATCCACCATTATGCAAAAATGAAACGTCGTGGAAAAAAAACACGTAAGTTAATAATCATACTGAACAACTTTCCTAAAGAAACAAATATGCGGAAAAAAAAATAATCTCCAAACTAACTGAAATAAATGCGGCAAATTTTCTATGGGAAAGAGATTTTGTTTTTGCGCTGATATGTTTCTTTAAAAATATTGTTCAGTAGTAGAGTATTTGATTTCATTTACACATAGCTGTCTATTTACACATAATGTTTTAGGTATTAATTTTGTGGTTAAATCCGCCACTTACCCGACGAAAATTTTCCAGATCAATGGATCGGCAGGGAAGGACCGATTTCGTTGCTGGCCAGATTGGCACAAAACTCGTATGGATTATTACAAATATTTACACATGACATATTTTGTTTATTTGTATTATAAATTTATAATGTTTCGTATGCGCTCCCGAACGGAAATATGTCTAATTACTTACTTATGACAAGTTAAATGCCCTCGTGAGCATATGTGCAGTACAAGCTAGTATATCAGGCAGAAGCGAAAATAACAGTGGACAAGTATGATGGAAGAATTCACCGGTCTGAGTAGGAACCTCGGTGACGCAATTGGTAGCGCGCTTGTCTTGATAACAAGAGGTCGCAGGTTCGAATCCTGGCCAAGGGAATTTTTTCATATTCTTGTCTTTGGGTTTGTTTCTAATTGATCTTTTCTAGTTTGTATTGCACTCTAATAATATTTTGAGTATTCATAGCGATGGATTTCACAAAATAAACATAATCTTAATAATAATATTAAGTTAAATGTTGTTCGAACTTGAGTCTCGTGCGGTTTTCTCTGCCGGGCCTGATTCGGAGAGGACTAACTTTATTTTATGTGTCCTCTCTTCGTCTTTTCGATACATTAATCTCATTTCATATCAAATAAGATAAATCTCGTTACACAGAATCAACACCACCAGTGTGCTTATACAAGCTTTCACATAAGTACGATTGCGATTGGCGCTTGCTCGTAGATTGCAAGAACTCGGCATTTATTTCTTAATGAAGCTTTTATTTAAGACGACATGTAAAAGTTTTAGCGTCCCTGTTACTCCACATGCGAAAAAACCCTCAGTTCGAGAGGGATGGATTCGTGGAAAAGTAGCAAAGTAGTAAAGTTGCTATCAAAATTTCGTTTAACCAGCCCCCCTATTCTGTATCTTTAGTTGCCAACTGCACGAGGTGCCTATCATCAAAAACATAGCTAAAAACTGAAATTTCAAAATTGCCTTTAGTGGGTATTGAACTATTAACAATCTGTGTCGTCACTTCAAGTGCGAAAATATCCTTAGGACATCGGAATTCGATAGTATATCTATGTTTTTGATGATAGACACCCAGTCCAGAAGGCAACTAGAGATACACAATAGGCCCGCAGGTCTTAGATACCGTTAAAACCCATCTAATAAAATATAATTGCAGTCCATATGTCCCGAGAAAAAGAATCCAAAAATAATATACTATTTTATCAAAATAATACATTATTTACTGAAATAGATATGCAAGTTCTTAAAGTGTCGATTTTTTTTCCGTAGCGCCTTAACTTTCAGGTGTAGGTTGCAATCTGTCGGAGCCGTTTGTCGGTCCAGATAGAGTTTTACGTCTGGGATGCGTCATCATACAATGTTCGTCATCCTTATCTGGTTTCAATGTCATGTTGTTCATGAATCCCTTGATCGTCGCCATTGGATCTTTAAGGATATTTTGGCTGTGATGCATTTGTCTGTGGAATTTAATCATCATGCTTCTCATACCAGGGACCAAAGGAAAGAGCTTCAATGAAATTCAAACACCTCTAGGATATAAATTCTGGAAAAAAGTTATGATTTAGAACTATGCAGTAGAAATAAATACGTCTTCAAGTAACCTTTTTATAGATCTGTTAGGATACGAAGGTTCCATGAAGTACCTTTAAGTTGTAAACTTCGTTTAAAAACTGCAATTTGGACCTGTCTTTGAAGGCCTACTCCTCCCATACGGGTGGTCCAAAAACTTTCATAAAAATATATGATAGGCATTATAGAGTCAAAAATAAATTTGAAGTTTCATAAACTGTTATTCTATTGTAAGTTTTGACAAAAAAAATTGAAAGTCATCGAAAGTTTCGCATGATTAACACAGAAATTCTCTTACTCCTTTCAAACGCCTAAAGCGATTTTAGTAATTATTTCACCAAATTATAGAAAATTTTTAGATCTAAAAAATTTAAGTTCAAAATATTATTCCATTCATGGCGTCCATGTGAAAAGTATTATTTTCTCCTATTTTGCGCTAGCCGGAGACGCAGTGGTTGTCGTAACAGCCACTTTTCAAGGCACGCTGAAATGAACATTATTTCAATGTCGTTTCCGTTGATATTTGTACCGACACACATAGAGTTGCTTATTTAGCGTGGTCATACGCCTTAAATGTGGCGCAATCTAGTGGTGCAGTACGTGAGCTATACCGATGTATAGGTATAGTTTATTTTTTCGGAAACTATATAATCCCAATTACTTCCAGTTTTCTAGTATAATATATACCCATAAAACAGTGAAGACATCATACAAAAACGTTTATTACCTGCTTATTATACCATATTTGATATACATATAGACAACAAACAAAATGATATGAATTATATAAAATCTGATATAATAAAAAAAAAACATTTTATGGGTTTATTAATATAAGGGAACCTCCAGGGACCTAACCACAAATGTTCTGAGGACCTAACTACATGCGCGCCTCCATAAATATTTTGTAATTTACTGGATATTATATTCTTTAAGAAATTAGTGAATACTAGAGAATTCTATTTATATAAAAATTATTACCAAAAAATATTGTTTATTTATTTAGTACTATCACCAGTTTTGGTTTCCAAAAATTACAGACAGTGTAGACAGATAAATTACAAGCACGTCGATAAATTCATATGTCGATACATCACAAATGTAGGTCAAATGAATAGATTCATACCGTTGAGTAAATAAGTGTCATTGTAAAGAGAAATATGTTATGGAGTGCGCACATAGGTATGTTCTGCAAAAATTTCAAGTGAAATCGTAAAATAATATTTGTAGGGTGTCGTGAGTAGATGAGACAAGTGAAAGCAATCGGTTGGAGAAACTGAGTTATATTCACGTAGTATAACAATACAATACAACTTAATGTATGTAATGCAGGGTTGGATTTCATAGTATAATTATACTATTTGACCTATTTGTACCATATTTTCATGACATGTAGTATGTAGTATCGTAATACCATAAAAATACCATAATTTTATCTTCAGGCCGACCGACTTGTTTTATTGGTTAAGACGTTTTGCTTGTTAACATTTATCTTACAATATAGGGATTTCTGACAGAAATTTATGTGCGTTATGAATATTTTTAGTAATTTTTTTTTACAGTTCACTAACAAATAGGCTATTTTATTAAACTTTTAGTAATTTTTTTTTTATTTTACCTACAGATAGGCCATTTTATTTCAATGAGGGGTTTTCAAAGTCAAATTAAAAAAGAAAAAGTAGTACCGAACGACTCAATAGATGGCGCAGCCTGTACTAAAAGTGTCAAAAAATGTCTTCCTGGCAACACTGGATTCTTTTGATTTTGACACTTCTTCTTTGCTTCTTTCTTTTTTATGGTCAATCCATGCCTCAAATGTATTATTGCTAAGATCCATTGTTCTTTCCGTAATTAGTTATACTGTGTGTTCCTATATTTTTACAATTAGCTACAACGCATGGGCTGACCATGTTGAAAGTTGAATGAAATACCAAGCTATTAACGTAAGTAATATAGATAGAAAACAACACAATATAAACACAACAAAATAGGAATGTCTTTGTGAAGGGTGTTGTTGGATTTAACAATTGAATTGACGATTTTTATCTTGCTGCCCACATATTAAAAAATAATCTTTGCTTTTTGACACTTGAAAGCAGGGTAACGCCATCTGTGTTTACCTCTGAAAGCTTGATCAAGGTCAGTCTGGAAAACCGCTCATTCAAAACAAAAATCAACGAAAAACGAAACGTAGTATAATTTAAGCCAAGTAGTATATTTTTAATTCCCATAGACAATAATTTTCCGAGAGAATCTGAATCCAAACCTGATGTAATGCCTAGTGGGCCTATTTATGTATCTCTAGTTGCCAACTGGACTGGGTGCCTATCATCAAAAACATAAATTTACTATCGAATTCCGATTGTCTAAGAATATGTTCGCACTTGAAATAACGGCACAAATACCCACTAAAGGCAATTTCTGTTTTTATCTTTGTTTTTATTGATACGCACCCGGTTCAGTTGGCAACCAATGATACAGAATGGGGGGGTAGGTAAGTAAACAAATAGGTGTCGGTGTCTCGGAGTGGACTACAGAGGTTATCTCACTCCTCACCGAACTATACTTAGGGATAGCAGAAAGCAGATCAGATATCTCCCACAACCCAAACTAGGTAGCTAAGCTAAGTGATTATCTAGGGTCGCGCAGCCTATATATATATTATCGCCGGCGCTTGGGGCCGTGTGCAAATCGTAGAGGAGTGCAGATAGTGCGTGTGCGAGCGAAAAAGTATTAGAGTCTAGATAAAATAAACTTTTAACAAAAAAATAGCAACTGACTTCAATAATAACAGCAGTCATTCACTAAAAAGTTAATAATAATTCTATAAAGACCGATGGTACCGAAGCAACACTTTTGCCGACTTCTTTCTTCCTGAAACGTTATGTTATCTAGAAGTCGGCGTTCTTATATTGGTTTCTATGTTGCTATATCGTAGGAAATACGCCGACTTCTAGATATCATATTGTTTCAGGAAGAAAGAAGTCAGCAAAAGTGTTGCTTCGGTACCATCGGTCTTTATAGAATTATTATTAACTTTTTAGTGAATGACTGCTGTTATTATTGAAGTCGGTTGCTATTTTTTTGTTAAAAGTTTATTTTATTTCACATTTTTTAGTGTTACTGGGTTAAATTGTGAGGTATAGGTAGTTCTTGCAAACGTGGTGTTAATATGAAACGAAGTTCAAGTGAGTATAAGTAGCCATGTTTGAGTAGCTTCCTGCTATCAGCACCCTAACACAACATGATTACCGCAATCTCGAGTTATGTGCTGTCATCCGTTGAAGAGTTCTACGGTGATGAAGCCAAGAACGAAATTCAGGTGGGTACACTGGCAATTTTCAGCAATGCCCTGCAATGAGCACCCTAACACAAACTGGTTGCCGCAATCTAAAGTTATGTGCTGTCATCCGTTGAGGAGTTCTATGGTGACGAAGCCAGGATCGAAGGTCAGGTGGAAGAATGTCGATTTTCAAGTAATACCTTGTAATCAGCACCCAAATACATAGCGATTGCCTCAATTTCGAGAGATATGCTGTCATTTTCTGAGGAGTTCCACTGCCTATCTCTGAAGACCTTCATCAGATCACGACCAAACCCAAAATGGGACCTACCTGGAAGTATACTATTTCAAACAAAAAAGAATTGTTCAAATCGGTTGGGAAATGACGGAGTTATGGAGTAACAAAGCCAAAAAAAAAAATTAAAAAAAAATGAAAAAAAACATACAGTCGAATTGAGAACCGCCTCCTTTTTGAAGTCGGTTAAAAAACATCTTTATTGCATAAATAAATTATAGTTAATGTCCTAATAAAGCCGCTATTTCAAAATAACTGAAGTTTTGCGTGCGCGGCATCTGATTAGAGCAGGATAGATAGTTAAAAAATGAAAGTGTCAGAGCAGGACTGAATTTTATCATTGTGCAGCAGCCCCTTCAGTGGATTAACCCTTAAATGCATCTTGGGTCGAAAACGGCACAAAGGAATTTTTATTTATTATTTACATAATTTTATGTAAAATTTATAATTATATGATTGTATAAGCTAAAAATATGTTTGGCAACAACTTCATTTTTTTTTAAATTTAAAATTCATTCATTTATTTTCCTTTGTTTTTTTTTGTATTTTGCCGCATTTTGGCGGGTCAAAGAGAGCTTTTGGAAAAAAATCGAATAAATATTGTGCTTGCATTTATATTTTTATATTTTTTTGATATTAAAGTCACAAAGAGTTCAGCGTTACAAGTACCCAATAAAAAAAACGATAAATTTAAAAATTAAATTTTTATCGCAAATTAAATGTGTTTTTTTTTTTTCCTTGTTTTTACTTTTAAAACCCCTCTTTCAATCCAGAAATATTTTTTTATTACTTTTTTCATATTTTTTTGGTATTTTTCTATTACTGTTTTCAATTTCATACAAAAATAAAATCTCATGCATTTAAGGGTTAACTCCGTCAAAGTCAATGACATCCTCTCTCAACTGCATCCTTGTTCGGGGTATCTTCGCATTTTGAAGGTAAATATTGTTTGGGAGCGTGCCATCATCAAGATCTCGTTGTTATTGCCTTTCGAGGGAGTCATAGGAATACCAGAAGTCAGTCTCCTATTTGATCTCGAACTTTTATAATGTTTGGTGCTTTACTGATCGTAGTTGCTTTCTTCTCTGAGATTCTGACATTGGCGTGATTTATCCACATGCGTATTTTCAACAGCTCTCCTGATGAGTGACAGGCTATGATAAGAAGCACCAATAAAACTACAAGTAAAAGTACGTTAAGGCGATATGTAAAAGTTTTAGCGTCCCTGTTACTCCATATGCGAAAAAACCCTCAGTGCGAGAGGGACGGATTCGTGGAAAAGTAGCAAAAAGTCTGTTTTTTATTAATATAAAATGTACTAAAGTTGCTATCAAAATTTTGTTTAACCACGTCCTAGATACCGTTAAAACCCATCTTATAAAATATTATTGCAGTCCATATGTCATTCTAAATTGTGAAACCAAGAAAATTTGTGTCGAAAAAGACCTTATTTCAATAAATATTTCTCTCCAATCGCGTTTCTGTTTTAACAGATCCCTAAATAAAGATTCCAAAAATAATATACTATTTTATCAAAATAATAAATTATTTACCGAAGTAGATATGCAAGTTCAATTTTTTTTCGATTTTTTTTCGTAGTGCCTTAACACCTGACGCTAGAACATCAACAATACCAGGTTTTCAAGGGTTCATTGGAAGAAACTAGGTCTCTCCTCATATTGAAGAAAATATATTTGATTTATCGATCTTTTATCTAAGGATTGCACCTATAAACAATGTTTTAAGATTTATACTTTTGTCAAAAAAAAAATGTTTACTCCCCTCTTTTTTTTATTTTCAAACGTTCGTTTCAAAAACGCGGTTAAGATATCAACTTGAATTTTTATTTATAAAATAGCCAATAGAAATATGAAGGAATGTTACCTAAATCCAATATTTTTTTCATTACAAAATATTTCAGTATTAGCTAAAAACACACCAATATGTTGTTTCGCTGCATGATCACTAGTATTACGCGTCCAAGAACCAGAGGCCAAAGAGCCAACACATAATCGCCTCTATGAAAAGCAACTAAGATTTTTGCCATTAGACTTATTGTGCTGGACGGGTAATAAAAAAAAGTTGCTAAATAGGGTATGCCATCCCCTCAAACGATGTAGTTTAGGTAACTTGTGCAAAGTCTAGTATGTCAGAGGAACTTTCCCCAATAGTACATTTCTAGTTACAATGACATTGAACTAATTTATATTTCAATACAAAATAAATTGACTTCAATTAAATAGCTTCTCACTCTAGACAGTTGCTGGAATGAGTTTGTGATGGCTAAACCTATTTAGAATAGAACACTGTAAATTTTACAATTAAAAAGAAAATTAATTGGTTGTAGAAGTATCACTGTGCAAGAAAGATTGAACTTAAGGTGCAAACGTTGTAAAAACACAAAAACTTTTAACGCTAGCTTAGGTTTAAAAATATAATTTAATAGTGAAGTGGTGTGCATGATTTTAAAGTTTACGTGGTTCCGTCAAAATAAGGAAACTCTCTTGGTAGAATCGTTGTCTCCTTATCTCTTTGTCTGCGGCCTCAGAAAATAAGAGTATGTATTTAGCTTAGACATAAATAGAATAAAAAATAAATATATATAGTCTTTCAATTTAAATGGAAAGTAATTTAGGAGGTGGTTCAGTATTGTTAATACATCACATTATTCCACTGCAAAGCACTTTTTTTGCGCGAACTTTTTTTTCACTTCTCAGTACAAAGTGATCAGCTGACTCTTTTTGTATGGACAAGTGAAGTAAAGTTCGCGCTAAAAAAAGTACTATGCAGTGGAATGTGACGTATTAACGATACTGAATCACCTCCTATATTACTTTCTATTTGAATTGAAAGACCTAAAATATCGTCACGAAATGTATCTCCGAGGGGGTTTCAGAGGTGTTCTGAATGTGAACTGTGAAATGCACACTCCACATTCGAAACACGTTTCAACGACGATTATTACGTCTCAACGTGATGTGAACCAAATCGCCGTTCCTCGGATACAAATACAAGCTTTTTAGGGCATATAGGTTTCCTCACGATGTTTACCTTTACCGTTCAGCATGTGGTAAGGAAAATCAAATACATGCACATAATTTCCGAAAAACTCATTGGTGCATGCCTGACCGAGTATCGAACCTGGATCTCAAGATTGAGAGGCCAGCATTCTGCCCCTGAGCTATCGCTGATCCTTAATAATGTATTAATAACTTATTGAAGAGCGGATGCTGGGCTCGACTGTGGCGGTACCAGCATCTAACTCGCAAACTCCTCTGCAATTATTCGGGGGAGAGTAAGAGGAGAGTTCTCAAATATTCATAAAACCAGGTGGCCCACCCCACCCAGATAACCAACCCCAGTTGCCGGCCCCTATATAAAACAGACTGGTGACAGGCAGTGGCGTCTCTGGTGCGAGGTTACGACACCGCGCTCACCAACCCGCCTGCCCAGCGTGTGTGAGTGGGCATCACTTCCAAGAGGACCGCTGAGGGTGTTTAAATCTTGGACGGCATATGTCCAGCAGTGGACAAAGACAGGCTGATGGATGGAACCAATAGACAGCTATCGGTGGTTACTTTCTCTATCTACTTGTTCAAATTTACACATTTAATTGGCTAATTAAAAGTGTGTAGGTAGGCTTTTTGTGTGTAGGTCTTATAAATATTTTAATAAAATATTATATTGTAAGTTACGTTGCTCATTTCGGGGCAAAATTTCGTGAAGGGGAAGGCCCTATTTAAATTTACCTGAAAAAGTTCAGTAAAAAAAAGATGTTTATAAATATATTATATTTAACTTTTACGAGCTTTTGATTAGTACTATTATTAAAACAATAAAAAAATATATCGAGTTATATTTTTTTTTATTGTTTTAATAATAGTACTAGTAAAAAAAATATTAATTTCAAATCGAGCACTTGTAGGCGGAAAATTCGTTTAATCAAGTATGTGATTTATATAATGAGGCGCTGAGCGCAAAAATATACCTACATTCAAATATTCGAGATTTTTCATGACAAATTGACGTATAAAACCTCAGAAAGCTAAATTTTGGGTTACACTACTATTTAGCTCAGCGCCTTGAGGTTCTGAGTGCTAAAGTGGTGTAAGTCACTTTTATCTTTCGAGATTCTTTTATAAAAATTTATATCAAGAACCTCAAAAGCATAAATGTGGGTTACACCACTATTGCGCTCAGCTCATATTTAATTATATAATTATATTATTATATAATTAATAATAAAATAATATTGATTCACGATGCAATCTACAATTTTTTTCACAACTAGTAACTGTTCTTTTTTTTTCTCATTCTTGGACATTTTGGTGTAAAACAGGTAACTGTCAATAGGCTGCGTTTAGTTTGATCGTCAGACAACACCCGTCTTAAGGTTAAACGTCAGTAGCTTAGCGCAAAGTGCATAACTTAACTTTGTATTTCTTGTTTAGAAGTTAAAAATTTGAAAAGGTTTTAGTATGTGGTATTTGACGCTGATCTGGTCCAAGCAAAGTTAAAACAGCATTTAAGGACTAATTGTGTAAACTCTTTCAAACTCCTTCTTTATAAACATCACTTATACTGAACTATTGGCGTCAAATATCACAGACCAAAATGCTTTTCAAATTTAAATTTCTAAACAAGAAAAACAAAGTAAGTTATGCACTTTGCGCTAAGCTAGTGACGTTTAACCCTTAACTGACATCAGGATAGCTTAATAGGTAATTACATTTTTAGAGTTAAATGGTTTTAAATATATAAAATCAACTAAATTAATCTATTTTTGTTACTATAATTGCAATTATAAAATATAAAACATCTAAAAACCAAATTGCAATTCATTTTATTTTAATTTTTAAATTAGCCGCTTAATACCTTATAACACCAAACTTCTTCATCTCCTAAAACATAGACACGGATAATTAAAAAAAAACTCATGGTACGTAATGGGTTTTCATATGAATTTCCTGGACACTTATTGAGATTTACTGGAGACTTGAAATAGCTCTCCAGGATGAAGTACCTACTTAATTCCTTCTCTTTGCAGTATGTAATTACAATAAATTAAAAAAAAATCGCCGATTGACTGCCTCTTTGGTCTATACCTATATTACAGTGGGTCGAACGTCTCGACCGTAGGTCCGTAGGTTGCGGGTTCAAATCATGGAGGGGCACATTTGTTTTCGATTTTGTTTGCGTTATTCGAAACGGACAAGGGCTGTGGATCTTTATTTGTGCTCGAACTACAACAACACGATTCATCGCATCCCTGATCACACTGAGATGTAATAATCATCAGTGAAATACGGGGTTACGAGTGTGGACTGTGAACTGCACTTCACAGTCCATCTTGTTAAGGCGATACGTATAACTTTTAGCGTCCCTGTTACTCCATATGCGAAAAAACCCTTAGTGCGAGTGGGATGGATTCGTGGAAAAGTAGCAAAAAGTCGGTTTTTTATTAATATAAAAATGTACTAAGCTATTTGTCATAAAGATTTTCAAGGAGACTTTACAAATACATAATATCTACATTTTGAATGCAATTTCACAATGAAATTAGTTAGGCTTTCAGAATTACAGGAAAAAATAAAACAAACAGAGGTCTTTTCGGAATTAAATTCTATCGAGAAAATTTCATCCAATCGCGTTTTCCTTCAGTGAGAATCTTAATCAAATACTTAATAAACATTTACCCAAAAATAAAATAAGTAGATGACGTCATAGTGGAGTAAATGGATTCGAAAAATTCCCTTTTTTTGTATCGCCTTAACACATCTGGTAACCCTTCGAGGATTCGTGTCATGACGACGAATATGAATAATATTAAAAAAGTAACCCAATAAAAAATCCTTTGGCAGGATCTTGTTATTTAGTGAAGGAACTGTCATAATCAAAAGAAGAGAAACAAACTGAAACAGTAAAAAGTAATAATATAATGTAAGAAACGACGTCACAACCTCGTTTTAGATATGGTTTCGTAAATAGTTACGGAACACAAAAAAAGGTATTCATGATTATTTTTGTCAAATTAGACAAGACGAAACTTACTACGAAAAACTTTTGTTTTGTCATACCCGTTAAAATCCATAGATAATAATTTTTCTACACATATACTATACTTACTTTTGTTATTGTATCCACCTTCAGAATACTAAATAAGTAAGTCGTTTGATATTTTTCGCACCATACATAACATCCAATCGGACGAATCGTAGACAATTTATTATGTTCTTCCAAAAACACCTTCCTAGGTAAAATGGAAACACCTAGAATGGCAAGAAAACAGGCTTTTACTATCAGATAAAAATGTGTTTTCTGGAAACACACGTAAAGCTGTCATACATAAACATTAAATAACATAACGATTATAGCCAAAACTTGGAATATTATTTAGTGTAGGAGGTAGTGATTTAGCCAAATGATACAGGTCAAATCCGACTTCAGAAAACAAATATGTCTCGGACGAAAAAATTCAAATTAAACTGGTCCTTTAAAGGCTTAAATACACTCGTTTGTTTAGACTGAATGTTATTTTTGTGAAATTAATAAGTACAAATGGTTACTGGCTCTTAGTCCTTAATATCTTTGCGATAACAAACAATTTTTGGTTGTTTACTTCTACTGTGAAAATAATAAGAGGAACGTTTTTCTACCTGAAGCGTTGGAAAAGTTGTCAATCTGTTTTTGGGAAAAACAAATAATTAGAAAAGTTACGTAGAAAAAAAGGTTCAGTAACTTTGGTGCCATTTACATCGTCGTACAGAACCGATCAAATGCGAGTAGAACCCACGCGCCACACGCGTTTCTTAACATAAAAGGACTTCGTCAAGACATATAGTTGCTTAAGCATGTTTAATATATGCTTAATAATATAATAATACACTGGTGGACATAAAAATCGACTCAAGCATTGTTGTTCTACATTTAAGGAAATAACCCAATCATACAAACATAAACATATGAAATATATAACATATCATTTTAAAGGTATAGGCCTCCACCTTTGATTAAATGCATTTTTGTCTTAAAGTATTTGCTAAACAGGTTGTATTTTTTTTTAAGTGATGAATTAATAAATATTGAAATAATCAAATAGCGAAAAATTGAAAAAAAAAACCTTCTTTTACAAAATCATTCATTTATTCATTAATTAAGTTTAAAATTAGTCCTTCGTGTTCCCCCTTCTAGCCCTTATAACTACTTGCAGCCGGTTCTTCATTGACCTTATTAAAGTTTTTAATTAATTAAATGAATTTCACGTCCTGTATAGCGAATACTTTTAAACCACAATGCATTTATTCAAAGGTGGAGGCCTATACCTTTAAAATTATATATATATTTCATATGTTTATGTTTGTATGATTGGGTTATTTCCTTAAATGTAGAACAACAATACTTGAGTCGATTTTTATGTCCACCAGAGGGTAAGAAAACCCATTTTTACTCGTTGCGAACGATACTTTTTCTACTACCTGATTTATGTATTTAAATATTTAATTTTTCCTTTCAAATTTAATGTATTTTATGACTTTGCAAAGCGCGGCGCGGTTTTTACCTTTTTTTTTTCAGACTTCGGCCGGCGGCTTTTATTTGTGGCCAGTATCATTTTGCGAAAAAAGAGTGCCAGACGCGATAAAATCGACTATGTCGTGAATCGGAACGCAGGGAATTTCGATTGTAAGGACAAACTAAGGAAGGACGTCAAAAAGAACCTAATTTAGCATGAAATGAAGACAAACGTCAAAAAGAATCTAATTTTGCAACAAATGAAATTTCAATACGATATTTCAAACTGACCTAAAAGTCATTCCGCAACGGGGCCCAGAAAGTTCGATTTTCAAAACTAATTTCGAGTATTAAATGGAACTTTTTCATAAAGGTAGTAAAAAATGTTTTAGCGTCCCTGTTATTCTATATGCGAAAAAACCCTCACTGCGAGACGGATTCGTGGAAAAGTAGCAAAAAGTCGGTTTTTTATTAATATGAAATGTACTAAAGTTGCTATCAAAATTTCGTTTAACCAGGTCCTAGGTACCGTTTAAACCCATCTAATCAAATATAATTGTAGTCCAATGTCATTCTAAATTGTCAAACCAGGAGAATTGGTGTCGACAAAGACCTCATGTCAATAAATATTTCGATTTAGAAAAAGATTCCAAAATAATATACTCTTTTATTAAAATTATATATTATTTACTGAAGTAGATATGCAAGTTTTAAAAGTGTATTTTTTTTTTCCGTAGCGCCTTAAGGCGCCTCTTCCCAGCGTCATCCGAAAATAACTGTATTGATAAAGTTATTTCCCTTAAACGGTATGTTTAAAAATTAAAAAATATGTAGTTATATATATTTTTAGGTAAACTATAATAAACAATTACCCGCATATAAGAAACTACAGCAAGTTTAGTTTAGCATAGTAAAGCTGTTTTTAGACTAAAATTAAGTAAAATTGGTTGTTTATTTGAAACCACTAATAGTATTTGTATGGTTCTAGCACTAAAGTACAAAAAAATCATCTTTGAATTTTTTTTCCGTTCATCGCGTCCATATAATGTATGATAAGTATTATTTTCCCCTATTTTGCGCTATCCGGAAACTCTGCGACGTCGTCGTAATGCAGTGTGGACTGATATGAACGTTATTTCAATATAGTGTCTGTCGATATTTGTACCGACACATGTCGACTCAAGGTCGTTGGCGACTACATGCCCCTTAATGTTCCTAGGTCCTTCTGTTTGCTCTAGGTGTTGATAGATAAGTCAGTCAGTTTATTGTTGGAATTAATTAAAAATTCTTTAACGTTGTACTGAGAGTGGCTTAAATACATACTGATATTTCTTGTTCTTTGCAGCAATAAACTAATCGTTGGATTAATATAAATGGTGTTTTCTTTTGAATAAAGGCTATTAATCACGTCCGATTTGTCCCGAAACGGTTTCGATGACTCATTTACCTAACGTTAAGAACATTATATAGCTCTCTTTAGTAGTTTTAGTACCACTTACTCGTATGTACTTTTATTAGACTTTTATACTTTATTATAACATTTTCTTGTAAAGTTTGCAAGTGTTTGTATTATTTATCACCTATATCACGAGTCGTTGTCCCAAAAGTCGTTGTCCAACAGATATTGATTTTATGAGACTCTAAAAATGTGACTAAGTCTACAAAAAGTTATTTAAGTGTTAAAATTACAGTAATCTTTCATTTTCGTTTCTTTTTCCATATCCGTGTTCTTTCCTAATGCAAGTTTTTGAAATAAACCATAGACAAACAGGCAAAAGAAAATTTATAAAAAATATTAATATTTCAGGTATTGAAAAATAATCACCTTATAACTACAAAAGCCACATCAACGAAAATGGAACAAACAAAAATGTACCTGACAATTTTGCTGCTTCTCTTGTCAATGACCATAAAAACAGCAAGCAGAGACATGAGTGAGAGTGAGAGGAGTAGCAAAGCGGCTTTTGTTCAGAGACTGCTCAACAGGAACAGGGTTGTGGAAGGAAGAATCAAGTTAGCTGGAGGACCGACGAGGTTCGAAGGTAGGAACTACACACATACATAAACTTGAGTATACCTAGCTATGCCTAAAACTAAATACGAGTTTCCGATCAGAAAATCTAAAATATCTAAAATATCAGAATCTCAACTGATGCCGGGCCCAGTGGGGCCCGAAATATATCTTGAGTTAAATTATTATTTTTACCTTTTTATTATTAATTTTTAATCAACCAAAACTACATTAAATATCTCATAAAAAAGAGACAAATATATATTGATCATAAAATATCTAAGGAGTTCTAAGAAAATCTTTAACCTACATGTACCATGTAATGAATTAATAATATTATTTAGTAGATATACTAAATATGTAGCAATATAGCAATACATAGCAATTTAATAGTTACAGCAATATATTGCATCATTGTAGTTGTAGTACAATAGTGTGTGTAGTAGAAAGTGTGTTTGTTGGTCTGTTGGTTGTTGGTTTGTTTATTTGTTGGTTTGTCCTTCTTTCACGCTGCAATGGAGCAACGAATCGACGTGATTTTAGTTTGAACTATTTTGAGGTATAGGCTACTAATTATCCCAAAAAATGCAAACGAAAACAGCACGGATGAACTTGCAGACAAAAGCTACATAATATATCATAAGAATTGAATAGTGTAATTCCAAGAGAAAGTGCGGGGTACTTCAGTTCTTGTAATTAGCATGGGGCTACGACGCAAATTTTGCAAATGTAAAAATTTTAACATTTTTTTTTTTATTTTTCTTATTATTATTGTTCATCTCACGTATGTAACGTAGCATTGCACCAGTCAAAAAAATACGAGTCTGCTGACTTTCAATCATTACGCATTTATTTATCCCTGAATGCCAATTTAATGCTGACCTTCTAACATATTGACAGACAGTTCAATTAGTTTACATTATGCCTTGTTTGGTTAGTTACGAACCAACGAATGGACACATACTAGTAAAACGACAGAACTTTGAGTAAAACGTAACTACAGAACGTAACTGAATTGGAGCCATATTGCCCAGGGGTAGGGAGCGTGGCAGTTGCATAACTGTCTTCGCTATGGTCAACGTCTCCAGAAATCCCAGGGGCACAGCCAAACGATTACCAGGCAATCAAACTAGGCTAGCGTCCCACGAGACGGCAGCGATTTTAGCTTATCCTTTATCTCCTTAGTTATGTAATTTATTATTTTGTAAATATTATAGTTTACATCACAATAATTTGTTTTAGTTAATATATAAGTTGAGTATCGAAGAATCGTAACTGAATAAAAAGAAGGATATAAGAATTAGGTATACGTTTTTAGGCAACGTGTACATTTATCACGCTGGGCGCTGGGGTGCGGTCTGCGATGACAGTTGGGACGACGCAGCCGCAGCCGTCATCTGTGGAGCCTTCAACAGAACTGGAGTTGCTACCCATGGGTCTCAGTATGGGGAAGCTACAGGTACCAGAGACTGTTACCACGAAATAGATACTACTAGAAGGCCGATTCTATCCAATACAACGAGCGAAAACAGACGCAAACATGCATAGACGCGTACGTATGATGATCTCGGCAGAATTTCGTATTGGCATTCGACTGACTACGACCGAGATCGTCGTACATACGCGTCTATGTGTGCGTGCGCCTGTTTTCGCTAATTATGCGGAGTTAACCTTCTGTGAGTGGTTATTTTGTGCTGTTACGTACATAATCTAACTATAAATACGTGACAGGTAAATTGTCTAAGCCATGAAATCATAATTTCAGTTAGGTTAGTTTATAAGAAACCTATTTAATGAAACATTGTTCCTGATCACTAACCGAATCTCCAGTAAGAATTTGAGCGGTTGATTAAATGTACAAGATGTAACCATATTTGAAGAGCTTATTCAGTCAATGGTTTAGAACAACTTTTACTATGAAACAAAACATGTATATCAAAAAAAATATTACTCGCTTCATAGAAAAATGCAATGCCGCTCGGCTGAAATGTATGGAAGGCCAGATTTTTTTTGAGATTTCAGGGTTAACTCCATAGTAAAAGCTGTTCTATAGCATTGACTGAATAAGCCCTTCAAATTTCTGTTACACGTTGCATATCATACTTTCTTATGAATAAATCATTTATTGTTATTATTATATTTTATGAGTTGCATTCTAGATAAGGATTCGTTGATATTCATGTACTTTATTTTATATATTTCTGATATATTTGGCTTTTTTGTCGAATGAACGGACTTTTCTTAACGAATTGCTTAGGTTATTTTGGAAGAAACTATAAAATCTCTGGTACAGTACTCCCAAAGAAATAATGCGCATACAAATCTATAGGCGAACGACTGGACGTACCACGTGACCGTATTGATTGTATAGAAAGTGTAAGGAAATACGAACTTTGCCGAACAGTGGCGAAGATTTGTATGCGCATTATCACTTTGGGATCACTGTACAGTATTCCTTTAACACTCTAAATGGCAACCCAACTTTTTATTCCAGAACACTACTGGATGGATGACGTCGTCTGCGAAGGTGATGAACCATCCATATCACGATGCAAATTCACAGGATGGGGATCTTCTGACTGCGCTTCATCCGAAGCAGCTGGCGTTGTATGTGGAAAGATTCCTGGACCACAAATCAAAAATAAAACTCCCGGTCTAAAGCTGCATGAGGTGCTGGATGTAAGGAGTGCAAGCTTGAGACTGACCGGAGGAAAAGATAGAAATGAAGGGAGGGTTGAGGTAAAACACGTTTTTGCACGGTATTATTAGATAATAGTTATTAGTAGCGGCGGTAGCTCAGGCGTTAAGGCGATACGTAAAAGTTTTAGCGTCCCTGTTACTCCATATGTGAAAAAGCCCTCAGTGGGAGTGGGACGGATTCGTGGAAAAGTAGCAAGAAGTCGGTTTTTTTATTAATATATTTATTAATAAGCTATTTTCTCAAAAATATGTTCGAGGAGACTGTTCGCGCCACTTCTTGTGGCTCTCATACTGCGGGGTAGTTGTGAATTAATATTTTCAACTGTCATTTTCGCTGCATCTCCACCCGCTTAGTTTTGGACGCAAATCAATCAGTCGTCAATCAGAAGCCTTTCACGCCGGAGGTCTACGCTGATTGTCATTCGACTAGGTCCTACCTCGACCCTACCGCCCGCCATTTTGAGATCGCACCCGCTGTGCGCCTCATTTTCATCTATTACTATTACGAAGAAGATTAGCCGAGAAGAGCGCAACCAGGCACGAAGAGGAAGAAGAAAACCATCTTGGAGAACACCAGAGACTTGGTGGCTCAGGCGAAGCGTGGTTTGTGGTGCATGCAGCTCCTTCCCAAGGTCAGATCTTTCATCTTCGTAATTATTTCTCTTCACTTCCCGCTATTTTTAAAACCTATGGTGATACAAAGCACTGCCGTCATATCGCGTGCTCATTTTTTGGCCATTCGAGCCGGATCTAGATCCATTTTAGGCCCTTTGATCTGCGATCTATAACCATTTTTTGGTATTTCCAACCGCTATCTTCATGTTCTTTGTCTAAAGAACACGTGAATTCCGCTCTAATTTTCATTCTGCCCGCAGTATTACCCCGCATTCTCGCTCTTATTTGCATTATCTATGCATTAAAACCCCGCATTCGTCAAAATATTAGTGATTCCATTTCCTATATACTGGAAATTGTAAATTATCTACAGGGAAATACGCCATTCTGTTAATTTATCCGCTGCGATTATACCATTTGATCATTTCACAGAAAATATTATCTGCCTACCTGCTAATTCTTAATATTATCGAGAGGTACTCGTTCACAGGTTCGTCCGCCGCCCGTGTTATCTCTAACTCATTAGCACTATTCTATGTTGTAGTCAGTATAAAACTTTCGATAGTTCTGATACTTGCCTAACTTTGTACTATATAACATGCCAAATTCCGCAGAAGCTGCAAAATTAAAGATGTCGTATAGTTTAAAGAAGCTTAAAAATAAAAGACAAGAATTGTTTAATCGCCTTCAGAGAGTTTATGACTTTTCTAAAACCGCTTTAGAGGATGTTTCTTCGGCAGAATTGTTTATGGCCAATGTCGAAACTTTGGATACTGTACGCTCAGAAATTCATGTAATCATAGATGAAATTAATGACACAGAGGTATTGATAAATCCTAATTTTGAACCAAATTATCAAAGTTGGTCAGCTTTTGAGGATCTTTACTCCCATTGCAAATACATCAACCGGAAGTTATCACATTCTTCGAAATCGGCTGACTCTAAAGTTAAAGCTCCACTTGACATGGAATGTCCCAAAAAACCTACTATCAAGCTTCCAAAACTGGAACTCGTTGGTTTTTCTGGTGAAGCTACTATGTGGCCAACATTCTATGAAACATTTAAAACCACGATTCACGATAATCCGGACTTGACCGACAACGAACGAGTACAATACCTGATGGGTAAACTTTCTGGCCGGGCACTTTCGATTTGTTCTGGAATCACACCGAACGCAACTAACTACGACATAATCTGGAAAACACTCGTTTCTACTTTTCAAGACTCGCGTAGTTTAGCCACTACTTATTTGGATCAAATGTTTGAATTTCGCCCTTTAACTACCGCTAGTTCAAAAAACTTGGACTTGTTTTTAGACAAGTTCTGTTCCGCTGTTTCGTGTTTAAAATCGCTGAATATTAAAGATCTTTCGGATTTTATCCTTATGTATTTGGCCCTTAAAAAACTTGATGTTGAAACCGCTCGTTCATTTGAAATGTTTAAACGTGGTTCCGATTTACCCCATTATGATGAATTAATATCATTTTTACGGGAACAAACTAAGATACTGAACCGCACTGCACCCGCAATTACCGCTCCCGCTCCGAACCGCTCCGTTAATAATAATAACAACAAAACCGGGTACAGTACCAAGTCAACCCATGCTTTTGTCTCCGCTTCGACCAATAATAATTGTTGTCCGCTATGTAAACAATTAAAACACTATAATTTATATAAGTGTCCCGAATTTGTGAAACTAGATATCGAGAAAAGATTTCAGTTCATCAAATCTAATAACGGTTGCACCAATTGTTTAAGTATTACGCATAACAATTCCGCTTGTAAATCGTCTTATAATTGCCGCCATTGTAATTGTAAACACCATTCGATGTTGTGCCGCAAACAAAATGTGATGAATACTCACACCGCGCTTGGTCAAAATATTACCGTGTCTCCACGCACACATACGCAATCTTCGAGGTTGGTGGATCCTGCCGTATCGGCGACTAACACAGAACATATGACTAATGATTCTCAATCCGTACCAACTGCGAGTAATAATATTTCTTTATGTAACTTACAGCCTAACTCGCAGCGTAATGAAACATGCCTTTTAGGTACAATTCAAGTGATCGTGAAAGATTCTAACGGTATGTCTGTCCGTCTACGTGCGCTCTGCGACCCTGCGTCACAATCCAGTTTTTCGACGGTTTCCTGTTGTGAGAAGCTTAACTTAAAATATGAGAAAATTCCCCGCGCTTTTGTTAAGGGCATCGGCTCTTCATCAAACCCAATTAAGGGTGCGACAAACCTTAAATTGTTTTCACGATTTGATGATTCGGTTTCAATTTCGCTTGACACTTATGTAATCGACCGTATTACCGACAACTTACCATCGGTGCAGGTGGATTTGTCTACGCTTTCGTATTTAAAAGATATCACACTTGCTGATGAAACATTTTACTTACCGGGTGAGATTGATATTCTTATCGGTGCATCTTTATTCGCGGATATCTTGTTATCAGGCCGCGTCTCTGGTCCCCCGGGTACGCCGACGGGATTTCAGACCATCTTCGGTTTTACGCTAATTGGTAATACGCCTGTTTACCAAAATACCGCATGTTCAATTTCGTTATGCTCTTATATGGAGATTGAACCGCCAATAGATTTTATTTTACAAAAATTTTGGCAATTAGAAGAGGTGCATTGTGAACCTGCTTCTAGTCCCGCAAATGATGAATGTGAAAAATTATTTATTAACAATGTGTCACGTGACCCCGCTGGTCGCTATTCGGTTTCTTTACCGTTCGCACGGAATCCTAACATACTAGGAAACTCGTACCATCACGCAAAAAAGTGTTTTATGTCTCTTGAGCGTAGGTTTGTTTCTAACGCAGATTTACGTTCCGAGTATAACAATATAATAAATGAATACCTAACTAAAGGTTACATATCCCCGCTTCATAATGATGACCAATTAATAATATCCGCTATTCCCGCTGAATGTTTTTACCATACAGCTGGTTCTCAAAACCCGAGCGACTGTCTTTCCCGTGGTCTCACTCCCACGCAGTTGATGAGTCACCCGCTCTGGTTCACTGGACCTGCTTGGCTTTATCTGGACGCTAAAGAGTGGCCAATCAAAACAATAGAATCAGCTTCTATTGAAGAAAACTTGCCGGAATCAAAAACAATTTCTCTTCCCGCTTTTAGTAATGAAGAACCGCATCCTCTTCTTTCTCTTTCGGAAAGAATTTCGTCATGGCTTGTGCTTTTACACACAATCATTTACATATACCGATTTTTACGTATTTTACCGCGCTCTAATATTTTTACCGCTATCGATATGGATTTCGCTGAAGTTGCATTGATTAAAGCTCTTCAAGCATTTTATTTTCTTGATGAAATAAAAAGATTAAAGTCAAATAAACTTTGTTCTCCCGCTTTAAATCGACTATCGCCATTTTTAGATAAAAATGGATTGTTACGCGTTGGTGGTCGACTTCGCAACACAGACATGACGTTCGATCAACAACACCCTGTGTTGTTACCTCGTAAAAATCATATTGTCGAATTGATTATCATTCATTATCATCGCAAAAATTGTCACACTGGACCAGTGGCTTTAATGTCAATAATCCGCCAAAAATTTTGGATACTTTCCTGTCGAAATATTGTTCGTCGCGTAATACATAGCTGCAATTATTGTTTTAAGGCGAAGCCGAGACAAACCTTCCCTTTCATGGCAGATTTACCATCATGCCGCGTTAATGAGGCTAAAGCTTTTGTCCACTGCGCTGTGGATTATTGTGGTCCTATCAGTATCACTCCGTATCGAAAACGTGGAGTCCGTCCCGTCAAATGTTACCTCTGCATATTTGTATGCCTGGTGACTCGTGCAGTTCACGTTGAATTGGCAACTGATCTTAGCACGAACACTTTTCTTTCCGCGTTCAAACGTTTTTTATCTAGACGTGGAGCAGTGTCTTTCGTATATTCAGATAATGCTACGAACTTTGTAGGCGCTAGAAATGCCCTCTCAGAAATTTACAATTTGACAAACTCCGAAGAATTTAAAACGTCTTTCGCGAATGAACTTGCCGATCATAGAATACAATGGAAATTTAATATTCCACGTAGCCCACATTTTGGGGGACATTATGAGATATATGTCCAAGGATTTAAGACGCATTTGCATAGAGTAGTAGGTACTCAACTGTTGACCTACGAAGAATTATTAACTGTAGTTACGCAAATAGAATGTGTCATAAATTCTCGTCCGCTTACGCTGCTGAGTGAAGATCCATCTGAACTTAGCGCGTTAACTCCTGCACATTTTCTGATGTCAACTCCTTTAAAAGAATTACCCGCTTGTAAGGTGGCTGATGAGCCAGTTAATTTATTACGTCGCTACGCGTTGCTTGATCAAATGGTAGAATCGTTCGCAAGGCGATGGAAGAATGATTATCTCCATCTTCTCCAGTCTAGAGGAAAATGGAATACACCTTCCAACCCAATCAAAATTGGATCTGTTGTCGTTGTAGTTACCGATAACACTCCACCGCTTCAATGGCCGCTCGGTGTTATTGTAGCTGTATACCCTGGCAAAGATAATGTCATTAGGGTAGCTTCTGTCAAAACGACGACAGGTGTTTACAAACGACCTGTCGTGCGTCTTTGCCCTCTCCCATCTCAATAACTCCTTTCTTTGCCCCCGCTTCAAAATTTCGTTATTCTCTGTCTTATTTTTACTTTTCTATTCTTATTTTAAAACCAATGGTTTTAACGCCGGGGGCAAATGTTCGCGCCACTTCTTGTGGCTCTCATACTGCGGGGTAGTTGTGAATTAATATTTTCAACTGTCATTTTCGCTGCATCTCCACCCGCTTAGTTTTGGACGCAAATCAATCAGTCGTCAATCAGAAGCCTTTCACGCCGGAGGTCTACGCTGATTGTCATTCGACTAGGTCCTACCTCGACCCTACCGCCCGCCATTTTGAGATCGCACCCGCTGTGCGCCTCATTTTCATCTATTACTATTACGAAGAAGATTAGCCGAGAAGAGCGCAACCAGGCACGAAGAGGAAGAAGAAAACCATCTTGGAGAACACCAGAGACTTGGTGGCTCAGGCGAAGCGTGGTTTGTGGTGCATGCAGCTCCTTCCCAAGGTCAGATCTTTCATCTTCGTAATTATTTCTCTTCACTTCCCGCTATTTTTAAAACCTATGGTGATACAAAGCACTGCCGTCATATCGCGTGCTCAGAGACTTTACAAATACATAATAAAAATTTATACTTGCGATTGTCGGCACTTGGTGAAACTTGAAACACATCTTGAATTAAAAACACTTGTACATTATAGTTTCACTTTATGTATGTTCCCTCCCAACCGGTTTCGAATTTTACTCCATTTTCAAAGGAAAATGTTAATTAAAATATTTCACTGACTCCAGGCACTAGCTTTGAGCAACGTAAACAATGATCATTGTTCTTGTGTGAAAAGTGAAACTATAATGTAAAAGTGTTTTTAATTCAAGTAATACATAATATCCACATTTTTAATGCAATTTCACAATTAAATTAGTTAGGATTTCAGAATTACAGGAAAAAATAGAACAATTTAGAAGTCTTTTCGGAATTAAATTCTATCGCGAAAATTTCATCCAATCGCGTTTTCCTTCAGTGAGAATCTTAATCAAATACTCAATAAACATTTACCTGGTTTATTCGTCCAAGACAGTGGAAGAAATAATAGTGGAGTAAATTGATTCGAAAAAACCCCATTTTCGTTTTGGTATTGCCTTAAAACATGATTGTTTTAGAAGATAGAGTCTGTCAAGCCGATCTTGTCAAGAACTTGGTGGTAAAAAATTCATATAGCAACAAAAAATAAATAATGTCACCTGTCATTAAACTTGTCTTTGGCTCTCTTGTTGATTTTATTTACGAATTAAAATTAATGAAATAAACTGAATTTGTTGACTATCATGCCTAAAACTGAGCCCAGCGATGTGAGGTGCATGTTGTTTAAGATGTTGAGTGCGTACGATAAAGAGAAATCAAGGTTCCAGCGTTATGAAATGGAAAAAATACAAGCTTTGGATAAGATGTCAGTGTTAGTTGGTACGTTAGGTTTGACCAAGTTTGATACTTTATTATCTATGTATATTTGGTTATTATTTTCTAGAAGGTAATTTTTTTTTTTAGAAAAACGATAAAGTTTGGCACCGTGATCCGTCGCATCAAGCTTAAATAAACTTGTTTTTTGTTTAAAAAAATAAAATATGTGTTGTTGTTTTTTCTCTTGTTTTTTAAAACAGCAATGACCCGTTATCTAGCTTCATTCGAGACTTTTGACTTAACTTTAGACTTTTATACTTTATTTTTCACAGAAAGGGTCATTGAGTCGATTTCTTTGCTTTATACCGACATTCTACAAAGCCACCAGTATAAATTTGTATATCGGTAAAATCAACTTACATAAATATCAAGATTGTTAATTTTGGGGTAACAGAGTATACTTCAGTGGTGCCATACTGTCGATTTCATTTTTCCCCACCAAAATTGCGTTGCCATAACTCGCTTGACAGACTCTATGAGAAATGTCTTACCTTTTTAAAAACATAATTCCAAACCTACACTTGATGGAAAAAACCATTATAAAATAAATTAATCAAAACTTAACACCAATTTTTATAGATCATTAATCTTGTGACTAGGAAGTTTTCTCTATATTGTATAAGATTTTTTTATTTAAGGCTCCGTACCAAGCTAAATGCACATTTTATTTATTTACTATTGGCAGTTTATTATCATAGAGGACATACTAAACATATTTTTAGATCTGAAAACGTGATCGATGGAAAAAAACGCAAAGTATCTTATATTGGCGTTATTGACATGTATTTTTAAACCTCGAAATTCGTGAAAATTAAAAAAATATACATGATTAAAGACATCTGTATAAGCGTTGGTGCAAGACTGAAGTTTAGCTTGATACTGGACCTTAACTTCAAACAGATTGTCGCTTGAGGGGGTATATCGTCAAAATCGACACTTTTTGAAGTTATTCTATTCAAAAGAAGTTTCAAGTTAAATATATTAGTATAACAATTTTGAGATCTTTTTCTAGATCTTGGTCTAACAGAAACGCGATTGGACGAATTTCACTCGATAGAAATAATTCTTGAAATTTACACTTTTTTGATATTCTGACAAATTGGGATAGCATAAAAACTTCAAAAATATTTATTTAGATGGGTTTTAACAATACCTAAATTACTGGTTATGAAAATTTCCATATCTATTTTAGTTAAATTTGTATTATTTTAAAACCGATTTTTTGTCAATTTTCCCCGATTCCGCACTGCGGGTATCTGGCCTGGAGTAACGGGGACCTTTGCACGAACGATATATCACCTTAATTTGAATTTGATAAAGCTCATGTACTATTGCTATATTGTTCACTCGCGCTGGACACTAGATATAGCCTTTTCTGCGACTGCGCGGCGGCGGCAGGTATTTAGCAGTCTTATATTGTTTCGCATATTACTCGGAAACCCTGCATATGTAATCGCTCTACGGAACACCTCTTAGAAACTGCTGTACTTGACCATAGGATTAGATAAATGAAAAAGATTACCTGCGGTTTCGTCAAAACACTTTACTAAGAAATAAAGTCAGAGACCAAGAAAACAATTTTATCAGACATTCGTCTCGATCTTCACCCTTTTACTCGTAGATCAATGACATACTCGTAAAAAATAAATTTGATCTGAAACGTGGGTCGGCCATTGGCTTCGCCAAAGACATTCTGCTTGTACGAGTATGTAGGCTAGGGGATTGTCTAATCCAGAATATTTTGCTGGCCGGAAATGCAGCTTGCTGAAGTCACTTGGTTATAAGATAATACATGTCTGGCTTTTTGCCCTATCGAAGACGACGTACCTACATTTAAAAAATAAGCCAGATATGTATTTTTTTGTTTAGGCTGCTACGATCCTGACACATCATTATCGGTTTCTCTACTTCCACATTGAGTCATACAAGCCCTTCTATTTCAGATGTATTTTTTTTTATTTGCCCATTTTTTGTATTTAGCCCATTTAGTTGGCATACGTACTTTTACGGCGCCGGCGCGGCGGCCTCTATACCTTCCAATTAGACAGCATTTACATTTCTTTCGTTATTATCCTTCATTTCCTCTCTATATGACCAAACCACCGAAGCATTCTTTTCCTATTCTCCACCATCATTAGCAACATAGTGTGCATAAGAAAAGCGGGCCCGCCACTCCCGAAAAGATTCGGTCGATCGTTTATCGTTCGAGCATACGTCCATCTCTGACGTACGCATGGAGAGTGTGATAGTGATGGATATATGACCGACTGATATTTGATTGAGTTTTGTCACTTCGGCGTAGGCCCTTCGTAATTAACAATAGCTTTGCTTTTTTGTTTTGGAAATAGTCCGTAAAATTGCTAACATTAGCCTTTTTTGTCAGTAGTATTGTACTGAATGAACTATTTACCACCCTTTTTTTTTCGACTGATGACATCGGACTGAATTGACTTGAATATATTTCACAATGGCGATTAAGCAAATATTTTTTATTTAACAAATTTACATTTTTAGGCAGGTATTTTCTTTTTGTGTTAATTTATTTAAGTTTACTTCATTGGATAGTTTTAGTTTCTTTATGTTATTTAAGTACTGGTAAATAAATGGTTTAAAAGATTTTTTTTTTTTTACTATAAAGTATTGAGGCTGAATACGACACACTCATTGGTTCATTCAAACTCAGTGGCTTTCACGTTGACGCACCAGCTTGAATGGAAAATAATACGATACGAAAATTAACCAATGAGCGTGTCGTATTAAGCCTCAGTACTTCATAGTAAAAACAAATAGAGTTATACTACAAATAGACCAAAGATAAAAGCATATTTTTATCGTTTCTGGGTTTTCTAGATATTCCTTAATGGCATCTGGGGCAGCATCTGCCCAGACGGCTGGACTCTCTACGAAGCTTTAGCCGTTTGCCGTCACCTGGCATTAGGGTACGCTCAGCAAGCGTTGCAGACAGACATCTACGGCTCTTCGAAGGTGGTCCTCAGTGGAGTCAATTGCGAAGGAAATGAAACGAATCTGTTCCAGTGCAGGCATCGCATGTACGGGGACGTGGTGTGTCCTGGGGAGATGGGTACGTATATTAGAGCTTTATTTCTATTAGGGTTCCGTAGTACCTAAAAGGTAAAAAAGGAACCTTTATGGTGAGACCCCGTTGTCTGTCCCTCCGTCCGTCCGTCCGTCCATACAGCCTTTATTTAGCACCGTTAAAGATAAATACATGAAATTTGGCACAATAATAGCATTAATTTGCTTTCATATCACGGTGTAAAAAAATATATGAAAAATTTGAAATTGTTCAAAATATTTCCAAAACAAAAGTGAGATAAATAAAAAATATTATCCTAAAAATACAATATGGGTATTAAATTGTAGATATTAAAAAGCTAATTGTAAATATATATATTTTTACTATATTTACTGGCACTGATTTCGGGAAATCTTAAAAAACTACAAAAATATGTTTGTCCCCCCCCCCCCCTTATCTCCGAAACTGGTGGACCGAAAAATATGAAAAAATTTCGATTATGGATCATGACTGGCCAATCACAAGAAAACTATAGCGATTTAAAAAAAATTGAGCACAAATGAGAAATATAAAAGAAAGTAAAATAAATAAAAAAACTATTTTATAAAAATTCAATATGGGTATCAAATTGTAGGTATTAAAAAGTTGATTTGTAAAAATATATGGTTTGACTATATTTAATTGTATCTGTTTCAAGAAATCTTTGAAAAACCATAAAAAAATGTTTGTCCCCCCCTTATCTCCAAAACTGGTGGACTGAAAAATATGAAAAACATTGTGGTAATATGTGTTTACATAAAAGAAAACCTGTAAAAAAAGTTTACAGGAAAAATAAAGCGGTTGAGAAATTCACAAAAAAAAACCTAAATTTAATTTATCATCCACAACACGCAACCCTAGGTACGCGAGTCTGACTCGAACTTGGCTGGTTTTTTTTATATGTACGTATTGCTTCTAGTCTTTTGCTTTGACAAACAGCTACAGGCATGAAATTTTTAAAGGGAAATAGTGTATAATAGAATATTACTCTGCTTCGGGGGACGGGTTAATTATGTTTGTTGATGGAACAAAAGACATATATTTGGTGATCCATAACCCTTACGATTATGTATAACCATGACTTTTTATCATTATATTTATTTTTAATCCCAACCTACTACCACAGTTACTACTAGCACTTATGCGTCACTACATACAAGCAAAGTCGCTTCCCGCTGTCTGCCTGTCCCTATGTGTGCTTAGTTGCTTAGATCTTTAAAACGGATTTTGATGCCGTTTTTTTAATAGATAGAGTAATTCAAGCGGAAGTTTTGTATGTATTATATATTAGAGAAACACTGATAATTTTGGAGGTTTCTCTCAGAATATTTATGTGAGGTTTCTAATGTAATGTCGTAAATAAACACGTTTTTTTTGCGCTTACATTGCAAACGCTGGTTGAACCCTACGAGATAGATCAAAATAATGTGCTACAGTAAAAAAGTTGTAAAGTTGTAATTACTTTACATTAATTAATTAATTTACCTTAAAAAGTTGTACAAAAAAGTCTACGATGGTATATGTTTATCTCTTAGGGATAACCCACAATAACCATTTTTTATCCTTTACTTTTTATTACGAAGCGATTTTAAGCAGTACAGCATTAATCCTTATCCAATTAAGTAGGTACCTTAAATACATTTTGCATTATATAAAGAAATTCTGTAGTATATTTAGTATCAGCATTGCACCCGTGCGAAGCCGGGGCGGGTCGCTAGTATTTAATAAAGAAGACAAAACTGTAAAATAATTTTGTGAAAAAACCCTAAAAAGGATTTCTTGGTCTATATTCAGTTACGATACCTACAAATATATAATATGTTTGAGAAAAAGCAATGTAATTCCGCAACAAAGAGAACAACATTCACACCAAAATACTAAATTCGAAAGCAATTCTTGGTCCTTTCCTGTTTCATCCGAAACTTTTCTGAGGCAGTATTCCTCGGCTCAAACTACGCGCGTAAACGTAACAATTCTGGTTCATATTGTGATTTATTTCCGTTGTTGGAAAGGAAAATAACTGTTTGTGAAAGAAAAGAAATGTTTCGGTTTCTCATTAGTGTTAAACAAAATACAAGCGCTTATATTTTGTATGGTTCTGTATTTAATTCTGCAAAAATATACTCGGTCATTATAAGAGCTCAATCAAATTATCGTCTTGGTTGACTGCTATAGAAAATAACGTAAAATAAAATTCTATATTTATTCAATTCTTATCGACGTGTTTTGAATGTCGGTATCACAGTTTAAATATTAGTCAGTTAAAAAATTTAAAATGCCAGAAAAAATATCCAATCCAATCCATCAGCCAATACCGGTCCACACAGGACATGCTGGACATAGGCCTCTCCAAGGGCACGCTACATTTTTCTATCCTCGGCCATCCTCATCCAGCCACTACCTGCATTCTTTTTTAGATCATCAGTCCAGCGAGCTGGCGGGCGTCCTACACTGCGTCTGCCGGTTCGTGGTCTCCACGCGAGAACCTTTCTCCTCCATCGGTTGTCGAAAAAATATATCATATTATAAACTGTTTCACTTTTTATAGCTATAAATAGCCATTTTATGAATTCCAGGCATTTTGGGTAGCATTCTGCCAAATGAAGTATCTTTACTAATGAGCGTTTTTCCTTATGTCAAATTTAGTGTTAAATAAAATTCCTAGATGGCACTGTCGTATTCTTTAGCAACATAATCAAAGACAAAATTTGAACCGATTCCAAACAAACGAAAAATAACTTTGACATTGATTGCTATGAAACACATTTTATCTATGGTGACATGGACAGCGCCATCTGGAGGAAAGCTAAGACCTAAGAAAAAAAAAACAACGAGAAAATCGCTCATTTGGACCAGCTTAACACGAATTTTGATAATATTATTTATAAATCTTATTTTACATCTGCTATAAAAACAAATTTATTTTCATAAAAAGTTGACACAAAAATATTTGGAAGCCATTATTGTTCCTATGTGTGGTAACACCACAACGGAATCCTAAAAAGAATTTCAGCATTATGAAGGCGTCAACTTTCTGCTCTAAATCGTTTCAGATGTTTTGAAACTTTCAGAAAAGAACGTTGGAATCTGTTTTATTGTCCCTATTTACATACTGTTTTGTCGTAAATCTTGTTGAAATATACTGCCATGGATGTTTGGCATGTCTTTTGGGGAATTATTCTGATTGAAGTTTTCTTATGATGAAAATTATGTAGTTATTCGAATAAACTTTACTAGAAAATTACTATCATTTTGTTCGCAGCTCTGAAATTTTTTCCGATTTATTTTCCTGTAATGTATATTTTTCAGCCCTTCTTAGTGCACATCGTAATACAAACTGAGCTATAGTAAAAAAATGAACCACAGTGAGACAGGTATGTTGATATAATGATGTAATATAAAAGCAGATAATATTCTAGGATAATTACTGTTTACTAATTCATTAAACAGTTCAGCGAACAAAATAAAACTCTCTGTTATCTTTTTTTACAGGCTATCTACTAGATTTTAATTTTTTTTTATAATACCTTCTGATATTTCAACAAATCTTTTATAATTTGGCTAAGCGCGAGTCGGACTGTCACACAATACGGGTACAGAACCCTAAAATCGATTCCTGATTTCATCGAAGAACAAATTTCAATATCCGAGGAATCATCCATACAAATTAGCCCCCACATGGTTTATTTCATTATTTTTTCGTTCCTAAATTTGGATAATTATTTATTATAAGCATACCCTAGCAAACAAAATAATTATCCGTCCAACGCATAAAAGCCGATGGCAAAGACTTTATTAGCTTTTAATAGAATCGATTATTGGTTGGCTTATTGGCCTTTTTGTCTTCGAGGTAATAATCACGCACAGAAACAACAAACTGGAGGATTATTAGCTAATAGCACTGATGTTCTAAGGCTTAATATACAACTGTTGATCGAAAACTAATATTGAAATATTTTGTAGGCTAAAAGTTATTGAATTTTAATAGATTCAGTTCATATTTCTATTAACTATTTTATGGAAAAAAAAAACACGTTGATCCCTTAACCGCGTTCTTCTAAGGAACGTTTGAAAACCAAAAAAAATTGGTGCCAATACTTTTTTAGACATACTAATACCTACTTATCTTAGTAAATTTTTAATAGCTTTTCAGTTGATAAAAGACCAACATACCGAATGTACTTCTTTTATATAGGGCAAGACCTAGTTTCTTTCAAAGAACCCTCGAAAGTCTGGCGTTGTTCATGTTCTTGGCTCAGGTCCAGCCTTAACTTGTTAAGACAACATAATTCAGACAACATTAACTGAAATTCTAAACTGTTCATTTGACAATCATTAACTGGACCCAGACAACTGTCCGATATGGAGGCCTTGGTATCCGAAAAGTGTCCAGCGTATCACTGCCAGCCTTTTGTCTACAGTACATTCGACCTCTTTATTGAAATACTACACCCATTACTCAGATATGTTAGAGGTCACGTTGACTAAGACCAGAAACGCTTGGCTTGGTCCTAATGAAGACATCCCGATCAATCTGGCTTCACAATGTCTCTGGGACGAGCCGCTCTGCAGTCAGGTTCGAATGAACATATTGGAAACTGCTACTCGTATAAACCCTGCAGAGCAAGCTCGTCTTTCGTGTACGAAACCCTAAAAAGTGGCTTTTAAATTCTAAAATCAAGTCAATTAGCTTCAAAACACTACTCAACATAATGTGCTCTTCATGGCATAGTCCACCAACAGACTTTCAATATTAAAAGTCACCACAGTTTACCACATTGTACCGAATACTTTTGCAATCATTTCCTGTTTCTTCATGGTTTGTTTGCGTTTCAGACCATGCGGCAGCAGTAGTCTGCACCCACACACTCGCGGATCTAGCCCTGGACGCAACAGCTATCGAACGAACAGCACACCTGCAAGACGTCCCGATGTTTCACCTACAATGTGCCATGGAGGAGAACTGCGTGACGAATAGTGCTTATGAGGTAACACCTTATACTCGACATCACTTTAGCTGATACTACGCCTTTATAGTATCATATATACATACATAAATACATATACTCACGCCTGTCTCCCAGAGGGGTAGAATTTCCATCTGCCATGGTCCTGACACATGTCTTTCGCGTCTTCCATTGGGACACTCGTGCAGTCTATTACAAAACTCACTTCGTAAGCTTTGTAAACAAGCACTCGTACCCTAATGTCTCACATTATGTTACAGCTGCATGAAATACTAATACTATAGTCATGGCACTTTAGGTTACAACTTCGAGTGATTCGATATTTTGGTATCGAATGTAAGTAAAATTCCCACGAATCCTTATTTATTACACCTGAACATCACATTCACAAAAATCTTAGTACAAAAACACTAGGGTTTGACTTTCACCAAGAAAACAGATTAAATCGCGTGGCGAGAAAAGTAGACTATTTACCCATGTAACAAAATCTAGAAAAAACATTCAGAGCTTAGTTCAGTGCCCATTTATGTGCCTAGATTGTCTAGATCATCGGTTCCCAATTTGTTTGGGCTATGGAACCCTAAATAATCGCCCTTCTTTTATCGGAACCCCAACTCCCATAATGAAAGTTAACATGAAAGTTAAGCCTTTCTTATTCAAGAGTTCTTGAATAATCACACTGAGTCCACCACGTACCCAATCCCATATGCCAACCGTCCCAGATTTTCCGGGACGTCCCGCTTCTGGGTCATTTTTGGCCATCGCGCCGTGACCCCTTGCGGGACGCCTTTTGTTTCTCCACTAATCCAAGGCGTACTCTAGGATGCATATCCGGTTTTCTCTAGTATCCTATCCTCATCCTAGAGTCACGGTCTTCCCTACCATTACAGCTATATTATATTATTAGTTATTTATAATTATATCATTCGTAATCCGACAGTTAGCAGAGATGGTTTTTTAGCCCTTTCTGCGTATGGATTCTGTATCCAAGAAGCACCGGCGCAGCTTCGTCGGCTGCCTGCTTTCTGCGACAGAGTGTGTATAATAGTAATAATGTTTTATATCTACACGTATTACGCGGAACCCCTGTAACCGCTCTACGGAACCCCAGGGTTCCGCGGAACACCTTTTAGGAACCGCTGGTCTAGATAGTTTTCTGACGACCGCCAACTCTAATATATTTTAGAGGGGTCTTCGTATGGACGTTATGTCCAAGACTACTCAAGGGTCTCACAGAAATGACTATCTTTTAGCATCCCGAACTTTTTGTTTCAACGTTGAGATCGTAAATTCGGTAAACTAAACGTCAAAATTTGTTTGGAACTTACTTGGATCTACACTTTCTTCTAATATCATTGACAAAACTTGTTTTAAAATGCGAGTATATAGGTATTTATATTGACCGACTCCTCTTCAAACGGCGTATCTAACGGTTAGGCTGTAATCTTTGCTGTCTCAGATAACATCTTCAAACGACTTCAGACATAACGCTGACGCTTATCTATCCCGGGTTGATCATTAGCTTGATTGGCTCGGTTAGTAGCTACTTGATTTTAAATTACTTTAATTGTTCTATACTGGGCCCCAGATTAAAAGTTCGCTGATTGTGTTTTCTTGGCTTATTGTGAGACAGAATAATTGCTGTGCTAATGGAACATCTACTGATTCTGATTTCCGAAAGTGGCGAGCAAAACATCAATAGAAACAAGATGTAACAAATAGAAACGAGATGTAACCAATAGCAAGAGAGACTAAAAAATTCATAAAAATTAAGTATCAAACATGTATCAAATATATTTCTTGGGATAAAGATTGTATCTTAGTGGAGACCCCCTCGAAGTAATTCGGGGGCGAGTAAGGACAGCTCACAGGCAAAAAACCAGGAGGCCCACCATGCCTGGGACCGATGGATGGCGGTATATTCATCCCTAATAGCCGGGCCTTATATGGAATAGACTGGTGACGGGCAGCGGCGTCATTGGTGCGAGGGGTCTGGCACCGCGCTCACCAACCCACCTGCCCACCGTGTGTGAGTATGGGCAATTCTTCCAGGATGACCGTCAGGAGTGGCAAAGTCCTTGAAAGGCTTATGTCCAGCAGTGGACGAACTAGGCTGATGGATGGATGGAAGATTGTGTATCGTTGACTCCCACATTACAGTAAAAGTAATTTCTTTTTGCTTAAATTTGTTTTTCACGTCCAAAGACGAATCTATCAACAAAGTTAATAATTGCGATTGTCAGCACTTGGTACATTCTCGGCACTTGGTACATCATCATCTTAATGCCTAAAATATACAAATTATACTGTTTGACATCACAAATTATGATATCCCAAACTAATTATCCCAACCTTATCGGCATTCTCAAGGATTTAGTAATGAAAGCAGTTAGTACACTAACAACAACAACTTTATATATTAGGTCTGTACATATGAAATTGCCGTTTTCTATAGAGAATCTGAAGAAAACTAAATTTTTGGTACTAACATTATTTCCTTTTTTATAGTAATGAATAAATGACAAATCCAAACTATCCCTGCGGTCCGAAATAGAATTACAATGGATCATAAGCCATTCACTTCATACTTTCGTAATGGATTTTAGCGATATAATTCTATTTCGGAACGCAGGGTGAGTGATCTCTTTTGTGTATGAATGAGACAACATTAAGCGAACAGCAACATCAATTTAATTTTTGAAAACTGTCAGGTGTAAATAATTGTTACAGATTTTATCGTGGAAATAGATGGCATTTAGGACGAACTGTTTTTGAAGATTTAGTTTTTATAATCAAAATGAGAATAAAAAGAAAATAATAATACGTAATTGTAAAACCTTGAAATCAACTTTCAAACAAAAAAAAATAAATTGAAATAGCTATTGAATTACAGGAATTATGAATTCATGAATCTGTAAGAAAATTTTGGCAATTTCATATGTAAAGACCTATTATCTTATCTCTACTAAACCCTTGAAAATTCTGATAAGGCGAAACTAGTTGGAATTTTACAAGTAGTAGTTCGCTCCAAACTGTGAACTCGGCACTCCCTCTTACAACCCCATATCTCGACAACCCCTTGACTGATTTGCCTCATGTTCGAAATAAAAAAAAAACATTGTTTTATTTATTTGCCTACCAAATTTCATCGAGTTATCGTCAGACAAACATTCATACATACGTACATACTACATACATAAAAACGCCGGATTTTTCGTTCGTTCAACTAGTAGTTCGACCCGAACTGTGAACTCGCGATTCGATCTCTAGACCAATTTGGCTCATGTTCGAACTTAATTTTTTTTTTATAGAAATTTTGCTTCGCTCACTCGTTTAACTACAAGTAATCAGATGTAATTTAGGCACGTAACTCTGCTTGAAAAGATGGTCTTGTAACTAGACTATAATACTTATAAACAAATACTTAATTGTAAAATAAACAAATATTTCTCTTTCCCTACCCCTACTTACCAACTTTGTTACTTACAAACTTGCAATTTTCTTGACTAACCCAACTAACACAAATGGGTTGCACAAGTGCTTTATAGCGTATCCGATTACTTCTTATGGCTGTAACCTCTAAGTTAGATTTTAAAGGTCTTTATGCGCCGCTTATGCCTCCAGGGGGGCGCCAAGTGAAAATTGCGGGTGAAATTAAATCTACGAACAAACTTTTTTCATTTGGGTCTTGTGCGTTGCTAATTTGGGGCTTTGGATATTTTATAAGTATTTTATTTCTAGTACGTCGTCAGTTGTTTTTATTAATTTTAGAAATTAAATGATATGTTCTCTTTCAAGATTTTCACGTGCATTTAATTTAATGAGTATTATGATTAAAATTTATGTAAATAATAGACAAAAAATAAGTATTTATGTTGAAAAATGTCAAAGAAATAAGTTGTACGTATCTTTTTATTAATGATTCAGTTGAGAAAAATGCAAAATTTCTTTGTTAGTTGTCAAATAATGCATAATTTATCCAAAATAGTTGAACATTTTAAACATGGCGACGGCGAGATGGGCTAATCGATTCCAATTTTCACCTATTTCGAAGGAAACTCTTTGCAGGCCAAAGTGCATAACATCATAATTTTAATCTAATACGTTCCAAACAGGGGCCATATTAGTGAAATTAATAATTGTATGTTGCTATTTTCTCAAAATGGAGTCAACATGGTGTATCAAAGCTTTTGAGCAGATTCAATTTCGTATATTCGAAAACTATGACTCGCAAAAGAATACTTAGCAACAAAAGCTTCATAATAACTTCAAAGCAGAGTTGATGAAGAATCTTGTTGCACCCACCTTCAGCCTCAACGTCATTACTAGTGCCAATTTATGATTAAAGCTATTAATACCTGACTATATATATATATATAGGTATATACACAAAGAAACAATGAGTAACTCTATTTTCATAAAGTTGATATCTTTATAAAAAAAAGCTCCACCACTGACCTCTTTGCAGTGCTTGGTTTTTAAACCTTTTTGCTGTAACGTTTAAAAATAAAATAGCTTTAAAATCATAAATCCCCAAGGGGGTATCAGAGGTGTTCTGAGTACGGTTTATGTGGTGTTTATTGTAGTAGATTTAAGCAAAATTTCATGTAAAACAATAAATAAATGAAAAAATTTATTGTGAAATACAATGTCACAGTCCATAATCGGCACAACCGCATTTCACCGTTTCAAAGTTGTGTTGCAGTGATTGTTGTATCTTTTGCCACTGCTACATACTTACAATATTTAATAATTGCATCTCGTTTAACATTTTTTGTGGCATATTATATTTCGCTGTAAGTGGTAAAACGGTGGCAAAATGCGCAGATGTGAACCTCTCAATGGCATAAATAAAAAATATGCAACCCATAGTTAAGGCCTAAGTGCTATTTCCCACTACTGAGCAACGTAATTCTGCTAGTTCCACTCACGTAACACAAGATTAGCTGCAATTTTCACTAATGTGTTAGTTGGGAAACTGGATTAGTTAACAAACTGCTTAAAAATGCACCTCGTGAGATAAAAGTTCATTCACAAGAATATGGCTTAATATCTTAGTTACCAGGACTTTTAGACGCATCAGTTAAGCAATAATATCATCTGTGGCTTGATCTTAAAAGTTTACCCACAATTAAACCAGTAAGGATGTTAAGCTAGAAGAATATACATAGTTTCCTGAGAGGGTGTTTTCGTTGGAACAGTCCAATTATTTTGCCTTACATATCCCTCGATACGGGAATTGTCTAAGCTGTAGATACATTGTACAGTGTTACAATGCTTTCAAATAATGTTTTGTTTTTTTACGACAATTCTAAAACTAGTGAGTGAAATGGTGAAATGAAACTAGTGAAATGGTTTTTGAGTTCCCTTGGAAATCCAACTCAATACAAATGTACAGATCTGGACACTTTCGGTAAATTCCGCATAATTTTGCTTATACAATGTCTAACAGAAAGGTACGTATATAACCATATTTGAAGAGCTTATTCAGTCAATGGTATAGAACAACTTTTACAATGGAGCCAACCCAGAAATCTCAAAAAAAAAATCTGCCCTTCCATACATTTCGGCCGAGCGGCATTGCATTTTTCTATTTTTGTTCCATAGTAAAAGTTGTTCTATACCATTGACTGAATAAGCTCTTTAAATATGGTTACACTTTTCTGTTACACGTTGTATAGGTATGTACCAAAACCGCCTACTAGTCATAAAATTACGGTTTTTACAATTACAAAATATATAAAGATATCGTCACGACATGAATCCCTGAGGGAGTGTCAGAGGTGTTCCGAGTGTGAACAATGAAATGCAAGTCACAGTCCACACTCGGTACACCCGCGTTTCACCGACGATTATTACATCCCAAAGTGATGAGCGGAAGAACATCACTTTTGTTCTTTCGGCACAAATACACATTTTTAGGGCATGCAGGTTTCCTTACGATGTTTTCCTTCAGCGTTCAGCAAGTGGTAAGTAAGAAAAAATAAAATGCACATAAATTCCGAAAAACTCATTCGTGCATGCCCGACTGGGGATCTAACCTGCATCTCATGATTGAGAGGACAGCGTTTTACCCCTGAGCTACCGCTGCTTTTTACAATTAGTGTACTTTTATTTAGTGACAATGATCTAACCAATGTAATTTTTTTTTATCCAAAAGCAGATTTCGAAAACAAACCGTAAATTTTTATCGAAAACGTTATCGATTACAGATCCAGCGAAGCAACCCATCGTGGCAATACGAAACGCGACGACTTTTGCGTTTTACGGCTTCGTCTCTCAATGTGGGGAATAACGACTTCCGGCCTTACATCCCCAAGCATCTGTGGCAGTGGCACTTGTGCCATATGTGAGTATGCCAACCGGAACCAGATTCTAAGGATACGGTACATGTAGGTTTATGGCTTATGAGTTGCACTGCTAGAGCACCATTGTCTTACGACGACGCCACGAATCACAGAGGAAGCCAATTCCGGAGGTATGGAGATGATCTCCACGGTCGAAATATCTGGCGAGAAAGTGCTTATCTCCGTCGAAAAACAAAAAATGCTATTCTAACGATCTCCATCCGTAGATTTTTCGATCGCAAATCAGCGAGATGTCTCGACTGGTCATAAGCTGGGGAGATAGACATCTCCGTTGCAGTAACTGCCAAATTAACAAAATAAATAACATAAACTTCAACATTTTGACGGCTTTTGTGTGGTTATTTTTGATAAAATTTGACTCGGCTACGTTTTACGGACTTTTATAAGCAGGTACCTGTAATTTTGATGACTTTTGGCTACCCATTGTGAATTTCCTGCAACCGATAGGATACCTACCAACGATTATTATGAATTCTTGGCCCAGAGCTAGTTTACAGAAGCTGAGGCTGCTGAAAGTAGAAGAAAATTCCAGACTTCAAGATGGAAGTACACTATTAGGAAATCACACATAACAGCTAGCAATTTTCAGTGTGTCATTGTAGTGTAGAGATTAATAAAAACAAGTTACAAAAATCATGTCACCGAAGCATTTTCACTCTAAAGCTACTATGCATGGAAAGATACAGGAGCCCTTTGCTATCAAACGATTTGAAGAAATGTTTACCATAAGAAGTGTAGTTAAGAAACTCACCCATAAAAAGAAATGATAAATTTATTGAGGCCATGGTGGATACTGTTTAGTGCTTTTTATAATCATTATTTTAGATACATATTTGTTTAAAAATTATGACATAATCAATAAAAATTTAACCACAATACAGTGCTTTACTTATTTATTTATTAATGTTAACTATAGCTTCTCTAAAATTACAGCACAAGACACAAACAAAAAATGTTTTACTTGCTAAATATATATAGGTAACTAAGGCCAAGGTCACTCTTGGAATAATGAATTTATTGAGGCCTTGTTGGATACTCTTAGTGCTTTTTATAATAATTATTTTAAACCCATGATTTTACATGGACGTTTTTAGAAAAATTATGACATAATCAATAAAAATTAAACAACAATCCAGTGTTTTACTCATTTATTTATTAATGTTAACTATGCATTCTCTAAAATTACAGCACATGAAACAAACAAAAATATTTTACTTGCTATTTGAATATAACTATAGTCAGGTTACGTCTTAGTAAGACCAATCAACCTTTCGATGTGAACTCGTTTACTAGCAAGTTTTCTGTCATGGAGTACAGTTAAGCCTTTTAACTGACTTTTACCTTTGAGGAATGCAGGTATGTTAACTGTCACATTGTTTGTTTGCAACGACGATGTCTTGCACGTTAAATCCACCCACTGTCAGGCAGAATAGTGTCTCCTGATTCACATTTTACAAGTAGGTCACTGCGTTCTATTGTCTGTCTGTCACTTGTAGATCCACTGTATGCAGGAGAGCAGTATGACAACAACCCTCCGGGTGTAGCTCCAACTAGTACTTTCAAAGTATTACTGAGCCAATGTATTACTTGGTTTTTGTACAGGAAACTCTGTGCCAGCACAATCCGTATTTACTTCGACAGTTTCTTCAATTACTATTTCTGAAGAGATGTCAGAACCATCAAAAATAATTTGTTGTTGGATTCCAGTCTGTTGCTACTTCGTTTTTCGCACATCATGCATCATACCTAAGTTTTCGTTTCGAGGTTGGACTTGCAGGTTTTGTAAACAGCACCTTTCTTCAAGTTCTTACGTTCCCGTTTCAAACCTAAAACAATGCTAAACAAAACTAATGAAGCACACTTATCTGAGTACTGAAGAAAATTTATTAACATGATATCATTGCAGTATAGAAACGCAGAATAAAATGTGAGGAGCTCTGAACCGGGATAGGTTTAGCTTGACGTTCAGCTAGTTGTCATATAGATATTGAAATCATTTACCTACATGCTTCAAAATGTATAATTAAAATCATTAGTCCATGACAGCCTTAATTTACAGATGCTCGAATAAAAAAGTTGAGCAAGTTAATGCATGTATTACGCCATCCCAAAAGGAACTCGTGTCAAGGGAGGTAGGCACAATGATGGTTCTACCAAGAAGATTAATTATTTAACTTATTTATGTAATTATTTGAAGTTTAACAATATTAGTAGGAGTAACTTACCAGTATGTTTACCTTCATCATAATAATCATCCAGTTTAAAGTGATTCCGACATAACCTGGCAGATGAACCAGGATTCCAATTTTTGAGACGTAATGCTTTGACCCACAGCTTTTTTAATTTTTCGTCAGTATTCCTTGGTTTTTACAACTAAACGCCGGACATTCGAGGCATTCTTGTAAAATTATGAATTTATTTCGACTTTAAAATAATAAAATGTAGGAGATTTGACAGAACGCTAAGGAGTATATGTACAACAGCAGCGCTGAAAGCGCTTTATTTAAAAATATGCTGTGATGTGAACTTGCTCAACACATTTGCATAAAGCAAACTAGCGCTTCAGGTTAAAATAAACACAAACTCACGCGCAATGCATTTCGATTCACGCTAATTTGTATTTACTGTTTTCAGTTATTATTAAAAAAAAGACAGTTGTAGAACCACAATATGCTACAATATTCTTGATCGTAATGTGTTTGCTTAGATTTGTTAAATGCAACACGTATTATTTTTACTAAAAAAAGAAATATAAGACAATCGATTATATTCAAAATGAATCGGTAAAAACGGAACGTCTCTAAGACGAAATTATCTTCTCCGTTGCTAATCCTTCTCCATGGTCTACAAGAATAGGGTTTTTTCGTAGTGTGGAGATTTCAAGCGGACATTGATGCGGAGATTTGAAACGGAAATTCATCTCCATAGTCGGGATATTTCGTCCGAGCCCGGAATTGAGGCCCAGTGGGTCTACCGCGTAATTCTCATTTTCATCAACATCAACTTGAGATTGAAATTTGACGTGCGTGCGACGACGTCCGCCTAACATGCCATCTCTTTTGCACGCGTTGAATTTCTTGCTTGAAGTTGATACAAATGAGAATTACGCGGTAGAGCCCCTGTTTTTTTGGCTAAAATAAGGCCAAATGAGGCGGTTTTCAAGGGTAAAACGTAAATCGATTTCGATAGAAATAGAAATAATACTCATATTCATGAGTTCATAATTCCTGTAATTCAATAGCTATTTCAATTATTTGTTTTCTGTTTGAAAGTTGATTTCAAGGTTTTACATCTACGTTAAATTTTGTTTTCATTTTCAGTTTGATTATAAAAATTAAATCTTCAAAAACAGTTCATCCAAAATGCCATCCATTTCCATGATAAGATTCGTAAATTCGATTTTAAAAATGTAATTACTGTTGCTGTTAGCTTAATGTTGTCTTATTCATACACATAAGAAATTACATAATTTGGATATGTCATTCCTAAAAAAAATTCAAAAACGTTAGTACTGAAAATTGAGTTTCCTTCAAATTCTCTATAGAAAACAGCAATTTCATATGTAAAGACCTAATAGATTTATTTATGTACTTAAAATAAAAAAATAACTAATGTAATAGGTACGAGGAAATACAGTAGAAAAACATACTATAATTTCTGTACGGTTTTTTTATTTTATATTTTGTCTGTGTATATTTGAAAGGTATTCATTTATTTTAAGTTTGTTCATCCATTTTATATGTAAGTATATGTCTTAGATAATTATATTTAGGTGTGTATTTTTATGTGGCTTAAATATAATAAAAATGGAAATAGAGGCTTATTCGCCCAAAAGTTACGCAGTAGCCTATTTTCATAGCAAAGCTTGAAATAGAAGAGAAAGTTATCATTTGTAAACATAAGAACGATTGTCCCTACTGTCAAATAACAATATTAAAAATAAATTCTAAATGGTGCAAGATAACACTAAATTCCACGCGGACGAGGTCGCGGGCAACAGTTGTAACTATTTAAAGTTGTTAAGTATTTAAAATATTACTAAAATATGTAATATAACCGTGTCTATCTGTCAGTAAATAGATGATATTCCAAAAAAAAATTGTGGTGTAGGATACTGATACAAAATAAAACGTTTTTTTGTCGATATTTCATGCAAAAACTAATGAACAAGGTTTGGTATGGTTACCACTATTCGATTAAAATTAAAGAAGGAAGGAAGATCACTGTTCAATAACTTAATAAAGCCAATTCTGAAGGCTTTAATTTTAGTTTTAGTGCTGCCAAAGCTTAAAATTTTTCAAATAAATTTAGCTTCTAATCCTAACTCTGAAGGACTAATTAGTTTTGACAGCACTAAAACTAAAATTAAAGCCTTCAGAATCGGCTTTAATCTTACTAAAAAATGAATACTTTCTACAGCTGGAATCCCACTGTGGCCGGATTATCTTCTTCCACGCGGACGAAGTCGCGGGCATCAGCTAGTAGATAAATAAATAAAAATAAAGACTGTGAAAGTTCACTTCTATTTACGAAACTACATGAATTACAAAAAAATTACATGTGCTAAGTACAAAAAAATTGCAGGCATTACCACAGCATGGAAGTGTTCGCGACCTTCGATATACTGAACTCAATTGGCTCCAGGGTCGCCGAAGGTCACAAAGCGTCCTTCTGTCTCGAAGACAACACTTGTCTGCCAGGAGTCGAGAAGAAGTACTCTTGCAAGAATTATGGTGACCAAGGTAAAGCTCCTTCATTTTATGGTTTAGGGGGTAGGTATTCATTGTCATCATCAAATTATTTAAGAGCCTAGCTCTAGCCGGTGTAGCATCTTCCATCGTTCTCTTTTCATAACCATATCCTTTAGTTCTTGGTAAAGTAACCTCTTGGTAACCTGAGTAACTCCTGCCTTTGCCTTAAGGTCACTGACCTTGATCCTCGGTCTGCCTCTTCCTCTTTTCCTCATCTTTATTTTCCCTTCGATGATGATTTGATATTGTATTTGTGAGTAGATTATATATGTGTATACAATAATTACTTACGTCTATGTATATTATATATATATATAGTAACTGTGACAATATGGTTTCTTGGTAGAATTGATTATAGCAATCAACTTATCTGGCATTACCCTTAAAAACTTTCACATCACCAAAAGATAACTGGCAGAGAATGTTAATTAACATTAAGTTCGCCTTTGTGCATTGTAAATAATTTTGTTTAATAAAGTATTTACATGCATGATTTTTATAACATGTTTAAAAAGGTACCCGAGTATCTTCCCTCTTCTGTTTTTTATTACATTCATGATGTGTTTTTAACAGTATGCATTAAAATACTATGGTTTATTTTTTTGTATGTGACAGGGATATCAATAAACTGCTCGGATGTGTATCAGTATACCTTGGATTGCCAATGGGTCGACGTTACAGATGTGGTGCCCGGAGAATATACGTTCAAGGTGAGTATTATTAAAAAGATACTCTTGTATGAGTCAAATTTTTGCTTTCTACATCCCCGTGTTACACGTGACGTGTACCACAAATGTTTTTGTTAAATTACTCAGACTAAAGTAAATTGGATAATAAAAGAAATATTTACCCAAATAAAGTAAGCAAGTAAACATTACTATATGAAGATTAAGTTTTCCTAAGTCCTTTTCTTTTACTTGAACAATACGAGTACTTGCTGTATTCACACAATAACTTTTTCTTTAGACGTAACCTCACCTATCTTTAGGCCGTTTGTAGGTCTCGAATGTGTTTCTTACTTAGAGCAAAACATTTACTGTAGCGAAAATAAATGTGCAGATAGATGTTCTAACATTTAATAAAACTACATACTCTATTGATCCTTTTGGAACTTTAGACGTAACCTCACCTATTCTTAGGCCTTTGGTAGGTCTTGAATGTGTTTCTTTCTTAGAGGAAAACATTTACTGTGGCGGAAATACATGTGCAGATAGATATTCTAACATTTAATAAAACTACATACTCTATTGATCCTTTTGGAACTTTAGGCGTAACCTCACCTATGCTTAGGCCTTCTTTGGTAGGTCTTGAATGTGTTTCTTCCTTAGAGGAAAACATTTACTGTAGCGGAAATAAATGTGCAGATAGATATCTAGCTTTGAATAAATAAACATACTATACAAGGTGTAACAGAAAGGTGTAACCATATTCGAAGAGCTTATTCAGTCAATGGTATAGAACAACTTTTACTATGAAACAAATCCTGTATATCGAAAAAAAAAATTACTCGCTTCATAGGAAAATGCAATGCTGCGCGGCCGACATGTATGGAAGGGCAGATTTTTTTTTTGAGATTTCAGGGTTGACTCGATAGTAAAAGTTGTTTTATACCATTGACTGAATAAGCTCTTCAAATATGGTTACACCTTTCTGTTACACGTTGTATAAGGTTAAATAACATTAGTTGGTGAAACTCAAAACATAGGTAGAACTAGTCTATATGAACAATTGTTTGTATGGGAGCTAAGCGAAATTCTTAAAATTTGTTTTCACCTTTCCATTCTGGACCACTCAGCTGGTCAGGGCAATTTGTATGGGAGGAAGAGAAAAAAAGTTGCGAATCTCGCTTAGCTCCCATACAAACAGTTGTTCATATAGACTAGTACTACCTATGTTTTGAGTTTCGCCAACTAATATTATTTAACCTTATATTGATGGCTTTGAACTTTAGACTTAACCTCACCCTCACGTATCCTTAGGCCGTTTGTACGTCTCGAATGCGTCTTACTTAGAGCAAAACAGTTACTGTACCGGAAATGAAATTTAATGTGCAGAATCAGATAGATATCAAACATTTAATAAAACAACATACTCTATTGATCCATTTGAACTATATTGTTTTCAAAGAAACAAGAAACAGAACAATTTGTAGGGTTTAGCCCACTTATCATTTCGCCATGTCTGTCTGTCACCCTTGTAAATCTCAGAATCTAATTGATCTACAGGACATAGCTAAAAGAAAAATATTTGTTATGGTGAAAAGAAAATTTCCACCAAGCAAATACTATTGTGATTTAGGAGTGATTTCGCAGCCGGATTGTGAAAAACCCACCTTTTTCTAATTAATCGAAACAGAACACTAAACTTATACCCTGAAAAAAAAATGTGTATGTATGAGACAACATTAAATTTACAGCAACCTTAATTTAATTTCGTTGTGAAAAGTTTTTTTTTAACTAACTCCAAAATTGACAACCCGTTTTATAAGACGCTGTTACTTACGTCGAAAATCAAAGTCACCGATATACTTTCCTGTTGCACGTTTTCTCATGCAAGAACTTCGGTTCCAGGTGGCTGTAAATCCCCACGCCAGGGTCGCGGAGCAGCAATTCCACAACAACGCAGCTGAATGTCGCCTATCTCTTACTGATATGTACGCCAGAGTGTTTGGGTGTGTCATGACGAGACCTTAGAAATAGGAAAAGTCTGTCGTATGTACTCGTACGTGATACAAAAGCTAAACCTTGAGCATCGTGAGCCAAAAATATCTGAACGAGTGGTTTGGATAGCTATTTTCTGTTTTGATTGACAAAGGCTTGGATTGCTATCCATATACATCATTTAAGGGCTCTAAAATAAATTTTGCACAGCTATTGAATCCAAGAAAAGTTTACATTATTAAGAGTATTGTAAGCAATATCAAAATCGAGGGCCAAATTGTATAAAATATTTATCATGTTCTGAAAATAAATTTAATTTCCGTTCTAGCCATCGACTGCTTCATTTCGTATATGGGTTCCAATATGTTTTGTATTTTAAATTAAGAAATATTTTACTGTCCAAATATACTCGCATCAAACAAAATTTAATAATAAATTCTAATAAAATTCGAAAGTGAAACACATTTTATTAAAAAAGGTACATTTATTTTGTTATGACACCTTAAAAATACTATCACAATGTCACATTTCTGCTGTAATAAGTATTGAGCAAACCATCACAAAAATTAAGGCAAATTTGTACTTAATTAACTTAAATTTCTAAGCAAAATTGTTTATTTTTTTTATAGATTTTGTTGATCGTGTCTGGTACTCCAAAATTTATAATACCAATATAAAAAAAACAAACTTAGTGTTCATTCACTTTCTAAAAAATGGTTATTAAAGAAAAAGTACTTAAATTGCCCTCCTAAAATAACTTAAATACTCTGAACATGGTGTTACATATTTACAACTTAAATATAATACCGCTTATTTTTATGAATAATATAAGAAGTGATGAATTAAAATCACAAAATACCAATTTAAATGTGATGTCAAAGATAAAGTTTCAACAATTACAACTTGCGTGTTTAGGGTTCCGTACCCAAAAGGCAAAGCGGAGCCCTATTAATGTGACTTTGCTGTCTGTCTGTCCATCCGTCCGTCGATATCCCACGGTTATTAAGAGCATAGACGGAATGACTTACAGATCTGAAATTTTGATATTTGTTGACCAAACACTGAAATTTAATGAAATAATTTTTTTCATTCATAATAAAGGTGATGTACAAGATTTGTTTTTCCCCTGGCGTGTTGGTCATTGTCTAGAGCTTATTAAAAATACTTTTTATTCATTTTCATCTTCAAAAATAAATAAATCGGGGTCAAATCAAAGTTGTCAGTTTTAGACCCATTTTGCTACGGGGTATCTCAAAAACTAAACTAGTTGAGAATTTGGAATGGTATACTCTATTTAAACAACAAATACTGAAAATTCATGAATTTTTATTATGGGAGGAGTAATTAGTAACCAGCTTAATTTTGTTGTTTTATCGTTTCATACGTTTTTTCCGTTTGTAACTTTTGTTGAAGTTTTATTCACGGAACGGAACCCTCAGGGCACGAGACCTAACTTGACCGGTTATTTTATTTTTCTTACTAACGGCTTTCATTCCGTAAAACGAGCCCATTAAATCACCAATACTAAAAGAATATAATACCTAAGTTTATTTTAAACAAAAATTACCTGGACATTAGTAAATTAAAAAAAAAAAACAAAGGAAAAATACTTTTGTCGCAGTCTCCGTCTGAAACTATACAAAATGTTTAAAACAATATGCTAATACCTCGTAATACAGACAAAAATATTTTTTCTAACGTTGGTCACTTGGCAGACCTGTACAAATCAAAATCACACAATATTAACTTTGAAATCATCTCTAATTTTCTTAACAACATCTCACAAAAGTATTACTTACCCAAAAACAAAAATGTATACCTATATGTTACAGGTAAAACCCGTTTTAACTAGTAAAAACTAGTTCCGACTGAAAGCCTTTGTACAACTAGTTTCGACTTGTTAAAACTAGAATTTATTTTATAGAAAAATTTTGATTCAAGGTAAAACTAGTTCTAACTAAATGATTCAGTCGAAACAAAGTAATGTTGTTAGAAGTATTGGGGGTCGCCTCGCTCCGCTCCGCTTCGCTCGGCTCCCAACATGTACTTATATGTAAACCTAACACGCTCCTCCTCACTCCGCTCGTCATCGCATCTATTTTTCACTTTTTGGTGAAAGACTCATTTAGTTAGATTTTCCTACTTAAAACTAGTTTTAACTTGAATCAACATTACTCTATAAGTTATTTCTAGTTTTAACTAGTCAAAACTAGTTGTAACAAAGGCTTTCAGTAGAACTAGTTGTTACTAGTTAAAACGGATTTTAACAAAAAACGGGTTTAAACTGTAGCATATACAAAATCGATATTTGAAAATAAAAGAACAAATAAGTACTATTCTTTGGGGCTTGTAATTGTAATTGTCTGCCCAGAAACCAAACTTAAACAAAACTTAATAAAATCTAAACAGAACAATTATCCCTTCTTAAACTTAATCAATAGAATACTAGCTGTCAAGTAAACGATGATCCAAACCCCAGTTGATACGAAGCCAGAGTACACACTTGGTACGTCGATAGTCCAACCTTTTTGCAGCATAGATCTCAGGGATTCCGTGGACTTCGTCAGAGGAAGGAAATAACTGATCCACTGGAGGACAGTGTGCATGCCCTCAACCGGCCAAATGATACCGCAAAGTAGGATCATAGGCAGGAAGGAGCCGAGAGCTAGGTAGGTGGCGGTCCTTTCTGTGTCGCATAGGCAAGAGACCACGAATCCTGAGGAAGAAAATTGATGTTTATTAACTAACAGTAACCTCATTATGTTAATTGTAGGTAGTAGAGTTGGTGCCGGGCTCGACTGTGGAGGTACCACCATCTCACTCGCAAACACCCCCTAAGTTATTTGGGTAAGAGTAAGAGGACAGCTCTCAAACAGGCACAACCAGGTGACGCACTATTTCTGGGACCGGTTCATAGCGGTATATCCATCCCTAAAGTCGAAACCATCATCCATGAGACAACATTGACAGATGGAGTGTTGCCATAATATAGAAAAATTTAAATAGTGATGTGGCTAAAGTCGATATTTCATTATCGATTTGTAACCGGGTCAGGGCTACATTCAGTTTGATCGCTCGCTCATCACTGACACAGGATAGGAAATAAAAACTCAACACTTGCAAAAGAGATATCATGATCGTTGAGCAATCAAACTGAACGCAGCCCAGAAAGTTTGTTTATCTTTATCAAAGTAACAAACTAGTTTTTACTAAAATTGGACGATAACTTATTATACTTATCAGGCGTTTTAATTGCCGGGCCTTACTTAAAACAGACTGGTAACATTTTAATTAGCACTGCATAGATACGCGCCGCATATAGCAGTCAATCACTTATTAATTATACTACACAATTGAAAACGGATTTGTTTTTTTAAGCTAAGAAATTTATTTAAGTAACATTTTGTACAATTTTATTATATATATATTTTTTATAAAGTATGTTTAATACAACTATGTGTACATAATCGAAAAAGATCCTTATAAAACCTAAAGATCTACCTATTTTATTTTATCAAACATAACTAATGCAAACAACAAAAATAAAATCGCATTTCAATAAAAATAATATGAAGGGAGTTTTACAGTAATCCCAGTTTGATGTCTATAAGCACGTACAATTTCATGATACGAGTGGAACAGTCTTCATAGAAGAGGATATAAACCACAAGGCGTGTTGTAACAAAACACAATTAAGGTTCATGCGCCGTATCCCGTTCCTATACGCAAAACTCATGTTTTGTAAAAAGTATTCAATTTATTTGATTTATAAGCACTATAGGCGCCTTTAATTTAATGTTAATTAAGCCTTTCTAATAAAGTTGCATTATTTTATGCATTAAGTTTTAAATGATCCAGCAGCCGTAGAACAGTGTTTAATCGCGCGCGACGCCACTTAGTTGAATCACAAGTGCGAGGAGCGTGACACGCTGTTTTTGCGATTAAACAGTACTTCACGCTCCTTGCATATGTGATTCAACTAGTGGCGTCGTCGCGCACGATTAAACACTATGCTACCGGGCCTGCACAACAACAATAAACACGCTTTCAAAAATAGGTAGAAGTACAGATAAAATAATACCAGGTAGAGTAGAAGAGGATAAGGTATGCCCACCAATCTCTTAGTTCATCACATCAGTTACAACAAACAAACAACGTCTTTTATCATGACAAATTCGAACCTGAAGTCTCAAAAGAGGAAAATTACATAATTATATGCTTTTTAATATTGTCTCAACTCTAAATTATTCCCCTAATCAATAAGAAATAGCGCGCGATGGCAGCCGCTTTGACTGCCTCTAAAATCTCTAAATAGCGGATGTCTACGTCATACAAGGAACCTACAGTCCAAACTAAATGTTCCTAGGTCATGCCGTTTGGTCTGGACGTTGATAGGTCACAGTGACGTGCACAGAACTTTTTTCCGGAAAAGCAATCAGAAGGTCAAGATTGACAATAAAAAAAATATGAAAAAATTTAAATAACACTTTGAAAAAAAAAATTCTATGAAAATTTTATAAATTTTATATTTCGTTTAGTAGCGGGAGGTACGTATAGGGACCTAGGTGACGAAGACGTGTAGGGCGCGAGCGCAAACTGACTGACCAGTGCGTGCGTTTTGTCCAATGACGTCAGTTGATGTAGATACGTCGTTTTCGACGTACAAATTGCTACTGGGTGACAAACATCACAAAATTGCACTCGAAAATTTGGAAAAATGCTTAATTGTATATTGTCACAAAAACTATGCATAATTTTATAACTATGCATATTTCGCTGTTTTTGTATCGTCTTTAATTAAAATGTTATTTTATATAAATCTCATAAAAATAAAATGTAAAAAAATAATAACGGTTTTTTGATTTTGCATTGTGCATATTTTGGGCATATCAACTGTTTTTAGTGCATATTTCGGCCTTTTTTAGTGCATATTTGCATGCATATTTTGGCATATGTTAGTGCATATAATCCGATGTCAATGATGACAAATGATTGGGCTATGTTCCGGCTCTAGACAGATAAATGGGAACAATAAATGCGAGCATATCCCAGAGATAATCGATGGCAACTTTGGTAACCATAGTTTATGTCTGAGCCTTATTTTCTTTAACAATAGATATTAACCTTTTGGTCTTTTTTAATTTTTAAGTCTTTTACCAGAAAAACAAAAAGGAAGAGTTCCATGGACCAAAATACGAAAAGCCTTTCAGGGAACCCTTATCTTAAGTAACTAAGTGAACTCATAATGAGTTATATTTTAAATATAATAGCCATTGTTATCAACTAAAGTCTACACGTGGGATTTACTGAGAAAATAAGATAGTGAAAATTATATTTTATAGTGTTGTTCTTTTTGTCTGCGGTTGCTTTGAGTTGCACCGTTAACTGAGAAAGGCAAAGTATTGTTTTCTTTTTGAAACATATATTTTGTGTGAGATTTCAAATACAACAAGCCCAAATACAATTTAAGAAGTAATCTGCACAATTTTTTTTTTTTTGGTTACGCTTTTTGGATTTAGACATTTTACTGAATTAATTTATAAAAAACAAAAAGTCAACAGCTTTTGTCGACAAAAAATTCAAACTAGGTTCTTGCTATGTACCTATGTAAAATAAACTAAGCTTTTTTAGGACATGTTAAGTATGTAGTCTTGGTACATATACCATGACAGGTCTTAATATTATCTCAATACAGAACATATTAATACAAAAAGTATGAGAGCCCGATGTGCTTTTTTTAATTTTGTATGTTTTTTCCTCAACCTGAATTTTTCTAATAAAATAAAATAAGCTTGTAAAGTGCTTATTTTGACTGAGTTATTTTCTTAAATAAATGTATGTATTCCTTTTTATTGCTTGTTAAGTTTTTATTTCCTATAAATACACAAGACTATTTTTTTATTATTTTTTCTGACGTCTACTTATTCCTTTTCCAAGCAATCAAGTAAGTAACGGATTTATATTATTTTTATTACGAGTAAGTGTTCTTAAAAATAAATTAAAACTTTGCTCGTCTAAGCAAATGTTAAATAAAACTAACATTGTGTCTTTTTTTTGTATACCAGACATCAAAAATTAAAAATTCGCGGGCAAAAGTTAATTAAATACATATATGTGAATAAAAGAATGTTACCGAAAGTCATCCCACAAAGTCCAGTGATGAGAGTGAGTACGATGACCCATCCAAGGGGCCCGTTGATGGTGAGTCGAAAGAACACGAAGCCTATGATCAGCACAACTCCTGACTGGATCACCATCACCAGCATCTGGACGATCACGTGCGAGAACAGGATCTCCGTGCCTGTGAATCACGCATTCATAACGTTACAAACAAACACTTGTACTGTTTCACAATTTACTTTGTAGCACAATTAACCCCAACTTGTTTCGCCTTATCGGCATTCTCAAGGGATTTACATAATAATATAGTTATCTATCTAACAAGCATTGTCTAAGAACAATAAAACCCAATTGGTTAACTAAACCCAACCAATATGTTAACCAATTGGTTAAGAAATTTGTTAACAATTAACCTCAACTAGTTTCGCCTTATCGGCATTCTCAAGGGATTTACATAATAATATAGTTATCTATCAAACAAGCATTGTCTAAGAACAACAAAACCCAATTGGTAAACCAAACACAACCAATTAGTTAACCAATTGGGTTTTGTTGTCATTCTTAGACAATGCTTGTTTGATAGATAACTGTATTATTATGTAAATCCCTTGAGAATGCCGATAAGGCGAAACTAGTTGGGATTAATCGTGCTACAAAGTTAATTGTGAAACAGTACAAGTGTTTGTTTTCATCCATGATGATGTTTCACCAAGAGCCGACAATCGCAAGTATTAACTTTAAAAAATTGTAACAACAACGAGCAACCGTTTGATGAACCGTCAACCATTGAATTGGTTTTCGACAGTAACGACCAACTTTTACTATGGAGAAAATGATGACATCGCGAAATGAAAATTTTGGTTACGTAGGTATGTACGAGTAGGTGCTGTTTTTTGTTCATGTTGCCTGCTTTGTCTCCATAGTAAAAGTTGCTCGTTTAGGCGAGTATATATCTATAGATTTCGGCTTTTCAAAGAGTAGAAGAGTCAGTTTGTAATTTAGCTCAGTTTTAAACAACATTATACAAATTGTTACCTTTAGTTTTATTTAAACAACATTATACCCTATGTTACCTTCAGTTTTATTTATAGCAATTCTAAAAATAAAGTTTTAACTTAAAGTGAAAAGAAAATTCAACTTTTTACCTTACTAAGCTACAAAAAAAAGAGCAATAGTTAAACAATAGACGATGGCCAAATAGTCCCAATCAGTCCCAAAAGGGTTAAACTTGAAGTAATCTTTCTCTTTTGGTAAATAAAATAAAATTGAAACACAAATTATATTATCTTTAAGTTAAGAACCGTATAAAAGACATTCAAAAATACGTTACCTGTGAGACCAGAAACCAAGGATCGTTCCAGAATGCCTTCATTTCTTTCAGCCAACATCGCTCCTGAAGTCAACGCCACAGCCAAGAAGAAGATAATACTAAAAAAACAAATTTTAGTTATTTAGGTTTTCAGGGTAGCAAACAAGTTTCTCAAGTGTATGTGAGCTGTCGGTGAATCTTGTGAATGGGTATTTTTCCAGTTACGTTGTTGAGAAATCTTACTTTTCTTTTAGCCCCTCAAGCGGGAGGTGGATACCAACGACCTTGAGTCGACCTGTGTCGATACAAATATCGATAGAAACTATATTGATTAAGACGTGATTGTTCAATTGAATAATCCTATGTTATGTTTATATCTATCAAGTTTATCTATTTATCAAAACATAAATGAATTAAATCGACCAAGCCGCTTGAGAGCAGTAAGAAATTCGAGCCAAAAACACCAAAGAAAAATGTTGCATATGTTGTCTTAGAGATGATTATTCATAATGCATTTTTTCAATATTTTTTGTTTAACTATAAACGAGAAGCAGGCTTTAGAAAGTACACATTTTGCGATACTAAGCCCCTTAAGAGAAATAACTTTATCAATAGAGTCATTTTCGGATGACGCTGGGAACAGGTGCCGTCATGATTACAGTGTGTGTTTTAATAGTTTGCGGTCCAATTTTTTCATATTACTTACGTTAGTATAACTCCGGGTCCAGCAAAGTCAGTGAAGTCTGGCACTTGAACTCCATAAACAGGATCGTGGAACTGTAACAAAATGCAGTTATTTTTGTTTATTTTTTATTTTTATTGGAGGGTTTTGTCACGTTTTGTTAATTTATATTGAAAATAATAATAAATCTGTATGTCAAATGAAATTATCCACATTTTCGAATGAGAAAAAGATTTCTGAATAAGTTACGATTTTAAAACTGTGGGTCTACCATGATTTTTGCACTCGATATACGTTGGCGTAAACTATTTTGTATTAGAAACTGTGGTTCCTCTCTTAACCGTTAGGGGCGCTGTGCAATTTCTCATATAAAAATTTTACACAAATGTTAACGTGTATCGAGTGCAAAACTCATGGTAGACCCACTGTTATCTGAATAGTATCAAAAGATTGACTCTCAATTTCGACTTTGAGAATACCATCTTAAGCTGTGCTCAGCTATAAAATGCAACGCTGTGATTGCATAATTTGTGGTTATAGTATCGATGCTTTATCTGTTCGATGATTTACAAAAAATAGAAAGGTTCTTTTAGAATAGCTTAAGAAATGTTTGAAAGAGTACAATTTTGTTTTTTATTATTTTTAAAAGTACCTAATATTAAAGTACTTTAATAAGTACCGAAAAAATTTATTCTATAAACTTTAGGTTCACTGTATTTTTATGACTGTGTAAGTCTAAAACTATTAAAGTATACTTATTTCAGTTAGTAAAACTTTTAGCAGGCGGTGGCGGAGGTAGCTCAGACGGTAAAACAAAATCTTGAGACCCAGGTTCGACCCTCGGTCGGGCATGCCCAATAAATTTTTCGGAATTTATGTGAATAGTATTTGTATTTCTAAAACTTCTAACTTGCTGAACGATGAAGTAAAACATCAAAAGGAAACCTGCATGCCCTAAAAGCGTGTATTTGTGCCCGAAGAACGGCGATAGGGCTTACCGGATGGTACGTGGACGTAATAATCGTCGGTGAAACGCGAGTGTACTGAGTGATGACTGTGACATGCATTGACACGCCGTCAGGGATTCATGTTATGACGATATACACGTATATTACTTGCTTCTTAGTTACTACAAACGTCACAAAGAAATAATGTAAAATGCTCTGGGCATCTAAAAAGACCGACTTGGGTGAATTATAAAATGATTTGAAAGTAGGATGGAGTCAGATTTTCTTCACGCGTGCAAAAGAGACGGCATTAGAACAGAATCATAATATGATTTATCTAAAGCAGCCTTTTTAAAGGACCTGTACACACATGTAACTTTTTATTTATTAAAAAAAATATCCCAGGAAACTAGTATTCGTACAACTGTACAATGGTTTCATGTATAATCCAGTTTTTATTATTTTGAAATCTACGCATTTATTGTGCTATTGCAGACAGTTTTCAAGCGTAAGCTGAATTAATTAAGGGGCAGGTGTTCGCCAACAACCTGGAGTTGACCTGTGTCGGTACAAATATCTACAGAAACTATATTGAAATAACGTTAACATCAGCGCGCACTGCATTGTGTATGACGTAGTCGCTGGGTCTCCGGATAGCGTAAAATAGGAGAAAATAGTACTATTCTCATGGACACGATGAACGGAAATAAATATCCAAAAATGATTTTTCCTTGTATTTCAGTGCATAAAACATACAAAAACCTTTAGCGCTTTCAATAAAATAACCGCGTTAACTTAATTTTAGTCTAAAAACGGCTTGACTTTGGACAATATTTTTATGCTTTTTCTTATACGCGGGAATAATTTCCTACGATGAAGTTGTTTTTTATAGTTTAACTAACAATATATATTTTTTTCATAATTTTTGAACCGATCGTTTAAAAGAAATTACTTTATCAATAGAGTAGTTTATTTTAGGACGGCGCTGGGAAGAGGCGCCTTAATATGTAGTCGCGGGCTCTACGAGAAAAATAAATGCCTTTTTGCCTTACAGCACCGAGCTGTGGACGCAACGTCGAAGCTCCTGAAAACTTTAGGGGTTGCGTCGCGAAAAATGTAACAAAATAACCTCAATTTTATTTCTCGGATACCTCAAAAAGGAGGGTTTTTTCAATGATAAATATTGTAGCAGAAACTTGTAGAGGGGTCGCTGGTGCCTAAGCTGAAATATTTATGTTTTGTCTAGACTACAAAACTTTAATGCTTTATTTATCTTTATACTTGGTTTTGAAGAAATTCTAGCTTTTGAAAAGGCCCACAAAAATGTTGAACAAAAATATCCATGGATGGGCTCATTGTAACTTGTAAACATTTGGGACCTCAACCTCAGGAATTTTTTCCTAAAGTATACAGGTTGTTGTTTATTTGGTCAGCAACTTCCGTCACAGGGTAGAATGTATTCACTATACTGAAGACAAAAAAAAAACCTTTCTTTTTTCCGTATTATTATTTACGATGTTTTCGGGGCGACCTAAAACGTCTAGTGTACGACGGATATGATGACATTAACTCAACACTGGAGAAGCAGTGGCGGAGTGGGGTGGGGTCATAGAGGATTTTCACGCTGCCGTAACCATTTACCAAGTGAATTTTAGGACATACCTAAAAGGGTATATCTCCTTCTTCAGATGGTATTTTTTTTGTATGCTGTTTTTCGGATTAAGCTTCAGTATACTAATATTCATGTGACGCAAGTTGTGGACCAAATCGTCAGTCGACACCCTGACATCCTGTATACAGGATGTTTGGGAGATTGATGTAAATATTTTGTGGGATGATCAAGGAAGTGATTTTGAACATTTCTGACTGAATTTATTATTATGCGAAGTTTTGTAGTTTTCGAGATACAGACATTTTTCAGTTTTGTCTACTTAAAATTAAATAACTGCATTTAAAAAAGAGCTAAACACTATTTATGACTAAAATATGAATTAAAGTTTTTACTAAAAATTTACCAAAAAAAAAAACTGTTTCTACGTACAGTATTTAGCTTTATATTGTTTTTTTGTTTAATTGAACTTTATTAAGAAATATGTTTAAAAACAATCGTAGTTTAAGCAATAAGTAGTGTTTTATTCAAATTTTAAGTACATTCAGTCAGAAATGTTCAAGATCATTTTCTTTACCATCCCTGAAAATATTCACATTGATATCCCAAACAACCTGTATATTAACTGATATTAACCTATATACCCAGTGATATTACCCACCCTAATATTGACTGAGTGTTTTTTGTCAATTCGCACCCTGAATAAACGCCATATATTCACACTTCACCTCACACCGTATGAGAGGTCTGCCATTGTTTTCCTCATTCTAAGAGAGGAAGTTTCATCACCTGACATTTTTAGTACGAATCGACAAACTCCAGGTAACAAGGGTCTCAAAGAACACGAGAGGTATGAAGTATGATAGGTATATGTTGGATAGCTGTTTAGTTTTAGATGTTTTATGGAGCGCATTTTAGACTAAATAATTGTGGTGATTGTCTCTGAATGGACAAGTGAATACAGTAAAGGGTTAGCTTAATAAAAGATAAACTGCTTTCACTAAAGCTATGAATTCTCGTGCACAGAGTTAAAAAAATCACGTAGAAGACACGCAATATTTTAGTTTCTTGATTAATACACAAAGATTGTTTTTAAACTAAAGATAATCTTTTTCTATCCAAAATCAAACACTTTTGAAACAATAGTCCATGCATTGAGATTGTGTAGTAAATTGTAGACTTTGAATGATATATTTTTAAAGTTTGTACGAAGGCACAAAGTTTGAAATATTGGCAAAGAATATAAACTATTACGTCTTTACATATTAAATTGCCATTTTCTATTGAGAATTTGAAGGAAACTCAATTTTCAGTACTAACATTTTTGCAGTTTTTTTAGGAATGAATTTGTGTATGAATAAGACAACATTAAGCTCACAGAAACATTAATTTAATTTTGGAAAAGGGTCAGCTGTAAAAAATTATTACGAATCTTAACATGGAAATTGATGGAATTTAGGACGTACTGTTTTTGAAATTTAAATTTTGGCTATCAAATTGACAATAAAACATTTAATACGTAGATGTAAAACCTTGAAATCAACTTTCAAACAAAAAACAAATAATGGAAATATCCATTGAATTACAGGAGTTGTGAACTCGTGATTCTGTAAGAAAATTTCTGCAATTTCAAATGTAAAGACCTATTTATTACTCCGTATTGCCAGGGAGAATTGTCCTGATCTAAATGAAAGCAAAACGGAACATTTCCGTATAGTACATTATTATAAAACAAACTTACGGGGTTGGAAAAAAGGCGCGAAGATGTGATGGCGTCGTTTTTTTGTTTTATTGAAAAAATATTGCATTTCGGGTGTTTTGATCAACAATAGTGATAGAATATTGTGAATTAAAATCGCCGTAACCTGTGTAGTGTTGTTCAATGGAACAAAAGTGCGGGCTGTGCCTTTTCGTGTGTTTTTTCTAACCCTGTTGTATTTGCGTTATAAGGTTATCATTATAGCGGAAACGACAGGACAGTGACTTAGACAGGACAGAACTTTCAGATGATCCTCAACAGAAGAGGATAGTGCATATAAACAGAGAATAACTATAACGTCAGACATGGCTGTATGGGCTAAGATCCCTTTGCCTTTCTACTTAGTGGGAAAATAAAACAAACTTACATAGATAGGGACACTGAGGATCCTCGTTGGAAGGTCGCAGACCTTGGCAAGATGTTCAGCGGTCTCCATGAACGCAGTTTGCAGGTCTCGGTTCAGCATCCATTCCACTTGTTTATCTGAGAGAAAAAAAAATATTATGAAAAAAAAAAAAACAGCAACTACCTTATGCTAATGTATAAAGTTACAAAGTAACTTAAATTTTTTCAGCAGATAAGAAGTAGGTATTTTTAAATGTAAAACGAACTTTGATCTAATCAATCATATTTAATTCATATCACATATTATTATTCTCAATAACAATTTATTTACAATAGACTTCCGACACGGTCGTGCCTCCTGCCGCTTTCTAATAATAGTCTCCTTCTGTAAATCATATACATAAATATAAGAATCAAGTCATAGGTAAGTTTCAATCACTTAAGAACCCGCTCCGTATTTTTCGTCCATTTGATGCGAAGTATTTTTTAAATATTTTCTCCTCTTTACCGCGATGTTTTTGTAAAAACCAGGGTCATACACCAATTCATATTGGCCGTCTAAATGAAGTCCTAAAATTGATTTGGTTGAATTGTTTCTCCTTTGCGAATTATTTTGGTACTTAGACATTATGAAGAACTATTCGGAACGGGCTCGTAAGTACCAAAATAATTTGCAACAGAGAAACAATTCAATCAAATAATTTTAGGCATTCATTTAAACGGCCAATATGAAGTGGTGTGTCCTTGGTTTTTACAAAAACATCGCGATAAAGGCCAGAAAAATGTTTAACAAAATGCTTTGCATCAAAACTGTCGTCGTCGCGGACCGGGTTCTTAAGATATTTTTTTTTCAAAAGTACTCGTAACAACGGAATGTTAAAGCTAAAAAAATATTTTTATTTATACTAGGTACATCTATGACATTGTACCTACTATTGCCTTTATTCCTACCATAAAATGTTTTCATGTATTTGTACCACACGTATTAGAGTAGTAGGAAAATCAGGTCTTCCCTAGTGACCCAACTAAATTAGATTTGATTTTAAATTTACACGGTCATTATAAACGTTATTAGGAGTACGGGTATCACCGTGTTTAGTTTTTATATTTGTAATCCCGCGACCATGGCAGATGAAACTCTGCCGAAAATTCGGGAAAATATAAAAACCGGCCAATTGCGGCAAAAAAACATGTCTATTGTATGGGAGCCCCCTTAAATATTTATTTTATTCTGTTTTTTAGTATCTGCTGTTATAGCGGCAACAGAAATACATCATCTGTGAAAATTTCAACTGTCTAACTATCACGGTTCAGAGATACAGCCTGGTGACAGACGGACAGACAGACTGACGGACAGCGAAGTCTTAGTAATAGGGTCCCGTTGGTTACCCTTTGGATACGGAACCCTAAAAACCAAACACGGTGAGTCCCGTGCTCCTAATAATGTTTAAATTAGATTTATGCTTTGACAGTGTCCCACCGGATGTAAAGCGTCGATGAGACCTAGGATGATGCGCTCGTCCAGAAAATATCGAAAAAAATAAAAGTAACTAACCATTCGCACTTTATTTTCTGAATTGGGTTGGGGCCTAGGGTTACCATTTAAAAATGGAGAAGCCTTAAAGTGCTTGATTTTTCAGAAAAATGCACGTCTAATGTAAAACGCAGTAATTAAATACTTAAAGACATCAATTTAAATCTTATTTAATAAATCAACACAGATATGTACGAGTGGTATTTTTTATATGACGAATTTTTTTCAAAAGATCATTGATTTTATTTTTTTCAATGCAATTGCTCGTAAAGGCCCACTTTTAAAGCATCAAAACCGAACAGAAAGTCGATTATTTTGCCCTAGGGCTTTACTATTATTTTTTTTTCAATTTATTTACTAGAAGTTAGCTATCCTGCAACCTTTCCTGCGTACCATAAATGTTATACTATTTTTCCACTGTTTAACGGCTCTGGATACAGTCCTTTTAAGCCAATCATAATTTAAAGTTCACAAGATTATATTTGTTTTATTTCCTCACACTATGCATTGAAAAACGTAGTATGATACACGGGCGTAAGAGCAATAAATTGCTCGGTTACGTTTAAAACACTCGCTACGCTCGTGTTTTAAATCGTCTTCGTAATTTACTCCTTTTCGCCCTTGTAGCATAAACTACTATAAAATGCCTGACTTGTATCAATGCCGGCCGCGGCCGCACGCTTGTCTAAAGTCCGCTTTCCACTGCGAACGGGGAAATAGTTGACCGGAACGGAGTAAAAAAAGTCTAGATCTTCCACAAAGAAAAAGTCTCACAGAAAAATGGTATTTGCCTTCCACTGCGGACTGACTTCGCGGAGAGAGCTAGGTGGGAAATGAAATAGGTCAGATGGGCGAGTTGTCGGACATCCATTACCAGCGAGCTTTACGGAGTGAACTGCGGCAGAAGGATACGGAATCTAAAAATGCCTGTCAAATGCGGCAAATGATAATTATAATATATTATGTAGGATAATAATCATTATTATTATCATGGCTACATGACAGGCACATAGGATAATAGCCATAAAATAGGATAGCCGCTATCCTATTTTGTTCTCCCGGTACGGCTACCGATGTCGGAGCAAGACGAATCACTTGGCAAAAAAAGTTTCATAACTGTTTCAAAACCCAATTGCTTAGCTGGGAACTACTTTAAAAGTCAAATATTGAATTTCGTTAGGGAAGGGAACAGGGTTCATTTTTATTAAAACTTTTATTAATACGGTAGGAGAAAAGAACTTTAAAATACTTTCGATAACTCATTTTTAAATGCCAATCTAAGCTTTAAAAAAAAAGGTTTTGTAATTTTCTTTTTGCTTTTGATTCCTAGGTACTAAATGAAATTTGAGCTTTATGAAAGGGTTCAAAACAAAACCGTATTGGTGTAAGTATCGAGTCTTTAGTTCATCCGACTGAACTGTAACGTATACAGGTTAATTGAGATGATTATAGCATAAACTTTAGCAACAACGAATGTTGGCGGAACCCATGTCCTGTGTTTAACAAAAAGCTGACACCTGTTTGTTTTTTCAAAAGTATTCTTCTCCATTTGAGGTCCTGTTTGACTTTGTAAAAAATAATAATCAAAGTTTTACGGGTTCTATTACACTTTTTGCACGTCACCATATAAAAATCTACTTCGCAATACTTTAAAAAACTCTATTCCGAGTTCATTCAATTCCGCAAGAGCAAATATAAAACGCGAAAAAATCTGTTAAAAAAATTGACCCACAATTTCATTCAATTTGCGAAACGACATTCTATTCCGGAATACTGTGCGAATAAATTATTTTTTATTGCTTCGCACACAATTCAAATTAAGCCTTATAACAAAAGGTTGAAGGATCAGAATTACTTGTTTAAATTATGAAGGGTCGGTGATTTGACTTCCGATCTACTAATTAGGGATACCCTCCCTACGCGGGGACGCGTTTTAAAACTGACACCATTATATTTATGGCGAATATATAGGCATAGGATGGAGGAATCATTTAATTTTGTGATGTTCTCTACAGCGAATGAAAAGTTCTAACTTCAAATACCGACAAATAGTCTGCTAAGATTTTGAGTATAATATAATATATCAAATCTACCTATCATAACAAAAAATATATTTTTTGTCTACATAAAAAAAATTTTTTTTTTGACTTCTTTGAAGTCTTGTGGCGCTTTTGGCAAACTTATGTACACCTATGCTGTGTAAAAATGCACCCAAATCAAAATAAAATGTCGATTCAAATGTACAGAATACCTGAGTGTTTTCCCTGTATCTACCAATGCTATCTATCATAATACCGCTGTAAATGGGGTATCGGGAAATGTACCGAAGCGGCGATAGGGCTCGCTCCCAGTTGCTCCCGACTTGTTTAAATGTTTTAAAGGGGATATTTTCATTTGCACATCAAAAATACTATTTTGCACACTAAAATTTGCCACCAGAAATCTTTCAGCGCAGAAAAGAGCCGGTAGGTTAGAAGATTAGGTATGGCGAGTCGTGGTTCCGCGACCGCCATACCGTATCTTCGTGGTTATTTTTTTATGACAACCCAGAAATCCTATAAGAGCGCATTTAGAATTTTAGTCTGCAAGTCAGTATTTTTTGATGTACAGTTAGTATTTTTGGTAGAACACTATAGTAGCATTTTTAGTATTTTCTGTACATGTCGTTTTAAAATACATTGAGGTGGGCTGATGTTTCCCTAACATTTCACTTTCCAAATGCCTCTTAATACGCCACTGACTAAGTACTCCTTGAAAATTAAAGTAGGAAAAACAAAGGGAATATTTTTAAAATACATTGAGGTGGGCTGAAGTTTCCCTAACATTTCACTTTCTAAATGCCTCTTAATACGTACGCCACTGACTAAGTACTCCTTGAAAATTAAAGTAGGAAAAACAAAGGGAATGGTTCTAGAGATTGATGAAGCGGTGACTGAGTGCAAGATTAAGATTAGAGCTGAGAAAGCTTAAACGGACAGGCGAATTTGTCTACCTAAAATGTGACGGTTCTTTAAACTTCGAAACGCTTTATAGATATACTACAGAGACAATATATTCAATTGCTTTGTTACGTTTGCCGGCAGGCTAAGAATAAAAGAAAAGAAGGCACGATTGGCGGTACAAAATGGAGTGTTTGGTCCTATACGTAATACGATAGGGTATGGCAAGTAACTCCCAAATTAGAGTGAATGCAGTGAAAAACGATAGAGAGGAAAATATTATAAAATGCTACCGTTGCAACCTGAAAGAAAATCTAGTGACTGGATGGTGCGTGCGTAAGTGAAAGGTACAGCTCGAATGGACTGCCCTATACTGGGTGTTAAGATGAAATTGCGGAAGCCAGAAACTGGCGATAGTACTCGTCCATACGAATAACTTTTACTACGGAGCCAAACCGAAAAAAAATCAGCTGTTCCATAGAAAAGTTACATAGCTCCCCTACCAAAATGTATGAAACAAAAGATTATTTTATCTCGATTTCTCATTTTTTTTACGGAAGGTAAGTATTCTCTGGTACTATCGCCAGTTTTCGGCTTCCGCAAATTTATCTTAAAACCCTGTATTGAAGGACGCATGACGCATATCAAATTGGCAACGTACTAAAAAGATTCGATAAACAAAGCACCCGGAAGTATGACTCGATCTTGGATGTGGACAAAGCAAAAGAGGTGTGTAAAGATCGTAGCAGATAGAGATCTATGGTCTCTGCCTTTCTTTCTGGGAAACAGGCTATGTAGGCAGTGGCGTATTTACCCTAGGGCCAAAAGGGCCATGGCCCGGGGTGGCAGGCCGCGAGGGGCGGCGCAAGTCGCACGTCGCGCTCAGCTTAGGGCGCCTTTCATAATCAATCGTTACCTATATTTTTATTTACATTGCTTTTTGATTTTATACTTTTATTTGATAAAATGGTGCGTATATCTTTGTTTGGCCTTTTGAGTTTTTCATTATCATCGTTCTCAGTCAATCAATTATTGAAATATTTTTGCTTTTTTCTCGTTCATTTATGGGGCAGCAAACCTTAGATACCCAGGGCGCCAAATCTTAAAATACACCACTGTATGTAGGTATATGTATTTAGATACCCTATGAATATGAAATCGATCAAAGAGCTTTGAACAGATTGCTTTCACGTTTTGGCTGATCTAATATCTGGAGTGTCGCCTCACCGAGCAATTCTGATCGTTCATTACTGAGCGTGGACAGCAGTTTTAGTACAAGAACTACATACGTATATAGTCTTATAAATACGGTGAACCCGAAGTTTCATACACACCTTCGTTCAGGCTTGTCGTTGACTCACTGTTACAAGGTTCTATGTTAATTTAAATTACAAAGTTCAGTAATTATTAGACTTTGAAATATCATAGCCCTAATGCTTATGTGGTATTTTATAGGTTATATATATAATACTTACAGTAAATGACACTATATAAATAGCTAAGGACACACAGAACGTTGTATAATTCGTAACTTAATAAGTACTACAATTTTAAAATAGAACCTTGTAATAGTGAGCTAGCGTTGTGTAGTAAATATCGTTGAAATTCGTGTGTCTGCTAAAAATTGCATTAGTAGTATTTTCTTTTAAAATGAAACGATTTAAAAAACTAAATCCAGATGATCTTTTCATAACAGATCAGTATTTACTGTGTAGTAGTCCTTTAACATAGCTATAACATGAATCTAACTTTCCTCTACGTAGAAATATATCACGAGTAATATTTGGTGTGTACGCTGGGATTATTATCAAAAAATTATTTTAACAGAATCTAAACCAGTCCACATTTAGTATTGAAAATGAAAATGTCATGGAGATAACATTAAGTTCTATTACCATGAAGCGGTTAAGCCTTTAGAAAATTTACCAACTTAGAGATATATCGTTCAGAAACTGATATACCATTTGACACCAAAAAATTAAGCATTGTAAATGTAACTAATTGAAGTTCTACATAAAATTTCCTAAAATGTGATATTTTATTATGCGATCTTAAGGCGCAATGTAAAAAAATAGAGGTGTGCTTTTTTGTGTATTTCATGAAATACACGTAAAATTTTAATAAATTTCTGGCATATGCATATTTTAGTTTTTTTATAAAAATTATAAAACTAAAATTTTTCGCTTTCGCCCTGAATCCGCCCCTCTCGCACTGAGCGTGTTCTCACTTGGAGTGACAGTGACAAATATAAAATTCGCATAGCCTCTTAACCATATATTTTTAAAACAACAAAAAACATTTTGTTGCATGTTTATCTTCGGTGTTAAAAAATCTAATTTTTTACCTAAATCGAGTTCAACCATTCAATGGACAATAACAAAATCAAACACAGATTGATTTTTAGACAATCTGTTTGTGACCTGGATAACAAATCTGGTGTCAGTTTATGAACGTATCTCGGACAATTCTAAAATTACAAAGACATAATTTATATGCAAACGACAATAGCTTTCACTGCCGAACCCTCACTGTGTATTCCACTTGGGCTTTGTGGGCCGATAGATTTTGGTGGCTGTAAATTATCCTTTATGGGGTTCACCCTTAAGATTACAGCCATTGACTATCTTCACTACATCGAGTATAACCGTTTATTTCAAGTCACGGGGCGTTTTATTAGATATGAAACATTATAATAAAATATTTTTCAATGCAAGTGCTCGTAAAGGCCCACTTTTTATGCATCAAAACCGAACAGAAAGTCGATTATTTTGCCATAGGGCTTTATTATTATTATGTTTTATTTTTTTACGAGAAGTTGGCTAACCTGCAACCTTTCCTGTGTAGCATAAATGTTATACATTTTTTTTTCACTGTTTAACGGCTCTGGATACAGTCCTATTGAGCCAATCAGAACTTAAAGTTGACAACATTTTAATTTTACACTGAATTCCAAAGGGAGGAAATTAATAATAAATAATTATTAAAATAACAATATGTAAATGTTTTAGCGTCCATGTTACCCCATATGCGAAAAAACCCTCAGTGCGAGAGGGACGGATTCATGGAAAAGTAGCAAAAAGTCGGTTTTTTATTAATGTAAAATGTACTAAATTTGCTATCAAAATTTCGTTTAAACAGTCCTAGATACTGTTAAAATCCATCTTCTAAAATATAATTGCAGTCCATATGTCATTCCAAATTGTCAAACCAGGAGAATTGGTGTCGAAAAAGACCACATTTCAATAAATATTTGCATCGAGACAAATTTCTCCAATCGCGTTTCTGTTTAACAGATTCCTAGAAAAAGATTTCTAAATTATATACTATTTTACCAAAATAATACATTATTTATTGAAGTAGATATGCAAGTTCTAAAAGTGTACATTTTTTTCCGTAGCGCCCTAATAACCGCCAAGCCGAAAACGGGGCAAAGATTGAACAAACGCGAGCAGAGCCGCTGGCGCAACCCTAGTTACTGATGTAAACTTAATTATTCGTAAACTTACCAGTATCATCCATATGAACTTCAATATCTGAATGTGCCAGGGCGTATTCACTTGCATGCCGTGAGTCCTTCATCCTCTCCTGAAGAGATTCTGAGAAGTTTGCAGGAAAGATCAGCACGGCTCGTGCTTTGCCAGAATATGCAGCTGCCGTTGCTTCTTCTTTTGTGGCATAAGGTACCTGTTGGAAAAAAAATATAATAAATGTATTTTTCGAAGTCGCTCAATAAGACGGCTTTGCAAGATAGTTTTGTCTGTTTAACTATCCCTGAAACTCTTTCTAGTTTTCTGCCATACAAAATGTAGTTTCGATTATAACCAAAGGCAAGCACAATCTCATGACTGGCACAAATCAAAAATATCGAACGAAACAAAGTAAAGTAGTAAATACATAATACTAAAAAGTATTTAAATCTTGGGTAAGAGTCGTTGATTTACTTTAAAAGTCATATTTCATTAAATTTTTAGTACAATCCTGAAAGAGATTCCTTCTTTCGAAAACACTTTCTCTGATTAACAAACTGTTATTTGTGGAATTACATTTGCCGAAAACTAGTGGTAATTTTTGTGCTAAAATCTCAGAAAACAAATTTTCTTGCTTGAAAGTATTTTTAGGGTTCCATAGTACCTAAAAAGTACAAAAGGAACATTTATGGTGAGACTCCGTTGTCTGTCCGTCCGTATGTCACAGCCTAATAACTTTAGCACAGTTAAAGATAAAGACCTGAAATTTGGCACAAAAATAGCATTAATTTGCCCAGATAAAAAGTGAAAACAAAAAATTGAAAAATTTGAAATTTTTGAAAATATTTCTAATACAAAAGAGATAAAAAAACCGGTGAAGTCAGACTCGCGTACCTAGGGTTCCGTATTGTGGATGATAAATTTAATTTTGCCATTTTTTATCGTGAATTTCTCAACTGCTTTAATTTTTCTGTAATTTTTCCGTAAACGCATATATATTACCATGATTTTGCTCATATTTTTCGGTCAACCAGTTTTGGAAATAAGGGGGACATACAATTTATTATGGTTTTTCAAGGATTTTTCGAAATAGATGCAATTAAATATAGCCAAACCATATACTTTTACAATAAACTTTTTAATACCTACAATTTGATACCCATATTTTATTTTCATAAAATATATTTTTTATTTATTGTAATTATTTTTTATATTTTAAATTTTGTTTTAACCGCCATATTTTTCCTGTAATTGGTCAGTTATGATCATAAGACACCATGATTTTTTAAATACTTTTTGATCCACCGGTTTCGGAGAAAAGGGGGAGAGACATACATAAAATACTGCGTACTTACAATAAATTATGGCGACCTCACGAACTAGATATTTTTCGAGATAGTTTTAATTCTTTTAAGTCTAAGTTATTAGCAATATAACTTTTTTTTTTTTTCTTGCTTGCTAGTCTAATTTTGTGTTTTTCATGTATAAATTAGGTATTAATTGCATGTTAGTTTTAGTTTTCCACTTAGTTTTGTGTTTAATTTAATTTATGTATCACGTTAATTTATGAATGCTGTGCATATCTGTTATAGATGTAAACACAAGTTTTAGAATTTTTCATGTATATTATAAATGTTGTGTATTTACATTGTTGATGTGCCTTTTCTAATAAATAATAAATAAAAAAATAAAAAATGCATATTTTTGTGGTTTTTTAAAGATTTCTCGAAATCAGTGTCTGTATATATAAAAAAAGGATATATTTTTACAATCAGCTTTTTAATATCTACAATTTGATACCCATATTGTATTTTTAGGATAATATTTTTTATTTTTTCACTTTTGTTTTCGAAATATTTTGAACTATTTCAAATTTTTTATATTTTTTACACCGTGATATGTGAGCAAATTAATGCTACTTTTTGCCAAATTTCATGTCTTTACCTTTAATGGCGCTAAAGTTATGAGGCTGTGACATACGGACGGACGGACGGACAACGGAGTCTATTGCTATATAAAAAAATGAACACAAATATAAAATATAATAAAATAATTTAGGCATTTAAGAGCTGATTGCAAAGATATATATAGCTTGGCTATATTTACTTGCATCTATTTCGAAAAAATCTTCTAAAAGCTACAAAAATCTTTATGTCCCGTCCTTATCTCCAAAACGGATGGACTGAAAAATATGAAAAAAATCATGGTGTCTTAAATTTTCTGTTACCAAAACTGTCAAAATACGGAATCCTAGGTACACGAGTCTCACTCGTACTTGACCAGTTTTTTTCTTTAAAACATTATCGTTTAATTCTAAAATAGAGGGAAGTATGCATATAACCTAACATTTTATCAAAGTAAATTCGCACATTCTTTCAAAATTCAGTTATAATGAATACGGACAATTTCAATAGACAAGACCCAAGTTGGCATTGTAATACTTAAATTAACTTTCAAAGTCGCCATATTAATTCCAGGAATATGAATTTTATTCCAAATTGTAAATCTTCGGAGAGACTTTGGAAAACCCATTTTGAAGACGATGAAGTAGTCGCCAGAGTTTAATAAAGACTTGGTCAAACCGTAATCCACCATCTTGGGGGCACATTAAGAAAAGTTTAAATCTATTGTTGGAAACGATACACTTGCCACGGTCAAAGATGAACTTCTTACAGAGTCGACACTATCGATGTACAAGTTCACGATAAGTATTTATGAGTTAATACTGTTTTATGTAAATATATTTTTATACAAGGTGAAATTTAATCAACCGCCTGGAGACTCGGCTAGTGATCAGGAACGAGGTTCAATTATCATTTTCTTGGAAATCGTAAATAAAAATTTTTTGCTCCCATTCACACTGGACTAGTTCAATTACAAATTACTGGTGAAAATATCTTCTATATTTATAATTTTTTTTTTCTGAAGCTTACTGTTTATTTTATTTTTTTATTTTTTATATATATGTTTTACTCCACATAAATACAAACAATTAAATGGTTTTAGTCGCTATATTTCGACCCCTCAGTGGGGCCGTCATCAGGCGAATTGAACGGTGTTTATTTTATTAGTATTTAATTACAAAACTTATCTATCAGTACATAAATATATTTTTTATTTAAGATTTATAATTGTGAAGTATTTTTGCACACCTGCCTCTATAACTTTCTTGTACTTTCTGTCGGGTTGACGGGGAGAAAATGCTTCTAGCATTAAGTCCACCTGTTGCACATTAAACTGTGTTTTGTGCAATAAAGAATTTATAAGAAGTAGAAGAAGAAGTATTTGTTCTTTTAAGGGTTTCGTACCCAAAGGGCAAAACGGAGCCCTATGAATGTCACTCCGCTGTCCGTCTGTCTGTCTATCTGTCTGTCTATATGTCCCTATGTCACGGGCACAGAACATTTAAATCAAATAGAAAGGCTAAGTGGGCGTGTCACGCGCGCCACAACTACTGTTGAACATCAATACTTAAACCGAAACACGCGATCGCTGCCCATAGTCGCACGCGAACCGTGACTCTGTGAACAGCTCTGCCTAATCTAAAGAGAAATGCCGTCTTGTGCAATAATTACTTGCAGAATCACGAATAAGAAAGCAAACCGGAAAAATTGAGATATTTCCTTTCACCTGTAATTATAAAAACTTTGTATAATATGTGAATTTTAGATAAATAACTAATTTACTCATGGTGACAACAAAAATATACATTACCGGCAATGTAGGCTCACAATTTTGGCTAAGATGTAGTAAACAAGTAATGTATGCTCTTCCTACTTGTCAAACTTGCTCGCTAGTGTTGTGCCGTATCGCGGTGTCACACAATCGATAGACGTTTTTTATTCCTTGAGCGATATTCTTAAATTAAGATTTAAGATAAAACTTTTATAAAATTCGAGAAACCGTTGTCAGTTACCCCAAAATCGACCGGATAACTGTACAAGCAAGTAGAAAAGTTTTTATATAAAATGTATGAGAAAATATTTAAAAGTGAATAAGTGTGCGTTTATTTCCTCTACGGTGTAATTCTTGGCTATGCATAAATACATATTTTTCAAAATACATGAGATATTTGTACAGTCGAGAACAAAAGTATTCTTGTGAAATGTATGAAAAAAAAATGAAATGTGTTAAAACGTGTTTTAATTACTCTACAATGTAATTCTAAGCTACGTATATGTATGTCTGAAAACATTTATCAAAATATATAGGGTAAAATGTACAGTCGAAGTCAAAACCTATGGGATAAAATATTTAAAAATGTATGAGTGTGTGATTATTTAATCTATAGGGTAATTTTAAGCTATGCACATGTTCAATTGATTATTTATCAAGATATAGGGAATCTGTATAGTCGAGGAAAAAAGTTTTTGCTAAAATATTTAAAAGTATATAAATGTGTGTTTAATTATCCAACAGGGTAATTCTAAGCTATGCATGCATATCTTGAATATATATTTACAGTAGTTACAGTATGAGAGTTGGTATAACATACTAAAGGTTTTTACAAAATATATAGAAAAAAAGAGCTTGGAATTACACTGAAGAGTAAATAAACACACACTTCCTTGACTGTGCAGATGCCCCTTATATGTTGATAAATAAGTATTTAATCATATGCATAGCTTAGAATTACCATATAGAGTAAATAAACAGACACTTATACACTTTTTAGACATACACATGCATAGCTTAGAATTACGTTGTAGAGTAAATAAAATACACTTTTATACTTTCAAATGTTTTTTCATACATTTCACCCGAAAACTTTGTTCTCGACTGTACAAATATATCATAGATATTGAAAAATAAGTATTTATACTTATGCATAGCTTAGAATTACACCGTAGGGTAAATAAACACACACTTGTACGGTTTTAAATATTTTCTCATACATTTTATATGAAAACTTTTCTCCTTGATTGTACAGTTACCCGGTCGATTTTGGAGTAACTGTTAACGGTTTCTTGAATGTTATTATAACACCTATTTGATGTCACCTAACACAAGTGTATTGGTGGTATGGACCAAAACGCCCATTCTCCTTTGAAATGGGATTTTCCATAAGAGTGTTTATGAAAAATCCAATTATTTTGAAGCTACCATAATATAATTTAAAATACGTTAAATCTTAATATATTCGTCGGTGAAACGCGGGTGTACCGAGTGTGGATTGTAACTTGCATTTCACAGTTCACACTCGGAATACCTCTGATAACCCCTCGGGGATTCATGTCGTGACCATATATTATCATTATTACTGATCACTTACAAAGTTTTAAGTATGAATTTGGCCATATCAATGAAATCACCTTATATACACCTAATACACGTTAAAACAATTTTACTAAAATATGTAAAACAAGATAATAAAAATAGAAAAAAAAACAACACACAAATTGTCTCAGAGCAAATTGGTTTCTCGATTGATTATAAAAAAAGTTAGTCGAAGTTTTACGTTAAGAAAATACATCTGTTCCCATCCCTAGCAATAAATCATCACGTCATATAATCAGACTGTGTTTAATATTAAGTTCGCAATACCGCTCCGGTCAAGTTATCAACCACCTAAAGCCGGTGGGTTTATAATGGTCACATGGTATCAAAACTAAAACGTCGTAAATGAAATCGTTTGTTTGAAAAATACACCGTTTTACACAGAGATACGGTAGTTTTTTAATCAGATAAGTTTTCTATATAAGTCATTTGTTGTGCGTAGAAAGAACAACCATTTGGATTAAAGTTTTGATAGTATTTCAATTACGACAAGGTGTGTGCCTGTGGGTGTGAGGCGACAAAGGTTCTGGTACGCATACAGCTCCAAGGCCTTTCTAACTATTTAAATGTTCTGAGGTCACGGGTCTCAGTTCTTAGACAGAATGAGATAGAGACCTGAAATTTTGATATTGAATTTAAAATATAGGTATAATAAAATTATTTTTCAGCGCCTGTTAAATGAAAATGGAGACAAAAAATACATTTTTTTCCTAGCATGTAGGGTGTCATTATTGAATAGAGTACAAATTACTCTTTTCAATGCAAGTGCTCGTAAAGGCCCACTTTTTATGCATCAAAACCGAATAGAAAGTCGATTATTTTGCCCTAGGGCTTTATTATTATTATATTTTAAATTTATTTACGAGAAGTTGGCTAACCTACAGCCTTACCTGTGTACTATAAATGTTATACTTTTTCTTCTACAGTTTAACGGCTCTGGATAAAGTCCTTTTGAGCCAATCATAATTTAAAGTTCACAAGATTATATTTGTTTTATTTCCTCACACTATGCATTGAAAAACGTAGTAGGATACACAGGCGTAAGAGCAATAAATTACTCGGTTACGTTTAAAAACACTCGCTATGCTCGTGTTTTAAATCGTCCTCGTATTTTTTTCCTTTTCGCCCTTGTAGCATAAACTACTATTATTTTTTTTATCTTTAATAATTAACAAATGGGGAGCTATCAAACTAGTAATTTTTAGACCATTTTTGTTACGGGACTATATCAAAGACCAAAGTAGTGGGGCGTTTGTAATTTCTGTATATTATGAACCAATTACAACAAATACTGAAAACGCTGATTTATAAGGTACTTTTAGGGTTACGTCCCCGAATACTCAATCTATTTAATACAAATTAAGGTAGTGATAAGTTTTTAATTAACCTATTTTAATGCAACGGAACCCTCAGGACGCAAGTCCTACTCGCGTTTTACCGGTTTCTTTTTAGATTAGGAGTCAGTTTCCTCGACTGTGAAAGGATGTTTCCAAAGCTTTTTATAAAAAAAATCTATATTCTAAGCTGGCAAAACTTTTTTTTAGCCGTAGCTATTACTACAAAGTTTCATCGTGATTGATGTTATCGTCTTAATTTGTGATTGCGATTGTGATTGTGATTAAGTGGTTTCGCCACATTGATATACTAAGTTTAATGTTCCGCCACATAAATCTATGCAGCTACCGGGGTATCCATTTATAACTTTTTAGGGTTCCGTAGTACTTAAAAGGTAAAAGGAACCTTTATGGTGAGACTCCGTTGTCCGTCCGTCCGTATGTCACAACCCCCTAACTTTAGCACCGTTAAAGATAAAAACATGAAATTTGGCACAAAAATAGCATTAATTTTCCCATCTGTAAAAAAAATACAAAAAATTTTTAAGAGAAATTCACGAGAAAAAATGACAAAATTAAATTTATCATCCACAATACGGAACCCTAGGTAAGCGAGTCTGACTCGCACTTGGCCGGTTCTTTTAATAGTTCCATTAATAGAAAAAAATTGTATTCAACTCATTTCTTTTTTTTGTACTCGTAAACGCTAGAACTATTGTTTGAAAGATTAAAACCAGGAACGCTATTTTTGTTTTCAAAAATATTTTCTGTTGAACGGGAATGAAATGAAAATGAAATGAAATGAAATGAAATGAAAAAAAAAAAAAAAAATGAAAAAAAAAACGGAAAAACAAAAAACAAAAACAAAAAAAAAAAAAAAAAAAAAAAAATTTTTCATTCATGCATTACTGAGTCTCCATTTTTCGATTCAGAGAGACCAAAATACCAGAAAATCATTTTCAACATTTAAACAAGTGTTACCGACAAAAAAACGTACTTTTTTAAGACAACCATGTCTTAAAACTAATTGTTATATACAAGATTATGTTCATTTTTGCGAAATCCATCGCTATGAATACTCTAAATATTATTAGAGTGCATTACAAACTAGAAAAGATCAATCAGAAACAAATCCAAAGACAAGAATTTGAAAAAATTTGAAATGTATTTGAAAAAAACTTTGTCTTTGTCTTGTTGCTTGTCTTGTTATATACAAGTTTAAAACACTGATTTATTTTTCTTATAGAAAGGGTCGTGTTTACTGATCGCATCCTAAAAGTAATTAGCAGGTAGTAACTTGTTACTTGCATTTTTTAATATTTGTAAACGTTTTCCTTAGGAAATTTACTTATTATTAGATTATGATTATATTTGAATAAGTTTTGTATCAATGATAGATAGATTTATTTGATTTATTGCGAAGTTCATCGTTTTTCGAAATATATATTTTAATATTTTAGTGACCATTACAAAATAGAAAAGAACAGTTAGAAACAAAGACCAAGTAAGCAAGTGGGCGTAGTTTCAAATGCTGGCCACAGCATTTTTTTAAATATGTATACCTTAAGTACTTGAAATTAGTTTGTAATTGATCTTTTTACCTTGTAGAAGTACTTTAAAGTTCGCGATATAGGGGAGTGTGGGCGAGTATCAGTACGAAATCGCACACACTTCTTCCTGTCGCGTAATAGGCATACCTATTATGCCAATATGACATCCAAAAACATGTTTTAAACAACTTGTGAAACATATTTCAAACAGTTTAAAACAACCTCATAAAAACCATCAGTAGATATGTGTTTAAAACATGTTTCTTTATTTGTTGTCTCAAACATGATATTTTGTTCATGTCAAAAAAAAACTGTAACATGGACCCTGGGACAAATAGACCAGCATGAACCTCAAAGCGTGCGGACTCGAATACTTTCTCGCTCGCACAGACACTATCTGCTCTCCTCCACAAGTTTTTGCAACACGGACATCGATGCGCGCGGATTCGAATACTTTCTCGCTCGCACAGGCACTATCTGTTCTCCTCTACGAGTTGCACACGGCACCAGTCGCCCGACCAAAGCCAGGAACGATGCTACTATCATCAAGCCTCCCTCTGCGTGCGAAGCTCGGGATCTACAAGACTTACTTGAGATCCCGCCTCACGTACGCTGCGCCGGCATGGTACGCCCTAGTCGACACGACACGATTGCGACTTGAAGATCGAGCACCTGGACGACTTCGTCAAACGACTCGCGACGTCGACGGGGATGTTCACGCGCGTGAAGCACGCGCCGTGCTCGCACATTCGAAAGCTGGCTCCTCATCACGCGCGACCCCCCAACCACCACCACCACCCACGGGATCTTGCAACCGAACCACCAGACACAACTGCAGGACCACCCGCGCCGTGCACGCCCGCGCTTTGTAACTAAACCTGCGGCTCCTCCTGGAGTCGAGCCACTTTCCTCCCGGAGTAGAGCCGCAGGCAACATCACCGGACTTGACGCACCGTATATGACCTCAGTGTGCCCTGGTGCACACCCCAAGAACCTGCCCACAGTAATGGGCAGCAATGGAGTTCTCAGTCAGGGGGCACCCACCCCAAAACTGAGTCCCCACGCCCCGTGAGGGTAATGTGAGAAAGCTAGCCACAGATGCCAAGCCGCAGCCACCTTCCAAACCCCCACCAGAGACGTTGGCACCGGCCTCTCTCGGGGTCAAGGCGAACCCGCCTACAGCCAGTACAGACGCCCCAAAGTCTAGTCACAGGAGGTCTGGGAAGAGGCACAAGAAGGCCGTGGCAGACTCACCTGCCCCTCCAACCACGACTACCGCAGCACCTGCTGAACCCGAAACCGAGTTCCACCAGGAGCAGGATGAAGAGGAAGAGATAAGGAGATTTATCAACACCCTCCTCCGGCTCCCTACGTTCCGGAGAAAAGCCTGCGAAATGCAAGAGACCGGGTTGGTCGCAGCTCATAGAGTCGAGCGCATCGACCCTTAATAGAGACCAAATCGAACGCAGAAAATAATGAAAATCGATTAAAAATTACCTGCTTTTACCTATAAAAACTATTATCAATTTATTATCGTTCACATCGAGCACCATATCATTAGATATATTTGTTTAATTCGTTCTTTAAAACTTTAATTCGTTAGCTGATATTATACTATGATAAAGTACATTAAATATATAAACATTACCAAATTATTCTGTCGTTTCGACAAAAAGTCCAGATATTGGCAGCTGAATCTCTTTAGATTCCAGTCAAAGGTCTCCGGGTCCTGAGGACATTTGTCTTTGTCGTAAGTACACGGGGTAGTGGTGCTGTTGGGACCAAGTTCATGGTTCACGATGGCCAAGGGCAGGCCAACAGGGTAGTGACCAATGGCGAGGCAGAAGAGAACCATTTGGGATACGGGTAGACCAACGATGAATGCGAGGAGTCTGAAAGAAAAAGGACATAAATTAATATCTTCGCCCAAGGAGAATTCGCTTCTGTTGATAACTAATAATGATAAGTCTTCCTGGATTTAATATTGTAGGTTTTCTAATCAAATGTCTTTTGGTGTCAATGCGGAGTGTGGTATTAGTGTAAATCAAATCATCATCATCATTTGGCAATGAAGAAATTTATGTTTTACATAACCACATATTTAAAAGGCTATAGAATAAATATTATTTTGCCTATTTATAAAATTTTGTCACTGAAGTTGGTTTTCGTTGTAACAAATTAACAATGGTAAATTAATTTAGCACAATGCTAAAATTACGTCCTGCTCTAACGCTTTTGTTTTTTAACTGTCTATCCTGCTCTAATCAGTTTCTGTGCACGTAAAACTACAGTTATTTTGAAATCGCGACTATATTGGGACATTAACTATAATTTCTTAATGTGATAAAGATGGTTTTTTCTAGTAAATACTCGTATCTGCGTGTGTTGGTTTCGTTTCAATCGGTTTTGAAATATGGAAACTGAATCGCTTTTCTTGTAAAACTCATGCTTTTTTAAAAGTATTATTTAAGAGAAGATTAAAAGTATGTTTATTTATAAAGTGTAATTAATAATTGTGTTGAGTCAAAAAACACGCCATATTTTTTTGTCGTATACATTGACGGAACTGGTCCAATATAAAACTGATGTTTAGCATTGTGGAGCCCCTTAACAGATCAGATCTTTTTTGCCTTGAGTTGCCTGCTAGTACAATATTACAACTATTACAAGTGAAAAACGAGATTTTCTTTTAGCTTTTAAAAATACTATGAACAAAAATTTTGCTCATGTGGACTGGGAGTACTAAATTAAACCTCACTACTAGAAGTTGTTTGTTCTTCTATATACAAGGTGACTTTTTGATCATCGTCCAAATTCATACTGGTGGCTTGGTAAGTGATCAGTAACATGGATCAATAACAATTTTTGTGAAATTCGTAAAATGAAATTTCGCCTCCCCATAGTGATTCACTCGGAACTGGAAGTGAATTTCTATAGGAAGCCGAAAATTCATTTTACGAATTTCACAAAAATTGTTATTGATCTAAGATACTGATCACTTATCAAGCCTCCAGTATGAATTTGGACGATGATCAAAAAGTCACCTTGTATATATACACAATATAACACAACTGATTACAGAAATAAAGAAAACTACGTATGAAGTATTTTTACATTTTAACGACTTCCAACTTTCCATATGTTTTGGAACTTCCACCAACAAGCTTGGAAAAGCTTTCATATTCATGCGCTCATTCCCGAAATCAGTGCCACAGTGCTGCAAAATCTTTTCATCATCTGGGATAAAAGGTGAATTGATTCTTATTTATTCTAAATAAAGACTGTTTTGAACCGTAACCGTTTTATAGAAGTATGGGGTGGTAAAAACACGTTGGCAAAATTTCATTTTACTTTTCTTCATTCATTAGCATTCATAGCATTTCATGAGTTAACTGATGCATATCATGAGACCTTAGTTTAGGAACATTTTATTTAATTAAATAAACCTTGCCTCCAGTAACGTCAACTGATTAATATCTGATCGAATAGGTCATTGGACATGTACGAGTATTTGCAGAATCACATGAAAATTTATACAAACCCGACAATGTACCTCATTTTAGAATAGTTTTTCGTAACAACTTTGACTTTACCCGTACCATGTGTAGATCTGGGGAACTATAAAGGCGCGATGAATACTTGATAAAAAAAACTTTTAAGCAATTACGAATTCTTTTCGTCGCAAATGACTACAATAAAAAAAGTTTGACTTTCCTAAACCTGGTCCATCAGATATACAAGGTGACTTTTTGATCATCGTCCAAATTCATACTGGAGGCTTGATAAGTGATCAGTATCTTGGATCACTAACAATTTTTGTGAAATTCGTATACTGAAATTTCGGCTTCCCATATAAATTCAGTTCCAGTCCCGAGTGAATCACTATGGGGAGTCGAAATTTCATTTTACGAATTTCAACAAAATTGTTATTGATGCATGATACTGATCACTTACCAAGTCACCAGTATGAATTTGGACGATGATCAAAAAGTCACCTTGTATAGGTAACTAAAAATGCATTAGTTTTTAAATAAGCTGAGAAAACGTAAAAATAACGCTTCCTTTGTCTTGATTAGTATTTACACGTAGCTACACGCATATGTAGCTGTCAGGTACAAAAAAATTCAACCAAAGCGAACCAACTTACCCAAAATTCCTGACCAAACTGAAAAAGTTCTTCCAAATCAGCGCCTTCATGTGATGCCACTTCATAGGCTTGATCCTCTCCAGGCAGCCTCCTGGGGCCTCATCATCAGGGGGAAGGGCTTCCACTGGCGGGGCCAAGTCTGGGGTCACTACCACACGGCCCTTGCTGCTCATGGACACATTATCGCCAAACTCTCCAGATATTTCTCCAAGTTCAGTCTCTTCCATGTCTATTGCTGATGGGTCCTGTGAAGGATAAGAACTAAATTTAAAAACTTTATGAAATTCATAAAATTATTTTTATCGCAGATTGCTTCCAAAAATAATCTCACCAAAGACTTGAGATTGAGACGTTTCAACCTAACAGCAGTGGGTGCGACCCACGGATTTAGAACAGAGGTGCGACCCGTGGTTATAATGAGGGATCGACATTAGCTCAGCGAAAAAAATGTACTTTTTTGTGTGTTTACTAGAATAGTTCTTAGGTCGGTTAATATTAACAAATAGGTCGATGACGACATTCATTGAAAATTCAAGTGTGGCGTCAAATAAAGATTTATATACTAGATCACGTCTACACCAAGTTGTCTATTTAGCATAGATCTTGTCTTTTCTCTAATTGATGGAAGCCAAACTACACTAAGTACACTTCACAGTTAATTTTTCAAGTAATTAGCTACATTAGAAATATCAAAACACAATTTTTATCTAAAATACATATGTAAAGTTTGCGCAGGTATTTTATTAACAATTAATTACCATTGTACCAGTAAAATTCTATACAGTTCTTGTAGCTTCAGTTAGTTAATTTTTATTTGGTTTAAGTTCATTATTATTTTAAGTTCATCCTCCTTCAGTTCCATGGAAACATGCAAATAAAGAAAGACAATGTGAGGCTTAGCAGGTATTCTACACACGTTACTGTAAAAGCCCGAATAATGGTAAATCTTGGGTTTGACTTGCTTATATTCAGATATGACGACATAAGTTTGTAAAACTAAGGATTGATCTAAAAGAAGTAGATTTTTCGGGCTTCTACCATTTTGGCACATTCTAGAATATGATTAAAACAAATTTAGAATATCTGCGACGACGAGCAAAGCCAGAAGAAGTGTGTTAGGATACTGCTTGTGATTATAATCTCGGGAGCCAAGCGAGGAAGAACAGCAGATCGAGGCGAACCCTGGATGTAGAGAGCGGTTATTGAGAACTACAGGGGTCGCCTTGCTCCGCTCCGCTTCGCTCCGCTTCGCTCGGCTCCCGAATCTATGATCATACCTTCGCTTGTCTTTTACTTTATGGTAAAACCTAAGATTAACTAGGTGACCGCCGATAAAAGACCAAAAATAAAGATTATTGAAACGAAGTACCTTATCGCACGCTACACTCCAGACACTTGTCAAATGAGGTCTAGGGCGAAAAAGGTGTAAGACTTAAGGTCACGACACTTAAGCTACAGTATATGTTTGTTTGTTTACAAGTGTATGTCTATGTATAGGTATATATATACCTATACAGTATAAATGTGCGGCATGCGCGCCAGTACAGTAGCAAAAGGAACTTCTTTCCAACCGGATGTCCCACAACACATCTCGTAGTTTTCAAAGAACATTTCAGACTTTTTCCACCATCACTCGGCAAATCTTAGGTTTTACCAGAAAATCTCGAGATTTACCGTAGTTCTAGTCTTTACAGTAACACGTACATTACACATTCCACATTTTAATAGTTTTAAGTGCTCTTGCATGAAGGTTTGTTTAATGATGTTTTTCAAGAGATGTATCACTCGAGAATATTCTGGATGTAGATAACAGTAATTCGGAATAATTTCGCGAAAATTCAATGTTCCCGGTTACGGGAAATTTAAATATCTTTGGTGGAATGATAACATTTTGTGGTAAGTATTTGACTTTCAATACAAGATTCGTGGTATTTCTTTTTGTATTCATTTTCTCTATAACTATAAAATATAACGTTTGTCTGTGAAAATAACATTGAATATTTTTCATAATATCAAATCAAAAGGAATTCCTAGGAAACATCAACAATGTTCTGAGGGCTCTTTCAAAATTTACTAGGATCTTTAACAATGTTATTGAACTCTTATTACGAAATAACACAGAATAATAAAAATACTGACACGAACGAGTAAACTGAACTATTGAAAACCTAAACTTTTAACTAAATCTATAAAAAAGACGTAAACTATGCCTTTTCATATTTGAGATCAAAGTCGTATTGCTTCTAATACTTGAAATTTCAAAGTTATAACATAAATAACTTGAATCTAGACAGTCTTGAACTTCATTTAGGAAAACTGAGTGTTGCCAATAGAAGGAAAACCCCCAAACTTGTTTTTTTTTATCGTTTTAATAATCGCAGCGGGACAACGGACGCGTCTCCTGTAGTGAAATATCTATATATAGTGAAATATATCTAAATAGTATTTGATTAATTAATTATAGCAAAACACAAGACATTTAGAATTTTTGAAAAATTTCTATTATTAACGAAATTAGCGACAGATCACTTTTGTTATGAAATCGTGTCAGATGATGTCACAATATATGCTGTTACCAGCTGACTTTGATTGTGAATAATTTCGTAATTTTTTGAGCTTTCAAAAAAATGATTTTACTACTGTTTTTAGCTTTTTAAACGCAATTCATTTTCATAAAATCTTAATGTAGGAGACGGGCTCATTGAGGGGATAAGATTCTTGGGGGGATTCTTGGAGGTAAAAATTCGAGAATAAGGTATACTCGTACAATGACAGAAGGATGTGTTAATTTTGAACCAAGTTCAAATATGCTGAATAGATTTAACTCAGAGAAAACGTACAGAACTGCAAAAAAACGTGTGTGAATATGCTGATCTAGTAATGAAAGCTATTGCCGAAATAACATGAAATTTTATTGAATTAAATAATTAATATTTTGTCTTCTGCTGTGGAAGTGTTTTTTTCTTGGAATCCTGAATTTTGGAAACACTGACTGGAAGTAATTACTTAGTGTAGGGTAAAGCATCTTCTGGAACTGTCGCCTTTTGGATATTATATTTATTCAATCAATTCGGTTCTTTACTTTGCGCTCACTTTTATTACGGAGTTGACTTTAATTAAGCAGTACTTATGCACTTGCAGATGTCTGTTTGTCCGTCTAGCTATCCAGCTACAACGTAACTCAAAAATTGCTAATTATATTGAGCCGAGGAATGCGAAGAGGTGTTGATTAAAACCGAAATCTCGGGAATTATGTTACTAAAACATAATATTAAAAAAAATCATATGCTACAGGCGTGTTCACAACTTGTGAATCACAGGCAGATGTGATGACAACTCACTATAATTTTAATGACAGATTGATTACGTTTACGTAAGCGGAACCTGTTCATTGCGTCGTACGACGCACAATGACAGTATTTTCATCAGAAATCCCCAACCCCATCCATCACTCTCCTAGTTTTTCTTCGTCACAGTTGTTTTACTGTCTGATAAATCGGGTCGTTCACCCCACGCAGGCGATAATGGCAGACTGTCGTCTGGTATTTTCCTAGATTGGGAGACATTGTGACAAAATCGGGTCAACCTTTCGTCCCGTTTACAGAACTCGTGCTACTTTTACCTTAGTACGTGTATAGGTACTATTGCCTTACTATTATGTGAATTCTTTTCTTCACAGCTTGACCCGGAAAACTGAATAAGCTTGGGTTTTTTTTCATATATCTACGGCATAACTGATATTGGGCGGGTTGATTTAGCCGAAATTTGGCTTTTGGTTGCTGAATTAATGTGCAAACTTAATGATTAACGTGAAAGTTTTTAACTTCAATATTCATGGATCAGTCACTCAGTAGGCAAACCACAAAACTATATTGTGACCATAACTAGGACAAAAGGGGCCCTATTACAAGGTACTGCACCCGGCCCTAGTTTATTAGAATTTGCTAAAAAACACTAAGGCCTAAATTTTTAGCTTCAGTATTACAATTCATGCACATGCATAAAATATTGTAGGCACGTCAAGGTTTTTTTTTTTACTTTAAAAAAAAAACAAATTGTGAGAGTTGTTCTATATAGTGTTTACTCGTCCTTTATCGGTTTTAGTCACTCAACTCCCTTCGCATGGTGTATAATTTTATAGACAATGACGCGCAGGGGTCGTATGAATAATAATAGGGTCGATTCGGCGTAACACGACTTAACTTATTTGGCAGGACTAACCTTATTTTAAGCGTCCTATCTTTTTCATTCTTTATCGAAAAGACAAGGACAGGTCCTCTAAAAAGGCCGCTTTAGATGAATCATGTTATGATTCTGTTTTAATGCCATCTCTTTTGCACGCATGAAGAAACTCTGACTTTATCCTACTTTCAAATCATTTCATGATTCACCCAAGTTGGCCCTTTTAGGTCCCCTGAACGCTTAAATTAAGTTTAGTCCTGTCAAATAAGTTAAGTTGATGTGTAAAAGGTTTAGCGTCCCTGTTATTCCATATGCGAAAAAACCCTCAGTGCGAGAGGGACGAATTCGTGGAAAAGTAGTAAAAGGTCGGTTTTTTATTAATATAAATAGTACTAAAATTGCTATCAAAATTTCGTTTAACCAGGTCTTAGATACCGTTAAAACCCATCTAATAAAATATATTTGCAGTCCATATGTCATCCTAAATTGTCAAACAGGAGAATTGGTGTCGACAAAGACCTCATTTTAATAAATATTTCTATCGAGCCGAATTTCTCCAATCGCGTTTCTATTTCACATATCCCTAGAAAAAGATTCCAAAAATAATATACTATATCATCAACATAATACATTATTTACTGAAGTAGATATGCAAGTTCTAAAAGTGTCGATTTTTTCCCGTAGCGCAATAAAAGCTACAACGAATTGACACAAATACAAAGACGAAAAGCCAGAATAGCCGCCATGATCTTCCGCTTTGCTGAGACAAGTTGTTTATGTATATTTATAAACTTGGCCTTTACTGACTTTGAACCTGACCTAAGGCATTATCTCGTAAACAATTTGAGTTTTTTATACTTTAATAGGTATATTTTATGACTGAGACTGCGGAATTCAGGTTTTTTATCATAACGTATAAAAAATAAGTCAAATGTCGTTACAGTCATATTACCTCTGATACAAGATATTTTAAGAACTCAGTAGGCAATGGTATATAGGTGTCAAACATAATTAGTAACTACTTGTAACAATGGAGCAAACACGGAATTCATGAAAAAGTATATTTGCTGTTTTTTAGTCTTAAAAAAGTGCAATACTAAGCTGATCAAGTAGTAGATTCAAAATATGACTTCATACGGCAAGGTCTCAAGATGTACTTCCTATTTAATACCTATTACAAGGATCAACAGGTATGTATGTATACTCACAGGAATGGCCGGAAGCTGCACCCGCTCCACCACGTCAGTGAGGATGCTCGATCGTCTCCTCTTGCCCATGTTCTGTAGCACTGACAGCTTCAGGAACACATCCTCGAGACTCTCAGCCTGGTAGCGGCGGATGAGCTCGTCAGGGGCCTCTTCAGCCAGGAACCTTCCGCCACGCATCAGACCGATCTGGCAAATAAAGAGTTTTTAATGTCTACGTCGTTCACAATGTACCTATAGGATTTTTAGCAATAAATATATTATAATTATGTTTGGAAATGTACTTCATTAACCATTCCTTCGCAGACGGACCTGTATCGGTCCGAAATAATATTACTTTTCTATTGTTATCGAGAATCCTGAGAAAAAAGTTTAAACATAAATTTTCTGAATTTTCAAAATATAATCGAAGATATTTTTGGTAAAAGCTCAATAGGCCTAGACGGTCCTGCGGTATTTTAAACAGAAGATTCGTAATATGGTAGACAAGAAAATTTCTACATGTATAACTTTAATGGCAGAGTAACGAGTTTACCCAAAATTACGGTTTCCCTCAAAGGGTATTTTTCCTGGAATCCTCATACTATCGAGGCTTTGCTAAAGAGGTTTCCGATTACAAAGAACCCTTAAAGTTTAAAGTTCTTCTTGTTCAGAGTCCCTCTTATTATGTTTATGTATGTCGTTGGTACCTTAAAGCAACTTAACCTTTACTTTGCTACAGATATTTGAGGCTAAACATTTCCAATCAAGTCCAACAAAATTACACACTTCTGTTAGTGCTAATAATGGTGATACGCTAGATATTTTGCGATGACTCTATTAATCAAATTCCTTTCAACATGATATATTATGAGGTTTCATTAAGTTACTAAAATGAAGATATTTTAGAAGATTGAATAAGTACTGGAGACGCAAGACAGTGATGAAACGAAAACGATTTATCTTACAGAATTAATTTGGGAGTAGATTCCTCTCCCTTAAAGTAAATTGGTGTCATGATAATTACAGAAGTGTTGCACTTCAGAATGATAGACGCAAGCGTTCTTCGCGCCAACCGACGACGCGACGTGCGATGTCACTGGCCCAGTCCAACTTATCTTGACGTGACCAGTGTGACTGACGCTGCAGCTACCTCAGTGTCACCCCACCCCGCAAATGATAAACTTTCTGTCTGGCGAGGCCTTACGAGCTCTCTAGCAGGCGGATTGTAAGAAACCCGCCTTTTTGTAATTAATCAAAACTGAACACTTAATAAGGTTATCCCGCGACCATGGTAGATGAAACTCTGCCGAAAATTCGGGAAAATATAAAAACCAAACACAGGTGCCCCGTTAATCAATCCTAGAAAATTAGATTGGATGTTACAATGATGTTGCAGAAACCAGAAACTGGTGATAGTACTCGTCATCGTTTTTATCAATCCCGGAATTCCCGGAATTAAAAGGGATATTTCGTAGCGAATTTGACGTCATTTGATACTTAAAGACTTTACCTATTCCGACTCCTGCTAATAAAGCTTAATTACATGATTATGATTATATTAAGAGCAGAACTACGAAGACAATAGTACAATAGGTGAAGAAATTTCATTGATCAGAATGTGAAATAACTAGCTAAGAAAGGTAATGTGCTTTGGCTTTCGGTTTATAAAGGTGTAAAGTTTCGCCTTACAACAGTTTTGTTCAGCAAGAAACCATTTACCTCTATAATTGTATTAAACTTTGGCTGCTATATATAGCAAAGAAATTCTGGTCATCGCCATCAACTGTAACTTTTCTATTGTAAGGGAACTTTTGTAACAAAAGTAACAAAAAGGTACCCCATTACAAAATAAGTTAAGTTGTTTATTGTTCTTTCTCTGTAGAGAATATCGATACCTATGCTTTCTCTTTTATTATAGAAAAAAGTTAACCCTTTTATATAGTACGAGCGACGGGAGCACGTTTACCTATGTCATAAGATACCGAATCAAGATAGGAAATAGCCATAGCCTATGACCTTGCCAAGTACGACTGAGTGTGTCTAAAAACCCTAAACTGGCCGGAACTGTAAAAAAATGGACTACTTCCGGTACACGAAGTAATACATTTTTTCACAGTTCCTGCCAGCTTAGGTTTTTAATACACACTGAGTCGTACATGGCAAAGTCACGGGCAATACCTATTTCCTATCTTGTTTCGGTATCTTATGACGTAGCTAAACTTGCTCCCGCCGCTCGATCTAATACACTTTAGTTTCGTAATAATAAAAGTACGAAATAAATTATATTATTTGTTGTGAACTATGTGTCAAATAAAATTTCTGAATTATTCTGGAGCAAAATAACAAAAGCTCTAGTTTTAAGCTGTTGTAACAATGGTTTAATTACTTTTGACAATGTTGGTTCATTCGCAATTACTTTCAGATTAAACAAGGGGTTGTTTGTTGGTTTTAACTACTTTATCTTAGTTTATTCGATATGGTAATACCTTGTACTTCATTATTATTAGTTTGCATGCATAGTGTTTCACATTTACAATGTCACGAACAATTATGGTGTAAGTGTGTTGCCTGTCTAGGAAATTTTATATGTACTTTTATGTATTTAATTGTTTGTAATATTTATTTATTTTTATGTTTACATAAACACAGTCCTGACAAAAGTTCTGTGAATCACATTAAGTTAATCTAGTAAGATTAATGAATGGATTTTGTTGGCTAGCTAATAGACACTATAAATAGCCTCCAGCCACGACCTCTCTGTTTGTACCAACAACTACCTTCGAGCTCGACATCACCATCTTCTCTGCGCACCGCGTGCGAGCACGGTAGCTAGGTCACAGTCCCCTCTGCCACGCACCATAAATGTCCTAAACACCTTACTGTCAACAAGGCCACAGGTCGATCTATTTGCGGATGAGTTATTCCGTGTTTTCCGTAAGTGTTTGAGTTTTTGCGAAGGCAAAAGTGTTTGAGGTTAATTTAAGTTTCGTTTATATGTATATTTATGTTAAAATGTTCGTTTTCTTAGATATATTACCTACCTAATTTATAGAGTGCAATGGTCTCCTGTTATGCTGTATAAATGTTACGCAAATAAATAAATGAAATATTGTAGCTGCTTAAAGCAAATGACTATTTTAATAAAATTTTAATAAAGCATTTCGAAGCCGACATCTTAAAACACGTGACATATTTTGTACGATGTACTAAACTCTGGACTGTGATAACTTCCTACATAATGAAATGTTTATATTTTAGATTTTTTTCTAATGTGTGTGCTATAAGACCTACCTGTAAACGAAATTTTATAAGTCAACTGGAAGTGCTCTATTCGTTTTGACCCCGGCGAGTGTCTACATTTTAGTATGAACATTTATTACGTAAAGTGCAATAACTATTTTGCACGTCGAGTTAACAACCTGATGTTTGTACAACACCGTAAGACTTCTATAGAAGGTATCAGTTTCAACTTGATATCTCATACGGGACCCGAGCAAAAGGGTCTTGATAGACAGACAGATAGACAACAAAGAGAACCTATAAGGGTTCCGTTTTTATATTTTGAGGTACGAAACCCTATACAACAATTTTATGACATCGTTTAGTAAGTAATAAGTAACCTGATGGCGAGCTTTTGTTTGTCCTTTGCCAAAACCAAATTTTGAGTACGTGCCCTGAATCTAGGATATTTCCGAGACATGCAATTTGACTTAATTTTAATTTTATCGTTTATTTAGAAAAGAAACAGCGATTACACGATGATATAGTACAATAGTTTAATACATGTGGAAGGCCAATAACAGGTTTTCACTTAAGAATTCTTAATCTTGGGAGAGGTATGTAGATCAAGTATACATTTTATTGTGTAAAATAGATAATAAAATGTCTAACAGGTGTGCAATTTTATAAATAATTCATGTCATAATTTAAAATAAATCGTTATCATAAATTTAATGGTGGTATGTATGTATATACAGGGTGGAAAAAATGTAAGGGCCCTGGAGGGGAACTACCTTTAGTTAGCTCATTTTACTGAAAGGAAACATTCCTTTATTTTTTTAAAGAAACAAAACTGCATTCAAAGATATTCTAAAATTTGCTTGTCTCACCCAGGAATCGAACCAACTAAAAATTAAAAAAATAAACCCTCGCTATTTTATTATACGAATCGGTAGGATTATTGTTCAGAATAAAATTTATCTAATAAACATTTGGTCTTACACTCATCTGTTGTACGAGATACTCATGAAATTAAATATTTATTACAAGTTTTTGTTAACAATACCTAGTACTGTTCACTTGTAACAAGTAAATGACACGTTATAATTTTTTCATCTCTCTTACAACCAAAGACATCGTATGAAGTACAAGCCTGCTAATGTTATTTATCTTAAGTACCTTGTTGAAGACTTCAATAAGAAAATCGTTAAATGGTAATAATAAATCTATGCGCAGCACAATTCCTTCTTTCACTAGGCGTACTGACGAAAAGTTTAAAAAAGGAACGTATTTTTTTTGCAACGCGGAGCAACAAATTTGTAGTTCGAACGATAACTTTCAACATTTTTAAAATCGATAAAAGTATTCGTTCGAATTTCAAATTTTGTTTTGTTTTGCTTTCATTCCGTGCTGTCATTGTGTAATAATGGCGTATCATTATTACTTGACAAGTGAAAAGTACTAGGTATTGTTAATAAAGAACTTGTAATAAATATTCAATTTCATGGTTATATCGCACAACAGATGAGTTTAAGACTAAATGTTTATTAGACAAATTTTATCCTGAACAATAATGCTACCGATTCGCATAATAAAATAGCGAGGGTTTATTTTTTTAATTTTTAGTTAGTTCAGTTCCCGGGTGAGACAAGCAAATTTTAGAAGATCTTTGAATGCAGTTTTGTTTCTTTTAAAAAATAAAGGAATGTTTCCTTTCAGTAAAATGAGCTAACTAAAGGATTTAAGATAGTTCCCCTCCAGGGCCCTTACATTTTTTCCACCCTGTATATGTAGGTAATAACTAATAATATAGTTGTGTTATATTTATAATTGTGTTAGTATACAAAAATATATATAAGATCTATGGAAATATATTTTCAATTAGTTTTAGCAATATTACGTCAACGCTTGTCAAGAACTTTCAGAAATACTTTTTAGAGCCAATTAAATTTTTGATTTTGTGGCGGAAAAAATATCCACGTGTTTTCGGGGGTCTGGTAAGGTCTAAATTTTATGCACAAATAGTTGAATGCCTAGGCACATGTAACATCTTTGTATGACGTGGGCGGCGTCCGGGTACCCACAGTCGTGCAGGAGTTGTGGTTTCAACAAGACGGCGCAACATGTCACACAGCTCGTGCCACAATTGATTTATTGAAGGAAACGTTTGGTAACCGCATAGTATCACGTTTCGGACCCGTGAATTGGCCTCCAAGATCGTGCGATTTAACGCCACTTGACTATTTTCTGTGGGGATATGTGAAGTCGCAAGTCTACGCCGATAAGCCCGAAACGATTGACCACTTGAAGGACAACATTCGGCGAGTTATTGCCGATATACGGCTTCAAATGTTGGAAAAAGTCATCGAAAATTGGACCTCCAGATTAGACTACGTCCGAGCCAGCCGTGGCGGACATATGCCAGAAGTCATATTTAAATTATAATGTCAGAAGATTGTCTTTCGAATAAAATAAATTTCATATCAATTAAAAAAATCATCTTTGTTTTATTCAATTTCAAAGTTCTATATCTCTAAAAAAAACACCCGTTATAACTGAAAAGATTTCTTTTGACGAAAATTAACGTGCTTAAGAGTCTTTGTTATACACACTGTTCTATGAGTAGGTACTATCGGCGGAAGTTCCATTGACTTACTTATTCTTATTATTTACTGTACACAAAAAAAATGAAATACAAGCTTTGAATATACTTATTGCTCTTACTACCTTTAGAATGCGCATTTTTCTTCTATAGTATCTACTATTTATATGTTATAAATAAATATTTATAATTGACTTTTTTGTCTTTTTAAATGATTACAATTAGATAAAATGAAATTTTTGTGAGATATATCTCGGGCGATTCGGGCCCGGCATTAATCTGGCCGAATGGCCCGAAATATATCTCACTTAAATATTATTTTATCTTGTTTTATCTATATATTATATAGTATACTAGCTGACCCGGCGAACTTCGTTCCGCCTAACAGTCTAATAATATCGTGTTAACTTTAGTTAAACTTAATTTAGGATTTCATTAAGGTAATAACATTAATACAACTTTTTTGCAAATACAGAAATGTTTTATTGCTTGCCATTGCGAAAGAAGAATGGCAGGGACCCATGTAGTTTCAGTACCGTTGTTAGGCTTAGCGTAGGGTATTGAATATATGCGGAAATAATAGTTCTTGGAATAACTAAGCGATTTTTAAAACTTGGGGTTTAGATATCAGAACGCTAGATAAATAGGTTTCTTTTATATGCGTAGTTTTGTCAACAGATGGCACCACATGCTGTTTGCATTCGTAAAATTAATTAATTTATTTATTGTTATTAGATAACTTATCCGATATTTGATTACTTATTCTGCTATTCGGAGGGGATAAGAATACACCAAAAAAGAGATAACTAACATCGATCCAGCCGATCTTGAGTTATAAGTGGTGTAACTAACACCACTTTGTTTTATATATTTAGATAAGAAAATGTCAAAATAAAATAATACTCACTAGACTGGCCTGCTTAGTCTCGTCGATGTAGTGAGTGGTTATGATCACTGTGGTCCTTTTATCCTTTGTAACTTCAACTAAATGGTCCCATATGCTGAAATAAAGGTATTTTATAAACATCAGATAGATCAATCGTCTGCAGGGCTCATTCCACGCACACTCCGACAGCACATAAGATAACTTATATGTAGGAATGTGTCCGGAGCGCGTCCTCATGGCTACTACTGTTTCTATTTTATTATTAATTTAATAATATAATAATTTAATAATATAAATAAATTAATTTAGTAATAGTAATCTATTACTTTATTATTACTATTACTTTTAATTTTTATATATTAATGGATTATTAATTTTACTATACACATATATACAGAATGCTTGGAAATTCGACCTGTTCCTTGAATAGAGTTATACTAGAGATCTTTTCCAACAAATTGAGTCCTGTCAACTAGGGGTCGAAAATGAATGGTCTCCAAGCTACGGAGGTTTTAAAGATATTTTTCAAACTTTCAGATGCTAACCAAAAACAAATAATTTAAAAATAACTACTCTCTCGGCACTTATTTATTATTTTTCTGATTTATGATAAATGAGGGATTATTTATTTTAAAAAACTGCCCTTAATTCCCATAATCTCAGAAATAAAAGGTCTCAAGTGAAAAGAAGACCTTGTTTACTTTTTAATTTTCGCAGTATCCTCGAGTTTTATTTGAAAAATATATATTATTTTCGACCCCTTTTGTTGGAAATGATCTCTAGTATAACTTCTTTCAAGGAATATGTCGAATTTCCAGGCATCCCGTATATAAAGAACAAAAACAAATAAATGTAAAATATTTCGACTCCATATAGAGTCAACATCAGTCGAACACGTTAAAATTATGAAACATAAAAATTAAAAAAGTGACATTTTCTGAAAAATAGAGAAGGAGGAACAGAGAAACTCTTTGGAAGTAATTGGTTAGATGGTGTTGCGATGATGCTTCGATTGTAATGTGAAATCATCATCATCATCATCATCATCAATTATTCAAGAGCTTGTCGGTGTAGCATCTTCCATCGTTCTCTGTCCAGAGCCAAATCCTTCAATTTATGGTAACGTGCGACTCCTGCCTTTCTTTTGTTTTAAGATGGTCACTGCGTTTTTTATTATGTTTAGAAAAAACTTAAATGAATTGAAAATCTAGATATTGTTAAAACATAAAAAATATTTGAGTTCTGTACATTATTTCTATTCCTCAAACAAGGAGAAAACGTGAGTATAAAGTCGTCATTAAAAAATTATTTCTGTCCAGCAAAATTCATATAAACACATTTTCAAAAAACAAAACCCTAGATTTCATCCATCAGCATGTTATACCAGAAATGAATAAAAGTTTTCTGTGTATTTCACGAAAAACACAGAAAACTGCACCTCTATTTTATTTACATATAGCCTCCACACTACTGGGACACATACATTTTCAAATATTTTTAACTTTTCTGATATGCGATGGACCCACTGCGCCTTAAATAATAGATCTGTCAAGTTATAAAATGCAAATTTTTAAATGTCCTTTGAATATTAAGGATCCTTCAATAACGAAAACCCCAGTTCAGTGAAATTTTGGTGTCCATCCGTTTTTCACCATCATAAAACGGCTAAAAATTGTTTAAAATTTCTCATGATAGGTGTCAATAAGATAGACATTCCAGGAAATATGTATATTAAAACCTTTTATGTTGTCACATTCTGAAGATTCCTATGGAATTTTTGAAAGGTGTTTTTAAATTGTCAAACAAAAGGTACATTCTACTTTAAAAGGCATTGACAACTCCTTGACTTTCAGCTAAAACTTCTTTTAAAACCTTTAAAAAGACAGCTGAGAAAATGAAATTTGCAGATTTTTTCGCAGTCTTGCTTGATATAAAAAAGCCTTTAGACCGAAACGGGCTGAGGATACAAAAATATTTTTCTTTTCCGCACCCCTTTTCCCTTTTTGTTCTCAGAATTAGCATGAGAAAGGGGCTCCACTTCAATAGGGAACTAAAGTAAAGATATTAAATCATTAACTTTTCCGGAAATGGAGGAGAGCATAAAACCATCAATTGAAAATATTTTCAAGGTTCCGGAAAGTCCCATTATTTTTTATTTCATCGGTCTTTATGTCTCCCACAGCTTAGGTTAGGAGCAATCACATGATTCCCGCGGGAATCTTGAATAATATACATAAATTTAACTGTTAAAATGTCGACAATAAGCGATGATTTCAGGTAAATTAAACTATTAGTGGAATACTGCAAATGAATAATTAACAAGTAACGCCCACTTTAATTAAACGGAAATGTACTAGTAGATGACGTCTTAAATCTATATCATAAATGGTTTTACGCAGAGTAAGCACCTTTAATTGTTTTTTTTAATGAAAAAAAGAACACCAAAACATGTACATATTTTTTTGCGTGCCACATCTAAATTCAAGACACGTTTAATCAGAGTTCATCAAAATCTACATCATAATAATAGAGTCTAAAATCCAACTGACCTTTGTCTAAGAACCGGGTCCACTCCAACTGTAGGTTCATCGAGGATCAGCAGCTCAGGGTCATGGATGAGAGCGGCTGCAAGGGAAACTCGCCTCTGTTGCCCTCCCGAAAGATTCTTTACTTGTCTGTAATAAAATGATATCTTGAATTTGACATTCGCGTATATGTGTAAAAACTATAGACTAGATGTTTGTGAACAAAAAGTGACTGCTTTGGTTTGGAGAAGATCAAGTTAGTAGTAATAATGTAGAAAGTTAAAATAGGTAAATTTTACTAAATAATAATACCTAAATTTGTAGAACTTTCAACAAAATATACAAAGTAAGCATTTTAAGTCCCATACTCATATATCGTTTATATTATAGTGACCGCGTAAACCTAAGATCAGATCTTAGGTTTACGCGGTCACTATATTGTAGGTCAATTCTACAGTTTTACAAAATCATAAGATATTACTCCCGAAAAATACTAAAATATGGTGTACAAAAGTTAGATGTGAGCACAGTTTTATAATGCTGTTGTAGTTACAGTGCGATAAGCACGCGACAAGACTCTCTTGGCGCATGGATGCTATTGATAGGGTGGCGCAGATGTGAAAGAAGGGTTACGTTTTATTGGGATAGCAGCGTTGGTTCCGAATTTGGCCACGCCTAATCCACGCGCCAAAATGTTTTGTACTGTACTAAATTTATAACTGTGGTAAATCCAATGTCGTTTCCATGGGAATTGATGTTATTTAAATCTTTACCGCAATAAGGCAATTGCAACATCAAAAGCAGTTTTATAAGTACCTAGATTGTTTATCCAATGTTATAATATTACATTATAACATCGCGATTCTGCACTGCGATTGGCCCAATTTATTATAAAATCGCTGGAGACACAATCAACAACAGAGACGAGAAATAAACTCCCGATCTTATTTCTTAAGCCACGCCCCCTTTATCCTGATTGGCCTTCAAGGCAGCAATACCGAAACGACGCACTCGAGGTTCATAGAAAAGAAGTAATTCGGGGGAGAGTAAGAGGACAGCTCACAGGCAAAAAACCAGGACGCCCACCGTCCCTGGGACCGATGGATAGCGGTATATCCATCCCTAATAGCCGGGCCTTATATGGAACAGACTGGTGATGGGCAGCGGCGTCACTGGTGCGAGGGTTCCGGCACCGCGCTCACCAACCCGCCTGCCCAGCGTGTGTGAGTATAAGCAATTCTTCCAGGATGACCGCCGGGAGTGGCAAAGTCCTGGAAAGGCTTATGTCCAGCAGTAGACGAACTAGGCTGATGGATAGATGGATGAAGGATTAAATTAAGTTTGATGTGAGCGAGTAGCGCCTACGCTTTGCGACCTTCACGAGGCGTGCGCGCGTGGTCGATCTCTTGCAACAACGTGTAGTTTGTTATCGCTTCTTTTCAATATTACGCACTCCGTACGTTCACAGATCACGGTTTGCATAGATCAGTGGTCCTCAAACCGCCGCATGCGGCTCTTTGGCCCCTTGAGTGGGGCTCTGCCACAAATGACTACTTGCAGGCGCACAGGTACGCTCGGGGCTGTTGAGATTAGCAATATATCTCTGGTTGAGATGGTTTGGACATATAGAGAGGATGGACAAAAGGAGATTGAGAGCGAGTCGGTCAGATAGGCATGGCGAGTCGCGGAACGTAGTGACATGACTGCCATACAAAAATTCCTTGGTAATTTATTATGACAAACCAAAATCCTACAATGTGCAATTAGTATTTTTGGTAGGACACAATAGTTTTTAGTGTTTTTTGGTATAATTGAATATTAACCTTATTATTTTCCCTGAATTAGTATTTTGTAAGTCAAATTATACCTTCTCAAATCAGAACAATAACATCTCAATGTGACTCAATACAAAACAGCAATTTAGCTCGAAATCATTGCGTTAACTCCGAAACGTAAATCTACTGAACTTAATTTAATGGGACTTTTACATCACTAAATAACTCAAGTTAATCATCTAGACTAACGAAATTTCAACCTAACCAGCTAACATACACAAGTAAACAAATTGTAAGTACTTACAATGTAAGTTAACGTAACTTAATCAATCTTCGTTAGAACTACTCTAAATTCGTCACATGGCTTTAACTTCTCAACTTAAATCGGCGTGGTTATTCTACTAAATATCTACGAGTTCAATTAAAAGGTAGAACAGAATCCTGTGCTGTATTTATTTTGTAAAATTTAATTGAATGCCATATTCTAAATCTTATAACACATTAATATAATGTTAATTTAAGAACAAACGTTTTGTATTTAAAAGGCTGACTTTCGTCTAAAAATATAAGCACACCATGCTCTAAAAATATATTGTGAATTAAAATTGCAGTTCTCGAACATTGAACAAAACTTGTAGGTACGTAAAGCGAACGCGAAGCTGAAGCACAGTATAAACTGTGGCTCAAGTGCGTTAAATAGTCCATGGGCCAGTCAAAATGTCGGTATAATTTAGGGGTACTGATTTTCCTTTTTACCGTAGTCAGTAAGAAAGGATGTCAAAACAAATAATGGCCGTCTTAAAGTGGTAGCTAATAGAAATGATAGCGTCATTATTTTCTGGTGTGGACTTTTTGAAGTGCGTACTTATTTGTTCGCATCTCGTATAAAGGGGCCTGTTCAGGACTTGTACGTCACTTCCGTGAAAGAATTCCACTGATCAAGGCATTCTTAACAGAGGAGTTTTTTCATGAAACGTAATATTCTATCATAAATATCAAGTAATCAAGTGTACAAGTAATCAAGTATCTGTCAACAAATTCCTTAAGCCTTTTTCTGCTTGGAGGGGCCAAAACAGGTTGCAGAAATGTTAAAGTGTATGTCATGTTATAGTATTTTTACAATTAGCTCATAAAGCCTTATCATTTATGACGTCACTTTGAGATGGCCATCATAGCTTTTTGACATTCTTACTTACCTGTTTAATTGTGTTTAGAAGGAAAATGAGTACCACAAATTATACCATTTTATTAAATTTGTCTAGCTGGCCCATGGACTAAAGGTGATAGGCAAGCGAAACATTTTAACGGACTTCAAAAAAGGAGGAGACTCTTCATTCAATTCATTTTTTTTTTTCACTTTTCGCACTTCAGTCTCGCGTTCGCGTCATAAAAATACGGTACAGATATCTTATCTCACGAAGTTCATTTGCCTATGGTTGTAGTAGCTTACATATGCACTTTTTTCGACTGCGCCTAACTTCGGGAGCGCTACAAAACGCGCTTCTCTGTACATGTCACTACTACAACCATAGCCAAACGGACTTGGCAAGATAAAGTATCTGTAATTGAGTTTGAGTGTTAGTAATGGAATCCCCCCTTTTAAAATCTTACGCTATGTCCTCAAATGGTAAAGTAAAACACACACTAAAATTCTGGCAATATAGAACATATTTGAGTAGCAACTAAGTTTTGACTTGTTCACGTACGATTTTGGGTAGGTAGTTTCTGGTTTTGTACGCAATTGGATTAAGTTAAGAGTCTCTGTTTGTTGAAAATGGCGAAATACAACCAGTTAAAATTTAAGCGTATCTCTATAAAACAGTTGATGCAGCAAGCATTCAAAACTATTTGACAGCGGGTTGGACCATATTTGTTTTCACTTTTGTTTTATGTCCGGCTGGATGATTTTATAGATTTTAAATTCCCAAATACGTGATGCTTTGTTATATTTTGATAAATTCATGTTTGGACCTTTGGAGGTTTTTGTATAAACAAATAAACATTTACTGCAAATATTCTTAGGTCACCTATTGAAAAAATTAGGACACTAATATGTGAGTTTGACTCGTACTTGACAAGTTTTTATAAATATTATCCATCATGTTTAAGTTTACGTGAGCTAACATCACATGACATGACATATTACATGACATCTTTAATACATAACATAGAATCAACATCAACTTTGTTATTATTTTGGAAGTTAACTAAGCAAGGGTCAGTGTGGTATGGGGAAAATCTAATATTTAGTTAAGGCAAATTTGTTCAAAGGACTCTCGTCATCGATTTTGAAGAAAATAAAAACTAAAGATTTTTGAAGAATCGTTCATTTTGCAAAAAAAATACATTCTGTATTATGGCACTATTTGATAGTGTTTCTAGTAAGGACAAAGTCTTGCTAATAAACATTATGTGTCAAATCAAAGTAAATTTATGTCTTCTATTTGATGTTATAGTTTAGATTTTCGCCATACAGACATATCTCAACGCGCTAACCTGTATAATAAAGCATAGATCTCATAGATAGTTTCTACTTCCTTGATGTTCTTGGTAGACTACTTTGCAGTTCAGATTTTTAAGTTGCTATCATCTTCAATATAACATTGAACATAAATTGAATTTATTCAGTACTAGCATTTAGTCTGCGGATCTGCCCACGTTTAATTAAATATCTGCTAAATATCAACTGATTTATTGAAAAAAACCGAATACAAATCCCCTTAGGAAGCTGAATTTATCAACCAATTGAGACATATTCTAAAATAGTTCATGCCCTTTTATAGGAGAAAAGGCTCAGGATCCTACAAAGGTAACACTGAAAACAGCATAAATATAACCGTTGAGTGTTACTTTACTCGACAGACGGACGTTGCATTTTATTTGTAAAGAAAATAAATTCTATAGGACTCAATTAAATTTTGCGAAAGTTTATGTGTATGTCACCCAAATAAATTAGTTCCCTTTAAACCGGTAAGCATGACACGATATAGGTACCTGGTAGGGTTGGGTAGCTGCAGCAGCTTAATGAGGAAGTCTATTCGTTCCTCCACATCCTTGGTGGTCATGCCGGCAATCCATCCGAAGTAGATCATCGTCTCTCTGATCGAGAATTCACCGAAGAGGGCGATTTCCTGAACAAAAAATTTGTCTTAAGCTATATATGTAATTTTTTTATTTAAGCCTGCTGAGGACTCCACTATGAGTTCGAAATATTGCTTAAAAGAGTTTTTTTATCTTATCGTGATGGCGCGAGACAAATTAAAGTGCATTTACGCGATATTTAACTCACCGGGATCGTTAATTGCGGTCTAAAAGAAGATGTAGTGACTAAAATAGAAAAAGGAATGGTTCGGTGGTTTGGACATATCATACATATGTCCGAACCACCGAAGTATTATATATATGTGATTAAGGATGAATACAAATAGGATGACGCCCTAGAAGAACGTATGGCGACATACTGAAGAGCTTGTATGACTAAATTGATGGATGTGGAAGAAGGGAAAGAGTTGAGTTAGGATCGTAGCAGATAAAAAACTGTTGTCTCTGCTGCCTATCCATCTGAGAGACAGGCATGAGTACAAATATGTAATCAATTTGTAATTAATGATAAAACTTAATCAACCACCTAGAGCCTAGCTCAGGGTCCTTGTTGTCTAACTTCAAAATCTATCGCGATCATTTATAAACGTATCATGATTAGCTAGAAATGACGTCACACATAATTTCTAGCCAATCACGACACATTTGAAAACGACGACGATAGATGTTGAAGAAGGCTGGTCCTACACGTATTCCAATCTTGTTTTATGCATTTGATGAAACATGGGCATATCAAAGAAATAAAAGATACCCTATAAATCTTTCTTGTAAGCCATACCATTAACAATCATTATTTTGTGGCTATAAGGAGTTTTTTTTTATAATTATGTCAGTCTGAGTGTGTCCAGAGAAATCTGTCCTACTCCAATGTTTTTTTACACTTGTCTATCCTGCTCAGTAGAAGCGAGCCGTTCAGAAATCTCGCAATTTTTATTTATTATTTTGGAATTGGAGGAATGTGTTTTTAAAAAGCTTTAGTTTAAAAAGCGACAAAATTGGGTGAACCCCGCCTTAAATACGGTCCCACAACAAGCCCTAGGCTGGGTTTTACAGTGTATGGTTATTTGAGTCATAGAATCTTGGAACTATATAGATGTTCTACGTACATTGGAGAGGAAACAGTCCCTTCACAATTTAAGATAAGAAATTTTAGCATAACATTGTGAAACATAAAACGGGGCTAAATATTTTGCCGTATACCCTTGCGAAGGTTAACTCTGACGCAGTGAGGTAACAGCAACCAGGTTTTATATTTACCATCGCCCTACAAGCCTATTTTAAGAATATTATAATGTAATCAGAATCACACACATACACCCTCACTCATAACCTCCCTCTCCTACATAATATATCTTAAATCTTCTTCTATCCCCTCAGTTGAGTTCAAATCTTTTGAAAATTCCATACAATAAAAATTTTAATTACTTTTTTTATTCTACTAATTTAATCATACTCATTGCTAAAATTTAATTGGAAATATTAATCAAATCTTAATTTAAATTATTATTGTCTTTAATTTTAATTTATATATATTTTATACATACGTCTGTTATTATAATTGCTATATAAGAACATTTGTAAGAAACTACACTCTACCACACAGAGAATTCTGTTACGGAATTTAGTTATACTATGTAATTACTTGTATTTTTTTCGTTTATGGTACAAATAATCGTTTTTTATATTCATTTTACCATTTAGTTTTTTGAAGAAAGGAAAAGAAATTAACTAAGACATTTTTAAAAAAATATTCTATAGAATCCCTCAATGATGTCCTTGATTTAATATAGTTTAGAAAAGGTTCTAGTAGCCGGGGCCCAACCTTTCCAAGGTAATAGGTACCTTCGGATTTAGACCCCGTCCTTCAGATAAATAGCCGGGATCAGATCCCTAGACCACAGAAACGACCACAAAATGGTTAGTGATGCCCACGGATTTAGGACAGAGGTGATGTCGGAATCCTGAATCACTTATAAAATGTCAAATCCTTCAAAATATGTAAAAGTATAAAGACAATTAAAACCTTATCAAGAGTTCTTCCAGCAAAAAAAAATGCATGGACTTTCTCAAAATTATTTTTTACTTTCAAGGTGCTATTTAAAGGATTGTAATTAACTGACTATTAAAAAATACAAAAATCAGCATCAAAATTAATAAGTTGGCATCAAAAATAATATGTTGAAACCTAACCTAACCTAGTTGATGCCAACTTAGTAATTTAGATGCTTATTTAGTATTTTTAGGTGGGCAACTTATCATTATCCCTATTTAAAATCCTATATGACCTTTTAATTTTATGTTTAAAATGTAACGAACCAAATCTGGGAAAAAAACGATGTAGTCGATACGCCTCCCAAATTCCTCAGCTTTTTTAAAGTCCTATATTTGGTCGTTTGGTCTACTATATAATCTGTGGCTTGGTGTCCATTACGGTCCGGGTCTCAACAGACAAAGATAAATAATTATCTACCATTTCGACACTTCAATTTAAAAACCTGCTTAATATATATATATATATATTTTCTCTTTTGTCTGAATCATCCACTTCATTCTGCAATTTTATGACATTTTAATATTTAATATAAATTTAACTTAATTCCACTGATGCCGATTTTACAAATCAAAATATATCTGGAAATAACTGTTATAATAAAGTGTTTTTATAGAAATACAAACTGTTAACTGAATAAAAAACAAATAAGTTTTCTTGAATATTTAATTAGCTTTTTTAAGTTATATTGAAGACAAACACACGGAAATGTTTTATTTTCTTGGAAACCTTCATTAACAGATGTTCACGTAAACAACAAGATAAGCCTCAATTTTATACCAGACAAGTCATGATTACGGTCATTAGGAAAAAAAAACGTACGTCATTTTAGTATTTGGTCATCAACTTCAATTCAGCCGCATACAATAACAAAGGGGTTCCTGTACTGTGAAGTGTACGGGTTCCGTATTTTTTTTATTATCATCTATTGACCGTCAAGATTTAAAAAAATTCACCTCAAGTTCGGTCGTGCAAACGTGCTTTTTATTAATAATGTAATCTTTACTATTTATTTTTTATTTATTTTACTGTTTTATCTTAGTGACCAGGTTTATTTTGGATACATTAAAATGTATCTATTATTAAATTCTAATTATTTTGCATTGAAATGTATAAATAGCGTATGACTGTAACCGCTGTGCCCCTTAGGCGCCACGAGGCGAGGCGGGGGGAGCAAAGGAAAAAGTAGCATGAGATCGATATTGTCGGATCTTATGAGATTGGTTTACAATATATTTAAGGATATAAGCTCTTAATGAAATATGATAATACTGCAATGGTAAGTGAAATAAGTAACTAGGTACGTTATTAAAATTAAAATTTATATAAAAAATAAACTTATAAGTTAAATCATCATATAATAAAAATTAAATAAAATACAATATCGATCTCATGTGAACTCGTGCTATGTCCTTAACTCCCCCCGCCTCGCCGCACGGCTCCTAGGCGAGGCACAGCCACAGTAAAGCCGATTCTGAAGGCTTTAATTCTAGTTTTAGTGCTGTCAAAACTCAAAATTTTCCAAAGTAATTTAGCTTCTAATCGTAACACTTAAGGACTAGTTTGCAATGAAGAATATTTAGTTTTGACAGCACTAAAACTAAAATTAAAGCCTTCGGAATCGGCTATATTATATCTTATACTGTGGCACGGCGGTTACGGTCAAGCTATACCTACTTAAAATACGAAATAGATATTAGAGCTAAGACTCACTTTGATTATCACGACAAAAAATTAATGTATTTTTGGGTAACATAATATCCTCAAGTCTAACGCCAGAAAAATAAAAAAAAATGTTTTTCTTATAAAGATCAATATTTTCAAAATTACTTTCATCAGTTTGCTCCTTGACTAAAATGAAAGGAATTTTAATGAAATAAATTTTGTAAATATTAACGTTTATAACCATAATTACTTATGACGTCAGTCATGAGGATATTACGAGTAATTTGACGTTCGTTTCAAAATAATTCCTTCAGACGTTTTTTGCCTGGAGTGGAGGAGCCGAAATGTGGTGTGTTTTAAAAATGTTTTTTTTTTTGTTTTTTGAAAACGAGTGGCTGAAATTAAAATTTCTACTACATTCTTACAATCAGCTTATAAAGCCTATTTTATAATTTTAATTTTATAAGCCACACCATAGGTTTCAAAAAAAAGAAATAACGTCATAAAAACCAAATATGGATCTATAAAATCATAGATATTCTTACTCTTCAATTTATAACGAAGCCGTAGACACCCCTCCTAAGCTTCTATAATAAAGGAGCACACGGGAGCTGAACTTTTTAACACTTGCACCCGTGCTATGAGCTTTGAATCCATACACGGGGCAATTAATTGCTCCGTGAATCCATATGACAGCGCAATAAGTAGCAATCTTGGGTACTTTTCCATCGATCGTTTTAATCTGGCTCTGAAGTTTACAGACACTATGTCCCAAGACTTCACTGAGATTAAGGTTTTACATTTTCATTCAAATCCTAATGAACCAACATTACTTCCTTGTAGAATTTTATTGTTTGTGAACAATATTGTTTTTATGAAAATTGGCTATGATTACACGCGAGTCTTCAAGGCTGATTTGTTTCACAAAGTTATTTATACTTCTACTTACAAAGATCACGTGTAAGTTCATACTTATGTAAGTGGTTGCTAAGATAATAATGTGGTTAACCAAATAAGCCAGCTGAGTTCTCGAAATCAGCCGTTGGCGTTGAGGTCACTATAATTTATAAAAATTCGGAGATCATATAAAAACATCGGAGTTGATTTTTCTATTTCACCAGATGTCTAAAACATAGTACTTATTATTTGTCAGACATAAGTTTCAGATGTAAATATTTTTAGAGTGCATTACAACATACAAAGTCAATAACAATAAGTCAATAACAAACAAATTCTCTAAGAAATTATTTTAGACGGGGCTCGAACCTATCTCTGTCTATTACGATTTTATAAATTTTTAGGTATGCTAATAATAACATTAACTCCACACAACACAAACATCTTGTCGAACAAATGAGCAAATTAAACTATAAGATTACGTTAAGTAGTTAAGTTACTTTATTGTCTTTCAATGTTTAAATATACGAGTAGTCTAAATTCGGACTAACGAATTAGTTCAGTTTTGATTATTATTTTTAACAGATGGGGAAGTTTGTTATTGGCCTTAGTTTAAGTTTTGAATTATTGTTTGGAATACATATAAAATTTATTGAAAAAGGCGTTACTTTGCGGAATATATATCTATATATATATTTTTGCTGTCGAGCGTTCGGGTGGACCTCAGAACATTTAAATGTTCTGTGGGGTGGACTACACATCCCGAGGATGCCTCGTTTAGAGGCGAAACACGTGTCGATAAGTTTTCTTGCTTATTATTTAAGATTACTTTATTTTGTGCTCGTACTGCTTGCTTTGCTTGTGCATGTTTTATGCGGGAGGGCGGGCGGTGCTTGAGTCTGCATTTTGAATTGCATGGTAAGAGTGTTTTGCGGAATATTGCAAGTTATTAATATATCCACAAATTTGGAATACATATATCGCTGTTAATTTCCTGAATAAACTAAATAAATAAATAAATTATTTTGTCCATGTTTTTCCGACCTTTCTCATTCGGTGGTATTTCGAGAATGCTCCACACATGGATCAGGATGGGTTTATTCTGATCGAAAATGGTAAGGACGCTAACCTGTGGCATGTACCCGATCCTGGGTCCAGGGACACCACTGCCGGGACTGCCGGGCCTGCCACCCAGCACCCATATCTCTCCAGAGTTCAATCTCCGTCTACCGACGATACAGGACAGCAGCGTGGTCTTCCCGCAACCAGACGCTCCAAGGAGACCATAACTGTGAAATAAACAGCAAATGTTTTTAGAAGTATTTGAAGTTGTTTATTGAGCAGCAAGATTTACTAAATCGATACGTAGAATAATAATAGTCTCAAATTAATTCTGTCAAGAACCAGAGTTGAATGACACGAGTTCGTATTCTTGAATTAATAAAGACATGTGTAAGGTTTCCCATCCACACAGCAATATTACCTATAAGTTGGTGTTTATTAAAAGTTTAAACATTTTCTCTGAGCCATAAGAAATTCTCTGTTTGAGTTTTTTTTTTTATTCGCTCGATTGGTGTTTTATGGTGGGTGAACAAAGAGATCTATTTTATTTATGAATACATTCCGAAAATCAATTTAACCTTTAAGATGTACGAGGGCAGTACTAATTATTTTTGGTATGGATATTATGAAAGAGAAGGCAGAAAAATCTGAAATAATTTTAATTTATATGAAGCTCCCTGCAATCTCAATACAATACTTACAACGCGAAATCATCTTTTCAATACCCTCCAAAAAAAACATATACAAAAACTACTCTCATTATTACAAAAAATTTTCGATACGGAGAATATCTTGAAGTCCCTTCGAATTTTGGGGGAGATGCTAGAGGTGTTAAGAGTGCCACACACAGCAACAATACATACAGGTTACATCAAGCGTTTTCCTTTACTGTTTGGCAAGTATAACAAAAATACCGATGTATCTAGCTCTCTAGACAAAGTACTTCATCTAAGATACAAAGTTACATACAAAGAAAAAATGCATTTTTAATGTATCTATTGATATACATATATTTATTGATAATATAACTGATATTTAAGTAAAACAGGCTAAGCATTATTGATATTGATATATATTACTCAGTTTTATTTATTGTAATCCCAGCAAATGTTAAAACCGCATTAGTCTTTGAAAAGGCAAACGAAGACACTTTTTTACAATACTTAAACGAAACTTTCATATGACATTATTCAGTTGACAGTTTCATACTCGTAAGTCACCTTAAATTTTAAAACTGTGTATTTTTGACGCTTTTAAAATACTTAGTAGATTCCAAAAAATAAAACGTAGCAACACACGAATGAGACGAGCGCAGTCTTATAAAATCTACTCGGCAAAATCTCTTCATATTTTTCATTATTTCATGCATTTAATATCCGCAACTCAGCTTCAGCAAGCGGCTCAAAATGAAGGAATATTTAATTGAATATAAGTTGCAGGGAGATTTAATCAATGTTACCGTTAAGACCATTTTAATTTTAAAAGTGTATATAAGTTGACTCGTATTTTATCCAACTTCGTGAAACTGAGGTTTATAATTCGCCGAAAACGGACGTTTGATCGTTTGTTTCCGACTTACATAAAATAAAAATTGAGGATATTCGACTTATTTGTCTTTAATATATATATCTAAATATATATGTGTAAATATTATAAGAAGAATATTATACACATAAATATTAAATCTTTATAATATATGTGTATAAGATATATAAGATTGCCTAGGAGAAATAAAAATAAAATAAAAAAAGATACATAAGATGGGCTGGGATGGGATACAGAAGGGCTTTTTTATTTCGCTTAAACTAGTATTAATTTTTATGGTTCCGTACACAAAGGGAAAATCAAAGCCCTATTAATGTTAAAAAGTCCGTCTGTCTGTCTGTCTGTCCGTATGGCACGGGTCTTTAGCTCTTAGACGGAATTAGATAAAAACTTGAAATTTTGTGAAAAACGTTGACCCAAAACCGATATTTGTATTTAAAATGTAATTCAATTACATTTCAGGGGGGTCTCTTAATTGGAAATTTTAATCCTTGCATCTTGAAAATTATATCTATTTCGATCCCTCCAGAGAATTTTTATATTTAAAACGGCATATATTTACTTATATACGACTTAATTGACGTAACAAGTATTACGCTGAATAATGATGATGACAAGACATTGCTGCTAATAGGAAAATCACTGCAATGTCATTAAAATACATTTTTTATGCAATAATAATAATTCATTACAACAAAAATGATGCAATTATGTCACCTATTAAGATATCAGCACGGATGTACGTCCATGGATATCATCTATATAAGATTAAATAATATTAGTGGGCGAAGCTAAGCGAAATTTGTAACTTTTTTTCACGTCCTCCCATACAAATTGCTTCGATCAGCTGACCGGCCCAGTATGAAAAGTTGAAAAAAAAATCAAGAGTTTTGCACAATCCCAATAGAAAAAGTTGTTCATATGGACATGTTATATACAAGGTGAATTTGTAAACATCGTCCAAATTCATACTAGAGGCTCGGTAAGTGATCAGCATCATGAACCAATAACGATTTTTGTTAAATTCATAAAATTAAATTTCGTATCTCCATAGTGATTCACTCAGGACTGAGAGTGAATTACTATGGGAAGTCGAAATTTCATTATACAAATTTCACAAAAATTGTTATCGATTCATGATGCTGATCACTTACCGAGCCTCTAGTATGAATTTGGACGATGATCAAAAAGTCACCTTGTATATGTTTCGAATTTCGCCAACTAATTCAATTTAACCTTATAGGTATAATAATAATTTTTAAAGGTTTATGACAACGCGGTCTCGATTATCTATGCCTCCATATCAAAGAAAACCTGTAGATTAAGAGCGGTTTCGTAGACGGATTGTGAAAACCGAGACGCAACGTCGTTGCGGACGCGTCTTCACTCGCCCTGAAGAAGGCAGCCTGAATCTGCTGAAACTGGTCGGCTATCCCGGACATAAATACTTATTGAGGTGAGCCGTTTTGCAATAATCATGTTTTATCCTCAAGTTTTATTCAATATCATCATATTATTGTAACCAAAACATTTCTGGCTAAAAACTGGCTATCTGCAGAATGAAATTTTTACAGTAGAGCCATTTGAAGATTCCGACCCTCTTAGACACAGGGACTATCTTCAGAAGAAGCTTTAAAATCTTGGGTCTCAGGAGGATATAAAAAGTGCTTTTTCGTGAAAAACATACGAAGTTATTTCTGTTAAAACTGGGGGGTTCGACCATAGACTTGGGTTTGACCATAGACTTGGTTTCTACCATACAGTTAAGAATACATATCATATCCATATATCGCTCCCATAGACTTAGATGTATCCTAAGTCTATGGGTACGACTTACTCTTTTGACTTTTTATTGAAGGTCTTTCGTAATTGTTTAATCCCGATTTTTCGTGAAATCGCTGGTTTTCGCGAAAAGACGGAACCATTTCGTATGATGTCGGGCTTTACGCCATAATTCGGATTTTCACGAAAACATTGTTTCTATATATGAATATTTCGTTAAATTTATTTAACTTTATCCAGTTTTACATTGAATAATAAGACACATTATTTTAAATATTTTTCTGGTCTTTAACGCGATGTTTGTGAAAAAATCAGGGTACTTCATATTGACCGTCTAAATGAAAGCCTAAAATGTATTTCATTGAATCGTTCCACTTTCGCGAGTTATTATGGTTTTTAGATATGTATGAAGTATGATTCGGAGCGGGTTCTTAAGATAAAGGAAAATACTCACATGGCGCCCTTAGGCACGGTCATATTCAATCCGTCTAAAATTATGTTCGGATTTTTCGTACTGCCATATCTTTTATGTGCCCGTCTTACACAGACAGCTTGCTGCTTTCTCGAAGTTACCGTGCTCTTCTGTGTTTTGAACTGTAAAAAAATACATTTGTTAGTAGATATATGTACCTCTAGATAAAAATGACAAACTGTGGGCTAAAAAGAAGTTTCTTTAATTTAATAGTTTACTATTCATGACATATTTTTTTATTTAATAAAGGGCTTTCTGATTCTGAATCAGATGTACTTTTTAGTTCATTAAAGTGTAAAAAATCTGCAAACTCTCGTTGGCTGAAGTTACAACAGCTAAAATTCACTAAACAGCAACGTACATAAAAACTCTATAATCTGCTATTCTCAATTTATTCATTCTCATTCTCATTCTGTTAATCAGGGGTCGGCAACCGGCGGCCACAACTTCGGTGCGGCCCTCAAGTTTCCCAATCACTGCATGATGACTATATTTGGTAGTACATATTTGTGTGAGCAAACATTTTCCATTTTGAACTATCTAAAAAGTAAGCATTGTTCTTGGTTAAAAGTTGCACATTTAGACCCAATACTGCACAAGTGCGGCCCTCGCTGATCCTTTGGTAGCATTTGTGCCCCTCCTATATCATAATGTTGCCGACCCCTGCTGTAAATGATCATTTTTTATTTAGATTTATTTAGGACACAGACAGTCACATACACATTTTACTTGAAATTACTTTAAATTTATTACAGACTAGGAGGGCCCTAAAATATTAAGAACTATATATAAGTTAATTTACATCGTTGTTCGACATTAATTATGTTTATTAGGTTTTTTTTTCTTTAATTTTTGTCATTTTAGTTAATATTGATTTAGATTAGTTTAATTTTGTTTAATTCATAGATTTATTTTATTTATAGGATAGTTTTAACCAGTTTTTTTTTTGTATCATTACAGTGAAATGTGAGTTTATTTTATTGTTAATAGAAAATTTTAAAATGTATTTATAAAGAAAATATATGTCATAAAATAATCAAAGTACATCTACTAAACGATAAAAAATGTTTATACCTAAACATAATTAATGTCGAACATGTGCAGTAAATCTAAGTAAGAACTATATCAAAACATTATTTTAATTTGAGCTGTAATACTCTAGTAATATTGAGCTTGTTTCATTTTTAAAAGAGTTTAAAGGTGTTGCAAAACAATCCACGTCTTTAAGTTTTTTATTGTATATGTTGCAGCTGTGCCTGAGAAAGGTGTTTTTGGAGTAGTTAGTTGATTTAAAACTAATATAGAACAATGTACCAGAACGTGAGTTTACGCTACGTGGGACTTTAATGTTTATCTTTCCAAGGAGAGTGGAGGAGTCTACGTGATTATTAACAATTATACTGACAGAATAGAACTATCCTTAAAAATTATCATCAAAATGATCACATTGTCATGACAAGAATCCCAAAAAGGGTGTCAGAGGTGCGTTTCCGAATAATGACTGTGAAATGCAAGTCGCAGTCCACACACGTACACCCTATTTTCACCGACGTTTATTCCATCCTAGCACGATAAGTAGTCGACCTATTGTGATCGAGATATGCAAACCACTAGGTAACAGAACCGGTCACATGTACATTCAGACAAAAATATGAAAGACTAACCTAAATTTGAATTGTCTTATGTCTATGGGAATGTAGTTCAGTATGATCAGTAGAAAATGTGGTTTCATGTACTCGTATATTTAAACCCGTTTCAGTCGACATTCAAATAATGAGCTCAGTTTGCGTATTTGGCAATTTGAGTGTTGGTGATATAAGTACTTATTTGGCACTATGCGCATGTTGGCAAAATACGTATTTCGCATAATACGTCAAAACGAGCTAAACCTTTAGACAAGGTTTGTATCCAGAAAAGATTAAACTCAATTGAAAAACAAAAACTTATTTATTTTCCCAAATGACTTTACTTGTTTTAGAACTAGAAAAAGAAAACCTCAGATGTAACTTTTCTTTCATAGAAATGTGATCTACTATATGTACCCATCGGATGACTATTCCATGCAGTAATTAAATTGAATCGCAGCGCCGTTTAATATTCCATAAAAATAATGAAATCGAGATTTTGATTTGCCAGCAAAAGTAAATGTCTGTTTGTCCGTCCAAAGCACTATACACATTACTGCCCAATCTAGTCAACCGATTTAAATTAAATTTGGTAATTAGAAGTGAAATTTAAATATCCTCTTGTTTTTTCTGTAACCTAAAAATCAAGGGGAAGATGTCAAACAAAAAAAAAAACTTGATTTATTATCAAGACCCTAAATTTTTCATGCTACAAAAAGCAAGACAGACCAAAAATAGCTTTTTTTATTTATGTAAAAAAGCTATAATGACTAGAAAAAATTCCTATAACCAAAATGTAGGTATTGTTAAAACCCATCTAATAAAATATGTTTGGGGTCTGTACATGATAATTATTTGTCAAACTATGAGAAAGCGCGTGTTTGAAGACCTCATTTTAATAATTATTTCTTTCAAGTGAAGATTTTAATTGCGTTTCTGTATACCAGAAATCTAGAGAAAGGTTCCGAAAATGTTATACTAATTTATCAAACTATTAGCTTCTTACTGAACGTAATAAAATGACTCCAAAAAGTGCCAATTCTTCGCAGGGTCGCCTTAAAATGACACAACTTTGCTAGAATAGCCTTATATGTCACGTAATGTCATAAATCACATTTATGTTATAATTTCTATTGACAAATAAGAAACACAATCATAAGTTGTGCGTTTGGGAACAAGACCCGTCGCTACCACTTAACCTGGACAAAATAATAGATATACCTGTTGGAACCTCCTTGCTGCCAATTCTTCTTGGATGGTGGAGACAGTAGCTGGCTGGTTAGAAGGTCGAACATCCTCCATGGATATCGTCGCCCCTTCATTATCATAGGCTGGCATCTTTCACCTGAGATAAAAGAAATACAAAGATAAAGTATGTAAATTGAGTACTAAAAACAAGCACGCATAAGACACCTGATAAACTTTTTATGACAAATGTTTGACTAAAGAATCCTATATTTTAACTATTTACATGTAAAGAAACAAGAAATTGTGCAAGCTAAAGGTTATAAATAAAAAATTCGTACAAAACGACTACAAGTATATTAATTGAATTTTTTCTTGATGTATATAAAAACGGCTCACCTCAATACGTGTTATGATCGGGAAAGCCAACCAGTTTCAGCAGATTTAGACTGCCTTCATCTGGGCGAGTGAAGACGTTTACGCGACGGAGAGTCTTCACTCGCCTAGATGAAGGCAGTCTAAATCTGCTAAAACTGGTCGGCTTTCCCGATCATAACACGTATTGAGGTGAGCCGATTTTATACAAATCATGAATTATCCTCAAGTCTCATTTAATTCTATAATTTATTTTTTCATGTGTTTTTATGCTTTCCCCGCAGCTATTTTTCGCTTTTTCGTAATAAGCTCCACTTCAGACTGCAGCTATGTTATTCTGCTCCATCTTAACAACGCCCCGTCTTAATGAAACGCAAACATCACACTACTAACATGCTCGAATAATTTACTTTACACAGTCAGTACTATCGTGGATAACCCCGATTACTCATTTGTGTATTAATACTGCACGTGGATAGGAGGAATAGTGTATCAGCGAAAATTTCCGCAGTGGTGCCTATAAACAGGGCGTCCTACAGCTATACCACACACATGGAAGGAAAGTATCTTAGGGCGGATTTCACCACTGTAACTAAACTCGTTTAGTTCAAGTTGAACTCAGTTTAGACACTTAACTGAGTTTAAAGCATTTCACAAACGCAGTTTAAGCTAAACGGAGTTTAAAATCTGAACGTCCGATTTTGGCCGGTTAAGCTCTTAAACAGTAACTGAGTTAGCGATTTTTACTACCTGAGCGACCCAAATCAGCGACTTGAGCCATAAAACATATTTCAACCCATTGTGATTGCGACTTAAACCGAGTTTAGGTTAATGTTTTCGAAATGTAGTGGTGAAATCTGTTTGACTAAACTGAGATTAAGTAGACCATTTAAACTCGGTCTTAGCTAAACTAAGTTTTATTAAACTCGGTTTTCAAAGCAATCGGTGAAATTGGCCCTTAAATATTGTAGATGGAACATTTTACTGAAAGAAGACATTATTTTAATTTAAACAACAATTTTAACTGCATTCATAGGTTTTTTTAATAGTTACATGGTTCAACCGGGAATCGAACCCGTTACATGAGAAAAATAATTACCCTGTAGCTTTATTATACCGATCGAAAGGCTTCATCATAAAGATTATTTTTTGCTAAATAACATAGTGTCAGAAATAAAAGGAAGACCATGAATTTTAACATTTTTAATACAAAATTAATACATTTTTCTCGTGTAGCGGGTTCGATTCCCGGTTCAACCAGGTAACTATTTAAAAATCTATGAATGCAGTTTAAATTGTTTTTTAAATTTAAATAATGTCTTCTCTCAGTAAAATGTTACATTTACAATATTTAAGGTACTTTCCCTCCATGTAGCATAGCCGTGGGACGCCCTGTAGGTAATTACGACAGTGCTGGTGGTTCAGGAATTTTCAAGCTTATGACGGCTGGTGACGGGCAGTCGCGTCACTGGTGCGAGTGTTTCGGTACCGCGCATACCAACCCACCTGCCCAGCGCGCAGTGGTGTGATTATGGACATGGGCATTTCTTCCAGGAGGACCGCCAAGACTGGCGAAATCTTTGAAAGGTCTATGTCCATCAGTGGACGTACCAGCCTGATAGATGGATGGAAGGATACAATATGCCACTAAACACTCTTGGCGATTTAAAATACAGACTCAAGTAACGAATTTATTCCCACCCTCCCGCATAAAACATGCAACTACCACTTTACATCCCGAGTATTCCTGAGTGCTCGTTTGGAGGCGAAACACGTGTCGATAAATTGTATTGCTTGTTATTTAAGATTGCTTTATATTTGTACTCATCATACTACTGGCATACATACGGCCGCCAAAATAAAATAATTTGCAGATGACTGTACATCGGCGACCCCCATAGTTCTAACCCCAAGCATTTTGTACACTACACAAAAAAAAAGATTTTCTGATTAAAAAATCACGTCTATAAGTAACAAGTTCCTTCTTTGAGTAGGGCCGGGCCCTCTTACGTTCGATAGAGCGTATCAAGAGGTGCTTAACGGGACACCTGACGCTAGAACATCAACAACACCAGGTTTTCAAGGGTTCATTGGAAGAAACTAGGTCTCTACTCATATTGAAGAAAATATATTTGATTTATCAATCTTTTATCTAGGGTTTCCACCTAAAAACAATGTATTAAGATTTATACTTTTGTCAAAAAAAAAATGTGTTTTCCACCCTCGTTTTTTTTGTTTTCAAACGTCCGTTTCAAAAACGCGGTTAAGGGATCAACTTGATTTTTTTTTATAAAATAGGCAATAGAAATATGAAGGGATGTTACCTAAATCCAATAATTTGTTTCGCTGCGTGATCACCAGTATTACGCGTGAAAGAAAAAGAGGTCAAAGAGCCAACATATATCTTTGCCATTAGACTTATTGTGCTGGACGGGTAGTAAAAAAAGTTGCTAGGGTATGCCATCCTCTTAAAAAATAAGGTTTGCGCGTCCTATGTTGGTACCATAGATATGTTGGTACTAACGTGAGTCGGCCTGATTTTAGCGGAGATCAATTTATTTGAAAAAATCGATTCAGCATCGTTTTCAGCAAGATGTGACCAATGCCTTATTGTGTAGTAACAACTACATCAAAATAAACAGGGTTGGCTGAGCTCAACTTGGAGCATATTGAACAGTCAGCAAAAACAAAATGCTCCAGGGTGCGCTCAGCCAACCTTATTTATTTTAATTTCGTTTTTTTTTTCTACACAACTACAAATTGGCCCCATCTTGTTACTCGATACGTAGGGTTACCGATTGTACGCCACTGCTCTCGTAGCACAGTGTTTAATCACGCGCGACGCCACTAGTTGAATCACAAGTGCTAGGAGCGTGACGTACTGTTTAATCGCCAAAACATCGTGTCGCACTCCTCGCACTTGTGATTCAACTAAGTTACATCGCGCGCGATTTAATACTATGCTACGAGTGCTGGTCTAATATAGGTGATAAAACACTAGCCCAGTGACAGTTCAGCTCGTGCACCGTGGATTCGGTACACGTAACTTTTTAATGTATAATGATGCTAGGAACATATTAATAATAATAATAAAATTATTTATTTCACAGAATAAAATTATGAGTAAATTACTAATTAGTATTTTCTACCAAATTTACATAATAATCATTTTATTATAGTATAGAAGTCTATATACATTTTATTGTAACATACAAAATACCTTTAGATCTAACTGTTTATAAATTATAACCCTATGACAGACTGATTAAGTTTTCTGGTCGAACAAAACACTCGGTTATGATCGGTAAATAAAATATTATTAGTTATTATGATTAGGGTCAAAATATTTTGAGCAGTAAAAAAACCAAAATAAATTGCCCTTTACTGTGATGGATAGGTGATTAGGCAACACTATTAAAATACGAAGATTTTATATTCAAATAACACGCGTAACAAATCAGTCTCGCAAGATTTTTCATCATAATTTGCTCAACGTTCAAAATACGTCATGAGCAAAAAATTGCTAGACAGTGGTGTCGATTCGGCGTAACACGACTTAACTTATTTGACTAAAGTTATTTTAAGCGTCTTTTTCTTTATTTATCGAAAAGGACAGAACGCTTAAACTAAGTCTAGTCCTGTCAAGATGTTAAGATGTGCTACACCGAATCGACACCATTAACTTTTTACCGTGATTTCGAATCGTAGCTCTTAAGGCAGTACCAAAAAGAAAATTGGGTTTTTACTCCACTATAACGTCATCTACGTATTTCATTTTTGGGTAAATTTTTATTAAGTATTAAAACGCGATTGGATGAAATTTTCTGTTTTTTTTTTTATAGAATTTAATTTCGAAAAGACCTCTAAATTGTTTTATTTTTCCTGTAATTCTGAAATCCTAACTAATTTCATTGTGAAATTGATTTCAAAATGTGGATATTATGTATTTGTAAAGTCTCCTTGAAAATCTTTTTGACAAAATAGCTTAGTACATTTTATATTAATAAAAAACCGACTCTTTGCTACTTTTCCAAGTACTAACTTTGGCAAGACTAACCTTATTTTAAGCGTCCTTTTCTGTATTTATCGAAGAGACAAGGACAGAACGCTTAAACTAAGTTTAGTCCTGTCAAGATGTTAAAATGTGCTACACCGAATCGACACCATAAACTTTTTACCGTGATTTGGAATCGTAGCTCTTAACGTTTAATTGCTATCCTATAAACGTCCTATACATACCTAACTACTACATTTTCAAATACCTATTTACGAACTATCACGGGTTTATTACGTTTTCAAATTAAGAAAAACGTTTGGATCTTGAAATACAAGTTTTCTGGGTACTAAGTTGTATTTTTTGTTGATTACTCGAAATTTTAAGACGGTCAGGAAGTACTTTTTTTTAGGAAGTGTAGGTTATTTAAATTTTTATTCGATTTTATGCATTAGCGTACAAACGAAACGACAAATCTATTTATATGGCATCAAAATCTGACCCTCTTCCATTAATTACAATCCAACAACTGAATAAAATATTGATCAAAATTGCCAAAGCTGTAAGTATTGTGAAGCTTCGTATCATGTATGTTGGCAAACATTTCTTATTTCTCCATACGTTTTGTTTGGGCAATTTTTTTTTTATTTGTTCTGTTTCTGTATATTTGTATACATATATTGTAATTGTATATTTGTGCTGTAAATGATCAGTAGAGCAGTTTTAACAAATATCATATGCTACTCGTATATATAGGTAGATTAGAAAAAAAACACATACACAAGATGAGCAAGACGTAACTATTTTGACAACAATTGGGATCGCCATCAGTTAAAACCTGTGTTTTTAGACACATGTAGAAGTGAAGTGCAAGCATTTGCATCCACACAGTACCTTATAAGGATGTAGTGAACTTAGGGTAGTAATATAACGAGTGACTGTAAATTAAAATTTTAAATGACAAAAATAATTAATTTTACTTATTTTTTTACTAAGTGAGCGACTGACTACGAGTAACGAGAAATCAATAGAACAGCAACTTAAAAACATTCAGTTGAGTTTTAAATTACAAAATGAGAAGCTTCATAATATTTGAGCGATCTGATATTTGTTTGAGTGTCAACATTATGTCCTGCATTTTTTCAATATTTAGCAAAAGGTATTTAAACGAGCAAATATAAATTGAAATTTAATGTGTCAAAATACTGAATATAGCATACTAAAATACTAAAGGAGTGAAAGACTGTGGGCGAATAAAAATGTTGAAAACGGCAACTTGAAAATACAAATTTGGGTTGAGTTGAATAATTCTCAGGCGAACAATTTTCTATTTTAATGACAATTTAATTTTTAGTTATAAAATAAGGGACGTCACCTCGCTCTGCTCCGCTTCGCTCGGCTCCTTATTTTATCTTACATGTAAACCTAACACGCTTATCATCGCTTCGCTCGTCATCGCACCTATTAGTGAGCGGCATTTTATGTTTATATCTTTAAAAAATCGTCCCTATTTTAATATTGAATTTGACCGCTCTGTATTTCTAGTCGCTCACTTAGTAATTAAGTTGCACGCTTAAAATTTTTGTATTGAAAATGGATTATTTACAGCCCACTTTTTGTAAGCTCGATCTGGATTGTATTATTAATAAACATTCATCTTAAGTTTAGTAAATTTTTCGCATACTCAAATTCATACCGCTCAAGTTATTAAAATAGTATGTCATCATCAGTCGCTAAGTATTTTTTATTCGCTCGTTTTATTATTCCCCGTAAACTTATAACGATGTGGGTATTCCCTTCCACTTTATATTGCTGCGTCAACAGCCCTCTAAATGTCTTCGGTAATTCCGTTGGAATTAATTCTTTGAAACAATTTGTTTTTCATGGAAGAAGTACATAAATACAGAAACGCATATTTTAATAACTCATCATCTTTGTTTCATTAAGCCTGTACCTGAGCCTAGAGCATGACCAACTCCAGTCTATCTAGGATTCGTTTGAAGAAATTCGGACTCTCCTTGTAGTGAAAAAAATATATTTGGTTTATTAATCTTTTCTCTAGGGATGTTACGTATAAACAATGTACTAAGATTTATACTTTTGTCAAAAAAAAATGTTTTGCACCCTCTCTTTTTTTGGTTATCAAACGTTCGCTTCAAGAACGCGGTTAAGAGATCAACTTGATTTTTTTTTCATAAAATAGGTAATAGAAATATGAAGGTATATCACCTAAATTCAATATTTTTTTCCCTACAAAATTTTTCAGTATTAGCTAAAAACACACCAATTTGTTGTTTCGCTGCGTGATCACTAGTATTACGCGTTCAAGAAAAAGAGGCCAAAGAGCCAACATATAATCGCCTCTATGACAAGCAAATAAAGTCTTTGCCGTAGGACTTATTGTGCTGGACGGGTAATAAAAAAAGTTGCTAGGGTATGCCATCTTCTTAAGTCTTATGAAAAATTGTAACAAGTTTTTCGATTGAACTTAACAAAAAGATAAAATATCATTATTTTAGTTACATATAAATATTGTGTTTATGCAAGGTTATTAAAAGGTTAAATTACATCCTGATTATTTATCTGTTCTTAGACCGCATTTCCGACTACTTTTCTTGTTTGTGACTCACAGGATTCTTGTACTGGTTATCAGGATAAAAATGTTTACTTTTTCATGTATATGAAATAGTTTATTATATTATTTTTATTACACTTCTTGTACATTTACACACATAATTAACAACACATATTTACATAAAGAACAGATGTTGTATACAAGTTCGGCACTTATTGCTTATAACAATATCTCCCAATCAACCTTTGGGGGGAACGAAAAAGATGTTATAAATTAAACTTTTATTTTTAAAGGATAAGCAGAGTGCTAATTTAAACTAAAACGTAATAATAATTAATATAATAATCTAATATATATATGTTATATTGCTTAAATTACTTTAAAAAAAATATTGAAAGTTGACCCTTAGTCTTTTAAATTATTATAATTACATAAGAAAACAGTTAAATTAAATTTTAGTGAGATATATTTCGGGCCACTCGGGCCCGGCATCAGTCACAATCTGATATAATGTTATAGTTCTTAATTAAATTTATTTTTGTGTATCAATAACTTTAAAAATCTAATTTGTAAAGGTTTATGACAAGGCGGTCTCGATTATCTATGCCGCCATATCAAAGAATATAATAGATGGTTTCGCAGCCGGATTGTGAAAAACCCACCTTTTTCTAATAAACGGCACACCGACGCTAGAAAATCAACAACACTAGGATTCCAAGGGTTCATTGGAAGAAACTAGGTCCTAGGTAGTTTCTGTAACCAGAATTCCAAAATTTTTGAAATTCAAATTTTTTGAAATTCTTATTTACAGAAAGCAATGGAAACTATGCGATGGCATGGGTACATGGGTACACAATACATGGGTAATAAGATTTTGTTGAATAACTATTGAGTGAATTTTGAATGTAAGTGTTCTGTTTGGATTAATTAGAAAAAGGCGGGTTTTTCACAATCCGGCTGCAAAAACAATCTTAAACAACAGACACACTTAAAGAGTCCAGGTCCTCTAAAAAGGCCGCTTTGGATTATGATTCTGAAGTAATGCACGCATGAAGAAACTCTGACTCTATCCTACTTTCAAATCATTTCATGATTCACCCAAGTTGGCCTTTTTAGGTCCCCAGGTCTTCTAGAAAGGCCGCTTTGAATGAATCATATTATGATTCCATTCTAATGCAGTCTCTTTTGCACGCGTGAAAAAACTCTGAGTCTATCTTACTTTCAAAGCATTTTATGATTCACCCAAGTCGGCATTTTTAGATCCCCAGTTCGATAGCGACAGTAAGATTTGAGAAAAGTATTTATTTACTCGGGCAGACTTTCTACAGTACAGAAAAACTGCTAAAATATTACTCATGTAAGTATTTAGATTGTAGAATTACATTATTATCAAATTAATATAGGTTAATTAAGAAAAATATTGTCTTTTTTATTTTTTATTACTATGGTATATATCTAATTTTTTTTAATACTTGACTTGATGAAATATATTTCAAGTTTTAAATTTTCTTTTATTTATTGTACATATTTAAAGTTATATTGTGTGATTCTAAATTATCAAATTAGCATTTTCTTTTAATTGGTGACTTTAATACTGCAGTTTGACTTTTTAAATTGAATTATCGACCATTTTACTTATTATTGTTTATGTAGTCACAATAATATGTTCTGACATACCTATAATGATAATTAATTAATACAATAGTATTATGTTTAGCTAAATACGGTAAAATTTCTCTCTAGAAGAAGCTTCAAGCATGATGTAATGCGTAAACTGACTGGGATAGACACACACAAACACACCCTCCCGCCCACGTACACAACGCACCACAACACTTTTACCCCCCCCCTCCATAGGTCTCACAGAATAACTCAAGTTAATTCTCTACTTCCTCTTTTTATTATTATTTAAATGTAAATTAGTAAATTCAATTAGTATTATCCCTAGCATAAGAATTTTGTACTCACGTAACCTTTTGTCACTGCAATACTTTGTTTACTCAAAAATAGATTAGTTGTTGAAACTTGTCATTGGCTGAAATTATGTACAATTATACTTAGATGTAAGTGTTTGGTTAAGATCAGCTGTAAGTTTCCTTAGTAAATAAAATAAAAATAAAATAAATAAATGAATAAAAAGCTATCGAGTTTGAAAGGCAAAAAAGCTTTTGTTTATTGGAAACTCAGAACTTTGCTAAGGCCCCAATACATAATTCCTTAGTATCGTAACTAAGTATTATAGGATAAAAAGAGATTTACAGCAAAATAAAATCTTTATATAATTATATACACGAGTACAATTGACGCCAAAGGTCAGGGATGTTTAATGTTAGAATAAATCATCATTACGACTTTAACTTGCGGTGACTTTTTGCTATGCAAATGTGGTTTCTTGTAAATTTTATGTTGTATTTTTCTACTCTACGTATTGTGAATATTTTTACGTGGATAATTTAGAATTAGTTTGCAACTAGCTGTTATTCCAACATAACAGGTTAATAAATAACATGTAAAGTGTGTCCCTTCTAAGACTGCACATCCGAAAGAGAGTGGAAATAAACCCGATATAATCGACAAAAAAATTGAATAAAAAAAAATGGTTTTCAATTTTTTGTTGCCTACCATGGACAATATGTATAAAATATGTCATAATTTTTGATCTATCGGGAGTAATGCAATAAAATAAAACTGTTCTTAAGAACAGACATTGCATTAAGTTGCATAACAAATCAAAAATAAAATATAATCAACTACCATTACAGTAAAAATAATATGTATCTTAAAAGATTATTTCTATAATTTTTTCGTCTTTTTTTCAGGAATAGTAATTTTTTTTTCAAAATAATGTCCCTGTCTTATTTTAATTTTATTCCTATTTATCATTTCCTATTCCATTACATTTCTAAAAAAAAAAATGCAACGTTCTATCATAAATACAATATTTTCCACGAGCGAGTGGTTAATAAAAGGCACCGCGCTCGCGTCCCATACAAAGATGCTCAGGCGGAGCATTTTTTTCAAGATTTAAAAAAGAATTAAAAATTTTTTTTTTGTTTGCATTTGTTGATATGTTTGCATCGCCAATTGCCAATCAGCCAATCGCGTTCAATATAAGTGCTATTTTCTAATTTTTAGTGTAGGAAAATCTTGAAATTCTTCTTTAAATCCGACTATCATATAGCTATACAATCAAGAAAACAACTAGAATTAGGCTGTCTATCTCACATCTAATCTTACGTTGGTTAATTACATTAGCAAACAACCGAGAACCCCTAATTATATGTTTTATGGAGAACCCTTAACATACTGTGTTTCTCTTATAAGCTTCAAGATTCCATTGTAATAAACACGAAAGTAGTTAGGGTTTATATATAATATCCACGTAGCTCGATGTCAAATATCTTTGCAAACGTGACTCGTTGCTGTCATATCACCCACGTCAAATAAACGAAAATAAACCTGTCTCAAACCAATAACTCCTTTACTTGTTGTAGTGGTGGATGATGCTGAGTTGCGTAGTATTTTATGTGACTAGGCACATTGGTAGCTTCATTAAGTATTTTAATGGAGGGGACGGTAAGTATTCGATGCAATGGGAATGTGATTTTGTAGAGGTATCTGATTGTTTCATAAAAACCACATTCAGGAGTACTTGATTGTCTAAAAATTCTGTCGTAGGATAATTGGCAATATTAAAACTTTATTAATTATTTTATTATTAAATTTTATTAAATATTTAAAACAATCACATAGACATATTTTATTGGTCAAAAATTTCCAACTAAAACGTCTGATCATGCACAAGCTCCCCAAAAATCGTCTGGAATTTAGTCTAAGCTATTCAAAATGATATTGCCAATTATCCTTCGACAGAATTTTTAGACAATCAAGTAGTCCTAAATGTGGTTTACATGAAACAATCACATAAACATATTTTTTATACAAACTTCCATACTGAAAAGAGTTTGGTTCTGCACATACTTTCTGTAAAAATCCTCTGTACATAACTAAGTAAATTGACTTCTGTTATTGCATGTTAGTTTTCTAAAAGTTAATATTTCCATACTATAATGTTCTGGTGGTCGGCCAATTTTCCTGGCGTCCCCTCTCTCAAAATATACGTTTTGATAGTGAGCGAGACTGTGTGGATGTATGGTTGTCGGTATTTTATTGACGTCAGAAAAATGTTTACGTGTCTATTTCTGAAAATAAAGTTAATTATTTCATTATTGCAATGTGCTGTTTCTAATATTAAGAAATAAAATAAGACCTATATTTATTTAAACCGCATGTTGAAGCAAACAAAATTTTTATAACTTTATATAATTCAATCACCTTTCTTTTTTGCATTCGCAACGCACGATGTCTGAAAGCAAAAAAATATAAGAAACAAGTGAACGTATCCAAAATACGCATCAGATTATTTCAACAGGCTTTAAATTAACTGATGAAACTATTCTGACAAGTTTCGATGAGCTTTTGAGAAGATGAATTACCTTCTCCCTGGAGGTCGCTCGGTTAGTGTGAAAAGGGTAAGTGGCCATAAGATCTTGGGTACCGGATCTGTAGGAAAATTGAGAAATTGGTAGTCTCCTAAGCAACAAGCTTCTTTATATTTTATGATTGATTTTTTTATTGAGCTTGGTGTATGTGTCATTATACATATAGTTTAATCTTCATTAATGCACCATTTTGGAAAGCATCTTCATACACTAAATGAATAACAACTCTATCAGCCTTACATTATAAGGTATATTTTCCTCAAATTTTAGCATTGGCAAAGTCAGTTACGTTTTTAAATTTCAAGGAAATGTTGCATAATTAATGTTCAAGGTAGTCAGATAACAGTTACCTGAACATTAGACCAATATGGTTTCCTTGTCATTGAAGCTCCAGAAACAATAAAATTACTCTATTCGCAATTAACCTCCCATGATAGTAACTGCATCAGCTTGTCGTCATTACCATTAAGGCTACTTATTTTACCGATGCTAATTTTGGCAACGAAGAGTATTTTTTTTAACATATTGGAGTAGTTATGTATGCCGAGGGTATCGGGATCATCATCAAGACGGCTTTTTTGTACGGTCACCTGCAATTAAGCTACCTCTTTTTATAGAATTCTGACCGTTATGACAGCAATCTACTTATACGAGTATAAGATCTGACGACGTAGATTAGCTTGACAGTCGACCATAGTCTTTTAAAAGACCATTCTTTTTAAATTAACACCTATTTTGGGGTGCAAAAACTACAAATTTCTTTCGCTACGATCCTGACACACTTCTTTCGCTTATTCTACATCCATCAATCTAGTCATAAAAGCTCCTTTGTTCCGTAGACTTTGCTCCTATTTTCCTATTAGAGCCTAGCTTCCACTTCACAAGGCAAGATAATGTGGGAATTAGTGTCTTTTTGTATACTATAACATGTTTTTGCAATAAAGATATTTTCATTGTCATTTTTCATTTAGTATGTCGCCAATTTGGAAGGCATATTAATCAGGAAGGACTTATTAATATCTGGAAGTTACTCTACTTTCATTCATCCTTTTTAATTATGCCCAAACTGCTAAAGCATTATTTTTTTCTATTTCAGTTACTACGTCTAGAAAAGAACATGATATCTCTAAAATTGTATTTTTTGTTACTTTCCTGTCCGCTTTCAAAGTCAAGTAATCATTAGTAAGCAAATAGCATCATGGAAATTAGCATCAATAATTTTGCTAAATTCCAACAATATGAAGTTAAAAGATCAAACTGTAAATGATGTAGGAACTATGGATTGAGTAATTTGAGATCACCAAGTTTCGTATTTAAACATTTCGATGACGGTTGTTTAACTATATAGCTGTCAATCCCTCAACTTTTTATGGAATGATTAAACGATTATTACTTTTTTTAATCATTTATTATTTGTATTTAGATATAATTCATGCTGCCTATGGTGCGCCGCCATCACTGACATATTATTATGACATCTGGCCGCCATTGACCAAAGAGGTGGCATGAGACATCCTCTTAAGTAATAATTTACGGTTGTATCTCAGACACGACCCGCTTATTTTTAGCGAGTCATAATTCAGCTTTCGTGCTTCACATTCGGGGCAAAACAAAAAAGTACCAAAATTCATGGAATTCTACATGTATTTTAATACCTGACTCGTTTATTTGGCCTTCAAAACGATGTCAAAGTCAAATTAGACTACAGTGGTCGCGCTTACCCCGTCCTACATAGTTTTTTTTAACCTTCCACCACTTTTAGACATATATGGTTTGACTCTTATTCAGAAGTCATATAGGCTCTTTTTAAGTTCTAAAGTGAGATATTACGTACCATCGGAACGGAAACACCATACCTGTGTTCGACTGGTTTATGTTTGATTTACCTTATTTACTTTATGTATTGATAAGTGTCTTAAAAATGTTGACTAACGTCAGATTCTTAAAGTCACTCCTTTTTCTGATTATTTATCTGTCATCTTACTCATCATAGCTATTTTATGGAATCTCTTTATTGTAAGCTACATAATTCTAGCTTATAGTACTGGGTGTTTAACTTCAAATTGCGCTCTTTGGTTTTTATTATGTCATTATTTTATTTTATGGAAATATTTTATCTGATTAGGCTTAATGAGCTAATTTTAAAAATGTAATACATTTCAGCCACTCATTTTCTGTAAAACAAAAAAAAACGCACTAAGTTTGGTCACCTCCTGGTAGGAAATGGCTAAAGGATTATTTGTGAAATATATTTATAAGTCAACTTCTTCGTAATATCCTTATGGCTTACGCAATGAAAGAGAAAAAAATTAAATAAATAATAACCGTTACATACAATAGTTCAATAATTCAATAAAATAGTGTTAAAATGCCGATGATATTTGAGAAATACTTTAATGTATAGAATGCTTTACATAAATAGCTTTGAGAACAGAGTCGTTTCCCTTGCAAGAAGGCAAGTGTCCATTGAGAGGTTTTCTTTTTGAGTATTAAAAAAAAAACATAGTATCCAAGAACTCTGTAGATGGCGTTGAACTGACTACGTTACTAGGTGTCAAAGCCAAAACGATTGGAAAAAAAAAAACATTGCGTCAGGTCACATACGCTCGTTGGTTGACTGACATGTGTGCACATATGTGCGAATGCTTTGTTATGGTCCGTCCAGGTTTAAAATGTACGATGGCTTGTACTCATTGCGCTTTACGACTTTCATCTTTAGGAAAAAGATGTATGCCTCCATTTTTACACAAATCCACAAGGCACAGACTTCTCTTCTTTTTCTCTTGGGACATTTTCTTTCTGGCGTAGAAAGCTCATAAAAAGACTGTTAAATATTTTTTTCTTTTTCCTTGTTGTTATTATTTATTTATTTTCAAAATGCCATTGTGATGTGATGTGACAATGACATTAATTACTTTTACGATCTCAAAATTACATCCAAGTGAAATAATCAAAAAATTATGTGACGTTCCGTTCCTTGCAGTAACTTACCAAGTTCAGCGCCATCTATCCAGCTACTAGGGAAGAGTAAAAAAAAAGTAAAGAAAATCCCTCACGCTGTCGTCGCTCGGAAACCTCCAACTCCTCCAATGTAATTCTACATTGCCGCTCCTGCGCACAGGCAGCGATGTTCGAATGCTCACGACGAGCGTGAACAAATAGCTTTCTTCAAATTCAGGCATTGAATCTTATAATTGCTAATTGCACAGTCCTGAGAATTCGACAACTGTATTAATTTAATATTAGAAGTTTCTTAAACCCATTTACGAATCATTAAACCTCCATTAATACTCAAATTTACAAAGGGACAAATGCTCTTTACAAATAAATAATTAAGTAACTTGAATTCTTTTAAATTTGTTAAAGAGTGAGAGATCATTCCAAGTAAATCTAAAATATCTATGCTTTACTGCAAAAACAAACAGGCAGCGACGATATTTGTCTCAAAATTATAACAATATATACTGTCGTAATTTTGCAGAATCCCACAAATTCTTTCTCCAAAAATTCAAAAACAGGTGCGATGACGAGCGGAGCGAGGAGGGGCGTGTTGGTGGGTTTACATGTAAATACATTTTGGGAGCCGAGCTGTTCTAACAGAATTACGATATGCCCAGGCAAATTGTAAAATGCAGAATTCTACGATATGACGACGACCCGTAGACGACATACGCGCTGAAGGGCTAACTAACTTGACCATTCTGTATCAACTTTATAATTTAGATTTCGAGCAAGTGTCTGCGTTGTAATAAGGACCCTATCTGCTAAATTTGAATGCTCTTAGTTCCTTAGATTTCGTGGTGAGTGATTGGTATTTCGGTCTTATACGACTAGCTTTTTGTTGAAGTCTCCGCATGCGCTAAAAGAGTGAAAATCTTGAATACAGTGAAAACTTGATTTATGGGCTTCAGTCACAAAATCCTTTCTTAGCGTTTGTACGAGTATTCAATGCCCAATTTCAAGTTAATAAAGCAGATTCTGAAGGCAATAATTAGAGTTTTAGTGCTGTCAAAACTTGAAATTATCCACAGTAATTTAGCTTCTGTTTTTAACACCTAAAGACCATTTTGCAATGAAGAAAATTTAGTTTTGACAGCACTTAAACTAAAATTAAAGCCTTCAGAATCTGTTTTAGCCTTGTAGTTTTAGACCTGTAAATCTAATTTTCTATATGCTTGCATAAGACGGGAATGACGGTGTACGTAAAAACCCTTACAGGTTTCTGATACACCTTATTATTGTAAAGTATGTATTTCTTTTTGGTTATTAAATAAATAAATAAATAAAATAAATAAATAAAATATCGTGATTAGTGAGTGAGTGGTATTTCGATTTTATATATACTAGCGGACGCCCCGTGGCGGTGCCCGTGTGAATCCCGTTTCTCCCGATCCCCTGGGAATTTCAGAAAATCCGCCCTTATTCCTTGTCTACATTATAAAGGGAACCTCTGTGCACAAAGTCAGCTTTCTAGGTTCAAGGGTTTGGGCTTGGCGTTGATGAGTCAGTCAGTGAGTGAATAATTACAATAAAAATAAAGACAAAATAAAGAATACAGATAATTTATAACTACTTTTACTTCGGTAATCTAAAGGAAAATCTATATATCTAAGAGCGGTTTCGCAACCAGATTGTGAAAAACCCGCCTTTTTCTAATTAATCGAAACAGAACACTTAAATTAAAAATTCACTCAATAGTTATTCAACAAAAACTTACTACCTATGTATTGTGTATGTTGTATTTTTGAAATTCTAAAACTTTGAGATTTTAATTTACAGAAACCAATGGAAACTATGCGATGACAGTTTACACAGAACATAGGTAATAAGGTTTTGTTGAATAACTATTCAGTGAGTTTTGAATTTAAGTGTTCGATCGATTAATTAAAAAAGGTAGGTTTTTCATAATCCGGCTGCGAAACCGCTCTTAAATGAAAAGCAATGAGGATGACATAGTCATTAAATGAAATAGGCCAGTTGCAGAATGAATTGAAAATGAATGCTGTCACTTTCTTTGTCAAGAACAATGTAAGAGATGGCATCAATTTAAAAGGTTCATTAAACTTTAAAAACCTTTCCGCAACTGGCTGGAACATTAAAAAATAAATCCGGCTGTTATGTACCTACATTTAGTATTAGTATAGCTGTTTTATTGTACACATTTTATGTCAAAAATAAACATATTATTTCTATTTCTAACCATCTAACTAAAGAACCAGTTCTTTTTAATTCGTGGATATTCCAAACGAATACCAAATCGAATTTCGTTCAAAAAAACATTCAAGACATTGACCCTCCAAGTTCAAATTGTGGATATATCCGGTTATATTTCACGAACTCTTGCCCGCAGCTTCACTCGCGGTTAATGAGTCGCCAGTTTGCGGAATAATAGAACATACATATTCTAGAAAATTCTAAAATGTTAGTATCATGTGAATAATTTTTTTCCCTCATTATAAGGGGGAAGATGACAAAAATAAAATGACATACTTTGGATTATTTTGTTGCAATAATGTTATCAAACACAATATTACATTGGTCTATACTTCTAATAGTTATGAAGTACTTCCAAATAAACATTTACTTATTGCAAATAAAATATTTTGTAATCCTTTATTTTAGTCTGCTATTTTACATTTATCTCGAGTATCGATTTCGGGATTTAGTTTGTTTTTTTCTTTATCAAATTTATTTTCGAATTGTCTAGCGGTTTTGAAAATAAAAACGTGTTTAATATCGACTAGAAGCCTAGTTGTGATATTTTGATTGTCGTAACATGAACTTGGTATCGACTCGACATATATTCGATAAATAAAAATGTAACTCTTAGTTCATTGCAATAAGGATTACCGTTTAGAATTTATCGATTCTATCTGTCAAATTTATCTAATCGACGCGTACGTGCTCGCATAGCAGTCACGGCTCCGAGCGACAACAATAAACTTCGTAGAGTTCAGTTTATTATTATCTGGGGTTCTACTTTATGTAAAATGAGGTGCTCAATCTCAGGTCACCCATGCCCTTACGCTCCATTTTATTAAATTTAACTAACAATAATGTATCAATATACAGAAACGTACGTAACTACAATTTTATTATTAGTATATATACTTTAGCATAGATATTTTTCCTATAGATACGCACCTTATAGCATTTAATACTCAAAGATAGGCACCCATGAGTTTGCTCTTTGTATTTTTGTTTACGGGTTCTTTGCTTAGAGCAAAGGTCACCACGCAGTATTGTTGGAATATTTCCGAGAGGCGTTAGTGGTTTATCGTTTGTTTTGTACAAAAAAAAACAAATTACCTGCCTATAGTAACCGGGTTCACTGATAAAAGAAAACTAATTATAGGTTAACCGTCGTATATATATATATACATATATATATATCTATATATACCTCGCAGGACTAGACCCAAGTCTGCACAAGGAATGTCAAAAGGGACGACCCTATACGAGTAAGCGAGATATAAATGGTTTGCCCTTCTGTCATTTGTCCAATGCGCGATGATTAAGCCTCAAACGTTTCTGCTTCTAGAACTGGGATCTAAAAAGGCCGACTTGGGTGAATCAGTCACTGAATCATATAATGATTTGAAAGTAGGATAGTCAGACTTTTTTCACGCGTGCAAAAGAGACGGCATTAGAACAGAATCATAATGTGATTCATGCAAAACGTCCTTTTTAGAGGACCAGCTCGCTACCGCCCGCCTTGGCTTGTTTTGTGAAGCAGGTCCTCTAAAAAGGCCGCTTTGGATGAATCATGTTATGATTCTGTTTTAATGCCATCTCTTTTGCACGCATGAAGAAACTCTGACTTTGTCCTACTTTCAAATCATTTCACGATTCACCTTTTTAGGTCCCCAGGAGACGACATGATGTCTCTTCAGATATGAGCATGTAACTTCCATAGCAATAATAGAATCAAATTATACCACTAGACCACAAAGATGGGCATAACCTTTTTATGCAATATGAGTAGGTGGATTTATTTAACCTACATTGTACGTTTAAGTGTGCAATGGCCTTTATATCTTCCTCTAGTCTGCCTTGAATTGTGAAGTCAATTTGAATGACTCGACATTATTTTTCGCTGATCATGACGGATGAAAATTTCCGGATTTATGATTATCAATAACAAGGTATTCATTTTGTATCTAACGTGCTTATTGCCCGTTTAATTGTGTGTTTGTTTTGTAATTACTAGAAACATCACGTTTTGGTAAAATGTGAAGCTTTACTTTTAGTTTGACTATACCTTTACGCAGTTGTTATAGAAATGATGGAACTTTAACGATAACATATAATAAAAACCCACCAAAAACATAACATATACATATACATATATATATATATATATATATATATATATATATCGAGGGCATCAAACTGAAAAGGCGTATCTACCGATTTTCTGAATTCCGACAATTCCGACGTTTTTGCGCGAATCTTCATATTTATTTATTAGCTCTATTATGTACTGAAAAAGTGGTTGTTACACTGGTTATAAGTACTATTATGCCCAAGTCTACGACGCGAAAAGGTGTATTTATAATTAAAGAAAAATATTTATAAATAACTAGACGATACTTTTATATTTTCGTAGATACGCCCTTTCAAATAGATGCCCTCGATATACAGGATGGAAAAAATTCAAGGGCCCTGGAGGGGAACTACCTTAAATCCTTTAATTAGCTCATTTTACTAAAAGGAAACATTCCTTTATTTTTTAAAAGAAACAAAACTGCATTCAAAGATCTTCTTAAATTCGCTTGTCTCACCCCGGAATCGAACCAACTAAAAATTTAAAAAATAAACACTCACTATTTTATCATACGAATCGGTAGGATTGTTGTTCAGGATAAAATTTGTCTAATAAACATTTAGTCTTACACTCATCTGTTGTACGAGATACCCATGAAATTGAATATTTATTACAAGTTCTTTATTAACAATAGCTAGTACTACCTTTATGCCAAATTTCAAGTTTAGGTCCCCTGGAAATGGTTCAAGTTTTAAATGAGTGAGTCAGTCAGTCAGTGATAAAAATAATGATTTTTGAACATGATTGTCTCTAGAACTGTGAAAGAAGTTTTATTTATGAAATTTAGGATTTTTGGTACCTGCGGGGACCTTAAGAGTGGCACGATTGGCCCGTGGCCCGTGAACCGGCTGTTGTTGTGATCCACGCGCCTTATAAGGGCCTTGTTATAATAGCAAACCGTTGGACAAAACGAACGAACAAATTGCGTCAATACCTTGATGCGCAAAACGGAACGCACTCAAAGCCGCATAGCGTTGCGTCGCGCGTGGCTCCTAGTCACACTTGATCTCATGCGCGATTCCATACAAACGTCAACAGCATGCTACGGCTCCTGGACTAATAAACGTAAATGTAAAAAAGGGAAAGGGAAAGGGGTCAAAACTAGATGCATATTTTTTTCCACATTTGTGAAGGTGTCGTAAAGTGAGTCAAATGGGCTATTTATAAAAAAAAAATACGTATGCCTGTATTACGAAGGTATGAGTAATTTCTTATCCACCAGTAATTTTGCAATAAACCTTGAATACACACAATGCACTATAAATGGCACCTCTCGTCTATCCTTCGGGGAATCCCACCTAGTTATTAAAGTGGTGTAACTTGCCTTGACCGGACGATTAATCACCTTATAAAAACAGAAACAAATTCGTTCGCGCTTTAGGGTTCCGTCAAGAATATCGAAATTTACTCGGCCGATTCTTGAATGTGTGATCGAACACTCGGTGTATCTGTGACGCTCTGCTTTATGCTATAATATACGAGTATGTGGCAGGCAAATAGTAAATTTGGCATTTTACAAAAGGCGTCGTCAGTTTCTAACCGCTCGCTGTCTTGTGATTTTACGAAGACAAATTGTAATTTTCTACAAAGCCTCAATCTAAATTATTTTACCAAAAAGTGAAAAATAGGTGCGACGACAGAGGGGCGGACGGAGCGAGGAGGAGGGTGTTTGATTTACAAGTAAATAACTAAATACATGTCGAAGTTGGATTATGGAATAAGCTGATTATAAAAACAGCTAAGTTAGGTCTAGCTCAATTATCATTGCGTTACGTTCGACACATAGACAATACAGCCCAGAAAGACGACTATTGTTCAACATCTTGCGTACAAATAATTCTGTCAGCAATCGAAACGGGATAGTGCAATCCTATTGGCTATTCCAATCTTACGTATAGCGCCACAAACTTATCCTTCTTGAAGACGAAGACTCAAATGTAATGAATATAGAAGCTATTTTGGTTTGGCCTACAGTGGCGAATTGTATCTGCTGGTTCAGTCAGATGTGTTGACAGAAATCGGTCGCCTGTTATGAGGAGTCTGTATGCTGTATTCGTCTATGGTTAGTCATAGTCCACACTCGTATAGGTACCCAAGTTTCTCCGACGATTTTTAGTCCCCGCGTGTTGGATAGTGAGCCCTATATATATCGCCTTACTTCAGGCACAAATATGGGCCCAAACTTTAATAGGTCTTCCAAAGCACACAGATCGACCACAAAATGTGTCCATTGAGGATTTGAGCCCGCGACTACAAAGGAGTCGTGAAGAAAACGTAATTGTAATTAAGTCGCCCTTCCAGCGTCATCCTAAAATTACTCTATTGTTAATTGATAAAGTTATTTCTCTTAAACATTATGAAAAATTTGTGAAAACAATATATGTATAATGTTAGTAAAACTATACAGAACAACTTCATTTAAGGAAATTATTATTCTCGCGTATAAGAAACAGCATGAAAATATTATTCAAATCAAGCTGTTAAGTAAAAGTGGTTGTTTCTTTGAAACCACAAATGGTATTTTTATGTTTCTTGCTTCTTATGAAATGTTTCTTATGTATACAAGGAAAATATTGCTTAGAAAAATTATTTATGGAATGTTTTTTCTGTCCATCGCGACCATCTGAAATGGTATTATTTTCTCCTATTTTCCGCTATCCAAAGACCCAGCGACCCAGTGCGCGCTGATATGAACGTTATTTTAACATAGTTTTTGTCGATATTTATATCGACACAGGTCGAGTCAAAATCGTTGGCGGCTACCTGCCCCTTAATTATGTACGCTGAAGAGTTTTGAGATACCTCTTTAAAAGAAAAGAAAAAACATGACTATCGAACCCTTTTTTAAGAGAGCCGTTCAAACCACATTGCGAAAATGTTTTGGTTGTTTGAATTTTAAAGCTCCGAATAATACTATAGGTTCCTTAACCAAACTAAAAAAAAAACGCTTAAAATTCGTTATATATATATTTTAAGAAAAACTACGTTAATAGATGATTACTATGGAATAAGGGTCAAAAAATATAACAAAGTCTTCAAAAAATTGTGAAAATGGGTGTAGTTGGGAATTTATTAAAGATTATGTATTGATTATGTTAAAAAAAGGAATGAATTAGTATCAATTTGAAAGTTTGCGTTAGTTATGTTGATTTCACAGATATAAAATAGTAGTTTATGCTACAAGGGCGCAAAGGAATAAATTACGAGGACGATTTAAAACACGAGCGTAGCGAGTGTTTTTAACGTAACCGAGTAATTTATTGCTTTTACGCCCGTGTATCATACTACGTTTTTCAATGCATTGTGTGAGGAAATAAAACAAATATAATTTTGTGAACTTTAAATTGTAATTGGCTCAAAAGGACTGTATCCAGAGCCGTTAAACAGTGGAAAAAAAAGCATGATATTTATGGTACACAGGAAAGGCTGCAGGTTAGCCAACCATTGCAAACAAATTAAAAAAAATAATAATAATAAAGCCCTAGGGCAAAATAATCGACTTTCTGTTCGGTTTTGATGCATAAAAAGTGGGCCTTTACGAGCACATGCATTGAAATACATTTTTAATGAGACGCTTTGACAGACTTGAATGTTTCAAACCTAACCGACACAACAATATTTGTGTTATTTTTTATAGGAAATCCAAGCGGCAAGGTCTTACCAACTAACTTAGCACAACTTCTATACGAGTAAAAGTGGCAATTTAAAAACTCAAAGGGGATAAGAACAAAATGGAAAATAGTATAGTATTACTTCAAATTCGTTTCTAATTGATGTTTTCTAGTTTGTAATGTACTCGAATAATATTCAGATAACCCAAAGTGATGGATGGATTTTGTCTTTCTATCTGTATGTATGTATGTGTGTTCCGTTTTAACTCGAGAATTGGTCAATATATAGGCAATAAAGGTGATGATAAAATAACCGCCTATAACAAAACCACCTAATAAACGTGGGCGGAAAAGCGGGCGAAAGGCTAGTAAAAAAAAATTCTTAGATTGTATAAATAAGTTTCGCATTACAGGTGACAATTATGTCGTACGGTAGACAAAATATATCAGTATGATTTTTGACCATGAGTGAACGTAGTATGGGACTCACAGTAATGTTTATAGTGTCCTTTAATCCATTTTTACTAATAAATGTAATTATCAATTTTATTGTAAAATTACTAAATGGAAAAATAAAGTAGAAATTAATTTTAAAATTAGCCCAAAACTATAAAGGCCTTATTTTTACAGTTTTAATCAGCGAAAAAAAAAGACATGGAAGTCTGATTAGAGCTGAAAAATGACCCCACAAAAACTGTGTTGAACACAGTTTAGTATGGCGACGACTCCAGTAGCTTTCACTGTCTCTTTGAGTCGGCTAATCATGTTTGGCCCAGTGTCGCATAACTCACAGTATGAACCAATCATGAGCCTTTTGCCCTTTTGAGTATCTGGTATCATTTTCGAATGACACATTGTTAGAAACGCTTTTTCTGTGTTTTTCTCATTCGCCGGTTTTACTTCATAAATATTTGTCACTTTTCAATTGTGTAACATAAGACGAAGCTCATCACACGGGGTGCCAATTTTCATTATATAAATTCTCCCTTTTCTGTACAAATCAGCGTATCACGAACCCTTAGCGAAATTTGACAGTTAAATTTCTGTAGAAACATCAGTCACCTTTCAATGTTCTGCTACATTGACCTATGTAGGTACGTCAATGTTCTGCTACATAGAAATTTCGTAATAGTTTGATATATTTGTCAATTTTCTACCCGAAAATTTTATTTGTCTGGTCACGTGGTGGCACGAAGTTTTTGTGACAACGAAATGTCAAATTGACATATAAAAAATAGGATAACTCTCTATGGAATAAGCCTCAACCCATAATACTTGATAATTTTTTGAACTATTTGTAAAGTAAAGACTTGTCTTTGTTTGAAACTCTTTTTTTTTATCTTTATTGGAGAGTTTGGTCACGATAAGTTCATGTCACCCTGTTTGAGACATTTGCTTTTTATTCTTGCGTCTCTATTTTAGCTTAAGCCTTTATTATTAGCTTAAACATGTAATAACCAAGATTTGAATATCGTATTTTTAAACCCAACACTACATATATTCAAAATATGTTAAGGTATTATTCTTGCGATATCCAGAGTCACTGCCTCCCAGGGGTGAATACATAATTTAAGGTTAAACGTCAGTAGCTTAATAAAATAAAAAAATTAAATAAAAATAAAAATTCTTTATTTTCAGACAATAAAGTCCATAGAGGTTAGACATGTTAGTAACTATGTTAGTATCAGCAAGTTATTAAAAAAAAATTATAATATAAACAGGATGGACCCAGCTAGCCAGGGGGTTCAGCTTAGCACAAAGTGCATAACTTAACTTTGTATTTCTTGTATAAAAGTTAAAAATTGAAAAAAATTTGGTTTGTGGCAGTTAACACCAATAGTTCAATATTAGTGAGATTTATAAAGCATGAGCTGGAAATTTAATGCACAATAAGTCATGATCTGAACCAAACAAAGTTAAAACAGCATTTTAAGTTGGTTTTGAGAAGATCATGACTAATTTTGTGTCTACAATTTCAAACTCTTGCTTTACAAACCCCGCTAATACTGAATATTGGCGTCAAATGGCACAGATCAAAAATCTTTTGAATTTTAAATTTCTAAACAAGAAAAACAAAGTTAAGTTATGCACTTTGCGCTAAGCTACTGACGTTTAACCTTAATTCAAAAGAGTGTATGAAAACGCTTATACTACAAATTCATGAAGATATTAATTACCTATTATAATTTTGTTGTTTAAAATTTTAAGCAAACGGTCGAACCCTGTCGGTGTTACTACAAAACGGTGTTTAACTTTAGACAGTGTTTAAATCTGTAACTGTCAATTTTTTACGATATGAAACAAAAGGCGACAACGACAGATTTAAACACTGTCTAAAGTTAAACACCGTTTTCTAGTAACACAGTGTGTGTCTAAAATAAATGCTGCAAAGATTAAGAATTTAAATCTTTTTTGAAGTTCGAGCCGGTGCAGTAGACGGCCTTGAGTTACAACCCGGCAGAGTTAACTTGGCACCCCGCTTCCCTTGTCCTTGCTGCGATCGCTCATACTACAGGATATATTTATCTCTCGCTACCCAGGTGCCAAGTTAACCCATATCGTTTCGAAATAATTTTGGCCATATTCCATTGTATTTTGTATTTTTTCAATGCAAGTGCTCGTAAAGGCCCGCTTTTTATGCATCAAAACCGAACATAAAGTCGATTATTTTGCCCTAGGGCTTTATTATTATTTTTTTTATTTATTTATTTACAATGTTTGGCTAACCTGCCGCCTTTCCTGTGTACCGTAGATGTTATACTTTTTTTTCCACTGTTTAACGGCTCTGGATACAGTCCTTTTGAGCCAATTATAATTTAAAGTTCAAAAGATTATATATGTTTTCATTTCCTCACACTATGCATTGAAAAACGTAGTATGATACACGGGCGTAAGAGCAATAAATTACTCGGTTACGTTTAAAACACTCGCTACGCTCGTGTTTTAAATCGTCCTCGTAATTTATTCCTTTTCGCCCTAGTAGCATAAACCACTATTAGAATTATTTTTAGACGCGCGCACACTTATGAGTACGCAATCTGTCTTACTTACGGTCAGCAAACTGATCAGACAACTAAAGTTATAAAAATGAATAACTTTAAGTGCACTTAAGGCGTCCAACTATCACTGTGTTCAGATGAGCACTGATTCCAAACGTGTGAGCGTCACCCATTTAAAGGTGGAAACATTTTGGTGCTGTCATACTACGGTAAGGCCTTATCTTTACTTTTGAAATATTTGGTCTGAAGGACGCAAATGACTAAAAGTCCAATTAATTATATAGAATTAATAATGACAAAATCACGGGAAAGTTCTGTGTTTTTATTCCTAGTAATATATTGTTACAATATCGTTAGTTATGAATTTATTATATTAACATGGGCGAAAAGTGGGTCTACGCAATTGTCCCCAATAGTACGACCCACGCATTGAATTAAGTTTTTTATTACAAAAAGATTTTTTATACCTATAGAAATAGACTATAATTGTCAACGTCAAGTCATCCACAGGAAAAAAAGTAGTTAGATTATTCATTATTATTTCCCGTAAGGCCGGTATTGCTGCATTGTATTGTAATGTAGAAACTCTTTGTTCAAAAACCCTATGAGTAGGAAGCTGTGACTCATCATCCGTTATTTTCACAATCAGCTATAAAGCGAAGGTAAATAAATAAATATACGTATTTCATTACATTCATATTTCATTTCATTTCATGTACTTTTTAATTTGTTTGCATATTCGTTGTTACAAAAAAACCAATCGGACGCGCGGAACAAAGTTGCTATACAACGTGTAACAGAAAGGTATAACCATATTTGAAGAACTTATTCAGTCAATGGTATAGAACAACTTTTACTAAGGAACAAACCCTGTACCCCCAAAAAAAAATTTACTTTTTCATAGAAAAATGCAATGCCGCTCGGCCGAAATGTATGGAAGGGCAGATTTTTTTTTGAGATTTCAGGCTTGCCTCCATAGTAAAAGTTGTTCTATATACCATTGACTGAATAAAAGCTTCAAATATGGTTACACCTTTCTGTTACACGTTGTATAAGGTGAAATTTAATCAACGGACCAAATTCATACTGGAGACTCAGTTAGTGATCAGGAACAATGATTAATGAACATTCAGGTGTAACTCAAAAAAAAATTTTTGCTCCCGTTCTATGCCTGTACAAGGAAGTAGGAATTGTATTTGAAGTTCGTATGGGAACAAAATCTTGTTTTTTATGATTTTGAAAAATGGGATCCTTGAACCTTGTTCCTGATCACTAACTGAGGTTCCAGTATGAATACGGGCGGTTGATTAAGTCGTACATAGGTACAGAGTAGAGCTTTAACATGGGTCAGTTATGACAAAAAATCCACTATATGGGATAGATAAATTTGCCCAAAGAACTTTTTCAAGATTTTTGCAAAATGTCTGACTATAACCGGGAATCGAATCTGCTCATTTAGCAAAAAAGGACATTCTGCATTATGATATCATTGAATTTGTTGTTAGTATATAAGAACCAATTCTTGCAAAGAAACTGCGTGTCCATTTAATGAAAATGCCTTATTTTTATATTTTCTTGGAATTCATACCACTTTTTACTTCTATGTACAGATTATGACAGATGCAGAATTAGATACCTAAGTCTTCAGGAAAAAAATACCTTTCAAAGGAACCCGTACAAAAGTGAACGTTTGACACATTATTATTTCGAAAAAATATAATTCTATATTAAATTCTTTATTTAATCTTCTTTTAAATTACACTTGTACCAGTTTTAGTTGAACTTTTACTGTTCAGACAGTGTAACAAAAAACTTCTCTGAGAAACTTAACTTAATAGTACAGTGGAGATCACATCAAGCTATACACTCGCAGTACTAAATGAGCCCCTATAGTGAAGGATAAGTATATAAATAAGATCGGTACAAAGTCCATTGTGTATACAAGGTACTTGGTAATTCGACCTATTCCTTGAAATGGGTTATACTAGAGATCATTGCCAACGAATTAAGTCCTATCAACTAGGTGTCGAAAATGAATGGTCTCCGAATTACGAAGGTTTTTATATTTATTTTTCAAACTTTCAGACTAATAACCAAAAATAAATAATTTAAAAATAACTATTCCTCTCTCAGCACTTATTTATTATATTTCTGATTAATGATAGAAGATGAGTAACCATTTATAAAAAAATACGTGCTCTGAATTCCCATAATCTCAGAATTAAAAGGTCTTAAGTGGAAAAAAACCTTTTTTATTTTATAATTTTGAAATATCGACATGTTTTACTTGAAAAAAAAAATATCATTTTCGACCCCTAGTTGATAGGCATTATTTGTTGGAAATGATCCCTAGTATAACCCCTTTAAAGGAATAGATCGAATTACCAAGCGCCCTGTAGATAGGTTGATGTGATCACCACTCTACCTATGAAGAATATAAAATAGCTTTGGCTAAAAAGCAAAAATATCCAATTAAGTAATATTTCTAAACCTGTTCGTGACGCAAACACGAACCTCGACTAGACCTTCAGCCTTTACCTGAGTCGAAAAACCAGTCAATGAAACCAAGAAAAGTAATAACAACTACTCGAGAATTCTGTTACATTACATAGCTTTTATTTCAAAGTGATAAGCACTTACGATTTTAATATTTTGGGCTCTTTGCTTAAATAATGATTGACACTCCAATGTCAAATATTATGCTAATCAAATTTTTATAAAGACAACTCGTAATGCCTACGTAATCCGCCATTTTGTATTAGTTTTTTTTTATGTCAAATAGCAGACGTTGCTCGCTCGTAGCTTTTTTTAACGTTATCATGTCCGAAACAAGGGGATAGAAAAAATTTAAAAAAAAAATTTTGGTAGTAGGTGATTACGTAAAAGCAAATATAGCGGTTAAATTAGGGTGCCGTACTCAGCGGGAGCTGCGAAATTGTTTGTCAGGCGCTACCATTTTAGAAACTTATTCGTGTCGTCCTAATGTTGCAAGGATGATGATGACGCAGAATCACCAAGAGTGGCGAAATGTTCGAGAGGCCTATGTCCAGCAGTAAACGAACACAGGCTGATGGATGGATGGATGGATGGAATGTTGCTTAGACATCTATATTGTTGTAATTTACCATGATTTTAGGGTTCCGTACCCATATTGTGTTGTGGTACGGAACCCTTCATGCGTAAGTCTGACTCGTACTTGCCAAAATTTTCAATTCAAATGTTGATGATTTACTTAGAAATGACCGGATAATTATTTTGACATGCTTATTGGTAGATAACATTAATACCATCTAATTACATGATTGTCTTCTTTCAGGATTTATGTTATTTTTTATAGCTATTTACTGCTAGTAAGTACTGTGCTGGGATATCTGGTTTATTCATTCAAGTGTGATATTTACAGGTTCTTAAAATGTAGGACACAAAGTATTCACATTGGTTTACAAATTAAAACTGTTCGTATGATATTTTCTCGTGATTTTATCTGATAATGATAACTGTTGAACTATAGAAATTCCCCATTACTGTAGAAAACTGATTTTTATTTCCATACTAGAGCGGAGGCCCCGCAGCGTTGGTCGCGCGGATTTCTCTCAATCGCGTGGAAATTTCCTAAAACTCTTAAGGCTGTTGTAACCGCCAACGACATTGAGTCGACCTGTGTCGGTACAAATATTGACAGAAAATATATTGAAATAACATTCACATCAGCGCGCACTGCATGACGTCGCTGAGTCTCCGGATAGCGGAAAATACAAAAATTTTCTCACTTAAATTCTTCAAAAATAATTATCCCACATTTTTTGGTATAATATCGTGAATTTGGCAATGCTTCAATATGTTTCTTTGCATACTTAGTTAAATAAATCGGATCTTAGTTTAAAATTGGACCCTGTTTTGGTATTTATTTTGTTAAATTACAGATGAAAATTTAAAATTCAAATAGAAGCACATAAATCCTTCTTTTTTTTCCAATTTTTTACTAAATAATCATCTGAGTAAAGCCCGACCTTAGTTGTAGTTTTTTCGGCCATCAGTTGTAAGAACCACCTATCGGATGCCTTCGTGATACAAACCTACAAGCCAAATTTCATATTCGTACGTCCAGTCGTTTTATCTAGGCGTTAATAGATTAGTAAGTCAGTCAGAATATTCTTATACAAGGTGACTTTTTGATCATCGTCCAAATTCCTATGGAGGCTTAGTAAGTGATCAGCATCATGAATCAATAACAGTTTTTGTGAAATTCGTATAATGAAATTTCGACTCCCGATATTATTTTTCTCCCAGTCTCGAGTGAATCACTATGGGGAGTCAAAATTTAATTTTATGAATTTTACAAAAATCGTTATTGGTTCATGATGCTGGTCACTTACCAAGGCTTAAATATGAATTTGGACGATGTCGACAAATTCACTTTGTATATTTTTATACAGGTAGCCCGTTTATAGAGGTACAAAATTTTTTTTTGTTTCTTCACATTTTGGCCATACAAAAAATACTTCAGTTCAGCAAAAATAGGTTAAAAGTCAAATTCTTAATTGATATTTTTGAAAATTTGGTATTGTCGTATAAAACCTACAGAAATTGATATTTACATTCCTACATGACTTCCATGTCAAATTTCATTTAAATCCATGCAACAGTGTTCACATTAGAGGGTTATGTGTAAATAGTAGGGAGTTTCCATAGAGTACAAAAAAAACATAACCCCTAAACTGCAAATTTTTTCCTGAATTTAGAGTACGTGTTTTTTATAGCTAGTCATAAAGTAAACTAACAAAATAGTTTGGGTCATTATAAACGGGCCACACTGTATACAGATGAGCACATTCCTAAAATTTACGGCCTAAAATATTGCAACGTGTGAAGGTCATATAAATAGCAATAACATATATATAAGTAAGTATCATCGAAATTAACTGTCGTTGCCTCAAAGAGACAAAATAACGAATCGACAGCTATTAAGAAAAAAATTATCTTATAATTAATAAGTTAAAATGTCTGAGAAAATTAACGAGGGAATATTCCCTGACATCAAAAATATAGAATTAATGAGGGAATATCAAAAATAGAAAATTATTTATATGTTCAGGAAGGAAAAAGCCATCAATTGCTTCACTATTGTTTAATCGATAAGAGGGTTAATGAAAATAATATAAGTAGCTATGGAATGCGTACTAGTTACTAAGTAAGCTCTTACTATGCTAATACGTAAAGGTTTTAGCGTCCCTGTTACTCTATATGCAAAAAAACCGTCAGTGCGAGAGTAATCAAGTTGCTATCAAAATTTCGTTTAGCCAAGTCTTAGATAATGTTAAAACCCATCTAATAAAACATAATTACAGTCCATATGTTATTGCAAATTGTCAAACTAGGAGAAATGGTGTCTAAAAATACTTAATTTCAATAAAAATATGAATTTCTTCAATCGCGTTTCTGTTTAACAGATCCCTAGAAAAAGATTAAAAAAATAATATACTATGTTTTATCAAAATAATACCTTCTTTACTGAAATAGATATTCAAGTTCTAAAAGTGTCGTTTTTTTTCCGTAGCGCCTATAAAATACCAACATGATAGATTATAGTGCCTATCAGTTATCGAAAATTTTGGTCATTTTATTAACACCTAAATATAGCCTAATGTTGACCAGGGTCAGTACGTTTATAATAAAGAAAAACCGGCCAAGTGCGAGACGGACTCGCGCACGAAGGGTTCTGTACCATTATCTATAAAAACGGCAAAAAAAAAACATGTCTGTTGTATGGGAGCCCCCTTAAATATTTATTTTATTCTGTATTTTAGTATTTGTTGTTATAGCGGCAAGAGAAATAAATCTGTGAAAATTTCAACTGTATAACTATCACGGTTCACGAGATACAGCCTGGTGACAGACGGACAGACGGACAGACAGATGGACAGCGGAGTCTTAGTAATAGGGTCCCTTTGGTTACCCTTTGGATACGGAACCCTAAAAACGCATCCCAGTCCGTTGAGTGGTTCTTGAGTTAAAACGGAACAGTCAAGACAGACAGAGAGACAGATTTTTTTTGTAAAAAATTAGTTTTGTCCCCATTGTAATAACCCATTTACTACTTTATTTTTATAGAAGTCGTATAGATATAATTTAATTATAATTTAATAAATTTAATTTAATAAATATAATTTAATTGTGCACGCAGCTAATAAACTAACATAAAGAAAGTTAGTGAAGAGGGCGGGCGTAATCCCTTTAGGTAGTATTTCCATCATACACATAAACGCAACTCATCTACATTTTCTTTTATCCATCTTTTATCGACCTCCGCGTTTGATTGTCTATACCTATCAAACATACAAATAGACGATATTTCTACAAGGATTCCGTTTGAATATTAGAACTTTTTTTTTGGGTTTTGGGTTTTGTGAGCTTGTTGACAAATGTAAATTCATTTAAGTTAAATTTGTTTCTGATTCATTTCTAAAAATAATTAGAGTATTCAAAGCGATGGATTTCGCTATAAAAACATGTAATCTTATGTAATTAAAACAGTGAATTTCTTAACTGTCTGACTTCTGTTCAGAATGAGCAAGGCATGAAACCACATAATACCCTCGTGAGCGTTCAGTATGTGCATTACAAGCTGCTTTATCAAGTTGTTACAAAAATGTTGTTGTACAGGTATGGCGGAAAAATTCTTCGTTCCAGATACGAACCTCGATAGCGCGCCTGTCATGTAAGCAGGATCGCATATTAAAATCCTGGCCCGAGGAATTTTTTCAAAATATTTGTGCTTTTCAATTTTTTCTTATTGATTGCAAGTTTGTAATGCACTCTTATAATAATTTGAGTATTCAAAGCGATGGATTTCGGTATAAAAACATAATCTATGTTATTGTCTTTTGGAAAATAAATAATTTATATATATACATCTATCTATCTATATATTCATCTATATAACCAGCACTCTGAAGATCTTTCCTCCCACGCAGGTCGTCGACAGATTTTCCTTTAAAAAAACCAAGTGTACACAAGACGTACACATCATGCAGGTTCCGTCAATCGATGGATATATTTCTTATATCCTACGAAACAATAACCATCCTAACAAGCAATTTTCAAACTCTACATCTACCTACAGTTTTAGCACAATCTGCCTTTGGTTTTGAGTTATGCCAGGTAGACTGTGCCGATAGTTTGCGGTTGGGGTTGCCGTTTTGTGACGGAACCCTAAAAAAACACTTATCTCTTTACTGATTCTCATCACATGCCATCGTGCTACTAGCAAAACACTTATACGAGACGTCAAATGATTATATTTTGCAGTGTAAAACAGACTATTGAACTTGGGATTTATTACTCTTTTTCGTAGGTTTATACCTGAGAATTTCGGACGACTACTAAAATTTTCAATTTGAAATTATTTCAAATATGTGCAAAGTGATAAAAATATTTTTTTCACCTCACAAGCTCGGAAAGGCTCTGTTTATCATTCGAAATCTGGGTGGAAAAGCGCACTTTATCCGCTAGCTATAAGTGTTTTTACAATTCGAATATTTTTATTCAATAAAGGTCTCGTACAATAATATTACATATATATAGAACCTCGTTGGTTTCGTATTCTAAAAGTTTATATTCTATGCAGCCAGTACACTGAAATGCAAATACTTATTTCATGTCATGCGCCAGCTTCTAATAATAAGCGCACTGGCCAGCAAGAAAATTTGATTAAAAACAATAACTTTTAAATTTCCTTCTCTTTATTCAATTCAATTTCCTTCCATTATTTTGGTTTGTTTTTTGATAAAATCGAAAGTAATCATGAAATATGAGCGAACCTAGCAGCGACGAAGATATAAATTTAACACCTGCAGAATAAGTGCAAGCGGTACATAATGCCGAGTTAAGTTTTCTTCCGGAAAAATCGCGCCAAAAATACATAAAAGCGTACAATATATATTTTCTTGCACCTAATATTTTCCTCGTTTTAGTGAGGTGAAAAGTTGTGTGTTTCGCTCTGCAGCAAAGTTACTTAGCGTCTCGTACCTTTGAAACCCTCGCTACGCTCAGGATTCTATATTTGAACCAGGAGCGAACTCAGGTTTCAATACAAGGTATTCGCGCCAAAAATTAACTTTCCAGCCTTGCATAACAAATAACTATTAATTCCCAGATTTGGCTGAAAAAAGCAACTGTAACAATTTGCAACACAAACCGTACTTTGTGAGATAAAACATCTATATGAGTATGCAATATGTTGAAATTTAATAAAAACTTTGTATGTATGTGTGCGTTCTAGCCTCCGGTTGTATTACTTTACTCTTTGGTTATAGCGCTATAATCAAGCAATGTGTGCAACAATGCTGGTTTACTCATTAATGCATAATTAAAATAATTGTTCATGAGTTTTTAATTCCTAGAGTAAATTTCTGAGTTATGCTTAGGTTATTATTTGAGGAAGCGATTTTTGTTTAAATTAAAATGTAGCTAAAAGTAGTTAAACTTATTAATAGATATGTCCTTATTTAAGGTCATAACACATACATTAAGGCGCTAATTCATAATCTCGGTAAAACGGCCTTTTTAAAACCAGTATATCTACAAAATGATGATATATTTATGCTTAAAAAAAATAACATTACATTTTCAAAACCGTTATGCTGCGACTGTAGGAACCCAAAACAAAATTAAACATACTTCGATGCATTAAAAAATTTTTCAAACTTACCTCTACACTAGTCAACATTTACTTTCAAAACAGTGTATCTCTTTATTGAAAATTATAATTCACGTGAAAAATATTTGATTAAATTCATAATTTTAAACCACGTCGATTGTCGGTTTAACTTTTATTGAATCGTAAATAATAAATTTTTTACAGGTGAAAAACGTGTTTTTTTGGGAGCGCGTGATGTTTCCGGCTGTTGTAAGCGCCACTGCTCAAAGCGCGCTATTTTAAACAATAATGAAACCTCATAGAGTTCAATTCTATTTGATCCAAAATGAGGTGCTCAATGTCTGCTATAACAGGGCCTTAAACATAAATAAATAACACATAACATAATAGGAATCCAAAATATACTTGAACAAACGTGAAATACCAATTTCTCACTCGAAATAATCGAAGCTACCTGAAATTTGGCATCAACCCAATGGCATCATCCCTGTACCACTGTAGGTGGTAGAGCTAATGCTAGGCTCTCCTTTTCTAGGAATTTCTTAAAACCTTCCTTAGTGCACCTCTACACCCCTAAGTTTAAACGTCAGTCGCTTACCACAAAGTGCATAACTTAACTTTGTATTTCTTGTTTAGAAGTTAAAAATTTAAAAACATTTTGGTATGTGGCCGTTGACGCCAATAGTGCAGTATTAGTGAGTTTTACAAAACATGAGTTTAAAATTTAAGGGGCTGCGCAATGCTGAAATTCAGTCCTGCTCTAACGCTTTGTTTTTTAACTGTCTATCCTGCTCTAATCAGACTCCGCGTACGTAAAACTTCAGTTATTATGAAATCGCGGCTACATAAGGACATTAACTATAATTTCTTTTTGTAATAAATATGGTTTTTTCTAGTAAGTATCTGCGTGTGTTGGTTTCGTTTCAATCGGTTTTGAAATACGGAAACTGAATCGCTTTCTTCCTGAAATACATGCTTTTTTAAAAGTAATGTAATTAAAAGAAGATTGAAAGTATGTTTATTTATAAAGTGAAATTAATAATTGTCTTGAGTCAAAAAAACACCCCATATTTTTGTCAAATTTTTACCCTCTACATTAACGGAACTGAATCCTGTACAAAACTGATGTTTAGCATTGTGGAGCCCCTTAATGCGCAATTATTCGTGATCTTGTCCAAAGTTAAAACAGCAATTTAGATTGGTTATGAGAAGATCATGACAAATTGTGTATATAATTTCAAACTCTTGCTTTATAAACCTCACTAATACTGAACTATTAGCGTCAAATGGCACATACAAAAATGTTTTTAAATTTTACATTTTTAAATAAGAAAAACAAAGTTAAGCTATGCACTTTGCGCTGAGCTACTTATGTTTGTGTCTTTATCAGTTTCGGCTGTGCGTTGTTTGTCAGTTAGGAACTGTTTTATGTATACATAAAATAGTATGAAATTGCCGAGATGTTTTTACAAATCTTCCAGGTCATAATTCCTGTAGTTCAGTCGGTAGCAATTTCCGTCATTTGTCTATTGTTTTAAAGTGGATATTCGAATTAAATTTTGTTTTTATTTTCAATTTGATATCTAAAATCGGCAAAAACAGTTCGTCCTTAATGTCACCGATTTCCATGATAAAATTCGTAATATCTTTTCACAGCTGACACTCTTCAAAAATTAAATTGAAGTTGCTGTTGCCACATTCATAAATACACACAAAATTCAGGTAAGCATCTAATATAATACACATATTGACTTTATAATATACTGAAGATTATATTATTTGAAAATGAAACGTCAATCCAATCTGTCCTTCACGCTTTGGTCATTCAATTAGCACGTCTCATCGATATGCTGCCGTATCATAATTTGATGATATTTAATGTCACCGAAACGTGTCTTTTATTATGTATTCTTGATGTTTGATTGTGTATTACATTGTACATTTCAATACTTTGATTGTTTTAATTTGATGGAAAGTTACAGGGGTTATAAATAACATAGGTTTGAAATAAACATTTGTATTTCGCTATTTTAGCTTTTCATTTAATTTGATACTTTTAAACGCAACAAAAATCACAATTAAGGTATTTTCGATATATATTTCGGCCCACTTCGGGCCAAATTCGACTGATGACGGCCCCATACCGAGGGCCGAAATATATCGAGTTATAAATTTTTTAATTGTTATAATACTAATCAAAAGCTCGTAAAAGTTAAATATAATATATTTACAAATAAAATAGTGGGACTCCAATAGCGCGCATGTCACTAATACGAGACTCGGGCTAACTTCAAATGAGCTCTTCACCTTACCTGTAAAAAAGCCTTCAAGGCTTTGGGTGCATTAATAAGACAAACAGCTAGGTTTCGAGATACGAGAACCATTATGACGCTATACAATTCCTATGTTAGAAGAAGGTTAGAGTTTAATGTAATAGTCAGTGTAAAGTTGTTTAAATACAACATATGGTACACAATATACAGAAATTACAAATTCCTAACCACTTTGGTCTTCGAGATAGACCCCTTAACAAAAATAGTCTAAAAATTACAACTTTGATAGCCTCCCATTTCTTTATTTTCGAAGATAATATAAAAATTCATTTACACTCAACTTCATGAGATCTAGACAATGACACACGAAATTTAGGGCTAAGAAAAAAAAAATTTTTTTCTTCTCCATTCTCGTGTATCTCTCCCTGAAAAATTATTTTATTTTATTTTAAATTTAATATTCAGTTTTGGGTCAAAATTTAACAGAGCAGATCAAAATTTCAGGTCTCTGTTTCATTCCGTCTACGAGCTAGAGACCCGTGACATACGGACAGACAGACAGACAGACAGACGGAGATCGGAGTGACATCAATAGTTCTCCATTTTGCCGTTTGGGTATGGAACCCTAAAAACGTATCCAAATACGTTGAGTGGTTCTCGAATTAAAACGGAACATACATACATACAGACAGACAAAAAGACAGACAGACAGACAGACAAACAAAAATTCAAAAAATCGTAGTTTTGGCCTTGGTACAAAACTAATAACACATTACATATGAAATCAAATTATGATGATGTAACTTAATCTTAACCTGCGATTTGGTACAAAACTGCAAGTAGGTTTATGGTTCCTGTATATACCAAATATACCTATATATATAAGTTCGAGAGGTAATTCAATATTTTACAATAATTATTCTAATAAACATGAACGCAAAACAAATTCTTGTAAAAAAAACAGGAAAATTATTATGCTGATTCGTTACCACTAGAGTTCTATTAGGAACATATTTTTATTAAGACTAACCGGTTTTTTAATCACAACCTCGAACTACTTATAAACTATAGAATTGGGAAGCTTCGTTGAACGCTATTTTGGTAATAGAATATGTGTGCATTTGAAATTATGCGCGTGCTTAGCTTTTAAAATAGGGGAGGGGTTATATTTTAATAACTTTTTTCAGAACATGCTGAGGAGTAAGGTCATGAACCCTTTGATCCCGATTTGAAATAGTAACTTAAAATATTAAAAACATGTCTTTTATTTGAGATTTAGCGGGTGATGTTGATAAGGTTTAAGGGTCCGTTGCCCCAAACATGCTATCGCGTTTGGACAAAAAATATTTAACAAAACAAAATATTTTTAACAAATAAAATTTGTGCAAGTAGTTAAGAAGTTGAACTACAATATAATTTTTCAGATTTGACACAAGTATTGCAACCACCGAAAACGTAAAAAATCACGGAAAACGTAATTTGGCTTTGGAACTAGTATGATCTGTCTACTATTCTAACTACAAAATAAAATATTTTTATAGAGTAAAGAAATTAAAGTAGCCTTTACAGATTTTTTTTATTTTGTATTTCCTTTTGTTATTTTAAAAGAAATACTAAAACATTCTACATTTTTCTTGTACAGAAAAAATACGCAAAAAGAATTTGAATTTGTGTATTTCTTTTTAAATAACGAAAGGAGAAAAAAATATATATGAATAAGGTACTGTGATCTTTTTACACAAAAAAAATATTTCAATTTGGACACAAAAAAAAAATATTTTTCTGTTTGCAACGCTAAATTACGTATTTCGTGATTTTAGTGATCTTTCCGATTTTTTTTTTCTCGATGATTGTGATACTTGTCTCAAATTTGAAAAATTATAATGTAGTTCAACTTCTTAACTACTTACACAAATTTTATTTGTTAAAAATATTTTGTTTTAATATGTTAAATTGTCCAAACACGAGAGCATGTTTGGCGCAACCGACCCTTAAGATATATTCTTAGAGTCAATTTTTGTTTACCATAAAATCTTGTTTCCGGGTAATTAATAGCAATAATTTGGTTTGTGAAGTAAAATGTTATAATTGTTTCCTAGTTTCGTAATCTTACTGTTGTTTGATTTAAATAGCAATTCTATGTGTTTTTCCAAACAAACAATTAAAGCGATGAACAATAAATTTAACACATAGGCGCTAGACGTGTTAAATATACTTAAAGGTTTATTCATTTACATTGGGTATTTTAATACCTCACGCAGCTGTTTTTATTGATCTTGAAACTGGTTTCTTTAATTAACAAATATATTTTGATGTTTTTACAAAGAATAAATAACTTGAAGAAACGGAACTGGGCACTGGGTAGATTACGTATATAATACATTTATAAATACAATATAATAAATTAAAATCGATTTGATGCGATATTTTTCTTGGTACATAAAAGGTTATGTTAGGAAGATTTAGGTGTAGGCAGTTGCGCTGTCACAAAAAGAGCTGAGCAATGACCATTTTAGTCTACATGTATTGAATATTCGTTCGCTTAAAGCTTATGAATAGTTTACGAATAGCTTAACATATTTTAAAGAGAATTTGTTAGTACCTGAAAGATTATATTAGGAAGATTAAGGCTTGTGAAGTTGTACGCTGTAACAAAAAGAGCTAAGCAGTGACCATTTTAGTCTACATAATATTTATTCGTTCGCTTATAGCTTATTTGATACGATTTTCGTTGGTACTAAGAAGGTTATTTTAGGAAGATCAAGGTGTATGCAGTTACGCTGAAACAAAAAGAGCTGAGCATTGACCATTGTAGTCTGTTTTTATATTCGTTCGCTTATAATTTAAGAATCGCTAAAAATTATAAAGTTATTTTGGTAAGGTGAAAATGTATGCAGTTGCGCTGTAACAAAAGTGAGCTAAAAGCAACCTTACAGCAACCTTATTAGTAAAACAAATGGCCGAGGACTCAGACGAAATAAAAAGTCAATACAGAGCGCACTCCTTATAATGGGTGAAGCAGGCCTAAAGTTAGACAGCTTCGTGTTCGTACACGACTTGAAACTCACACATGCGCTATTTGTCGTAGTTTTTACTACGCGGCAACACTCACTAAGCGCACACATGTTTACAAAACCGGCAATGTTGATAGCTCTCCGTCTAGAATTATTTAGTCTGAGGCCGAGGGCAGATATTTATGCAGTTAGGACAGAGTATGAAATAAGACGAAATGTGGTTGCGAACTTTCCACGATAGTACAGACTACAGAACCACACGTCACGGAATACCATGGCAGTTCGTACTAAGTGTGCATAAAGGTGATCAGGTTCTCTAAAAAGGCCGTTTTGCATAAATCACATTATAATTCTGTTCTAATGCTGTCTCTTTTGCACGCTCGAAAAAACTCTGACTCTATCCTGCTTTCAAATCATTTTATGATTCACCCAAGTCGGCCTTTTTAGATCCCCAGGTCCACTGAAAAGGCCGTTTTGCATGAATCACATTATGATTCTGTTCGAATGCCGTCTCTTTTGCACACGTGAAAAAATTCTTACTCTATCCTACTTTCAAATCATTTTATGATTCACGCAAGTGGGCCTTTTTAGATCCCCATAATATGAATCATCCAAAGCGGCCTTTTTAGAGGACAAGATTAGCGTTCAAAAACGTAAACGGTAGCGTTCATGCAAAATACCAAAAATAGAACCTATTAAAAACCTCTGATGTCTTTAATGAGATGACCTGCCATTGACACCAAGGATTTTTGTTTTACGTCATTATTTAATGACGTAAATTGTAACTAATGACGATACCCATTTGCGCGGTATTCTGATATTTCGACAACTACAATTATATGACTCGACCGAAATGTAGTTGCATCGTCCAAGCAACATTAAGTAATATAGAGTGACCGCCGCGTTAGAAGTAGCCTGCCAAAGAACTTATCGTCAAGAAATAAAGTTGATAATGGCTCAATCCGGTAGACATCTTTCGTGTCGGTCACTCTAGTTACAAAATATTCTGAACTCAGCCAGCCACGTAATTTAGGGCACATTATCTCGAACTACAATGTCTAGATAGTTTTAAGAATTGGGGAATCGTATGCAACGGATATATGTGAGTATAGGTACATACCTGTATGGTTACATGTAATTTTTTTTTATGTCACTGTCATTCTTATTGAAACCACAGATGGTTTATAAGTCTTTACATTAAAGGAAGAGAGAGTACTTTTAAGTCATTATTTCGGCTACAATTAATTCTGTGTATCTATGTACTACCTGAAGATACAATTTTATGAGGCATTATAAATTGTAACAGATTCGCAATTAAGGCTAAACTATAATATGTACAATCGCTTTAGCTGAATCCCTTGACCACGGCAGCCATATCGTATTACAAGTCAGCGCGCCGGATTGAAAAACGTTGCTGTATTGTAATGCGGTTGATGACGTTCAGCCAAAATGTCGAAATGATACGTTCGCCATACGGCGTGCCTACTTGTAATACGGCGTGTTATACAATCCGGCTTCCACATATATACTATATTATATACCCATATGTATGTCGTCGGCACATCTTAGCATTGGGCATATCATATTCTGTTAAAACTTGTGGTAGGGTCCTTTCGGCTCCCCAAAGTTATTTACAAGTAAACTTAACACGCTCCTCCTCGCTCCGCTCATCATCGCACCTATTTTTTGGCTTTTATTAAAACGCTTTTGTCTTCATACTTTACGATCTGCCCAATTCTACGATCTACACGCGACATATATAACGTGTAACAGAAAGGTTTTGAAGAATTTGATTTGAAAGGATTTGAAGAGCTTATTCAGTCAATGGTATAGAATAACTTTCACTATGGAGCCAACCACGAAATCCCAAAAAAAAAATCTGCCCTTCCATACATTTCAGCCGAGTGGCGTTAGATTTTGCTATGAAAAAGTATTATTTTTTTTTTTCGATATGCAGGGTTTGTTCCATAGTAAAAGTTGTTTTTTACCATTGACTGAATAGGCTCTTCAAATATGGTTATACCTTTCTGTTACACGTTGTATAAATACATATTTTTAGTAACTAAGTAGGTATATGATCTTTGAACTAAATCATAAAATTTTACATTACGCAGGTTGAAAATAAAGTGGAATTTTGGGGATACGATAAATTGATGCCATAAACGTTCAAATTATTTTATTTCTAAATGTTCAATTCATAATACCTATATTATAGGTATAACTGGTAATTGGTGAGCATGAATATGAAAATGCTTCTTCTTTTGTGAAAAGTTACTTTCAATATTCATCCTTAAATTTATATTATGTATCATGTATTTTATGTATGTATTATGTATTTTACCCTGTAGTTGGTCAAAATAAATGTCATTCTGTTCTATTCTATATAGGTAGTGTGTTAAGACGCATATTTTCACGACTCAGAAACCCCAGAGTACATTGAATGTCTAAAATAAATCAGCAGAAAGAACGCCTTAACCCTGATGCCAATCCGCCGAAGACAGATCGTTGCGTTACAAGTTATAACGTGGTTGAAATCGCGGTCTCGATTAGGATGTGTGTGTTTTTTAAATAACGGTGTCTTGAACGAACCTTTAACTTGTTTGTGATACAAGAAACGAATCGTTAAAATATATACAGTAAATATATACATATGCAATGTACGAAAACTTGTTACAATCTTAATAAATATTTCCTGATTGGTTAGTTATATTTAATCAAAATATCTATTTTTTCCTTGTACTAAAACTTTGTCAGATATGAGGTTAAGCAATTAAAAACACGTCTAATCTTCCAAGGATATTAAAAACTTTAAACGAATAGCAGTAGAGTATCAAAATTAAATAAAACCTGTTCTAAACACGATTCTATTAGTGTTTATGATACTTTGTAGCAATTTATTAATAATTTACACTAATGCAAAAATAAATACAAACTAAACTCACGAATCAAAAAGAAAAAGTTAAATATTATAACACAACTTAAAACAACATAACAAAACTATAAAATAATAATAATTCCTTAATATAAAACATTTAGCTGTAATCGCTGTCGTCTCGGGGAAGAGTACCCAGGACACTAGCTGCATTACATCTTTGAATTGGTAGGCCAATTCTTTGGCCGAGGTATATGCGCCAGCCCTGGGCTCTCCGGAGACGTCGACCATTCGCGACGACAGTTTCTTGGAAAGTTTTCGTGCTCCCGGCCCCTATGGCCCGAGGGTTACAACACCGAAAGGCTCAAATATATAGCCCGCGCCAAGGGCTGACGTGCACCATTTCATCACCCCGGCAGACACTGCCGCCCCAGCCTGTAAGGCGTTTGCCTGTACGTGGGACGGACGGAGCAACTGTGTCGACTCAAGTCGCGTCCCACATAGGGTTGCCAGATAGTAAAATCAAAATATCTGTCGGAATTTAAGGTTTATGGTCGGGACAAATAAATATCACAAATACAACAAAATACTTTTTTGCAAGCCGACCGTTGTTATTTGTTATTTGTCGGGACAATTTGTATTTTATCGGGACTCTGGACATCGTATGAAATGTCGGAACAATCCCGACGAATCCCGACCATCTGGCAACCCTACCCACACCAAGGACCTCCCGTATGATATATTTATAATCGTAGTTGAACTTGATACTGTACTAGAGTAGTGCAATATTATTAATATTAGTTAGAGTAGGCTTATAACATAAAGTGCTCTTATATGGTCTGATATCGGGCATCCTATCAACAATATAAACCGTCTTCTGCCCGTGCCGTAAAGTTAATATTATTCGCTGGGGCTTTTGCTAGATTGAAGTATTCGAATACACTAAATGCTCTTAGGAAAATCAACTTGGATACACTCGTAAATGTATTTCTCTAAACGGTTCATAGTAAAGGAAATATTTCCACTAAAATATGATTTATCTTTTTGCTTAAGGTCAAAGTCCTATATTTGTGGAAAATAAAATGTATTGTTGAGACAAACGGAAAATTATTTAAAAAATAAATAAAACCGGCCCAGTGCGAGTTGGACTCGCGCACGATGGGTTCCGTACCATTGTCTATAAAAACGGCAAAAAAACAAGTCTGTTGTATGGGAGCCCCCTTAAATATTTATTTTATTCTGTTTTTTAGTATTTGTTGTTATAGCGGCAAGAGAAATACATCTGTGAAAATTTCAACTGTATAACTATCACGGTTCATGAGATACAGCCTGGTGACAGACGGACAGACAGACAGACACATAGACAGCGGAGTCTTAGTAATAGGGTCCCGTTGGTTACCCTTTGGGTACGGAACCCTAAAAAACTTTGTGATGCAGAATTTAAAGAGACGCACGTGTGAAATATTTTTATATGCGACCTGAAGCGAGCAAATTACATGCTTATGTTTTGTATTCACAGTTCCCTTTAAGTTAGAGTTTAGTACTCCAAAGTGTTAAATAGTACCCATGGAAATAACTCGGCTTAGTTCGATTCGAGTTCGAATTTTGAGACTCCGAGAGTGCTCCAAACGTAAACCATCGATAGCTGACTGAGACCATGCCATTTAACCCAACAACGTCTCAATGTCGCAGAGTTTTCGTGATTTTTGAACTTTTATGAAATTTCTATCTGCTTTCTATTACTTGCTAAACTTGGTTTTTTTTTCGCGTTTTTTGTGAACCTGTAGCAAAAGAGATCGCCCATTTAGAAGACGCAAATGTACTGATCTTAGAATTTTGTCTTTTTGAAATAACTTAAAAACATCATAAAAATTACCTACCTACTTTTGCCGAAAACAGGTTCTGGATTTAAGAGAAGTTTAAAAATAAATCTTCTGCTAGCTCTAGATAAATAGACAACTGAGCCAACTAAATCACCTTAGTTTATAAAATACTCACCTGTTGTCAAATTGACCGTGACGCAGACAGGACAGAGCCTTTAGTTAGATGATCCCCAAAAGTAGAGGATTACTACATGCCTACATAATAAATATTTTGGACTTGTATAAAAAATTAATGATTGCTCAAAATTACAAGTTTCCAGAGCCGTAAAATGACATACAAAAAAAAGCATCACACTACAATAAAAAAATAACATTTCACATATTGTTTGTCAATATAATGAGTGAAATGCAAGTCACAGTCCACCGACGTCGTTTCACCGACGATTATTACGTCCCAAGGTTTAATAAAGTCTAAAATATTCAAATTTAATTTGACATTGGTTCAACTTCCCGTTTTGTGACAACGTAAATGTATCATTTATGATACAATTTTAATGAATACCAATACATCCTTGAGTTATTGACCGGTTTTCGAAGTAGAGTACATAATCGTCGTTACATTCTAGTTTTAAAATGGAATTGAGATAACAGCTCAGGGCAATTAGGTAGATACGGACGACTACTCTTGATAATATTTATTGAATACAATGGTGTAACTAAACAAAAACAATGGCTTTTGTAATACAACACAATAACTGATAACTTATTATTATATATATATTTTTTATTAAGTGGATATTTCTCTAAACAAAAACAATGCAAAGAAACTCACCCCTGAAAATAACGCGCTGAATTCCAGAAGGAAAAAACTGAAACGATCACAACAAAAAGTAATAAAAACAACTTCTTTGATGACACAAAAAGCACAGCACTAGTTTCTCAAACAAGAAAATAATCAAGAAATTAAAAGTTCAAATTTGAACTCCGCGCGTCCATTGGAGTCGCGGATTAAGTTTGTACTGAACTTGCTTTTGCGCATGATGTGCTTGGCTGAACTTGCTGACCATGAAAACTCTGCCTTATGAGGAAACCAACTCTTACTACGTTTAAATAGAGTTAAAAGTCGTTTTGTTTTGCGGCAGGAGTTAATTATTGAGCAGGCATTGATTTCGTCCGTCATTTATGACGTAAATGCTTAAATATTGATGTTTGATATTATTTATATTTAATGGTTTTTCCCTATGAGTTGGACCCATTAATCACGTACTATTTAATGAGGCTCTATTCCATTACCGCAGTAATATTACCTATAAATTATTCGTAGAATTTTCTAAGAATGATACTAATAGGGAACTTGTACTGTTTCAAGAATAAGCCCTTAGTCATTTACTTTATTCGCCTATATCTAGATCTTGGTTGAATAAACCAGATCTAGATAGATGCTAGCAAGTGTTGCTGTTGGTTTCCGTATATCAGAATATTCTTTATTCTTTATTGTACACAAATACGTTAAATAGAATTATTTACAAGTAATAATCGAGCCCGTGTGCAAAAAATACAAACATAATTTCTTTTCAACTCACGAGCTTGGAAAGGTTATATTTATCATTCGAAATCTGCGTGCAAAGGAGTATTTTATCCGCTAGCGTGGATAAGGTTTTTAATATTCGAACCTTCTGTTCAATAAAGATGAAGCAACAAGTGTCAATTTTAGTTCCCGGTGCTCTGGATGAAAGCGCTTTGAATCGGCACAAAAAATAACTGTCATTTTGTATGGTACAATATATCCAGCGTAGTTATATTACTTCATGTTAGTGTCTTGCACCTAGAATTTTCCTCGCTTTATTGAGGCGAAAATTTGAAACTTTCGCTACGCTCAGGATTATATTTTTGAACCACTTGCTTCGCTCGAGGTTCAATCCTAGAATCCTTCGCTTCCTTAGGTTAATAAAAAATAATAATATGGGGAAATACACAAAGAGTTACAAATAATTTGTAAAGGTTAGGTTTACTTAAATTTAATAACATGTAAAACTTAAATAAAAAAAATATATCAGAATAAGGAATAAACAATATCATAAATATATGCAATACATATAATAAATATATGTCGGACTTGACCCATTAGATAAGTCTTGCTAAGAAGAAAGGCAAGAAACATAGCAAGATCATGTCTTTTTTTTTCATAATATTAGTATAAATACGAGTATAGTTAAACATAGAAAGGTAAAAAGTGTAAGCCTATACGTTAATTGAATAGAGATAAAAAATACAAGACAGGAGTAAATTATATCATGAAGGCAAAAAATATATAATACTTTTGTCTACCTGTCCCATACAGTCAATCTGCAAAAGCATGGATGGATGTATGGTAATAGATGAAATTACTGTAAAAACAGTAATTTCATCTATTACCATCCATCAGCTTAGTTCGTACAAAAGCCTTTCCAGGAGTTTGCCACTTCCGGTGGTCATCATGGAAGAATTGCCCATACTCACACACGCTGGGCAGGCGGGTTGGTGAGCGCGGTGCCGGAACCCTCGCACCAGTGACACCGCTGCCCGTCACCAGTATGTTCCATATAAGGCCCGGCTATTACGGATGGATATACCGCCATCCATCAGTCCCAGGCATGGTAGGCCTCCCGGTTATTTGCCTGTGAGCTGTCCTCTTACTCTCCTCCGAATTACTTCGAGGGGGTCTCCAAGTAAGATGGGTACCTCCACAGCCTTCTTCAATAGTCCTTGCTTAATAAACAGTTTAAACTTATTCTCTGACAAATTAAGACACGCCTTTGGAGGTTTATTGTAAAATCTTATCCCATGTCCTATGAAAGAGGACCCTTGGCGTGTCTGATTTTTGGAAAAGCCAGTTTATGCTTATTTCTGGTTTCTTTACAGTGTTGCTCACCAAGCCTTGGTAAAGACTCACCATTTTTTCTGACATATCCAAGAACTTAGTGAGTAAATTAACAAAGAACCGTTAATATGATTTATATAAAAAGGGCTCACCTCAATACGTGTTATGATCGGGAAAGCCGACCAGTTTCAGCAGATTTAGACTGCCTTCATCTGGGCGATGAAATCATGAATCATGAATTATCCTCAAGTCTCATTTAATTCTATAACCATTAATATATTAATTTATTTTAGTTTTTCTCTTAATAAATAGTCCGAATTGCTTTCTTCTGCAAAACAAAGACTGCGTCTATACCCACGGCTCTACCCCACAGCAGATAGCCGTATGACATAATGCTGTGAAAGTAACTAAAATAGCCTAATCTAGCAGTATTATTTGCCTTATGCATGTAACAGCGTATGCGGCCGAACTAAGTCTACCACATAGGGCTTCTATGTGGAGACCACCACTGAAGACGAGAGTCTATCGTAATGCCTAAAAGCTTAGTTTCGTTAACGAACTCCAGCTTGAACCCCTGCAAAATTACATTTGTTAACGTAAATTTTGTACATTTTATCTTTTTTGCGTTTGTTTTCCTTACGATGTTGTTCTTCACCGCTAAGCAAGTGGTAAGTAAGAACAAATACTATGCCGAAGAAATACTATACTACATAAATTCCGAAAAACTCATTGATTCTTGCCTGACTGGGGATCGAACCTGGATCTCAAGATTGAGAGGTCAGCGTTCGACCCCTGAGCTACAATTGCTATTTGATGAAAACCTACTTAATTATGCAAAATACTTTGCACATTAGAGAATTAATATTTAGTATGCAATCAACATTGATTATTTGCTTGATATCTGCATTCGTTCGTAATTAATGTTAATAAATACATAGATAATGGCGACTTATATCTGCTGATAGACAAAATTAGAACAAAATAAACCATTGAGTAGGTCAATGAAATAAACAGATGTCAGAGATCGTCAAGAAATGTCAGTTCGTCTGCATAGTACGGCTTCACTTCGACGAAGATTTGGTATGTTGTGCAATTACCATTATATTCTCTGGTTGCATACATTTTATTGTAAGTAGTCAAAACTAGAGAAGTGAAGCCGCATCATTGTGTCTGACCGACCGTTGCCCGACCGACCATTGGCCGACAGGCCAGTGGTTGGCAAACTCATATTTATTAGTCAACACAACAAAGTCAAATTACTTAACTTTAAACATACATAGAATCTGTTTGTTTCCCGTAGAGGAGGTAGAGGCTATGATTTTTCACGTACTACGATCCTGACAAACCTCTTTTGCTTCATCTACTTTCATTTCTAAAAACCTAACCTCAAAGGCAAAGATAATTTTACTACCATGGGGCAACGAACTAAAAAAACCATGAGGCTCCTGAGTACCTATATATAGTTTATAATCACACTGTTTTATAATTATCATGAACAATTATTTACAGGTGATAGAGCTGATGCCGGACTCGACTGTGGAGGTACCACCATCTTACTTGGAGACCCCCTCGAAGTTATTCGGGGGCTCTCAGGACAGCTCACAGGCAAAAAACCAGGAGGCCCACCATGCCTGGGACCGATGGATGGCGGTATATCCATCCCTAATAGCCGGGCCTTGTATGGAACAGACTGGTGACGGGCAGCGGCGTCACTGGTACGAGGGTTCCGGCACCGCGCTCACCGACCCGTCTGCCTAGTTTGTGTGAGTATGGGCAATTCTTCCAGGATGAACGCCGGGAGTGGCAAAGTCCTGAAAAGGCTTATGGCAAGCAGTGGATGAACTAGGCTGATGCATGGAACAATTTAATGCTTAGGAAAAGCAGTAAAAAGAATCAGTGCTTTAGCATTTCTTTACAAATGTTGATTTGGTCTGTAATTAATAATTTTTTACATATTAATCATTTGATCAATTGACGCATCTATCTGTAATTGTTGACCCCTCTATGTTGATACATCTGTTACTTTTAACACATCTTGAGTGTGGTTATCACATTAAACAGATTCATCACGCTCACCTATCGTTGGTAAGTCGGTTAGGTAAAGAATAAACCAAATAAACCCACACGGATTTCGTGACCGACCATTGAAGTGTCAAACCACCACCAACCACCTTAGTACCATGGTGGTTTGTAGTGGCACAATCACGTTTGACGGGAAAATTTTCCCCACGATTTTTGACGTTTGTTGAGAGTCTTGACCGAATCGTGGGTGTTTTTAGTGGAAAAAAGTTGTTTATTGTGATCTGGGGATCTAAAAAGGCCGCCTAGGTGAATCATAAAATGATTTGAAAGTAGGATAGAGTCAGAGGTTTTTCACGCGTGCAAAAGAGACGGCATTAGAACGGTATCTTAATGTGATTCAAGCTAAACGGCCTTTTTACAGGACCTGATGACCACACTCATTTACGAAATTCACGAGTCCACATTCACTATTAATTTGGCTATACAAGTTGAAGAAGACTCGGTAAGTACACAGGTTTAATTAAGGTTCGATGACCCTTTTTGTGAAATTTATAAATTATATTTTTCGTGTACAAACGCAAACTCAACTCTGAGTTAATTTCTATGGGAGGTCAACATTTAATTTTGCGAAATCAGCAAAAAGTGTCATTGATACGTGATACTGATCACTTACCAAGCCTCCGATATGAATTTGGCTGCATAAATTAATGTCACCTCATACAATACTAATAAGTGATTTGGACCCAAAATACATATTTTTCATAAAACTGTGCATATTAACGGCGTTTTAACACATTCCTACATAGAAACAGAACTACACACAGCCTATTCGTTACTTCCCGTTAGTAATCTGGTATTTCATCACCATAATAATAAATGCGTTCGTATTTTTCCAGCCATTATCTCCTTTTCTTTTCGGTGACTTGGTAAGCCAGGTTGATAGATTACTACTTCAGTAATTTTTATCATTCGTAATAAATCTAATGGCAACTTGGTTGGTTATGTATTGGTATGTAATTAAATATGAGCCTTATTTAAAGTTAGACAGTACTATGGCAAAGTTGCGTTCAGTTCATGCCCGCCGACGACCGCTAACATTGACAGCAGGATAAACAAATTCAATGTGTGAAAATAAGCCTTCCTTTGGCGCACGGCGACTTTGCTACGAGTATTATAACCCAGAGACTGACTTTAATAAAGCGAAAAATCGCATGCGTTTAAATGCACGCGAAATGATTCAGAATGAGTATAATTTCGAGATTAAATTGATTAATAATTTATACTGTAAGGTGTGACTCCTTGATGGAACTTCATTCTAACACTAATCAAAGTCTTCTTGTACGAGTTCCACTATTTTATTTCTTTAATTATTGCGACTAGTTTCGTCTATTTGACATCGTCGGGCTGATTGGAATAGGTTAACAGTAAAAGTATAGCTAAGTCTTCCAATCAGCCCGACGATGTCAAATAGACGAAACTAGTCGCAATAATTAAAGAAATAAAATAGTGGAACTCGTACAAGAAGACTTTGATTAGTGTTAAATTGATTAAAATTACAATAAATTATTTAGGTTTATATTTTCCATGCAGATCTTAACAAACTATATAAACCCACTCAGAGAAAAGTTTTTCCAAAGTATCATTTTAAAAAAGTAAATCTGTCGAGTGTAAACTATGGACTTCGCTCCGAACTGTTAACTTACGGACCTCCTCTTCCTCTTACAACCCCATATCGTGCTCGAACATAAAAATTACCTCACCAGCTCGAAAAGCGCGCCTTTTTTGCTCAAAATCAGTGAGCAAAAGTCAATTTCGCCCACTCAGTGAAGAAAAGTGTTTTGAATTAAGAACCTGTGAATTTACATTTCGCATGTATATCATTGGCTCACGAAACGAGGGAAAAAGGGATGGAAAACATCAGCCATCTCTTTCACACTATAAGGATTCCATACACATTGAGAGGCTATAACTCAGTTCTGAGGGCTATACACATCCTTGCAGCTTGTCGGATACCATAGACAAGGTAAACTTCTCGTAATACGCCTCCCAGCGTGTATGGAATCTGTAACACAGACTATGGACTCTGTATAAACCAGTGAAGTTCTACCGAAAACGGATAATAGCGTAAAACGCTCGCGTGATGATTGTGTTGATTGATTAGTTTAGATATAAATTGTTATTTAAGTGTGAATAATTATACAAAATAATAAACAATAGTTAGGACGATATTATGATATTGTAGGTTTTCAGATCGTTGCTACATATAGTACTTTAGTGGTCATGAAAACCCTACAATAGACCGATTTCATGATATTACCGTGGTTGAATGGTGCCATAAAAGATTTTTCAATGCAAGTGCTCGTAAAGACTTAGTTTATTTGTACCAAAACTGTTCGTAAAATCAATTTTACCTCACTCATGTTTTTTTTTTACAGGAAATTTGGCTAACCTGCAACCTTTCCTTGTGTACCATATGGACCATATAATGATTTTTTTCACCGTTGAACGGCAATCCTTTTGAGCAAGTCTTAATTATAAGTTCACAACACTTTAAATTCACATTGAATTTTAAAGGAAAGAAATTGTATTTTTTTTGTATTTACAAATTGGAAAATATTTCGGGTCACTTAAAAGTTCATTATTAATTGATGAAGCATTAGACTTAACCCAGCCATAATTATTGCAAATGATAGTCTCGTGCCGCCAAAATCAAGAGATAATACGACCTGAATACTTACGAAAATTTGCTTCGGTGGAAAAAAAGAAATAAAAATGCCGCATCATTTTCAGATAACTTTCTCTTGGCATCCTTCAGTGAACTTGCAAATAAATATAAATCATCTTCATTGTGGTCTATATGTAGTACATATTATGTACATTCAATGTTGAAGAGCACCATCAAGTATAAAACTTATAATAATATAGACATTTTGACCTTAATAATAAACTTTAAATAAAAGTTTTTCTTTAATTTTGTATATTTTATTTACTCACACTATGCATTGAAAAACGTAGTACGATACACGTGGATAAGGGTAATAACTTACTCCAAACGATTGAAACACTCGAAATCGGTTAACGGGACACCTGACGCTAGAACATCAACAACACCAGGTTTTCAAGGGTTCATTGGAAGAAACTTGGTCTCTTCTTATATTGAAGAAAATATATTTTATATAATAAATATATAAGGCTTGTTTCTGACTTTACGTGTTACTCTTATTTATTTTAGTTGATTGTACCATTTTATGTTTGTGTTACTATCTTTAATTATTGTAATTGGTTTGTCCGTTGTTCGCGCCACTTCTTGTGGCTCTCATACTGCGGGGTAGTTGTGAATTAATATTTTAAACTGTCATTTTCGCTGCATCTCCACCCGCTTAGTTTTGGACGCAAATCAATCAGTCGTCAATCAGAAGCCTTTCACGCCGGAGGTCTACGCTGATTGCCATTCGACTAGGTCCTACCTAGATCCTACCGCCCGCCATTTTGAGATCGCACCCGCTGTGCGCCTCATTTTCATCTATTACTATTACGAAGAAGATTAGCCGAGAAGAGCGCAACCAGGCACGAAGAGGAAGAAGAAAACCATCTTGGAGAACACCAGAGACTTGGTGGCTCAGGCGAAGCGTGGTTTGTGGTGCATGCAGCTCCTTCCCAAGGTCAGATCTTTCATCTTCACCAATTTTCTCTTCACTTCCCGCTATTTTTAAAACCTATGGTGATACAAAGCACTGCCGTCACATCGCGTGCTCATTTTTTGGCCATTCGAGCCGGATCTAGATCCATTTTAGGCCCTTTGATCTGCGATCTATAACCATTTTTTGGTATTTCCAACCGCTATCTTCATGTTCTTTGTCTAAAGAACACGTGAATTCCGCTCTAATTTTCATTCTGCCCGCAGTATTACCCCGCATTCTCGCTCTTATTTGCATTATCTATGCATTAAAACCCCGCATTCGTCAAAATATTAGTGATTCCATTTCCTATATACTGGAAATTGTAAATTATCTACAGGGAAATACGCCATTCTGTTAATTTATCCGCTGCGATTATACCATTTGATCATTTCACAGAAAATATTATCTGCCTACCTGCTAATTCTTAATATTATCGAGAGGTACTCGTTCACAGGTTCGTCCGCCGCCCGTGTTATCTCTAACTCATTAGCACTATTCTATGTTGTAGTCAGTATAAAACTTTCGATAGTTCTGATACTTGCCTAACTTTGTACTATATAACATGCCAAATTCCGCAGAAGCTGCAAAATTAAAGATGTCGTATAGTTTAAAGAAGCTTAAAAATAAAAGACAAGAATTGTTTAATCGCCTTCAGAGAGTTTATGACTTTTCTAAAACCGCTTTAGAGGATGTTTCTTCGGCAGAATTGTTTATGGCCAATGTCGAAACATTGGATACTGTACGCTCAGAAATTCATGTAATCATAGATGAAATTAATGACACAGAGGTATTGATAAATCCTAATTTTGAACCAAATTATCAAAGTTGGTCAGCTTTTGAGGATCTTTACTCCCATTGCAAATACATCAACCGGAAGTTATCACATTCTTCGAAATCGGCTGACTCTAAGGTTAAAGCTCCACGTGACATGGAATGTCCCAAAAAACCTACTATCAAGCTTCCAAAACTGGAACTCGTTGGTTTTTCTGGTGAAGCTACTATGTGGCCAACATTCTATGAAACATTTAAAACCACGATTCACGATAATCCGGACTTGACCGACAACGAACGAGTACAATACCTGATGGGTAAACTTTCTGGCCGGGCACTTTCGATTTGTTCTGGAATCACACCGAACGCAACTAACTACGACATAATCTGGAAAACACTCGTTTCTACTTTTCAAGACTCGCGTAGTTTAGCCACTACTTATTTGGATCAAATGTTTGAATTTCGCCCTTTAACTACCGCTAGTTCAAAAAACTTGGACTTGTTTTTAGACAAGTTCTGTTCCGCTGTTTCGTGTTTAAAATCGCTGAATATTAAAGATCTTTCGGATTTTATCCTTATGTATTTGGCCCTTAAAAAACTTGATGTTGAAACCGCTCGTTCATTTGAAATGTTTAAACGTGGTTCCGATTTACCCCATTATGATGAATTAATATCATTTTTACGTGAACAAACTAAGATACTGAACCGCACTGCACCCGCAATTACCGCTCCCGCTCCGAACCGCTCCGCTAATAATAATAACAACAAAACCGGGTACAGTACCAAGTCAACCCATGCTTTTGTCTCCGCTTCGACCAATAATAATTGTTGTCCGCTATGTAAACAATTAAAACACTATAATTTATATAAGTGTCCCGAATTTGTGAAACTAGATATCGAGAAAAGATTTCAGTTCATCAAATCTAATAACGGTTGCACCAATTGTTTAAGCATTACGCATAACAACTCCGCTTGTAAATCGTCTTATAATTGCCGCCATTGTAATTGTAAACACCATTCGATGTTGTGCCGCAAACAAAATGTGATGAATACTCACACCGCGCTTGGTCAAAATATTACCGTGTCTCCACGCACACATACGCAATCTTCGAGGATGGTGGATCCTGCCGTATCGGCGACTAACACAGAACATATGACTAATGATTCTCAATCCGTACCAACTGCGAGTAATAATATTTCTTTATGTAACTTACAGCCTAACTCGCAGCGTAATGAAACATGCCTTTTAGGTACAATTCAAGTGATCGTGAAAGATTCTAACGGTATGTCTGTCCGTCTACGTGCGCTCTGCGACCCTGCGTCACAATCCAGTTTTTCGACGGTTTCCTGTTGTGAGAAGCTTAACTTAAAATATGAAAAAATTCCCCGCGCTTTTGTTAAGGGCATCGGCTCCTCATCAAACCCAATTAAGGGTGCGACAAACCTTAAATTGTTTTCACGATTTGATGATTCGGTTTCAATTTCGCTTGACACTTATGTAATCGACCGTATTACCGACAACTTACCATCGGTGCAGGTGGATTTGTCTACGCTTTCATATTTAAAAGGTATCACACTTGCTGATGAAACCTTTTACTTACCGGGCGAGATTGATATTCTTATCGGTGCATCTTTATTCGCGGATATCTTGTTATCAGGCCGCGTCTCTGGTCCCCCGGGTACGCCGACGGGATTTCAGACCATCTTCGGTTTTACGCTAATTGGTAATACGCCTGTTTACCAAAATACCGCATGTTCAATTTCGTTATGCTCTTATATGGAGATTGAACCGCCAATAGATTTTATTTTACAAAAATTTTGGCAATTAGAAGAGGTGCATTGTGAACCTGCTTCTAGTCCCGCAAATGATGAATGTGAAAAATTATTTATTAACAATGTGTCACGTGACCCCGCTGGTCGCTATTCGGTTTCTTTACCGTTCGCACGGAATCCTAACATACTAGGAAACTCGTACCATCACGCAAAAAAGTGTTTTATGTCTCTTGAGCGTAGGTTTGTTTCTAACGCAGATTTACGTTCCGAGTATAACAATATAATAAATGAATACCTAACTAAAGGTTACATATCCCCGCTTCATAATGATGACCAATTATCTCTTGGTTATTATATTCCGCATCATCCCGTAGTGCGTGTTGATAAATCAACGACAAAGGTGCGTATTTGTATGAATGCCAGTACTAAGACTGACTCCGCTGATGGTACTCGTGTCTCATTAAATGACACGCTGCACACAGGTGCTAATTTGCAAAACGATTTGTTTTTAATTTTACTTGACTTCCGCTTGTATGAAATCGCTTTTACCTCGGATATCAAACAAATGTTCTTACAAGTTTTGGTTAACGCCGATGATCGCAAATTTCAAAAGTTTTTATACCGCTTTGACACGTGTTCACCGCTTATCGCTTATCAGTTCAATCGCGTCTGCTTTGGACTACGTAGTAGCCCTTTCCTTGCGATGAGAGTAGTCAGGAAACTCTGTGAGGATGGGAGTTCATCGTACCCGCTCGCCGCTACTGTAGCCGCACGAAACTGTTACATGGACGACATCTGCTATAGCACGCCCACCGTGCAGGGCTCCTTACAGCTCAGAGATGAGCTGGTAGGATTGCTTAAGGCCGGTGGCTTTGAGCTCTTCAAGTGGTCTAGTAACTGTCAACAGTTACTTGATACACTGCCTGATACTCACCGCTTAAATTCTAGTAAGAATTTTGAAGAACAAACTCAAACTCTTAAAGTTCTTGGCTTACAGTGGTCGCCTGATTCTGACGAGTTCTCTTTTACTGTATCGCTAGATAGTCGCCCATGTACTAAACGCAATGTTTTGTCCGTGATAGCACGTCAGTACGACGTCCTCGGCTTTACCGCTCCTGTGATCTTGTACGCAAAATTACTCTTGCAGAAAATCTGTATTTTAAAATTAGACTGGGATGAAACACTACCCTCTGATATTGCGCAGATTTGGCAAAACTATTTGAAGGAGCTACCTGTTTTGCGGGATTTACGTATTAAACGCCACTTAGACGTGTTCCAAAATTCGAAAATTTCGATAATATCATTTGCAGACGCAAGTGAACGTGGATACGGATGTGTCGTATATATTAGGGTACAAGATGACTCAGACACTTGCACTAGCATTCGGCTGGTATGCGCAAAGTCAAAAGTCTGTCCACTCAAGACCGTCAGTGTCGCCCGCCTTGAGCTTTGTGCCTCGTTACTCATGTCGAAATTAACTCGTCGTGTAGTTGACGCTTATAAAATACGTCACAATATTGAACGTATTTACTGTTTTACCGATTCTATGGTAACTTTACACTGGATACATTCCTCACCGCACAGGTTTAAAACCTTTGTCGCGACGCGTATAACAAAAATAATATCCGCTATTCCCGCTGAATGTTTTTACCATACAGCTGGTTCTCAAAACCCGAGCGACTGTCTTTCCCGTGGTCTCACTCCCATGCAGTTGATGAGTCACCCGCTCTGGTTCACTGGACCTGCTTGGCTTTATCTGGACGCTAAAGAGTGGCCAATCAAAACAATAGAATCAGCTTCTATTGAAGAAAACTTGCCGGAATCAAAAACAATTTCTCTTCCCGCTTTTAGTAATGAAGAACCGCATCCTCTTCTTTCTCTTTCGGAAAGAATTTCGTCATGGCTTGTGCTTTTACACACAATCATTTACATATACCGATTTTTACGTATTTTACCGCGCTCTAATATTTTTACCGCTACCGATATGGATTTCGCTGAAGTTGCATTGATTAAAGCTCTTCAAGCATTTTATTTTCTTGATGAAATAAAAAGATTAAAGTCAAATAAACTTTGTTCTCCCGCTTTAAATCGACTATCGCCATTTTTAGATAAAAATGGATTGTTACGCGTTGGTGGTCGACTTCGCAACACAGACATGACGTTCGATCAACAACACCCTGTGTTGTTACCTCGTAAAAATCATATTGTCGAATTGATTATCATTCATTATCATCGCAAAAATTGTCACACTGGACCAGTGGCTTTAATGTCAATAATCCGCCAAAAATTTTGGATACTTTCCTGTCGAAATATTGTTCGTCGCGTAATACATAGCTGCAATTATTGTTTTAAGGCGAAGCCGGGACAAACCTTCCCTTTCATGGCAGATTTACCATCATGCCGCGTTAATGAGGCTAAAGCTTTTGTCCACTGCGCTGTGGATTATTGTGGTCCTATCAGTATCACTCCGTATCGAAAACGTGGAGTCCGTCCCGTCAAATGTTACCTCTGCATATTTGTATGCCTGGTGACTCGTGCAGTTCACGTTGAATTGGCAACTGATCTTAGCACGAACACTTTTCTTTCCGCGTTCAAACGTTTTTTATCTAGACGTGGAGCAGTGTCTTTCGTATATTCAGATAATGCTACGAACTTTGTAGGCGCTAGAAATGCCCTCTCAGAAATTTACAATTTGACAAACTCCGAAGAATTTAAAACGTCTTTCGCGAATGAACTTGCCGATCATAGAATACAATGGAAATTTAATATTCCACGTAGCCCACATTTTGGGGGACATTATGAGATATATGTCAAAGGATTTAAGACGCATTTGCATAGAGTAGTAGGTACTCAACTGTTGACCTACGAAGAATTATTAACTGTAGTTACGCAAATAGAATGTGTCATAAATTCTCGTCCGCTTACGCTGCTGAGTGAAGATCCATCTGAACTTAGCGCGTTAACTCCTGCACATTTTCTGATGTCAACTCCTTTAAAAGAATTACCCGCTTGTAAGGTGGCTGATGAGCCAGTTAATTTATTACGTCGCTACGCGTTGCTTGATCAAATGGTAGAATCGTTCGCAAGGCGATGGAAGAATGATTATCTCCATCTTCTCCAGTCTAGAGGAAAATGGAATACACCTTCCAACCCAATCAAAATTGGATCTGTTGTCGTTGTAGTTACCGATAACACTCCACCGCTTCAATGGCCGCTCGGTGTTATTGTAGCTGTATACCCTGGCAAAGATAATGTCATTAGGGTAGCTTCTGTCAAAACGACGACAGGTGTTTACAAACGACCTGTCGTGCGTCTTTGCCCTCTCCCATCTCAATAACTCCTTTCTTTGCCCCCGCTTCAAAATTTCGTTATTCTCTGTCTTATTTTTACTTTTCTATTCTTATTTTAAAACCAATGGTTTTAACGCCGGGGGCAAATGTTCGCGCCACTTCTTGTGGCTCTCATACTGCGGGGTAGTTGTGAATTAATATTTTAAACTGTCATTTTCGCTGCATCTCCACCCGCTTAGTTTTGGACGCAAATCAATCAGTCGTCAATCAGAAGCCTTTCACGCCGGAGGTCTACGCTGATTGCCATTCGACTAGGTCCTACCTAGATCCTACCGCCCGCCATTTTGAGATCGCACCCGCTGTGCGCCTCATTTTCATCTATTACTATTACGAAGAAGATTAGCCGAGAAGAGCGCAACCAGGCACGAAGAGGAAGAAGAAAACCATCTTGGAGAACACCAGAGACTTGGTGGCTCAGGCGAAGCGTGGTTTGTGGTGCATGCAGCTCCTTCCCAAGGTCAGATCTTTCATCTTCACCAATTTTCTCTTCACTTCCCGCTATTTTTAAAACCTATGGTGATACAAAGCACTGCCGTCACATCGCGTGCTCATCCGTTTTAATTAAAGTAAATAAATAAATATTTGATGTATCGATCTTTTATCTAGGGATTCCACCTATAAACAATGTTTTAAGATTTATACATTTGTCAAAAAAAAAAGATTTCTACCTGCTTTTTTTTGTTTTCAAACGTTCGTTTCAAAAGCTCGGTTAAGAGATCAACTTGATTTTTTTTTATAAAATAGGCAATAGAAATATAAAGGGATGTTACCTTAATCCAATATTTTTTTCCCTACAAAGTATTTCAGTATTAGCTAAAAACACACCAATTTGTTGTTTCGCTGCGTGATCACTAGTATTACGCGTCCAAGAGGCCAAAGAGCCAACATATAATCGCCTCTATGAAAAGCAAATAAGGTCTTTGCCATTAGACTTATTGCGCTAGACGGGTAATAAAAAAAGTTGCTAGAGTATGCCATCCTCTTAAGAGTCTTGGACAAAGTTTAAATTAAACGCAGTGGGACATAAAAGAGAAGTGAAAAGAAAATATTATGAGGAAGCAGCATCATCGTGAAGAAGCAATAAAACTAGTTGTTGAATTATTACTTTATTATAGGTATTTTATCCATCCGGTTGCATTTACATTTTTTGAGTTCCGTAGTACCTTAAAGGTACAAAAGGAATTTTATGGTGAGACTCCGTTATCCGTCCGTTCGTCTGTATGTCAGTCTCATAACTTTAGCACCGTTAAAGATAAAGACTTGAAATTTGGTGCAAAGATAGAATTATTTTGCCCAAATAACACAGCGTAAAATTTTAAATTTATTTATTTATTTTATTCATTAGGCATGCACAACAGATAACAAACAAAGAAATGTCTAAAATCATATAAAATTTGTGTACGTGCTAATTACGGGAGTTGACCGTCGGCGAGGGTTTTTAAAAAGAAAGTCGGAAGAGAATTTACTTAAATGTGTAATCGATGTGTGATTACAATGCTTATGATATCTATCTTACATTAAACTTATATCTTAGTGATCCCGATGATCAGAGTATGACCTCCCGCTGTCGCGATGTTAGCATGAAGGCGGCGTCTTGGATGGTGAAATACCCTTTTAATATGTCGGTCGATGATGCGTCAGCAACTCGAACGGTTGCACAATCTGTTTGGTGGTGTGATGGCTGTTGGAGTCGGTAGGGACATAGTCCTCGACGTAACACCTCCCCTCTAGAACGAGCAACTATTTGCCTATGTCTAATGCAAATATTGCGGCTTTCTTATCTTCGATAGTTGCCGGAGTTTGAGATGATGTGCTAGCTTCTTTAGCATTCGTAAGTTTCAGTCCAGGATTCCGCTCAGTTTTAATCTTATGGTTTCGTTTTCGTATGTAGAATATAGTGATGAAAGTTATAATCAGCAATATCACTGCATACAGTGGAATGATTGTACGGTAGGTAGTCCTTGTGTCGAAAGATTGCAGGTTCGTAGGTATTTCCATTGTAACTTGTTGTTGAATATTGTGCAACTTATTCAAGTCAATTGTCATGAACTTGTACTCAGGTGCTTTATTCTCAGAAGATGATTTAATCAGCATGTTTGACCGTGGCAATGTCGTGATTTCAACAGCTTGTCCGCGAATTTGGTCATTGAAATTGATTATGGTGAAACTCGGCGTCTTTATACTGCAGTTTCGAGGAATTGTTGCAATGTAACTTCCTTCCAGAATGTGGTGGTATTCTTGTCTGCAACTTAGCTGCACTTTCAATGGTTTTGGGAATGACAGAATGTAGTGTTGGTCATCTAGCTCCATCAAGGCTTCTTTAGATAAAGAAATAGACGTAGGGTTGCATGTTTCATCAAGGTCTTGTAGAAATATTAGTCGATGAATACAGTCGCGTTGATTTCGGATCTGGTGGTTGAGCTGTTGCTTGCAGATGTACCATGCGTCAATCTTCGGGCATTCAGCCTCTATGTAAGCAAATTCCTGGGAATTGGTTGCCATAAAAGGAAACGGAGGAAGGATTACATTATGATTTTTATTAGGTACTGGGCAGAGCTTATAAAGAGTGTATGAGTTCGGGGATGTAATGGGAATTTTAAGGATGATTACTATTTTATCTCCTACAAAATATGAGCCTAAACTAATAAGATCATAATAATACCTAGTGTCTAACGATAAAACTTGATCGTGCGAGTTAAGTGCATTTAACTTTTTAACTATGCTAGTGATATCCCTAACTGATAAAATAGAATGGTGCAAAGTGCCTGTGCGACTAAAAGCTAATATATTTTCTAATCTCATTACTTCTAAAAATAGTTCTTGCACATTTTCGCTAATTATAGCAAAAAGTTGCGAGAATTGCGCAAAGATACCTACTTGGTTGTTATCTTTAATCGTCATGTTTATAAAACTTGATACGGCCCTTTGTAATTTCAACTGGTTGTAGGTAAGATTATTTAGTACTTGAGTTTGATGGTCGGTTATTTCTTTAAATAAAGTAATATGGTGGTTAAAATTATTCGAAAGCTTTTGGTCATTTTCTTGCAAAGTTTTTAATAGGCTTTCATATCGCAAAGCATCGTTGTAGTCTAGGTTTCCCGTGATACTTTTTACAAAGCTTCCCAGGGGGTTAAATAAACCACGTTTCGCTCTTTTTGATCTGAAAGTGTCCAACTGTGCTGAAATTTTTTCTAGTTTGCTAAAAAGGTGAACTATTTGATACTTAAACAGTGAAAAGCTCTTGTTACTTATGTCATTTGCAACGTTAGTTAATTCAGTTTTTGCAGTGTCAACATGTCTTTGTATTATCGTAATGTCAATGTCTTGTAGGAATGTATGGTAGTGAGATATTATTTTCGTAGGGCCTAATTTAAAAGGAAGTATGCCAGGTCCGTCGTCAAGGCTGTCAAGTCGGATGTCTTGTGCTTGGGCCAGGGTCATCAGGATTAGAAGGTACGATGAGCTGATCATTCTTAATCTTCCCTTCTGGCTTTCTGTTGAGATCTTCGATCCGTCAATGTCTGGAGGGATCTCTCTGCTCCTTTGGACGGCCTCCGTAGGTTCGTAGAGTGGTAGAAGCGACGTGAAGACGATAATTAGTGTAGTCGATGTGAGACTAACACTAACCGCGACTACCCTACAGCCTGACTGCGCCAATTACGGGAGTTGACCGTCGGCGAGGGTTTTTAAAAAGAAAGTCGGAAGAGAATTTACTTAAATGTGTAATCGATGTGTGATTACAATGCTTATGATATCTATCTTACATTAAACTTATATCTTAGTGATCCCGATGATCAGAGTATGACCTCCCGCTGTCGCGATGTTAGCATGAAGGCGGCGTCTTGGATGGTGAAATACCCTTTTAATATGTCGGTCGATGATGCGTCAGCAACTCGAACGGTTGCACAATCTGTTTGGTGGTGTGATGGCTGTTGGAGTCGGTAGGGACATAGTCCTCGACGTAACATGCTGCTAGATTAAAAACTTAATTAGTAAAAAACAACACAAAAAGTGAATATTTAAAAACAAGTTTCTAGTAAAAGAAAAATATACTTGTACAAAAAAAAACAAAAATATTGTAAATAAATAAATACTGAAAATAAATTTTTTGATTTATAAATAACTGGTGAGGCTCGAGACCTCTTAAGAGCGGTTCGCAGCCGGATTCTGAAAAACCCCCCTTTTTCTAAATAATCGGAACAGAACACTTAAATTCAAAATTAACTCAATAGTTATTCAACAAAACCTTATTACCTGTGTATTGTATATGCTTTCATTGCAATGATTCCATTGGTTTCTATTAATTAGAATTTCAAATATCTTAGGTCCAAAATTTTTAAAATCTTATTTACAGAAACAAATTGCCATTAAATACATCGAGCTCTTTGTTATCGCTGGACAACTAATTGTATTGGCAATTGTTCAAAATATTTCCAATACTTACAAATCAGAAAATAAAAAAACAAATATCCCTTACAATATGGATATTATAATGTAAATGTTAATGAGCTGATTGTAAAAATATATAGTTTTACTATATTTACTAGCACTGCTTTCGAGATATCTTTGGAAAACCACAATAAATTCTTCACTTCGAAATTGGTGGACCAAAAAAACTGAAAAAAATGTGGATTTCAGGTCGTAACTGGCCAATTACAGGAAAACTATAGCAAATAAGAAAAATTGATAACGAACGAGAAACATAATTTAAAAAAAAATAAAAAATTTTTTTTAAGGAATACAATGTGGATATCAAATTGTAGGTACAAAAATAAGAGCTTATTGTAAAAATATATAGTTTGGCTAAATTTACTTAGATCTCCTCGAAAAAAACACAAAAATTAAGAAAAAAATCATGATATCATATGCGCTTCCGTAAATATTACAGGAAAATATATCGGTTAAGAAATTCATGAAAACTTGTTGACTGCTGGTTCTATTGCTAATGGCCCTAAAACACACATGTAAAGTTTCAGATAAGGTAATGACAGGTCACGTTACATCGCGAATCGGATAAAATTTTGATTCAGTTGTGTGGGTGGACAACGTGTGTATACAGCTTTGGATTCGTCGTGTAAAGTCCACCCACACAACTGAATAGAAATTTATACACACATTAATACGATTCTCGATGTCACGTGACCTGCCATTACTTTATCTGGTCCTCTAAAAAGGCCGCTTTGGATGAATCATATTATGATTCCGTTCTAGTGCCGTCTCTTTTGCACGCGTGAAAAAACTCTGACTCCATCCTACTTTCAAATCATTTTATGATTCACCCAAGTTGGCCTTTTTAGATCTCCTGGTCCTCAAAAAAGGCCACTTTGGATGAGTCATATTATGATTTCGTTCTAATGCCGTCTCTTTTGCACGCGTGAAAAAACTCTGAATCTATCCTACTTTCAAATCATTTTATAATTCACCCAAGTCGGCCTTTTTAGATCTCCTGATCGACGTGCAGTCTCTATCACCTAATAAACATCCCATAGGAATTCTGGCAGTTGATTAAATTTCACCTTGTCTATAGCCTCCAGTCTCATATATTCCGCTCAGGGCCTTCATACGGTCTATGACTCCATTGAGTTCGTGTTGGTTGATGTGCCAATAAGAGAACGTTGCATCCAAATCTTGACATTCGATGTTTCATAACTTAGCGAGTATTTGGACATTTACCGGATCATGGTTTTATTTTGTATTTCCCATCATTACGTTCTTAAGGGGCTCCACAATGCTAAACATCAATTTTGCATTGGATTCAGTTCCCTCAATGTAGATGGTAAAAATTTGAAAAAAATATGGCGTGTTTTTTGACTCAAGACAATTATTAATTACACTTCAAAAATAAACATACTTTCAATCTTCTTTTAATTATAGCAGTTTTGAAAAAGCATGAATTTCATGAAGAAAGCGATTCAGTTTTCGTATTTCAAAACCGATTGAAACTAAACCAACACACGCTGATACCTACTAGAAAAAAACATATTTATTACATGTAGCCGTGATTTCAAAATAACTGAAGTTTTGTGTGCGCGGCATCTGATTAGTTAAAAAACAAAAGCGTAAGAGCAGGACTGAATTTTAGCATGGTGCAGCCCCTTAAGGCCCCGGTGTACCCCAATGACCTTGCTGAGTTGGGCGTATCTTAGCTTCTCCACCCCGCACCACCCCGCACCACCCGCACCTAACGCACTTATTCAGAGTAACTACCGAAGGAATGTAAAGGACTCACAAAACTTCAAGTTTAGGAATTAATTATTAAATTTGGTACTTTTTTAAGAGCGCCACAGAAAAAAAATCGCAAAGTTAGCGAAGCAGAATCGGTAAAAGTTTTGTATGAAAATGTTTTAACCACCATAAGTTACATTATTTTTAGAATTTTGATTTAACTTAATGAAATTACAGAAATATACAGGTTAAGAGTTAAGAATACAGTTTTCTTCAATTCTCGCTCGCGACGCATTAAAAAATAACTACTGTTTGTGATATAAAGCCATTGAAAAAATATTGATTCTTTTTTGTATTAAGGGTTGGAGTTCCAAGATTAGGCAAAACAGGGTTCGGGGTTATGGCTTTTTAAGACAGTAAAAATTTAATTTTCTAAACAAAATAAATACCAATCACTACCTTACAACACAAAAATACTGCAGTGGTACCATTGTGGCAAAAGTAAGTATCGATCGCTTTGGTTTTATTGAATGATGCAAGATGGTGCCAACCACCGCCGCGAGTGTTTTCGTATGCGAAGATGGATGGCATTTGCAAGATTTAGAATTTGATGTTTATTCTAGATTCGAAGTGAAGACGTCTTATTATATATTGGGTAGTAATAAAACGAGTGAATGTAAATTAAAATTTTAGGTGAAAAGAATAATTAAATTGACTTATTGTTTTACTAAGTGAGCGACTGACTGCGAGTAACGAGAAATAAATAGAACAGGAACTTAAAAAAATTCATTTGAGTTACTTAAATTACAAAATAAGAAGCTTGATAATATTTGAGCGACCTCATATTGAGTATCAACATTATGTCCTGCAATTTTTTCAATATTTGGCACATGATTTTATTTATAGTGAGCGGCATTTTATGTTAAATGAAGGGGAAGTATTTAACAGTAGGCGTAACAATTTTCTGTTTTAGTGGCAATTAAATTTTAAGTAACAAAACCTGGGGTTGTCACCTCGCTCCGCTCCGCTTCGCTCAGCTCCTTATTTTATCTTACATGTAAACCTAACACGCACCTATTTTTTGACTTTTGGTGAAGTATTTTTGAAGTATTTTTATGGAGTAACAGGGACGCTAAAACTTTTCCAATCGCATGGCTATAATATCTGTAGGTCACTGCCCATTCCCAGGGAACAAACTACAGACTATGTTCAAGTGAAGGTTCTAACCGTTATAAATGCGATGAGTTTTAAAAATCGATTCAGTATGTACTTCGAGAGATTTTAATCACAGAAATTTGACGTATTTATAATTTTATATAAATAAATGAATAAATATATGTTCACGATTATTACATACATACGTGTCGAATTGAGAAACTCCTATTTGTTTGAAGTCGGTTAAAAATCGATAAGAAACCAAATTACATTAAGAGTTTCCAAAGCGACAGATATTTAAATTCATCGTAAATTACAAATCAGCCCAACCAGGAATTGAACCCGGGATCCTCGGCGTGAAAAGATGACCTTTATGTAAAAAGTATTATTTTTCCCTATTTTTTGCTATCCGGAGACCCTGCGACATCGTCGTAACGCAGTGCGCGCTGATATGAACGTTATTTCAATATAATATCTGTCGATATTTGTACCGACATAAGTCCACTCAAAGTCGTTGGCCACTATCGACCCCTTAATGTACAGTCTACAAACTAGATGGCGCTGCCTGCTTTTATATCACGGTATTGTTCAGTATATATGGAAACCGTATATTTTCCTCCGTTTCGTAGTCACGTCAGCATAAATAACTCGCAAGTCGGAGTTAATCATCCTGTATAAATTTTTGAAAAAGGAGGCTTTGCCTCCTTATATTCCAAGTTTTGATTTTAAACTAATTTCTCAGACTCATGTAATTATTATTCAACCGTCACATTTTTAGGATTCTGTATTTCAGAATGTTAAATATAGGATCATTTTAATGTCTGTCTATCTGTCAAGGCCCTTTTCTCGAGCAGAAGTCTACGGCCTTATAGTGCTGTTCAAAATTCGGGCTTTACCTCAACGCGTAAAAAAAAATCAGTACTCCTTACGTAATCAATTTCATATCTACTAATGGCTCACCATGAAACCTACATATATAGACTACTTCCGCAGTTGCCTTAGAAACTTTAAATTTAGTACGAAGTGAGGTCTTCTTGCACAAGTGAAGGAATAAATACGAAAATTATAAATTTAGTACGAAGTGAGGTCTTCTTGCACAAGCAGCACAAGTGAAGGAATAGATCCGAAAATTATAATTTTAGTACGAAGTGAGGTCTTCTTGCACAAGCAGCACAAGTGAAGGAATAGATCCGAAAATTATAAATTTAGTACGAAATGTGGTCTTCTTGCACAAGTGAAGGAATAAATCCGAAAAGTATGAATTTAGTACGAAGTGAGGTCTTCTTGAACAAGTGAAGGAATAAATCCGAAAATTATATATTAAGTACGAATTGAGGTCTTCTTGCACAAGCAGCACAAGTGAAGGAATAAATCCGAAAAGTATGAATTTAGTACGAAGTGAGGTCTTCTTGAACAAGTGAAGGAATAAATCCGAAAATTATAAATTTAGTACGAATTGAGGTCTTCTTGCACAAGCAGCACAAGTGAAGGAATAGATCCGAAAATTATAAATTTAGTACGAAGTGAGGGCTTCTTGCACAAGTGAAGGAATAAATCCGAAAAGTATGAATTTAGTACGAAGTGAGGTCTTCTTGCACAAGCAGCACAAGTGAAGGAATAGATCCGAAAATTATAAATTTAGTACGAAGTGAGGTCTTCTTGCACAAGTGAAGGAATAAATCCGAAAAGTATGAATTTAGTACGAAGTGAGGTCTTCTTGCACAAGTGAAGGAATAAATCCGAAAAGTATGAATTTAGTAGGAAGTGAGGTCTACTTGAACAGGTGAAGGAATAAATCCGAAAGTTATAAATTTAGTACGAAGTGAGGTTTCCTTGCACAAGCGAAGGAATAAATCCGAAAATTATAAATTTAGTACGAAGTGAGGTCTTCTTGCATAAATGAAGGAATAAATCCGAAAATTATAAATTTAGTACGAAGTGAGCAACGAACTAAAATTTTAGTTCGTTGGTTATCAGGAAAAGTAAATTTCGGATGACGCTGGAAGAGGTCAGATTGAGCACTTTATTTTGCATCAATTAGAACTGAACTCTATGACGTTTCTTTTTAGTTTAAAATAGCGCGCTCTCAGCCGTGGCTGTTACGACCACCAAGAAGCGCGCGCTCACGAAAAACTGCGATTTTATTTAATAACTCTGCTTCTGTTCGTAATGTTCTAATTAAAATGCTTAGACGGGGTTATTATTCACTTCTTTTAATACATATTTCAAGGCTGTATAATTTAAGGAAGGCCTTTTAACACCCGCGAAAAACATGAAATTTAGAGGTAATTTCGTATTTTTTTTCTATTGGGCTATGGTTTACTACCTATAGGTATATTATTTTTATGTCAGAATCGCCTTCCTTGCGCAAATGCAACGCTCACGTTCGGTCCGTTCGTCCGTCCGTACAAAATTGTATGCACAGATCCCCACTACATTGTTGCTCTTGCCTTTAGATCCGTGCTGGTGACAAAGTTCTTGGAGTCACAATTTTTACGGGCCCAGCTTAGCATATTTGCAATATTTGTATAATTCCATGTTTTACAAATATACAAACTGTGGAACCCTTAAATCATTATAATTATTCCTTTGTCACTATAGCGGAATACGGAAAAATAATAAAATCCATCAGAATATTGTGACGCACGAAGGTTTTTCTTGTGTCTCTGTCTTTATTACTGACGTCAAAAAAAAGATAAGTTCAGGGCCTTGCCCCACCACTATCGAATGATTAACTACCTCCGGAGTCATTACTGATTGTGGTTTTTACTATCAATCAATCAATCAAATAATTTATTTGTGAAACATAGGTTTACATGCGTAGATGACAACAATATTTAATAATGTGCTCTATATTTTGCCTCAGAGGCGTACTAAATTTCATAAAAAAAATAAGGTACACAATAACAAAACAGTTTTTATATAGATACATTTACCATAACATCATATTTCACATTCATGTCATTAAAATAATAAATTAGACAATATAATAATGAAAAATGTATATATTGCCTTTATCAGCTTCTTTTTTTGTTTTTTATATATAATCATATAGGTAAATACACATAAAAGAAACAATTATTGTAGCATAACATAATATATCTTGGACTATATTATGTTATGCTACAATATAATAATTCAATTCAATTTAACATATTAATAAACTCGAAAAACGTCACAGTTGTAAAATAATAAAAAGTCCTAGGGAAATTAATAATTCCATTTAACATTTGTCAAGAAACTAAGAAATACATAGTATAATAGCATTTTTCAATATGGTATGTCCAAAGTTTTTATTTAAAATGTCTTAAGTCCAGCCCCCCTATTCTGTACCTTTAGTTGCCAACTGAACGAGGTGCCTATCATCAAAAACATAGATAAAAACTGAAATTTCAAAATTGCTTTTAGTGGGTATTGAACTATTAACAATCTGTGTCGTCACTTGAAGTGCGAACATATCCTTAGGAAATCGGAATTCGATGGTATATCTATGTTTTTGATGATAGGCACCCAGTACAGAAGGCAACTAGAGATACATAATAGGCCCGCTGGTCTTTTATTTCATGAGGCAACTTGTTATAGATTTTGGGTTCCATGCGTACTATGCTATTATGTATTAGGGTTGTATTGCTCATTTCAATGTAAAGTTTATTTCTATTTCGTAGCCGCTATTTAAATTATGTTTTCAATGCAAGTGCTCGTAAAGGTCCACTTTTTATGCATCAAAACCGAACAGAAAGTCGATTATTTTGCCCCAGGGCTTTATTTGTTTTTTTTTTTATTATTTACGATAAGTTGGCTAACCTGCAACCTTTCCTGTGTACCATAAATGTTATACTTTTTTCCAGTGTTTAACGGCTCTGGATGCAGTCCTTTTGAGCCAATCATAATTTAAAGTTCACAAGATTATATTTGTTATATTTCCTCACACTATGCATTGAAAACCGTAGTATGATACACGGGCGTAAGAGCAATTAATGTTCGCTCGTGTTTTAAATCGTCCTCGTAATTTATTCCTTTTCACCCTTGTACCATAAACTACTATTATTTAAATTTAAATTTTTATTTATCAATGCACATAATAAAATAGTAGAACCCGGTGTGTCTGTAGTTCTGTACATTGAAGAATAGAAGTAAAGTACTAAAAATAGAAAAAAAAAGTAATAGAACACAAATCAGAATTCTTTTCTGTCTGTCTGTTTATTTGTTCGCGCACATTGAACTGAACGGATTTTTATGTAGTTTTCACAGATGGACAGAACTTATTATGTTCCTAATCACTCACCGAATCTCCAGTATGAATTTGGGCGGTTGATTAAGTTTCACCTTGTATACATGCTGTTAAGATGAAGTTGCGGAAGCCGAAAACTGACGATAGTACTCGTCCATACGAACAACTTTTACTATGGAGTCAACCCCCGAATCGTGAAAAAAAACAGCTGTTCCATAGAAAATTACATAACTACCCGACCAAAATGTATGAAACAACAGCTTTTTTTTTCTTGATTTCTCTTTTTATAGTTCCGTAGTACCTAAAAGGTACAAAAAGAACCTTATGGTGAGACTCCGTTGTCCGTCCGTCCGTCCGTATGTCACAGCCTCATAACTTTAGCACCGTTATAGATAAAGACATGAAATTTGGCACAAAAATAGCATTATTTTTCCCACATATCACGGTGTAAAAAAAAAATAAAAATTTGAAATTGTTCAAATTATTTCCAAAACAAAAGTGAGAAAAAAAAATATTACCCTAAAAACACAATGGGTATCAAATTATAGATATTAAAAATTTGATTGTAAAAATATATACTTTTACTGTATTTACTAGCACTGGGTTCAATAAATCTTTAAAAGCCCTGAAAATATGTATGTCGACCCCCTTATCTCCGATACTGGTAAACCGAAATATATGAAAAAAATGTCATTTATAGATCATAACTGACTTATTACAGGAAAATTATAGCGATTTAAAAAAAATTTGCACAGATGAGAAATATAAATAAAGAAGTAAAAGAAATAAAAAAAGTATTTTATAAAAATACATAATGGCTATCAAATTATAGCTATTAAAAATTTGATTGCAAAAATATATACTTTTACTATATTAACTGGCACTGGTTTCGAGAAATAGTAAAAAAAAAAACAAAAATATGTATGTCCCCCCACCCCCCTTATCTCCAAAACCGGTGGACCAAAAAATATGAAAAATTTCATGGTAATATGTGTTTACGTAAAGATTACAGGTAAAATAAAGCGGTTAGAAAATTCATGAAAAAAATGACAAAAATAAATTTTTCATCCGCAATACGGAACCCTAGGTACGTGATTCTGACTCGCACTTGGCCGGTTTTTTTTAACGAAAAGTTGTTCATATGTGCGCCGCCAGTTTCCAGCCTCCGGAACTTCATCGTGCCGAAGTTAAAATGATTGTTACCTAGAAACGAGTGTTATTCCGTGATACATTTGAAACTAACTCCTACAATATGTCACAGGTAAATTGTCAAAGTCGTGAAATTATAATTTTACGGTAGGTTTAATAATCCTGATTGTCCAAGTATTTAGTTTTCTATGAAATAAATGTAGATGGCGGTGCTTGCAGTTACATCGCGATATCATTTGCTTTTCAACTGCCCGTCATATGCTCGAGTTAAGTTTTGCACGAGATCGCTAACCTCTCTAATAAATAGTTTCTTCAAAGTATATCAAGTGAAGTTTCAGTTCAAAACACGCAAGTTTAGACACTGATATTCTATAAATATATCGACAAATTTCTACTCGTATTGTCACCAATTATAAGCGTCAGCGATTCTGTTTTGGATATTCAACAAACTAGACATTGTACAGTTTAATTAGTCCTGCGGCTGACAACACTTCTGTGTGCATACCGGCGTACAGAGATTTTCTCTTCTGAACTAATTACTAGGATGTATAAGAAGCAAAAAAAACTTGGGTGGATGATCCCTACCCCCCACGTTTTCCCAGAATGACGTCATTCAAGATGGCCGCCATTACTCCGCTACAGTTCTGTTAAAGTAAGCGTTTTTTGCGAAAACGGTAAGTTTTATTTAAAATTTTTCTGGCAAAAAAGTTTGGCATGAAATTATCGACAAGTTTGTTTATTAGCATTTTTTGATAATTCAAAGTTATAGTCTAGAATATGTATCTTTTTGTATCGAAATGACGAAATATTCTCTTTGGTAAAATTTAACACAAACGCCCTTGAAAATTGGAAAAATGTTTTTATTAAGACTCGTTTGAGCCGACATACATACCTAATTATTATTAAAAATGGCTTTATGGCTCACGTATACATTTATATATACATATTTAATATAGTATGCACATTTGCCTTTGCCCAGCAGTGGCAAAAAAGGAGCTAAATACTTTTCAAAATGCACAATTCCAATCTAGAGTGCGGCCACGACTTCCTTCTCGTGGATTAAGGATATAAACAGTCCGTTGTACATGTAAGAAAAGGCATTTTCAATCAAACAGTTTACACCTTGTTTCATCCCCTTATATTGATTGGGATTATGTTGAGAATGGGTTTCTCCAATTAACTTGATCTCTGTCTACACTGTTGCATTTGCAAAACAAACAACATGGAATTTCCGCATCTCTGCACACACAACTTGATGTCGCGCACTTAATACACGTACATGCCCCAATGAAGTCGTCTGGTAACAGATATCCTTACAAATGATGTCCTTTCAAATCCGAACTTAAGTGGATCCAGTGTTTCTTGCGCTTCATCGAGGCAGTGTATCATCAAATGGGCGTGGAAGAAAGCACGAAGAAGGTGAACTGGAACTTGTTGGCGGTAAGTTATCAAGAGATACATTTTTCCCATGGAGGTACTTCCAAAGCCGGAACTCATCAAGGGTCTTGCAAGACGAGCCTTTCTTTAACAATTGCACTAAGTACTCTTCGGCAAGTGCCATGATTTGGTCGTGAGCTGGAGATAGCGGTGATGAACCAAACTCTTTCAAATAATGCTCAGGGTTACAGCCGAATGCAGCTTTTTTTGTTCCGAACTTGCTCGTATAGTCACCACCAGAAAGAGCCTGAAGTGCTGGTAGTACATGGCACATATCTTTTCCGACATTTTCAGCTAACATGTTAATAGGTATAAGTCTTGTTGTATCACCGACTCCAGTTCTCATTCACATTTCGTTTACTCTTAGGGAGCGAAAACTTTTCCAGTGAAATAGTGCCAGGACTAATACGTCAGTATCAGCACTTACTAATACAATTTTTTTTAACCCTTTCCTTGCCGCATTCTCTGCATGAATCATAATTCGGAAATCTGCTTCTTCTATCATAAATTTGTCCATGGCAAGTATTGGTTTTGCAACAGACATCCAATAAAAACCTTTGTCATGTGAAATGAGCCCATTATCAATACAAGATTTTCAAATTGTTTGCTACGACTTGAATTTCTCTTGCAATACAGTAGACGCCCTCATCGCAAGCTTCAGCAAGGTTTTTCTGGTTCAAAGCCATGAGCAGTTTATTTAAGTTACAAAGTACTGTGTAAACAGTCTCATATTTTGTTACCGAATGTGGTAAAATTGGCAAGAATCTTACACCTTTAGTGTTAAGTTTTCACGGGAAACAAGTGAGTTAAAAGCACTCCAAGATGGTGAGGGCTGCTCTTGTTGTAGATTAGTCATCATTGTTACAGTTGTGCAATGTGCAATCCTTGATAATTCCCAGAGGTGATCTTTTTTATAATAGCTCTTCAATTCGTTTTCATTCATAAAATATAAATCAGTGTCTACTTTGTAATCATCGCTTAGACCTGGTCGCTTTGCAGGCTTAATGTAGGGCTGTAAATTCTGGCATGGCAATGTGCTCTGCAACCTCTTTTGTGTTTTATCAACATCACATTCTGAAATACGGGGCTTTTCTATGGAGGCTGTGGCCTTGTCTTGAAAGAGTACACACACCGTATTATGTGTACTCCCAAGGCCAGAAAATGTTGCTTCAATATGATCAAAATTGTAAAATGTACTAATAGTGTACATATCTGGACTAAAGTGGCTAGGAAGAGGAACATCTCCACTTTGTTTTACAGCTAACTGAGCAAGGGCACTGTGATGACGTAAAACATCGTCATAACCAACACAAAGTCCCAAGTGGTTAAAACTTGTAATAAGAGTTTGGCATCCGTGGCATCCATGGACGTAAGATCGGATTTTCTTTGAGCACTTTGTAGGTAGAGCATCGAAGTAGAGTTATTGCAGTGAAAATGCGTTCCTTACGGAGTATGTGGTTAGACATTGAACGATAGAGTTCAAAAAAATATTGTTGCGGCCTGAAAAGAGATGTAGTGACTAAAATTGGAAAAGGCATGCTTTTTTGGTTTAGGCATGAAGAGAGTATGAATAAAAGTAGTGTAACGAAAGAAATTACTGGTGTGCAAGTGGAAAGTAAAGCTCGACCTGGCTGCCTACGTATGGCGACATACTGATGAATAAATAACCCGGTATAGAAGTGCTTATATGACTAAATTGGTGGAGGTGGAAGAAGTGAAAGAGGTGTGTCAGGTTCGTATCAGATAATATGTAGTATTTGTATACCCTTCTGCAGAGTTACCCCTTACCCTTGGGTATTACATAAATAATGTTGTGTTAAAATTAAGAAATCAAATATTTTATGTCATAAAATATAGAAAAGTGCTTTTTCTAGACTAATGCTTTGAAGTATCAAAAAAATCCTAATAAACAAACTTGTAGACAATTTTATGCCAAACATTAATGTGTGATTTTTTTTTCGATAAAGATTACCGTTTTTGCAAAAAACGCTTACTTTAACAGAACGGTAGCGGAGTAATGGCGGCCATCTTGAATGACGTCATTCTGGGAAAACGTGGGGGGTAGGGATCATCCACCCAAGTTTTTTTTGCTTCTTATACATCCTAGTAATGAGTTCAGAAGAGAAAATCTCTATACGCCGGTATGCACACAGAAGTGTTGTCAGCCGCTGGATCAATTGTCTTTCTTGTAATTTCTTTTTATCACTGAATCACTTTGTTAAGGCGATATGTAAAAGTTTTAGCGTCCCTGTTACTCCATATGCGAAACAACCCTCAGTGCGAGAGGGACGGATTCGTGGAAAAGTAGCAAAAAGTTGGTTTTATAAAATTTACTAAAGTTGCTATCAAAATTTCGTTTAACCAGGGGCTCTACCGCGTAATTCTCATTTGTATCAACTTCAAGCAAATGCATGCGAAATTCAACGCGTGCAAACGAGATGGCATGTTAGGTGGGCGTCAATTTCAATCTCAAGTTGATGTTGATGAAAATGAGAATTACGCGGTAGACCCACTGGTCCTAAATACCGTTAAAATCCATCTAATAAAATATAGTTGCAGTGCATATGTAATTCTAAATTGTCAAACCAGGAGAATTGGTGTCGGAAAAGACCTAATTTCAATAAATATGTCTATCGAGCCGAATTTCTCCAATCGCGTTTTTGTTTTAACAGATATCTAGAAAAGGGTTGCAAAAATAATATACAATTTTATCAAAATAAATAGATATGCAAGTTCTTAAACTGTCGTTTTTTTTCCGTAGCGCCTTAATATATCGTCCGTGCAAAGGTCCCCGTTACTCCAGGCGGAAAGACCCGCAGTGCGAGAGGGACGGAATCGAGGATAATTGATAAAAAGTCGGTTTCAAATTAATACAAAATTAACTAAAACAGCTAGTAAAATTTCCATAACCAATAATTTCGGTGTTGTGTAAACCCATCAAAATAAATATTCGAAAATATTTCTTATGACAAACGCAAGCCCTGAGTCCGATAGTATAGAAACTCAAAAATAATTTTTTCAAATTTCGCCCTTACCCCCAGTATGAATTTGGCTGAATAAATTAATGTTACCTAGTATAAAAAAATTTAGACTAAAACTAAAAGTAATCGACACATAATATTCTCTTTAATTAAATGTAAACTTGCTTAGCAATGGTATCGATTCGGCGCAAAACAACTTTACTTCTGTCTTTGTCTTTTCGATACAGAAAGAAAAAGACAGAACGCTCAAATTAAGTTAAGTCCTGTCAAATTAGTTAAGTCGAGTTGCGCCGAATCGATACAAATATCTTCTCATATAAAGAATCTTCACGTTTACCTTTGATACCTTAAAATACTTTAAGTTTGTTTTGGACTTATGTTTCAATGATCAAGGAAATCCAATAATACATGATTACAGTATTTATCGCCACGTCACGTGTTTCCAAGGAGTCTCAGAGACATTCCGAGTGTCATAACATACGAGTAAGAGGTACAAGGTTGATACAAAGATTTATAGTACATCCCAACGTAATAGGGGTTGGGTTTAGGCCGTCCTTCAGGCACAAAATAACCACTTACAGAAGGTTCACTCCGCATAACTAACGAAGAAAGGCGCACGCACACATAGACGCGTATGTACGACGATCTCGGTTGAAATCGGTCGGTTGTTAAATACCGTAGTAAGTTTGAGACTGCAAAAGAACGGGAATTAAGGCTTGCCTCTCGGCGTAAGGACATTCCAAGTAATTTTTGTCCCAAATTAGATATTTTTAAGCATTCAACAAGGTATCAATCAATTGCTCTATTTAACAAGTTGCCATCTGAGTTCAAAACGAAGCTACGACCATACCCCCGACACTTCTTGGTCTTCGCTCAAGTTATTTACCTACACTCTCACGCGCGCATCTGGCTCGTCCGCACACGCTTGTGTGTGTGCGTGAGCTAGTCTAGGGCTGGCAGCAAGCGTGTGAGCGTCGTCGATCGAGAGGGACAACATTTATAGTCAGCAACTTATATGATTCTCTTCCTAAATTTTAGCGTGGTTAATCCCTACGTCCTAATTTGGTTCCCCGTGGATTATTTTTGTATTAAAAATATATACATCGTCACGACTTGAATCAAATGCTCGAGGGGGTGTTAGAGGTGTTCCGAGTGTGAACTTTGAAATGCATGTCACAGTCCGCACTCGGTACACCCGCGTTTCACCTACAAATATTACGTCCCGACGTGATGGGTGGTGAGCTCTATCGTCGTACTTCGGGCACAAATAGACAATTTTTAGGACATGTTGAAATTTGCTCAGCTCGAACGGTGACACAAAAACAATCGATTTTTAAAATTTCAACTTAATGTTGAAATTCTTACCAACTGTTACACAACTGCTTTAAACCAATACATAAAAGAAAATGCCTTGGTTTAGTTCATCGGCAGGAAATAAAAAAAGTCTGCGTTCTTTATTTTTTGCTCCGTTTTCAATGCATCCATAAACACCACAAAAACGAACCATATTCATTAAAAATCAGTATCGTAATAAAACAAAAAACAAAATACGCGCGCAGTGAACGAGTGCTACTCGAGCTCTACGTGCCACCAGATTTCCACTAACTTGCGGGGGACCGCGGGGGATGTTAAATTCGCGCGGGGAGGAGAGTGTCGCTTCTTTACGTAGTAATACTTTATATTCTCTGCTACGACAGTTCCTATCAAAGAAGTGCCTTTATGAAGTAGACAACTTGTAATTTTTTTAATTTTTTGACATTAATATGAATGAATATATGTTTTATTTTTGCTTAATATTTATTTTTGTATTTAATAACATATTTTTTTGATGCAATTTTAATACTTTTTTTTCGTCATTGTTTTTAATTTAATTTTGTATACAGTGTTTTAGTTCTAAGGATAATATTCAAATACAATGTTTATTCAAATAAATGAAATGAATGCCAATACGAAATTCTGCCGAGATCACCATACATGTGTCTATGCACGTCTATGCATGTGTGCGTCTGTTTTCGTTCCGTCGTCGAGTCGACCTTCTGGTAGTATCTATGTTGTGCTTCAGGTACAAATACATGTTCTTTCGAGAAAGAGCTTACTCATTTTGAATTTTGCACGCTTCAGCCAAGTGTAAGTATATGTACACAGATTCCTCAGAAATTCGAATATACTCCGGGAAAGAATCGAACCCGGCTGTTTTATGTTTACGAATATCTTATATGAATACGGTTTCCTGAAAATAAAGCAGACGTTTTGAAGATTTTCTTATGTAACCTGCCCTAGATATAGCTTAATTTACTCGGGGCAATAATGATTTGATGTATTAAAAAAATCAAACATTTTTGTTCAAAAGGAAATAGGGCAAGTAATAAAACAAATCCAACAGTTATTCTTTTTGTAAGCAGAAAAACAGTTCTTACAACTGTTTAATAAACCTTATTACCATTCTTACCGGACACCTGACGCTAGAACATCAACATCACCAGGTTTTCAAGGGTTCATTGGAAGAAACTAGCCCCCGGTTTCTGAAAGGCCAATCAAAGTTAACAGTAGGTTAAAAAAACTTTAACCGCAAATAACGGTGAAAATAAAGCATATATGAAGTCTGGATAGTGTTGAATTAATAATTAACTTAGTTAATTTTTGATTTCAATGTAAAATTCCCACTTTTTCTGGCTTAATCCGCAGATAATTATTTTTTAATCTACTGTTAACATTGATTGGCCTTTCAGAAACCGGGGGTAGGTCCTCATATTGAAGAAAATATATTTATTTTATCGATCTTTTATCTCTTTTTTTGGTTTTCAAACGTTCGTTTCAAAAACGCGGTTAAGAGATCAACTTGATTTTTTTAAATAAAATAGGCAATAGAAATATGAAGGGATGTTACCTAAACCCAATTTATTTTTCCCTACAAAATATTTCAGTATTAGCTAAAAACACACCAATTTGTTGTTTTGCTGCGTGATCACTAGTATTACGCGTCCAAGAAAAAGAGGCCAAAGAGCCAACATATAATCGCCTCTATGAAAAGCAAATAAGGTATTTGCCATTAGACTTATTGTGCTGGACGGGTAATAAAAAAAGTTGCTAGGGTATGCCATGCAAATAAGATTTTAGTTGTGTCGCAATGGCGGCATACTTGAATGCATAAATATTCAAACCAAACCATGCACCCAAGGTGAGTGTTGTTCACCACTCAATCTGACGGATTCCTTGAACTTCCTAGCTGCACTAACATCCAGCTAGTGTTGCAGTGTTTATTCTTTTAGCTCAGCCATTATGGAGTCAACAATAGACGCCCCGTCATGGGTGACAAGTGTCAATGTCACTTTAACACGGTAATAAAGTGTGGAGATGGCTTGTTTTTAAAATAAATATTGTTCCGTATGATCAACATGTAGTTCACATTTTAATCGTCACGAATGAACTAAGAATTTTTTTCTTAAACATAGCCCTCATATCTCATTTGAGAATTTCAAGTAAAGCAGTGCTAAAGTATAAAATGCAGCGCTGGGATTGGCTGATTAAAACACATAAGTATTTATAATCAAATGTTTTTTTCCTTCACTATTCAACATTCAACTTCATAACTTTAACTACAATTACTCGTAGTTCTCAGAAGTTATGTATTTTATTTTATCTTGTCAATTTGACATTTCGATTCTATAAAATGAAATTGTTATATTGAATTTCACCTTTTCTTAATTAGCTTAGATTAAATTTTTTAAGTTGTGTTAATTCGAAAACCATTTCGAGATTTAGGTTCAATAAGCCGTATTTTCGAACTTTTGGTCTAAAAAACCACATGTTGATGAATATATTTTACGAAAAAGCCGCAACTTCCATTTGCATGCGTGTGACGGCACTTGAGAAATGGCTGTTAAGAAATGCGTCCTTTGCTATCAGATAAATCTATAATCAAAAATCAAAAAAATCAAAATCATTTATTTATACCAGAAATAGCTTAACCTAAAATGTACAATTAATAGAACATAGTTAATAAATCTAACTTTCTTACAATATATTGGTAGGTATGCACAACAATATACATATATTCACATATGAGTATAGACATTAGTGTAGTATAGGTACCTCAGAACATTTAAATAGTTAGAAAGGCCTTGGAGCTGTATGCGTACCAGAACCTTTGTCGCCTCACACCCACAGGCACACACCTTGTCGTAATTGAAATACTATCAAAACTTTAATCCAAGTGGTTGTTCTTTCTACGCACAACAAATGACTTATATCGAAAACTTATCAAATGAAAAAACTACCGTTTCTCTGTGTAAAACGGTATATTTTTCAAACAAACGATTTCATTTACGACGTTTTAGTTTTGATACCATATGACCATTATAAACCTACCGGCTTTAGGTGGTTGATAACTTGACCGGAGCGGTATTGCGAACTTAATATTAAACACAGTCTGTTTATATGACGTGATGATTTATTGCTAGGGATGGGAACAGATGTATTTTCTAACGTAAAACTTCGACTAACTTTTTTTATAATCAATCGAGAAACCAATTTGCTCTGAGACAATTTGTGTGTTGTTTTTTTTTCTATTTTTATTATCTTGTTTTACACATTTTAGAAAAATTGTTTTAACGTGTATTAGGTGTATATAAGGTGATTTAATTGATATAGCCAAATTCATACTTAAAACTTTGTAAGTGATCAGTAATAATGATAATATATGGTCACGACATGAATCCCCGAGGGGGTATCAGAGGTATTCCGAGTGTGAACTGTGAAATGCAAGTTACAGTCCACACTCGGTACAACCGCGTTTCACCGACGAATATATTAAGATTTAACGTATTTTAAATTATATTATGGTAGCTTCAAAATAATTGGATTTTTCATAAACACTCTTATGGAAAATCCCATTTCAAAGGAGAATGGGCGTTTTGGTCCATACCACCAATACACTTGTGTTAGGTGACATAAAATAGGTGTTATAATAACATTCGAGAAACCGTTAACAGTTACTCCAAAATCGATCGGGTAACTGTACAATCAAGGAGAAAAGTTTTCATATAAAATGTATGAGAAAATATTTAAAACCGTACAAGTGTGTGTTTATTTACTCTACGGTGTAATTCTAAGCTATGCATAAGTATAAATACTTATTTTTCAATATCTATCATATATTTGTACAGTCGAGAACAAAAGTTTTCGGGTGAAATGTATGAAAAAACATTTGAAAGTGTAAAAGTGTATTTTATTTACTCTACAACGTAATTCTAAGCTATGCATATGTATGTCTAAAAAGTGTATAAGTGTCTGTTTATTTACTCTATATGGTAATTCTAAGCTATGCATATGATTAAATACTTATTTATCAACATATAAGAGGCATCTGCACAGTGTTGACTGTCTTCCTTGGAAGTGTGGGTTTATTTACTCTTCAGTGTAATTCCAAGCTCTTTTTTTCTATATATTTTGTAAAAACCTTTTATACCAACTCTGATACTGTAACTACTGTAAATATATATTCAAGATATGCATGCATAGCTTAGAATTACCCTGTTGGATAATTAAACACACATTTATATACTTTTAAATATTTTAGCAAAATCTTTATTCCTCGACTATACAGATTCCCTATATCTTGATAAATAATCAATTGGACATGTGCATAGCTTAGAATTACCCTATAGATTAAATAATCACACACTCATACATTTTTAAATATTTTATCCCAAAGCTTTTGACCTCGTTTGTACATTTTACCCTATATATTTTGATAAATGTTTTCAGACATACATATACGTAGCTTAGAATTACATTGTAGAGTAATTAAAACACGCTTTAACACTTTTTATTTTTTTTCATACATTTCACACGAATACTTTTGTTCTCGACTGTACAAATATCTCATGTATTTTGAAAAATATGTATTTATGCATAGCCAAGAATTACACCGTAGAGGAAATAAACGCACACTTATTTACTTTTAAATATTTTCTCATACATTTTATATTAAAAAAAAATTCCTTGCTTGTACAGTTATCCGGTCGATTTTGGGGTAACTGACAACGGTTTCTCGAATGTTATAAAAGTTTTATCTTAAATCTTAATTTAAGAATATCGCTCAAGGAATAAAAAACGTCTATCGATTGTGTGACACCCCGATACGGCACAACACTAGCGAGCAAGTTTGACAAGTAGGGAGAGCATACATTACTTGTTTACTACATCTTAGCCAAAATTGTGAGCGTACATTGCCGGTAATGTATATTTTTGTTGTCACCATGAGTAAATTAGTTATTTATCTAAAATTCTCATATTATACAATGTTTTTATAATTACAGGTGAATGGAAATATCTCAATTTTTCCGGTTTGCTTTCTTATTCGTGATTCTGCAAGTAATTATTGCACAAGACGGCATTTCTCTTTAGATTAGGCAGAGCTGTTCACAGAGTCACGGTTCGCGTGCGACCATCGTGCGACTATGGGCAGCGATCGCGTGTTTCGGTTTAAGTATTGATGTTCAACAGTAGTTGTGGCGCGCGTGACACGCCCACTTAGCCTTTCTATTTGATTTAAATGTTCTGTGATAGGTACTATACATTACAGGTATAATAATATAGCGGATTTTTAAGTACCTACTAGTTGCAAATGTTAAGCCTTGTTAATATGAGCCCTGAGACCTAAGCTAGTTTGAGAACAAACTGTATTTTAGGTCTCAGTTTCTCCCCATTTATGTTTATTAATATTACTTATGTTAGTTAATGATAATAAGATGCAGGTGTACAAAACAGAAAACAATTAATTATTTAGGAATTACAAGAAGTGTTTCTGTGGCTTTGTAATCTAGCTTACTAAGCCATTTTGTACATTCTATATTTAGTGTATGAGTTGTCATATCGTCGATTTTAATAATTTTATTCACAATGTTATATAAATAAGGTCCAAGAAAGAAGAAAAATCGTTGTGCTGATGCTGTTCTACAAAATGGGGTTGTATACACAATGTCATCGCGTCTTTGGGACTTTAGTTTGTGACTGCTGTAATCTGAGCTGCGATGTTGTTTAAGCAGAAGTTTATGAATGAAAAGCTGCCTGACAGTAAGTAGATTCAATTCACTATACAAAGCGAAAGTACAAGTTTTAAACGGCTTGAAAAACATAACCTTTAGTATAGTTCTTTGTGCTCTTTCTAGGTTTAGTAGATAGGTTTTATCAGCACCCCCCCAAACAAGCACACAATAGCCCAAGATCGACTGGCATAATGATAAATATATCGACCGCAAAAGCTGTAAACCGGCCACGTGTCTAAGGTGTTTAAAGATGTAGATAAGTTTACGTATCCTACAGGTTAAATAGTCTATGTGTGAGTGAAATGTGAGGTGCTGATCAAGACACACACCGAGGTACTTGATGGTGCTAGTGTGCTGCAGACTCGGACAGTCGCAGGATTGTCCTAAGCTGTTATCACACTTATGCACTTTCAGTTGGATAACGTTTGGGTCTGGGAGTGTGCGACTTGTGAGAGTAAAGGAAATGTATTTGCTTTTCTTGACATTTAGGGTAAGAAGATTGTTTTGTAACCAGTTTGAAACTATCTGAAGCCCCAAACCAGCAGAACTCACAACAGACGCCCAGCTAGTGCCAGTAAAGATTATAGCCGTGTCATCAGCAAAGGAAAATATTTTAGCATTTGGTAGGGACTTATTACACAGGTCATTAATATAGCACAAGAACAGCGTAGGGCCAATTACACTACCCTGGGGAATTCCGTATCTGACGTCATTGCGAGAACTAACAAATTCGGATGTAAGTTTAACCACCTGTTTTCGATTTTCAAGATAGTTCTTAAGCCACGCATGCGACAATCCTCGGATACCCAGTTTTTCTAGCTTAGCCAGCAGGATGGGAACAGAGACAGTGTCAAATGCCTTGGCAAAATCCAGGAAGACACCGAGACATTTCGTCTTTTTGTCAAGATTATGTATAACTTCCTGGGTTAAGAGTGTCACAGCATCCTCCGTCGATCTATCCTGTCTGAAACCAAATTGTGAGTTAGAGAGAAGGTTATTTGTCTCTAAATATGAAACCAATCTTGTGTTCATTAGTTTTTCCAGGATTTTTGAGATGGACGGAAGAAGCGAGATGGGCCTGTAGTTGTTGACACTGTCCCTGTCACCGTCCTTGAATATTGGGCAGACTACGGCTGTCTTGAAAGCCTCGGGAAAAGAGCCAGTTTCGAAGCTTTTGTTACAAATATAGGTAATAGGGTCAAGCAGGACGTGTTTAATAATTTGCTTCCGACTGATTTGACAGAAGGATGACAGTTTACTAGACAGACAGAGACATGCCACTTTTAACAATCACAATCGGTATAATGTCTAAAATTCGCAAGTGACGTCATATCAAAAAATTCTTTAAAAAGTCATACAAAATAGTGGTTAATTTATATACCAAAATAATGAAACCGCTTAAATTATAATGTATCACTTATTTACTCCCATTTATTTAAGTAATAATTGAAAATCGCGAAAAAATACTCAGATATCCAATAATGAAAAATATATTTGAAAATGAAAAATATATTTATTGACACCAACAAATAGCTTGCATAATAAATTGTGACACTAGCCTCCATACTAGGATTCCCTGGTGACATGGAGACTAGGTCCTTCCATAACTATATAATATAAAAATTTAAAATATGCTAAACATTAAATTATTAATTATTAATTAGAAACAAAAAAAAAAACATTAGTTAAAATTAATAATTGCATTAATTAATTATTTAAAAATAAATATAGGTATTAGATAAGTTAATAGAACGAACTCGATTTACATTAAAAGCTTGCGTGTGGTGTGTGAAGGGAGGAGGGTGTGTTAGAGAGTGTGAGGTTGTGTGTATAATGGGTGAGAGTGAGTGATTACATAGTTACTGTTCAATGATGTACATAATTACTGTGTTTTCGTGAAGAAAACAAGGAAGGAGGTGTTATACTCTTATGCAGTTATTATGGTTGAGTTTTTGGTGTACAAATTTTATTTACTTTTTTTTTTTTTTTTTTCCATGATCATAATTATTAATCTTATTTTTGTGTTTGGAGGATTTCTTCAGTATCATTGTATCATAAGTACATATATGTACCTTTTCTATGGAATAGCAGATTTTTTCTGATCGGTTTCTTAGCAAAATGTTGTTCATATAGACCAGGGGTCGGCAACCTTACGATATAGGAGGGCCTCAAAATGCTACCAGGGGAACAACGAGGGCCGCATTTTGTGGAGTATTGCGTCTAAGCGTGTATCTTTTAACCGAGAACAATGCTTGCTTTTCGGAATGGAAAATCTCTGCTCACACAAATATGTACTACCAAATATAGTTATCAAGCAGTGGTTGCGAACCTTGCGGGCCACACTAAAATTGATTAACGGGCCGCCGGTTGCCGACCCCTGTTATAGACAGTTCGTGGAGGAATTGAACAAAAAGACATCACAGTTATAAAAAACAGAGTATTCCTAGAAGGTGCATATCAAAAGACCGCGCGCTTTTGAGGGCATGTGGGTCTATCTCACACAGTGATTTTCTTCTCTGTCAGCAAGTGGTATATACCTATTGCGGCCTGGACATAGAAATCTAAATTATTTTCATTTTTTTTTATATTTGCTGTAAGCCAGATATCGTCTATTCACCTACGAAAAACTTGTATTTGACATTGAAATGAAATGAAATATATTTTGTTTATGTCATTTACTTGTGACAGGTCGGTTTTTGTGTAATATATGTAATTAAATAATCTATGCCTATTTATATAAAAAATAATAATATGGGGAAATACACAAGGAAATAATAAAGGTTAGATTTACTTCAATTTAATAAAAAAATACACTTGAATATATTAAAAATATAGGATTAAGAAATTAACAATATTATAAATATATATGCAATACATGTAATAAGTATATACCTAACTCCACCCATTCGATTAGTCTTGCTAAGAAGAAGGGCAAGAAACTTAGCAAGAACATGTCATTTTTTTCCTAATATTAATTACTTACAAACAACTAATATAAAAAGTAAGCCTATGCTTAAATTCAATAAAGAGATAAAAAATACAAGACAGGAGAAAATTATGTCATGAAGGCAAAAAAATATATATTTTAATGCCTTTGTCTACCTGTCCTATGTATTCTATCTACTTTTACAGTAATTTCATATTTTAACTAATTAACGTTAATTCTAGAGAAATCATAACACAAGTAGGAAAATTTTAAGTATAATAACTGCTATTACAACAAAGATCACTATCATGCTTTATTCGTCTAAGTAATCATTTATTTTATAACTAGCATTTGCCCGCGGCTTCGCCCGCGTTGATTAAGTTTTTGTATAGTCGTATCGAATCCCATCCCATCCCACTAATGCCACTATCCCATCTTATCCTATCCCACTATCCCATCCCACTAATTTTCAACGGTGTGAAGGAGTAACAGTACATCAATTTTCTATGGGGACTTGACACCCCATTACCTTCCAATGGGAACCTATTTATGAGATAAAAAGTAGACTGTGTCCTTTTCCAGGTCTAGAACTACATTTGTGCAAAGTTTCAGCCTGATCGTTGCCGTAGTTTCGGCGTGAAGGAGTAACAAATATCCATCCATTCATCCAAACTTTCGCATTTATAATATTAGTGGGATATGCTTTCTTCAATATAAATGAAGACCTAAGTATTTTTTATAATAAATTAGGTAAATAATATAAAACACTTACTTACTTGAATTTAATCCTAAAGCATTATCCGTACTATCCTACCTGCTGTATTTTCTTCATAAATCTTTGTCACATTGTTACAGCAGGTGCCAGTATGGAAGTTTGCCAATTTTCGTAAAAACAACTTTATTTTATAAACATTATGGTTCATATTCCAATATCAGAAACAAGATGGCAGTAGGGGTCAAGTTCGCGTGTGACGTAAAAACACAAGCTCATGCTAAAAGAAATAAGTGCCAGTTAGGTAATTTTTTATATAAGCACGTCTTATTTTTAGAACCTATTTCCTGATTTGGGCCTTCAATGTGTTATTACGAAACTTTAAAACAAATAGTTGTTGAAAAATACATTGTCCTATTTGAGAGCAAATATTTTTTTCCAGTTTCTTACACACACCACGCCTTATTTGTGAATATCATAGTTTTTGAAATGAAAACCTGTTTTGTACTTTTTTTACATTTAAACTAAGTTAAGCGATAAATAGAGGAAAATTCTTATGGGTTCGCGTCACCGTCACCGACATGCTATTTTTCCCACATGACTGCCTGTTTTTTTTTTGTGGCCAGATGTTAAATAGAAATAGAATAGAAATAGAAATCGTTAATTATAATTTTACAGTGGTTGGGGTCCCCTTTTAAGAGGCTATGCGAATTTTATTTTTGTCACTGTCACGGCAAGCGAAAAATCGGGCAGTGCGACAGGGGCGGATTCAGGGCAAAAGGGAAAAAAGTTGGTTTTATATTTTTATTAAAAAAACTAAAATAGCTAGCAAAATTTCAAATATCAAATCTCTAGATATTGTTGAAACACACCTAATAAAATATGTTTGAGTTCTGTATATGGTTCTTATTCGTCAAAAAAATACGGGTGTTTCTGTGTATTTCATGAAATACACAGAAAAGAAACACCCATATTTTTTTCGCATATCGCCTTAAGTAAAGGTATATCTGTGATAGGAGACCCCTCTTCCGTATCACTTTTTATGCTTATAATATGAATAAGAAATTAAATAAACAAAAAATAAAATAAAAAATTAAGACACAATTTTAAAAACAAATTCACATAAACTAATCATAAAACTAAATAAGACTAGCCTTACGTCATTTCTAGTACTTTCTAAATAATATTTTCTTAGTAAACTAAAGTAAGGCGTGCGACTGTGTGTTGAGGTGAGTAAGGGTGTGTACATAAGGGTGAATTTGTGAATGTGTGTGTGTATATATGGTGATGTATATAAGAGGATGCGAGTGTAAGTGTGAGAATGTCTGTGAATGAGATGAACGAAGCTCCCTAGCCCTACGACCGAAGTCTTGGGATCAGGGTTTATGTCAACTATAGGGAGAGTGTATGAAAAGGTGTATAATATGAGATCGTGTCATATAAGTTACAAATAAAATATGTCGCGAGAAAATGTGTAGGACAGCTATGCATTAATATGCATAATTGCATATGCATTAATTAATAATATGCATTAATAAAGCGCTCGTACATCAAAATTTGTGATCGGTCTACGCGTGCTTTGTTGAGCCGTTTGTTCCATTTGTGTCTGAAATACGACGATGGGCTAGGGTTCACCACCCATCACGTTGGGGACGTTAATAAGCGTCACGACGGTGAAAAGCGGGTCTACGACTTTCTGGACTGCGACTTTCATTTCACAGTTCATACTTCCGAAATCCTTTGACACCCGTGTCGTGACGATTTTTATGTTATGTGGTTTTTAGGGTTCCGTACCCAAAGGGTAACCAACGGGACCCATTACTAAGACTCCGCTGTCAGTCCGTCTGTCCATCTGTCACCAGGCTGTATCTCATGAACTGTGATAGTTAGACAGTTGAAATTTTCACAGATGATGTACTCGTATTTCTGTTGCCGCTATATAAACAAATACTAAAAATATAATAAAATAAATGTTTAAGGGGGCTCCCATACAACAGACATGTTGTTTTTTGCCATTTTTATATGTAATGGTACGGAACCGATATAATTACCAAACAATATAATTATACGGTGATTATTTATTTTTATTTATTTATTACACTTATGTACATTTACAAAATACATAAAAACAGGACACTTAAAAACATTTATATTGTAAAAAGGCGGCACTTATTGCTAATAGCAATATCTACCAGGCAACCTTTGGGTGAAAGAGAAGGTGAGAAAATAACAAATAGAGGGGAGCATTTAAATGTAAAATAGACTACATGAGTACATTATATAACAGTGTAAGAATTTTTGAATCGGTTCTGTCGTTCTAGGGATTACTCCTATATACAAACAAAAATGAATCGCAAAAGTGCAACTTTGTCGTTCGACATCCCTGATTATTTCTCCCTTGCACGACTTTCAACTCAATCGTCCTAGTCATTTTTAGGGTTCCGTGGTCAACAACAAGGAACCCTTATAGTTTCGCCATGTCCGTCTGTCTGTGTGTCGGTCTGTCTGTCCGCGGCTTAGTTTAGAGACTATTGGTACTAGAAAGCTGTAATTTGGCATGTGTAACTTATCACGCCGATAAAGTGGTACAGTAAAATTTTGTAAAATATTTTTTTAGGTTACCTCCCCTACACGTAAAGTGGGAATGATTTTTTTTTCTCGTCTATCCCCTAGTGTGGGATGTCGTTGGATAGGTAATTTAAAAATATTGGGGGTATGAGAAGACCATTTTTCGATCCAGGGTCCCGTTTGCGAAATATTAAGCTTAAAAGTGTTAATTTTAGTTAGAGTCAAGTGTCCCCCCCCCCCCCCCCCCCCGGCAGCGAAACGGTTGTATTTGGAGACGTGAAAAAAATCACGGCAATAGTATACATAACGAAATTAAAAGGAAAACTAAGTAAGCTAAGTAGGCTTTACAAGTTAACGAGTACAGATCATCGCGCCAAACTTTTAGTCCCCTCTAAACAAATAATTCGCATCAGCAATAACAAAATGTATGGGCCGTTCTTGGGAATAGCAACTTCCGAGCGTACTAGAAGTTTGGTGCGATCTTTATTTTTATAGACAATGTTACGGAACGCTTCGCGCGCAAATCCGACTCGCACTTGGCCGGTTTTTTTATTATAACGAGGACAAACATACAGACGGACAGACACCAAAGCATCACTGTAAAGGTTTTAGTTTTTCGGTGGTACCCTATAAATAATGAAGGCCCTTTTAGTGTCATGCGGATATCTGTCACAACTAAATTTCCTTTATTGCAAAATAGTTCTTATGTTAAGAACAGAAGTTAATTACTTTGGAAAAATTCAAGTTTTGACAACACTAAAACTAAAATTAAAGCCTTCAGAATCGGTTTTATAATCTGCCTAACCTTCTGGGAGACAGGCGTGAGTATATATATGCATTTATGTAAAATAACAATGATACCCCCCCTCCTCAGTGTTTCCAAAATGGCAGACCATTAATCACGCAAGAGGCTCAAATGGAGGAGGGGATCAGATAACATGTCACGATTGCTCACGAAGAGGGATGCACAATCCATCATATATTTTAAAATTAAAAGAAAAAAGACCATGAAAACATAAATTCAGGAATAATTATCATTTTTGTTTGATGGATATTTAGGGACGAAACAAACAGGAAACGTATAACTTATATAAGTTTAAATAATATTAGCTGGCGAAACTCAAAACATAGGTAGTACTAGTCTATATGAACAACTGTTTGTATGGGAGCTAAGCGAAATTCTTAAAATTTGTTTTCACCTTTCCATACTGTACCAGTCAGCTGATCGGGGCAATTTGTATGGGAGGAAGAGAAAAAAAGTTGCGAATTTCGCTCATCTCCCATACAAACAGTTGTTCGATATAGACTAGTACTACCTATATGTTTTGAGTATCGCCAATATTATTTATCCTTATAATATAGTTATTAACTTATAAATGTACACAAATAACACAGTAATATAAATAAACCTAGTAATAAATCAAAATATATTTCGGGCCCCACTGCGCCCGGCGTCAATTGCAATTATGTATAATGATGACTTATGATATGTGACAAATAATATTTACAGGACGACAATGATAAAAATAAAAAAGAAAGTAGAAAAGTAAAACCTATAAAAGTAGAACCTATCTGTGTTACTACAAAAGGGTGTTTAAGCGATGTTTAACTTTTGACAGTGTTTAAATCTTTTACTGTCACTTTTTTACAATATGAAAGAAAAGGTGACAACAACAGATTTAAACACTGTCTAAAGTTAAACACCGTTTTGTAGTAACACCGGAAATCTTGATTTTTTTTTATTCTCATTGTCATCCTGTAAATATTATTTGTCATTCTGTCGTAAATCATCATTATTAGCAACTGATGCCGAGCCCAGGAGGGCCCAAAATATATCTCGATTTAATACTAAGTTTATTTGTGTTACCGTGTTATTTGTGTAAATTTATAATTTAATATGTATATAATAATAATAATATAAAAATACCATACAATTTGATATATATTTATTTAATATTACTTATAAACAAACACACAGTACCGCGTTCGACATACTTGGTCGGTTAATTTTATTACAATTACCATGATTTTGCCCGTTTGAGCGTCCGAAAAAACGTGTATTTTGTGCCTGAAATACGGCTATACCGGATCACCCCTTATCAGGTTGGGACGTCAAATTGTCGGTGAAAAGAAAGTGTCGGTGATAAGAAATACGAGTATTGAATATTCCAGTAATATTCCCAAAAATACATGTCGTGATGATGATAATAATAATACGTATACTCATCGCCCCCGCTACGAATTTAGAATTTTTAATTTTACGTAGGTACAAATAATAATAACACCGAACTTTTCGGTTTATTTACTCACGGTATTAAAATTGTCGACATCCGCGCCATCTAGTGCAAACGCTAAGCACTATAAGCTTCATCAGTGTACGTAGATAGTACGTAGTATTCTAATCCGCAAGTGAGTAGGGAGGTAGGTATGCTTCGTAAGGCTTTTTACGTTATAGTTCCGGAAACCCACCGATAGAGCGCTGTTTTGATGAAAATTACCTACAGATGTCGCTGTATATGGGACAATAATGGAAAATATGGACATAGCGAAACCTCTAAATTTTCACCTGTAGGCAAGGTGAAAGTTTTGGCAAAGTAAATCCAGCGTATTCCCCGAAAAATTATATACCCTAAATATTAAACGTTACTGATTTTACTAATAATTTAAAATAAACTGTAGATTTTTTAAATCTAATACTTATAACAGAAAATAAATATCTTACTTAATTTATATAATTTTTTACTACTCTTTATAACGAAAAAGTTTTAAAGCATAAAAATAAACATGATAAGCATGTATGAATTCATTGTCACTGAGTGCAGGAAGAAAAATTGCCATTGTGTCAACACGCTTTGAAAAACAAGGAGTCTTCAAATTACCTAAATAAATGTGTAAAAATAAATAAATCGATTAATTTTCGATTGAAACGCGTTTCATTTTACTGTTAAGGCGAATGGATACGCCTACCGCAATTTGGACCTGTCTTTGAAGGCCTACTCCTCCCACACGGGTGGTCCAAAAATGTTGATAAAAATATATGATAGGCATTATAGAGTCAAAAATAAATTTTAAGTTTCATAAACTGTTTTTCTATTGTAAGTTTTGACGAAAAAAATTGAAAGTCATCGAAAGTTTCACATGATTAACACAAGAATTCTCTTACTCCTTCCAAACACCTAAAGCGATTTTAATTATTATTTCACCAAATTGTAGGAAATTTTAAGATCTAAAACATTTAAGTTCAAAATTTTTTTTTCGTTCATGGCGTCTATGTGAAAAGTATAATTTTCTCTTATTTTGCGCTAGCCGGAGACGCAGTGGTTGTCGTAACAGCCACTTTTCAAGGCACGCTGAAATGAATATTATTTCAATGTCGTTTCCGTTGATATTTTTACCGACACATATCGAGTTGCTTATTTAGCGTGGTCATACGCCTTAAACGACCAAGTACTTTTTCTTCCACGGCTGCTGACCCAACTGGAGTGCACACGTCTCTTTCTTTCATTGCGGGAGATAAAGTTGTATGATATGATAATCCATTATCTCCCGCTACGATTAAAACACTCCCTTCCACTATACAAAGTGATATTTTTTATAAAGCCAAATTCATACTGAAGACTCGGTAAGTGAAATTCGTAAATTATATTTCTTATGCAAGCCAGACGCAAGCCCAGCCCCGAGTCAGTACTATGCAGCGTTATTAATCATTGATAATGATCACTTCCTAAGCCTCCGGTATGAATTTGGCTGCATAAATAAATGTCACCTTGTATTATATACCGGGTGTAATTCGACAGATATCTTTAACCCCCATAATTCTCATCATCGGTAAAACTAGACTGCAGTTCAGATCGTAGCCCAGATCCATCCAACAGATTAAATTAAACCACGTACTCTACTGCTCCTAAAGAACATCTTTATCAAAGAAACAAAATGGCGCATGGAATCAAATTAGACTTTCCCATACAAAATAGGTTTTCAAAATGGATAAGGAAACGTGACAATATTTTTAGTTGTTCAGTATGATCAGTGGATTGTGTGGTTTCAAAGCTGTCTGTTTACAGAATGAAATGAAAATTTGAAACGTTTATTTGGTATTGTAGGAGTTTTGGGCACCTTAAGACTTTAAGGTGCCCAAAATTCCTACAATACCAATGGGCGGCACTAGGTTATTTCAGGAACTAAGGTAATTAACAATTTATTTTATTGCTTATCAATTATAAATTGGCAGGGACTAGGGAATACTAAAGACTTATAAATGTCTTATAACCACCACCGTACTAGCTGGCTATTTAATGTGACACTAAACACGTATTGTTACTTGTCTACATTGCATGATGGCAATGTTTACATTTGTGTGAGTTATGGTTTTTAAAATGCGTCTTATCACGGCCATACAAAACTTATTGTACAATCCATCCAACAGCCTAGTTCGTCCACTGCTGGACTTTCCAGCCTTTCCAGGACTTTGCCACTCCCGGCGGTCATCCTGGAAGAATTGCCCATACTCACACACGCTGGGCAGGCGGGTTGGTGAGCGCGGTGCCGGAACCCTCGCACCAGTGACGCCGCTGCCCGATTCCAGTCTGTTCCATATAAGGCCTGGCTATTAGGGATGGATATACCATCCATCGGTCCCAGGCATGGTGGACCTCCTGGTTTTTTGTCTGTGAGCTGTCCTCTTATTCTCCCCCGAATTACTTCGAGGGGGTCTCCAAGTAAGATGGTGGTACCTCCACAGTCGAGCCCGGCATCAGCTCTACCACCTACAAAGGTATAATTAAGTATAATGATTCTACCTATTAAGATAACAAAACAAGTTGATTAATTTTAAATTGTACAAAATAGTGTTATTATTAGCTTGACAACATATTAAGTGCTAAACGATCCTATAAAACACACCGTTCTGTGATAAAATCTAAAATTAGTTTGTAATAATGCATATTGACAGAAAAAGTCGAAAAAGAGTTTTACTCAAAAGTACAATCACGGCATGCATAGCACAACCAATATAAAAGCCTGCGTATTAATTAAAATGCCACGGCGGCGTAATATTGTTTTGAGATGAAATGAAAACATGAAAACATTCAAATACAAATTGAGCAGTAAATTTAAATAAATTAATTAGTCCTATAAAGATCTTAATATAGATCTATCCTAATAGCTTCTTAGGTGCAGTTGCATATGACACTATATGACCTGAAAAATCTTCATTCTTCTGTCACATAAAACACAACGTGTGTATGTTCGATACCCACTTCGCTCCCCCTGGTTCGATAATAATAAAATAAACAGAAATATTTTAGTAGTAGGCTAAGTTCTGGACACATCCCACTAAATAAATAAAATCATATACACCAAACTGCACTGAGTGCGGGGTAATCGAAGACGTCTATCATATTTTAACGGAATGTGAACGTCCAAAGAAGACAAATATTTTGTAATTCTATTTTTGAATTAAGTGGCTGTAACAGCGTCTTGGCTGCTCCAAATTCAGAGGAAGCTAAGATACTGCTGAAATTAGCAAAGATTTGTATCAAAATAAGAAATGACTGTATGTAGTCAGTAGCAAATATCTATTTTTAATTTGTACAATTAGTGTGACATGATCACATTGTGACCAAAAACTCCAATAAAGATTTAAAATATATATGTATATATATTATATAAAATATAATATTATATAAATAGTATATTATATATAATATTATATTTTATATAATATATATATAAAAGTATATATAATATACTTTTATGTAGGGATTTTTTTAAATACAACTGAGAACGAGTCTAAACATTGAACAATGCTATAAAACGTCATGGGAACACATGACGCTTATTGGTATACCTACATACAAAATTAGAATAATAAATACAAATTAAGTCGTCTCTTAGTTTCGTCACCAAAAATCCGCCGTCCTTGCACAAAATAAAACTATAAGAATGACTTCTTTCCGTGGCGGTACAATGTGGATATGTTTTATTCGTTTTCCTGTAAATAGCATAAAACCCTAATTGGGCACACATTTAAGGGGAGGGAGGGGTGTTACGTTTATGCATCTAAATGTCACCATGTAGAAGTTTCAAAGCTGTTAATATTTGGCTGCGAAAATATTTAGAATGAACACACATAATTTAAGGAGCCATGTTTTTTCGTTTACCGGAAATTGGCTACATGTAAAAAGTCTAGGTCAAGTTAGCTCACCTTTAAGAGACCTAGACTTAAATAACCAATTAAATACAAAGCGGTTTTAGCGGCCGGATTGTGAAAAACCCGCCTTATTCTAATAATCTAAACATAACACTTATATTCAAAATTTACTCGATAGTTCCTCAACAAAACCTTATTGTGTGTTATAATTTAAAACTTTTAAATTCTAATTTACAGAAACCAAAAGAAATTTTGCGATGACAGTTTTTGTTGAGGAACTATTGAGTAAAGAAAGTAAGTGTTATTGTTCAATTATTTAGAAAAAGGTGAGTTTTTCACAATCCGGCTGCTAAACTGCTCTTAAGTAAACAAAGAATGATTTATACTAATAATTACTAATAATAAAGTAGTAAAAAGTCATTGACATTTTGCAAAATTTTAAATGAAATAGGTAATCATACTCAGGCTAGAAACTACAATTATTACAATTGTTCTCTGTCTTTCTGTCTGTTCTTTTTAAACTCGACAACCACTCAACAGATTTGGATGCATTTTATTAACATCATCTTAGTGACTCTTTGTCCTGGAAAACATAATAGGCTACAAGGCGTGTTGATAAAATAACCGCTAAACCGAAAGCTAACGATAATTGAAAGACACTTCCACGCAAGCGAAACCGCAAGTAAAAGCTAGTTGATGTATAATGATTTACGAATATATGTATTCCTACAATAATAGGGGGTGCGAAAGGCTATGTTTCAAAGTCAAAATTAAGGGTCGATTTATTGCAATACTAAATAACTTAGCTACACCAGCACAGATAATATATAATCTACAGTATAGCGCATTTCCCACTATCAATAACTGTCAGTTCCTCCTTTGTGCAAGAGCCTTCGTTAAATTATACAGCCTTGAAATTTGTATTAAAAATAAGCGAACAATAACCCCGTCTAAACATTTTAGAACATTTTATATCTAGAAGTCTAAATAAAAACGCAGATTTTCGTGAGCGCGTCTTTCTGGGTGATCGTAAAACCACGGCTGAGAGCGTGCTATTTTAAACTGGAAGGAAACGTCATAGAGTTTAGTTCTGGTTGATGCAAAATGAGGTGCTTAATCTGACTTATCAGCGGTAGCTCAGCCGCCGAATCTTGTAACCCGAGTTACATAAATCCTGGCCGTCAGGCTAGCACCGTTTAGTTTTTCAGAATATTTATGTTCATAATAATAATGTAATCACGGATAGGACTATTCTCACGAATAAACCTGATATCGTGTTGATGGACCGGGCGCAGTCTCGGGTATTTTTGGTGGATATCACAATCCCACACGATGAGAACCCTGTTGAAAGCCGAAACCGAGAAGAGGAGGAAGTATCTCGACATGGCTCACGAGATTACCGACATGTGGGGCGTGGCATCCACCGAAATAATCCCAGTTGTTTTATCCGCCCAGCCTCGAAACCAACCTGAGACGGTTGGGATTCCGCGGCAGTTCGCTTCCAGCGCGGATGCAGAAGGCGGTTCTGCTCGATACTGCTCGCATCGTTCGCCGGTTTCTTTTCCTGGGACTCTGAACCTCGGTCGACTGTGCTTCTGCCGAGGGATGTACCGTCTCTCTCTCTTTAAATTCTTTTGGCCAAGAGGGAGAGACGAGATCAAAAATTCTCGAAATAATAATAATAATAACAAGCCTCTCAAAATCCAACCCTACGTTCGAGCCGAACATCAGGCCATGTGAGAGGCGGGAAACGTGTACAAAACTTACACAGCTAACAGGGCAATGGCATTACGCAGGGCAGCTTGAGGCGAGCTGTTGGACAGTAGCGACCCCACGGAACCGAACGTACTCCCGGGGAAAGGTCCTGTTCCTCATCTTCGGCTTGCCTTTGTTGGCCGGCCGGAGTGAACAATGACAAGGGACAGATCCCCCACCTCTGGCTTGCCGTGGGAGGCCAGTCTGAGTGGAGTAGCAAGAGCTATATGCTCGAAGGGTGGATGTGAAACGTAAGTGGCGAGTGAGCACGTGATGCTAGACCCTCAGGGAGCAAGTGATCGTCGTTTAAAGTCCAGTGACACCTCCCCACCCTTTAGCCGCGCAGCAAATGTTGCCTCCTTGTCTCTGTATGCGAGCGACCATTTGGGGGCCCATTTAATTGAGTCGGCGAGTCTCCACCTGCCCATTTTTTCGTGCTATTAACATAAGTCGGGCAGGCGCCATAGTTCCTTCCATAATCCCAGATATCCAGTTAACTAGCACCTCAACACAATAGTCTGGTTTCATTTTTCATTCCTTACAATAGTCCTACACGGACCAGGGGTTGTCCTTGGGTGCCCTCTTACAGTGCGTACAGGGATAATCGTCGGTTGGTGTCACATCACATTTAGATTAAATTGACTAAAGGGTCGGGCCTCTACGTGTTGGCTTCGACCCCACGCACGCCTCCCAAAGGTCCGGGACTACATAGTCCCGAGATATGATAAATGTTATAAGAATAATAATAATATATCTTTATTCAGTAATACCTACTTGTTGATAGTACCCACTTGTTTGCTGACGGTGAAGGGAAACACTCTAAAAAGTGTGTATGAGATCAGGACCAAAAATTTGGTGTAAAAGGGTGTACGAGTGTTGACTGATCCACTGACAGTCCATTATTTCGGAAAACCTCGGAAACCCTTTCGTGTATGACAAATGTCATGACATGACAATAAGACGTGTCTATGAAATAACTTAGGGGAATTTTAGAGTAATAACGTGAGTAAAAGTACGCGACACAAACAAGTTGTCCCATAATAAGTAAATCAAACGGTTATGGGAGTTAGCTTAGCCCAGGTCCTATCAAGTAATTAAAAAATTTTAAAAATCTTTTTTCATCGCACTAAGCCAAAGTTCCAAATTTTTTTCGAGTTAACGTGATTACTGAAAACAAAGTCTTTGGCTAACAAATATTTTCGATAAGTAACACCCTATTAAAATTTTCACTATTTCCGTATAATATTCGTCAAAAATATTTCCTTAACTGAAAAATAAAGCAATAACAGCAAAAAACTAGGGACGAAGAAGTGTTATTTTTTTTTTATTTCAGATAACTCAAAGACCATCAAACTTTTGCTTTACCTATGTTTATTTCATTTGATAGGAACTTGGGCTAAGCTGCCTCCCTTGACCGTTTGATTAACTTTTTATTGGACACCCAGTGTTTGCAGCTTATGATCATCCCATCCTTACCAACTGCAAATGTCAATCAATATGACATGTGTTGCGGCTGTCTCAAATTTCAATACACTATATGAGGATCTCCCGGAGCCGCGAGTTTCATAAGTAAATCATGCATGACATAACCTGCCTCGGTACAAGCAAATATTAAAATGCCTTTTAAAATCATTGACAGAATCAATGACATTTCGCACGATGATCTGGCGATTCTCAAAGCCCATCTTCAAGTGTTGCGTATACGTCTTATATAATATATTGTGAATGTAGATATTCGCTGCATAAAACTTTTTGTTCAATCTTGAGAATTGAGGTTCTTTAATATATTATACTAGTGTTTCTCTTGTGATTTTGCACGTGTTAAAGGAGGAAGCGAATTATAATTCTCATTATTCGTAGCATAAATAATGGTTCTGCGTATTGATCACAGCTAAAACTATTGAATTTAATTGTTTGGTGAAATTTAAGTATAATATACAAGGTGTAACAGAAAGGTGTTACCATATTTGAATAGCTTATTCAGTCAATGGTATAGAACAACTTTTACTATGGAGCCAACCCTGAAATCTCAAAAAAAACCTGCCCTTCCATGCATTTCCGCCGAGCGGCATTGCATTTTTCTATGAAAAAGTTATTTTTTTTTCGAGATACAGGGTTTGTTCCATAGTAAAAGTTATTCTATACCATTGACTGAATAAGCTCTTCAAATATGCTTACACATTTCTGTTACACGTTGTATAAGATCTTGAAATTAATGTTAATGTGATTTATGATTTTATAAATAAGTTGACTGATTGATGTAATGTTTTTTTTTTTTTATTTCATTATTTTTTGGTCATTTGTTTGTATAAATCGTACACAAATGTATTTTTTGGATTGTTAGTTAGTAGTAGGAGATTGAGATTTTGCATTTGTATAAGTTTTGATAGTGTGCGAATATATGATACATTAAACAACTATATTTTACAATATTTATGCGTGTTATAAAATAAGGAGAAACCTATGTTTGGAACCACTGGAAATATAGATGGGCTCATTTGAATATCGGGATTTCTATAAATTTCTGAAACTACTCGTATCGTATGGATTTATTTCAATACAGGGGCTCTACCGCGTAATTCTCATTTGTATCACCTTCAAGCAAATGCATGCGAAATTCAACGTGTGCAAAAGAGATGGCATGTTAGGCGGGCGTCGTCGCACGCACGTCAAATTTCAATCTCAAGTTGATGTTGATGAAAATGAGAATTACGCGGTAGACCCACAGGTCGCGGCACGATTTTTGACCGCTCGGCGAAAGTGGTGGGGGACTAGCGCATGTGTTAATTCGCGCTAACGCAGTCAAGGGCCGACCTCATAAACTGTGCCGCTACCTATACCTATGATGAACTTATTTTTATCCCTAGTTCCTACACTTTGACAGAGAAATCCAAAAAAAAAAAACTGGCCACCTGTGAGTCGTACCACCAAACAATACGAGTACAGAACCCTGAAAACGTGGTTAATAATTCCACTTGCAGTTGTAGTGACTAACTTAACTTGACACTTATCATTAAACTCTATGTATTACTCTATGTAATATTGGACACGTATTTTTTTCTTTTTTTTTTTTTTTTTGTCATTTTTTTTCCTTTATGGAAAAGGCTAAGAGCTTAAGCCCATACTGCCTAGTCTTGTTTTGGTTTTTTTTCCTTGCTTGTAATTACAATCGAGGCTAAAAAGCCTTGTCTTTCGTAGCTATTTTCTTCAATTTTGTATTGTATAATCTTCAGTATTTTATAATCGAGGCAAACTGCCTTGTCTAACGTATTTATAAGATTCATTCATTTTATAATCCAGTATTTTTAGGTCATATCCGTATTGTCAAATCAGTTATGTAGGGCTCAATTCCGGTATTGTTATTTTTCAAATAACTTCGATGGTATTCTTGATAAAATTATAAATGGGGTAAAAAGTTTCTGTATTCTTGAGAAGTTCCTGAATAGAGCGCGGGACATCCAGGGCTTCTTTATAAATATTCAATAAATTATCAATTAATACTAGTCTTTGTATATTAAATTGAGGGCAATCAAAAAATATGTGGTTCAAAGTTTGAATTTCAAAATTACAATATGTACAATTTGGGAAAGGTATCATTTTCAATCTGTGTAAATGTTCATTAAATCTGCCATGTCCAATTCTTAGACGACATATTGTTGTATAAAAGTTTCTATGTATATATTTTCCGGTGATGAACCATGGTTTCTTGATATCCGAGTTAATGTTACTATACCATTTTCCTTTTATTCGTGTTGTTTCTTCCCAATGGAGCATCCATTGAAGTTTAATATTCATCTTAATGTCAGTTTTGCAATCTGAAGCTGGCAACTTAATATTTTTGATAGATATTTGATGAATATTAGGATTTTTAGCTATAGAGCTGGCAAGTTTATCAGCAAGTTCGTTACCAGGAACGTCAATATGAGATGGAGTCCAAATGAAACGTATTTCTCTGTCTTGATTGAGCCAAAGCCTGCTACATTTTTGCCTTATGTTGTAAATAATATAGTTTGTGCTACCACTGTATGTAGGATTTGATAGCGCCATTAAAACGCTCATGCTGTCCGAAATTATCAACCATTTCTTGAAACTGAGGTTAGTTAATTCTATATATTCTAAAGCTGCATAAATGGCCTGGGCTTCTGCTGTATATATACTTGCATTTGATGGTAATCTGAAGCCATGTCCCAATTTAGTGACAGGATCATAGTAAGCCATGGAGACATTTTCGTTACATACTGAGCCATCTGTATAAATTTGTCTAAAGTTTCTGTATTCATCCAGTTTATTAAAAACTGCATATTTATCAGTCAGTGTCCTATCTATATCAATCATCAAGCCATAGAATTTGCTCTCGTACGATCCTTCATAACAGGGCAAAGTGCTACCGTTGTAAATATTATATTTACTCTTATAAGTCAAAATTTCTTGAATGTTCTGAGTTAAAAAGTTATTATAGTTGAGCCTTAACAGCTTGGAAAGAAGGAGATTGCCATCTTCAGATAACAACTTAATAATGAAATTAAACTTTAAATTAGTGAATCTGATCATTAATGGACACAAGTTACACTCAATTTGCATTGAATTAATGGGAGATGATTTAAAGGCTCCCAATATTAATCTTAAATTAAAATTTTGGATCTTTTCAAGCTTATCTACTAATTTTAGATCTATACAGTAACAGAAAAAACCATATTCGAAGTGACTTCTTACAAGGGATTTGTATAAAGTTAAAAGAATCTTTGGATCGGCACCCCACTGGCTACCAACCAAAGATCTTAAAATGTTGGTAGCTTTTAAAGCTCGTTCTGTTATGCACTCAACATATTTACACCATGAGAGATTATGTGTAAAAATTACACCCAAAAATTTTGCTTGTGGCTGAATTGGTAGTAAGTTATTGTCATATTGTAGCTCAACTGCTGATACTTTTTTCTTTGAGAATATGACTACTTTACTTTTAGCTGGACTAATTTCTAGATTTAAATATTGAAAATAACTATGTAATTTTTTCAGTGCTAAATTTAATTTTTGGGTTGTTTGTGTTATGTTATTACTACTGCAATAAATAGCCAAATCGTCAGCAAACTGTAAATTGCTGACTTCTGTTCCTAACATTTCATTGAGCCTGTGGATGTAGAGAATATACAGTAAAGGGCTCAAAATTCCTCCTTGACAGACACCTTTTGTTGATAATCTGGGTCCAAAAATGTTATTGGAATTCATTTTTACATAAACTTCTCTTTCACTGATAAACTTATAAATCCACCTTACACATTTTTCAGGTATTCCCAAAGAAGAAAGAGTTGTACATAAAATGGAATGATTAATGTTATTGAATGCACCTACAATATCAAAAAAGATACATACAAGATGTTCATTACTGTTAACCGCAGTGTCAATATCGTGGAGGAGATGTCCTATGCTTTCTCTTGCTGATCGACCACGACGAAACCCAAACTGATTTCTTGGAAGAATATGATTAGATTCGATATAAAACTCAAGACGTTGTTTTATAAGTTGCTCAAAAAGTTTACCTGCACAGGATGTTAAAGCAATTGGACGGTAAGAGTCTGCATCATTTGGATCTTTTTCTGCTTTTAGAATGGGAACCAAGCAGTCTTGCTTCCATTCTTTTGGTATTATTAATTGTTCCCAAAGTAGATTTAAAATTTTTAAAAATTTTACTAGGCAATCTGTATTCAGTTTTTGAAACATTTTATAAGAAATACAATCTAGACCAAAGGTTGTGTCTTTACGTGACTTGATAGCTGCTTTTAACTCATCTATGGTGAATGAATTGATAATGTAACTATTGGTGGGGTTTACAGAAGAATTAGTATTTAATTCTAATGGTTGTGAAACAAAGTCAGGTGTATATTTCCTTAAGAAGTTATTTATCCAAAATATTTCATTATTATTATTTAGTTTAGTACTTTTACTGTAGGATTTATTAAATTTACGCATAGTTTGCCAGATTTTAGAAATAGGAGTGGATCTATTTATTTCTGTACAATATTTCTTCCAACTATTTATTCTTTCTAATTTAATAATCATCTTTTTCTCAGCCTGCATTTTTTTTAAATTAATATAGTTTAATTCACAAGGATCATGTTTAAATGTTATAAAAGCTTCTTTACTTTTTTGGACTGCATTGGCACACTTTTCATTCCACCATGGAAGAGGAGAATATCGGTATTTGGAATTGCTTCCTGCTTGTTTCGAACTATTATTGTTAATATTTAGATTTTGGGCCTGTTTTCTAAATGTTGATTGTTCAATAGCTTTATGAATGATATTACAATAGTCATAATAAGACTGTAGAGGATCATTATAGTTAATAACAAATTCTTTGAGCATAGTGTTAGCAAGCTTTGAGAAATTATCCCAATTCACTAGCCGTAGGTTAGGTCTTTTGAGTTCAGTTGTGTTATTTTGAGAAATAAAGCTGTTTATAGGAGAATCAGTGATAGTATTGAATAATATCTCAGTTATTGTGGGTAAATGATAACTTCCCAGGGGGTCATCATGGACTATCCAATTGCAATTAAGGGCTATAGAGGGACTGACTATTGTTAAATCTAAACCATTTGGTCTCCAGTTATTTGTACCTACAGTTGTTGATTGTGTGTCATTTAATAACACTAAATTGCATTCATTTACAGCGTCAAGGACATCTCTTCCACGAGGACTGACAGATTGATAACCCCACATGGTGTGATGTGCATTTAGATCACCTGCTACTAAACATGGTTTTGGTAAGGTATTAATAAAATTAACAAATTTAGTTTTTCTAAAGTTAGGGCTACATTTTGTTGGAATATAAAGGCTGGCCATTGATAGTGTACTGTTATTATATATTATTTTGATAGCAATATTCTGAAGTGAGTCATCAAAAAAATGTTTTTAATCTACTATACTGTATGTTGTTACGAATGACTATGGCAACACCATTATGTTTATTGCCACAATCATTGCGTTCTATAGAGTATCCTTTAATATTTAATCGTTGTGTAGGCTTGAGCCATGTTTCGCAAACTAAAGCAATGTCAATATTATTTTCATACAAAAATTGAGTAAAAATATGTCGACTACATAACAAACTTTGAGCATTCCACTGTATTATCTTTATTTTGTTAGTGAACGTGGAGTAAGGTTTTTGTTATCACTGGGGTTGAAAGATTCATTTAAGACATCCAACACATTTTTAGATGATATTGGAGTATCTTGTGTCTTATTTAATGTAATAATTTTGATAATGCTTTGCACTAGGAGATTTAGTGCTTTGTCATTCGATTTTAATAGAGTTAAGAGATCAAGAGGCTTCTTAGGGCCAAGAGGTGGGAAATTTCCATGATTGAATATGTCAGCGAATGATGGTGTCTTAACTTTTTGTCTGTTTTCTTGTATTTTCTTTTGCTTAATTGGACACTGAGCTGAAATGCTAACATGATTGCCATCACAATGGAAGCATTTGGCCTGTTCAATTGGTGTTTTACAAATTTTATATGAATGATCCTCTTTACAGATGGAGCAGCGCTCGGAGTTCTTGCAGAACTTTGCTAAATGGCCATACCTTAGGCACCGGAAACATTGTTTGACTGGTGGAATATACGTTGAGATGTCATGCCGCCAACCATCCAAATCCACGTAGTCTGGAAGAACCGACGTCGCGAAAGTGATGGCTACTGTTTGCAGTGGCTGTTGGATGAAATTATTGTCAATTTTGGTCCTTTTTGTGAATCTCCGAACAGATATTATTTTCTTGTAACTTGATAACATTGTGTAGATCTTTTTGTTTGTCAAATTGGTGGGCACATTTTTAATTATACCAGTAATTTCAGTGTTTGAAGCAGGTATATTGGCTTTAAATTGGTAGTCTTTTAAAAATGTAGCATTGTTCAAAAAGGCATTAGCAAGGCTGGCTTTTTCAAAATATATGGCAATTTTGAACTTGTTCATTGATCTAAGGTATTTGACTCCTTTATTCAATCTTTTAATACAGCTAGATATGGACATCAGGTCTCGTGTTCCTATAGGTATATCCGCATTGGAAGACTCTACGAATACTACAAATTCTGCTGCACCGGAATCCTCAGGGTATTGTCTCTTATAGTCAGTAACTAGATAAGGTTTATACGTATCTGCGACTTCAACCTCCGAGTCAGATGACGACGTCGAATCTGCTTCACATTTTTCGCCCTCTTCATCCTTTTTCCGCTTTTTCCTAGTACGCACCTTCCCCATGACTTTTTCTGCTTAATAAAGACTCTAATAAAGTTATTATTTGTTTTTACTTCCAAAACCCTGAATAATACAGGAGTAATTGATAAAATAAATAAGTTTTTCGAAATTCCCGCCTGGTTACATCGATGGTTTCCCGCGCTTTCGTATTTTTTTCTTTTGTCAATCAAACAAAAAATGACAGAGATAAAGCGCGTCAAAGTTTGGGAGTGGGGGTTGGTGATGTCACGCGGAACTATAGCGGGCTATATGTTCATCTCTTTTTGTACAATATATTCTGATAATCTAACTGACGGACTAATTAGAATTTTTAGTCATCATGCCTATTATAACCTCCTAATAAAAATAAAAAAATAAATCAGTTTTTTTCCTATGCTATAAGGTGTACTTGAAAACGAAATTTCAAGTTTCTAAGTCAACTGAAAGTGCCCTATAGGTTTTGATTCCCTTGCGTGTGTCAAAAATTTGTATGAAATTGATAATGTAAAGTGCATATAACTTTTTTTTGCGGCGATTTAGAAGCCTATTTTTTGTACAGCACCATGGGTGTGTAGACTTCTACAGAAGTTAGTAGTTCAATTTTATATCTCATACGGGGGCCGAACAAAAGGGTCTTGACAGACAGACAGACGGTCAACAAAGTGATCCAATAAGGGTTCCCTTTTTACATTTAGAGGTACGGAACCCTAAAAAAAAGAAACTATTGCATGAGATTAATGCAAAAGGCCTTGACTATTTCGCAAATAATTTGAATTAACACGCTGTTACTGTTACATTGCTATTTTGCTACGATTATCATGTTGCTTATTTATTCAGATTCAAATTCAAATTCAAAAATGGAACAGGTGATTTTTTTTTCACGATTCGAGTTTTGTTCCGTAGTAAAAATTGTTCGTATAGACGAGTTCTATCGCCCGTTTCCTGCTTTCGCAACTTTATCTTAACACCCAGTATAATTATTTTTATATGATTGGGTTATTTTCCCGAATGTCAGAAAAGAATACTGCAGTCGATTTTTGTCCACCAGTGTGTATAAGTGTGTAAATATACTACATTATCTTACGTCCGCCTGTTTTGCAAAGTATATATAATACACTTTTTACACGTCAAATTTAATCTAATAAAAATATATGTAATAAAATAATAAATGTACATGAACTAAATTAAAGATTTATTTAATTCATGTAGCAATATATATATATATACGTTCGAAATAATAGGTAAAATATATATTATACAAAGTGAAATCCAATCAACCGCCCGAACTCATACCGCAGAACCGGCCAATGACCAGGAACAAGGTTCAATGATCACCAACCGAGCCCCCAGCACGAATCCAGGCGGCCGACTAAATCACATCCTATATACTGCACACTAATACATGCCTACCTCCGCCCATTTGATTAGTCTTGCTAAGAAGAACGGCAAGAAACTTAGCAAGATCATGTCTTTTTTTTACATAAAATGATAATAGACTTTTCTTGTCTTTTCGATTAAAGAAATTATATATATATATATATATACGAAAACACAAAAAATATAATTATAGGTAAAATATATTTCGACCACTAATTGTGGTCGGCATCAGTTACACAATTATGAATAAACGTAAAAAATTAATAATTATAGATTATAGATACTTATGATACTGAATATTTTATTTTTGTAATGATGACAGCTACAGTGATTGATAGTAAATGGAAAAAGGTCTTATTAAGAAGTTTGCATTGTTTCTTGTGCTGACTCCTCGTAAGTATCAATGCTGCTTGTTCAGGCCCGGACCGTAGTGGGCACCAAGTGACCAAATATAGGATCCTTCCCATGTCCGTAGTTGAGTGTCTGTCAATGGAGGTGAAAATGATTTGATTATTCGTGCGGTGAAGCAATTATTGAATGGATGGTTATGAAGTCGAGCGTGGGTGGGGATTGGCAGAGTGTTGTTTGAAATAGAGTCGCATGTGTGTCGGTGTTGATTGATTCGGATGTGGAGAGCGTTTTTTGTTTCGCCGATGTAGAATGCAGGACAGTGCCTGCATTCTAGTATGTAAATGCAGTTGGATGTTTTGCATGTGCTGTTAGGTTGTGCATGGTATGTGTTTCTGGTGTGGTGTGTGTTGATGGCTGTGGTTGTGTTAATAATTGCGCATGTTTTGCATCGTGGCCGTCGGCATGGTGAAGTGCCAGGAGATATGTATGTGTTTTGAGAAGGGATGCTTTTTGTGTGAGTGAGTAGAGATTTGATGTTTGGGTTTTGTCTGTAGCATATTTGGGTGTTGTGTGGTAGGAGATCTTTTGTTTCGTCATTGTGTGTTAAGATTGGAAGGAAGTCTTTGATCAGTTTTTGTAGTTTGTAGCTGCCATGGAAGTAAGTTGTGATCAGACGTGGTTGATTTTGTGTGTTTCGTTTTGTTCTGTTGTTTTGGTTGTGAAATCTGGGCCGGTTATGTATGTGTTTTGTCAGGAAGTTATTTGGGTAGTTTCTGTTGAGTAAACCAGTATATATTTTGTTTTGATAGGAATCTAGAGCATTTTGTGTATTGCAGATCCGACGGCCACGGAGTGATAATGAATATGGTATGGACTTTTTTAAATGAGGAGGATGGCAGCTATTGAAATGTAAATACTGAAGGTTGTTGGTCGGTTTGAAATGAACAGATGTAGTGATATTATTGTTTGCCTCTAAAGTTATGTCATCATCCAAAAATGTAATGGTCTTAGTGGATGTTTCATGGGTGAATTTGAGTGAGCTATGGTTGTTTAGTCTTGTCAAAAAGTTGTCGAGAGAGTATTGATCATGTGGCCAAATCATGAATATGTCATCTATGAATCTTTTCCAGACCAAGGGCTGCTGAGGTTCCGTCGCTAAAAAGCTATTTTCGATAGAAGCCATATATATGTTGGCATAACTGGGAGCCATCCGAGTACCCATTGCCGTTCCTTTTCTCTGGTGATAAAATTCATTTTCGAATGTAAAATAGTTATGTTTTAGTATAATTTCGGCAAGTTCTGTAATAAAGTCAGAGGATGGTTGGTGGGGTGGTGGTCGGTTATTTAGATGATCGCGTAGCGCGTCGAGGCCAGCGGTATGTGGGATGTTTGTGTATAATGATGTGACATCTATTGTTACTAGTATTAATGGTGTGTTTGTGGGTAGATGAAGAGTTCCAATGATATCGATGAAATGATTCGTGTCTTTAATGTGTGATCGAAGATTTTTAACGAGTGGTTGGAGATGATGGTCCACAAATGCTGATATGCGTTCAGTTGGTGAATCGTATGAAGCAACTATTGGACGGCCAGGGTGATTTGGTTTATGGATTTTAGGTAGCATATAAAAGTGTGGGGTTCTCGGATGACTCGGAAGCATCAGTAACTTGTCTTTTTCTGAGAGGCCCTCAGCTGTTCCCTTGGCCTGGACAATATCCTCAACAATACTCATGACCTGGTCACATGGGTCACCCGGTGTTACACTATAAAAGGTCGTGTCCGTAAGCTGGCGCAGCCCTTCTTCTATGTAATCGCTTTTATTAAGAATTACTGTGGCTGATCCCTTATCTGCTGGAAGTATAATTATGTTTTCATTGGTTTGAAGTTTTTTGAGGGATAATCGTTCTTCTTTTGATAAATTATTTGAGGAGTCTTGAAGGTTGTTGATGAATCTGTCATCGGATAATTTAGATAGGATGCTGGTCATGAAAGTTTCAATGGGATGATTAGTAGGCAGTGGGGGTGGTTCATTCGATGATGGTGGTTTAAAGGTTTTTAATGCGGCATGTATGTTGTCTTCTGAAGATGCGGTGCGTGATTTCCAATATAGCTTCCATCGTAAATTTCTACCGAAGTCAATGAAATCATTTAGCAATTTAATTCGGTCAAGTTTTTTTGTGGGGCAAAAGCTTAAGCCTTTGTTAATGAGTTCTTGATCAGTTCTGGTTAGGTGTAATGATGATAGATTAACAATGGTATTTTCGTTTGTTTTTTTATTATTATTTATATTTATTTCTGGTGGTCCTGGAATGCTAAACGGGTGTGAAAGATTTGTTGGAGTCAGATTTAGATTGGAGAATTCATTGGAATGTTGGTATTGTATGGGTAAAGTTATATGTCTTTTTTTTACATAAAACTTATACTATACAAATGACTTATATCTACTTTAACTAAGGGATAAGAAAATACTCTATATATATATATATATATATATATCCGCTCTGTTTATGGCAAGCAAAGAAAAAGTAAGCTGCTGATAAAATTTTAATCAGTCATCCAACGTGCCGCACTTAATTAGAATATAAATAAAATTTGAAGTCAGTGACCCAAGAACCATGGGAGCCCGTCATAAAGACCCAGGTAGAATTATCGTGGAGAGTTCCGTTGACCTTCTTAAGAGGCTATGCGAATTTTATTTTTATTACTGTCACTCCAAGCGAAAACACGCTCAGTGCGAGGGGGGCGGATTCAGGGCGAGAGCGAAAAATGTTAGTTTTATAATTTAGATAAAATAGCAAGCAAAATTTCAAATATCAAACCTTTAAATACTGTTGAAACACACCTAATATAATATGTTTGAGTTCTGTATATGGTTCCTATTCGTCAAACGAGGAGAAAAAGTGGGTTTAAAGACCTCATTTCTATTATTTCTATCGAGGAAAATTTATCCAAACATGTTTTCCAATTTTAAAACCCTAGAATATATAGTCAAAATGCATATACCTAAATTTATTAAAATTTTCCGTGTATTTCATGAAATACACAAAAATAAGCACTTCTATTTTTTTACATATCGCCTTAATGCTAATAATACAACGTCCTATAGGCGACATTGGATTAGTCGAATAATACACGATGTTTATGTACACATATTTAACGTATTCCTTTTTCCTCTTTGGGTTCGGAAGCCAAAAAGTATGTTAAGTGTATATACTTGGGTGTTAAGATGAAGTTGCGGAAGCCGGAAACTGGCGAGAGTACCCGCCCATACGAACAACTTTTCGTGAGAAAACAGTGAGAAACCGAGAAAAATATATCAGTTGTTTCAAACATTTTAGTCGGGTTGCTATGTAACTTTTCTATGGAACAGCTGTTTTTTTTTTCACGATTCGAGTTTTGTCTCCATAGTAAAAGTTGCTCGTATAGACGAGTTCTATCGCCCGTTTCCTGCTTTCGCAACTTTATCTTAACACCCAGTATAATTATTTTTGTATGATTGGGTTATTTTCCCGAATGTCAGAAAACAATACTGCGGTCGATTTTTTTGTCCACCAGTGTATAAGGATGTAAATACACTACATCATCTTACGTACGCCTGTTCTACATGAACTTGAACAATTACTACTTTTTAGGGTTCCGTACCCGAAGGGTGCCAGACTAGACCCTATTACTAAGCCTCCACCCACTGTCTGCCCGTCTGTCTGTCTGTCTGTCCGTCTGTCACAGGGGTCTACAGCTTCAGCCGTTATAGGTGCCCAGTTGAAATTTTCACACAATACGTGTTGCTATGGCCTTTATCATGGCAAACAATAAATATTAAAAAGAAATTGTAACCCAAGGGGCATCTCCATACAAAAAACCTCGTAAAAGTAGCGTTTTTAACGTTATAAAATCCCTCCTCGACCCCGTCTCTGAAACAAGACTACCCAAAAATATGAAAAATATCTTAGTAGGTAATAGTTGAATAAATATTATTTTAAAGTCTTTTTTGCTTTTAATTATTTTAAAAAACAGATTATAAATATAAATGAAAAACTATTAAGGCGATATGCGAAAAAAATACGGGTGTGTATTTCATGAAATACACGGAACATTTTATTAAATTTCTGGTATATGCATTTTGACTATATAATCTAGGGTTTTGAAATTGGAAATTATGTTTGGATAAATTTTCTTCGATAGAAATAATTGTTGAAATAAGGTCGTCAAACACACTTTTTCTCATCGTTTGACGAATAGGAACCATATACAGAACTCAAACATATTTAATACAATATCTAGAGATTTGATATTTGAACATTTTCTAGCAATTTTCGTTTTTTTAATAAAACTATAAAACCAACTTTTTTTCCTTTTGCCCTGAATCCGCCCTTCTCGCACTGCACGATTTTTCGCTTGGAGTGACAGTGACAAAAATAAAATTCGCATAGCCTCTTAACTACTATCGATATATATTTCGAAGGCAGTCTAAATCTGCTGAAACTGGTCGGCTTTTCCGATCATAACACGTATTGAGGTGAGCCGTTTTTATATAAATCACAAGTCAGTGGCGTGCACAGAACTTTTTTCCGGAAAAGCAATCAGAAGGTCAAGTACGACAATAAAAAAATATGATTTTTTTTTTAATAACACTTTGAAAAAAAAATGTTTGACCTTGTGGTCGTCGTCAGTCGAATTATCTTAATTAATACTTATATTTATAGTAGGTAATAGGTGATTTAATTACGTAAAAATTACAAGAAAAGTAAAGCGATAAAGATATTGTTAGGATTCCGCAATCAGACTTTGATGTCTTTAAAATTGTCATTTAGGTAGCCATTAGTATTAAGCAACGACATTGGAATGTCGTTGGTAGTAAGTAAGGAATTATATCAAACAAGAAAAAGTAATTGCTTAATTATCATTCAAGTTCATTAAAGTATTGATTTTAATCATAATATTAATACAGAAATTCTCTTATTTATAAGTTACTCGTATAATATACCTAAAGTCAATTTAATTATAATTTTTTTTTCAAAGACCGTAACCTGTTTTTACTGGAAAATAAATTATATTTTAAGAGCTAATAATGCAGCTTTTATGTCGTAAATATATTATAGAAATATAATTATAACAATAAATATAACAAAAACCTTAAATCATATAAAAACGAGTGATTAAAAAAATAATATGCCTATTACAGAGTTATCGTTACGCTATTAAATTCATCAAAACAGTGTCAGGAGTGTTTCAAGAGTCTATGGTGACAGATTTGGACGAGTGTTCCAATGTCTCGCTATGTCCAATTCCCATGGATTAATATAAATTTTTTTAGGAGATTATACGCCATTTCAGTACATAGTTTTCATTATTTTGGTATGTAAATTAACCATTATTTTTTTATGATTTTTTAAAGAATTGTCCGATGACCTTGTCACTTGAGAATTTTAGACATTATACTGATTGTGATGTGTGACTGCTTATAAAAAAAGTGGTCTGTCTCTGTCTGTCTACTCTTCTGTCATCTAGCTGTCAAATTAGTCTGAAGCAAATTATTATTAATTTATCTTGATAGCAAAGGACACATTTCTTAACAGCCATTACTCAAGTGACGTCACACGAGGGCCAATGGAGGTTGCAGCCTTTTTGTAAAAATATTCATCATCATGATGTTTTTTAGACCAAAACTTCGAAAATACGGCTTATTAAGCCTAAATCTCGAAATGGTTTTCGAATTAACATACCTTAACATAATTTAATGTATGCCAATTGCACACAATACTTTATCTACGACCAATTTTACAAAAAGTAAGAAAAATAACACTCGTCATGATACTGTCGTGACACTCGTCATGATGGAATTAGCATGTAGATGCCTGACGCCAATCAGAAGCGATAAGAGTAAAGGGGCGTGGCTTATGAAATTAAGACAGACCGTTATTGCTTGTGATTGGTTCACTAGCGATGTTATAATAAATTTCGCCAATCACAGCGCTGAATTGCGGTGTTATAATGTAATATTATAACATCGGTGAAACAATTCAGGTACAGTGGAGACCGCATCAAGTAAGACACATTGGACTTTGTACCTATCTTATATTCTTCTCTGTAGGGGCTAATGTCGTACTGCCAGTGTATAGCTTGATGTGGTCTCCACTGTACTTATAAAACCGCTTTTGATCTTGTTATTACCTTTTTGCAGCATGGGAGTATATAAAAAATTTTGTAAATTTTTAAATGTTAAATTGCGTCTATTATACCAAGTTCAAAGTGCACTAAGTACAATAATTGTTAAAAAGTTTTAGAAGTCTGTGGGATTATGGGATTACAATAATAATGAGTGTTTGTATATATAATGTATATATATGGTTTTTATCTGTTCAGTAGCCGTTCAATGCAACCTGATTAGCAAATCCTTACATTGTTTTGCGACCCCTCAACTTCCTATGACGTCATCTCTATTAAAATAATTAACCCTGCATGCATTAGAATCTAATTGATATTTGCTGAGAGTAAAAATAAATAATAATTGCTCAATGTAAATCGCGTGCCGCATCTCAAGGTTCTTAACTCTTCAATCTTAGCAGAGAGAGCGATCCCAAGCAACTGGGCACTGGCAGTTTCAATTCCTTCGTGGCGGATCGTCGACGCCTCGAGGAAATTAAAAAGTATAAATACGTTCCATTTTTTAAATTGACCGCCGCAATCTCGCGTTTCCAAACGTCAAAGCATTTTCACGTGAGCTTCCCATTTTTATTCGGTGTCAATTATTATTACCAGCCAGTACATTTTAATTTTTAATTCAAGTGCAAGTGAACTTTGGTGAGAAAGTAAAAGGAGGTGAAACGCTTTTAAAAGTGGTGAGTGATAAAAGTAGGGAACGTGTCATAAGTATACTTAAGTTTGTTGTTTTATTTCACTGCAGTTACATCAACATTGAGTTAACTATGCAGAACAGAACCTAGTTTCTTATAATAATATTTTACAACACAGATTTATCTGGGTTTATTTTAATTGGCGCATGCCAGTTTTCACAATGTTCGATTGTGATTTATTTCTTAAAATGCAGTGTGTATTAATCAAGCAAATTAAAAAAGCAAGGGAAGTTGTTTTTCAAGATCAGAGTTTACTTTATTTATTAGGATGACACAATAAAAATATAATAAAGTTTAATACACACTTTCAGATCTCGGATTCTTATTGACATATTATATGCAGCTCTAGATTTATGGTTACTCGAAAAAAATTAAACCTTATATTCTCATACAATAACTTACTTTGGTAAGCGAACGGCTTTACCGATATTTCGGCAATGGGATTTTTATGACAACTCCACCCTGAATGTATTTGGGCTGTGCGGACGGAGCGGCATGAATAGGTTATGTTTCAATAGAAATGAAAACGATAAAAAAAAATTTGGTCAGTCTTGTATTTTCTAATGTCTACAAAACTAACAAACTTAACCATAGCTGCGTCATTCATTACATTACTATCAAAAAATAATGAACTTTTCTTTTACTCCAACATGCAAACTGCTTTAACTACCAGACTATGTTTCTTTTTTCATTATTTCGTCTTTGAATTTCCGTAAAAACGGCAAAAAGCAAAGCTCAATAACATATGCTCACGAAAAACATCCCCAAGGGGGTGTCAGAGGTGTTTCCGATGGTGGACTGTCACTTAAGGCACCTCTTCCCAGCGTTATCCGAAAATGACTCTATTGATAAAGGTATTTCTCTTAAACGGTATGATTAAAAATTATGAAAAAAATATATATTGTTAGTGAAACTATAAAAAAATAACTAAATTTTAGGAAATTATTCTCGTGTATAAGAAACAGTATTAAAATATTGCTCAAAGTCAAGCTGTTTTAAGACGAAAATTAAGTAAAATTGGTTATTTCTTTGAAATCACTAATGGTGTTTGTATGGTTTTTGCATTAAAATGCAAGGAAAATGTTGTTCAGAAAAGCATTTATGGATTTTTCTGTCCGTTCATCGTGCCCATATGAAAAATATTATTTTCTCATATTTTGCGCTACCCGGAGACCCAGCGCGTCATAATGCAGTGCGCGCTGATATGAGCCAAGGTCGTAGGCGACTACCTGCCCCTTAAACAGTCAACACTCGTACGCCTCTACTTTTGAGCGACAATTTTAAGAGACGATTCTTCGGATTTGTTACGATATCTCAAGAAATAATTATTATATTTAAACGCCCAAAATATAACTCAATTAACTAACTGAGAAAAATGTATGCATATGTATAAACTATTGATATATATATATTATACATCTCATACATTGTTATCAGTTTAAAGCTGTATTTTGGGCGTTATAATTATTTCTCGAGATTTTGTTACAAATCCAGAGAATCGACTCTTAAGAACACCGTGCTCGCCAGAACTCCTAATAAGCGCTCTTCGCTTTATTTATTAAGAGGCTATGCAAATTTTATTTTTGTCACTGTCACTCCAAGCGAAAAATCGTGCAGTGCGAGAGGGGCGGATTCAGGGCAAAAGGGAAAAAAGTTGGTTTTATATTTTATTAAAAAAACTAAAATAGCTAGCTAAATTTCGAATATCAAATCTCTAGATATTGTTGAAACACACCTAATAAAATATGTTTGAGTTCTGTATGTGGTTCCTATTCGTCAAATGAGGAGAAAAAGTGTGTTTGAAGATCTCATTTCAACAATTATTTCTATCATGGAAAATTTATCCAAACATGTTTTCCAATTTCAGAACACTATATAATATAGTCAAAATGCATATACCAGAAATTTATTAAAACTTTCCGTGTATTTCATGAAATACACAGAAAAGAAACACCCGTATTTTTTTCGCATATCGCCTTAATATTTTCCCAAATTTTAAATTTAGTAACTAATCTCGTACAATAATCTATGACTTTAATTGAACCTAAAATATTTACTAAAATCAATAAACACAAAATTTACAAGCGTTTAAAAGTCCTGAAATGTAAATTCGGTTATTGAGTTTTAAACGCTTTGTAACTTTTGTGAGTATTGATTTTAGTAAATATTTTAGGTTCACGTCATGGAATCGTTCACGTATTGTACGAATTAATTTTTTGGAAAATGTTTAAAAATAAGGATATTATCAGCGAATAACGTAAATGTGTTAATGTGTTATTTTTTGTTGTGGAAATGAAATAAAGAAGTTATCTTTCTATGTATCTATCTATCATCTATCAAATTGGGATTTCGGGCAATTGTGATAAAGGGTGAACCATATACTTATATATGAATGCATATACTTCGGGCACAAATACACGCTTTTGAAGGCATGCAGGTGTACCTCCCATTGTTTTCCTACACCGTTCAGCAATAGCTAATGCACATTGTGAATTAAGGCGATACCAAAAGAAATTGGGTTTTTTCGAATCCATTTACTCCACTTTATGTTTGGGTAAATGTTTATTGAGTATTTGATTAGTTTATTGAGTCTTGAACAGGTGGTAGAGCTGTTGCCGGGCTCGACTGTGGACGTACCACCATCTTACTTGGAGACCCCCTCGAAGTAATTCGGGGGAGAGTAAGAGGACAGCTCACAGGCAAAAAACCAAGAGGCCCACCATGCCTGGGACCGATGGATGGCGGTATATCCATCCCTAATAGCTGGGCCTTATATGGAACAGACTGTGACGGGCAGCGGCGTCACCAATCCGCCTGCCCAGCTTGTGTGAGTATGGGCAATTCTTCCAGGATGACCGCCGGGAGTGGCAAAGTCCTGGAAAGGCTTATGTCCAGCAGTGGACGAACTAGGCTGATGTAAAAAAAAAACGAATTGAAAACGCGATTGGATGACATTTTCTTTCCACAATTTAATTCCGAAAAGACCTTTTATTTGTTTTATTTTTTCCTGTTATTCTAATATCCTAACTGATTTCATTGTACAAAATTGCATTCAAAATGTGGATATTATCTATTTGTAAAGTCTCCTTGAAAATCTTTTTAAAAATAGCTTAGTACATTTTATATTAATAAAAAACCGACTTTTTGCTACTTTTCCACGATTCCATCCCACTCTCACTGAGGTTATTTTCGCATATGGAGTAACAGGGACGCTAAAACTTTTACGCATCGCCTTAACACTTTCGCTGCTGAAAAGGTGTTAAGCTGCACAATCGTTCTGTTAGAAAACCTGTGTAGGCCAACTTGAAAAATAAGCAAATTTTTTTTTTTCAATTATATGAATCAGCCTGAACATGACGTCACAAACACGTAAGGCTTTTTTTATCGGCCATGATTTCAGTCGCGCGTGCAGGCCACTCTTATGGAGTAACAGGGACGCTAAAACTTTTACGTATCGTGTGAATTGTATATACCTATAATGTAAGCACCTTATCTATAAGTACCTACCTAATGTGATGAGTGATTTCTAGTGAATGCGGTGTGCGGTCAAACCTAAACTGGTTTTTATCACACTGTTAGTATATAAGTTTTATTGTAAACTCTGTTTTATTAGGTAATAAAAAAATAAAAATAAAAAAACGTAAACTCCAATTCCCGCAGGTGTATTGCTCGGCTGACAGGCAGGATTCGAACACGGATCTCAAAATTGGGAGTCCGGCCAACTGACCTACCAACTGAGCTACCGCTGCTTTAAAAAACCTCGAGTAGGCCTCGCGCCCTGAGGGTTCCGTACCAATTTGAACAAAAATTTACAAACCTTTACCTACAACAGTTATAATTAAAAACTGCAAAATTAAAAAACTACAAAAACAACATTATAAATCAGCGTATATATCCGTGATAAAAATTTAAAAAATATGAATTATGAATGACGACGCCAGGGTACAAAAACAAATTTTCGGCGTCCAATCCAATCAATCCAATCCATCAGTTCGTCCACTGCTGGAAATAAGCCTTTCCAGGACTTTGCCACTCCCGGCGGTCATCCTGGAAGAATCGCCCATACTCACACACGCTGGGTAGGCGGGTTGGTAAGCGCGGTTCCGGAACCCTCGCACCAGTGACGCCGCTGCCCGTCACCAGTCTGTTCCATATAAGGCCCGGCTATTAGGGATGGATATACCACCATCCATCGGTCCCAGGCATGGTGGGCCTCCTGGTTTTTTGCCAGTGAGTTATCCTCTTACTCTCCCCCGAATTACTTCGAGGGGGTCTCCGAGTAAGATGGTGGTACCTCCACAGTCGAGCCCGGCATCAGCTCTACCTCTTCCCAAAATCCATTTTCGGCGTCATTCGCTATCAAAAATGGTTTCATGAATGGGAAATATAAACATAATAAACTATATTAATAATAAAAGTAACATTCGGATTTGGGTGAACATTCTGCACAAAATATCAAAATTTCAAGTTTGTTACTCATTGCGTCTACAAGCTAGACACCCGTGACATACAGACGGATGGACGGACAGTCGAATGACATTAATAGGGCTTCGTTTTGCCTTTTGGGTACAGAACCTAGCACTTTATCAGAATGGAATTTGAAACTACATTTTAAAATTACCTCATTGTGATACAGACTCAGTATGCATATTTTTCCCCAAAACAGGGCTGCCACTCCCAAAAAGATTCGGTCGATCGTTTACCGTCCGAGCACACGTCCATCTCTGACGCACGTATAGAGAGTGATAGATATGGATATACGACCGACCGATATTCGATCGAATATTGTCACTTAGAAGTAGCCCCCCAATTGTATAACGATAGACCCAAGCTCTGGTCATTAACTCCTAAGTTAGAGTCAAGTTCGTATGAACGATAGCAAAAGAAGCCTTTATCCCCAAATAATAAGAATCAGCAGACCACGAAAGATTTGTAGCACCATTTGTATGTAGATCATGAATATTTACAATGAGCTCATTGTGTTCGTCTGAACTGAAGATTTCAATGGCCATCATTTCCTTAACTTTTTCAACTTTAAATACAAAAAAGAATTCACTGAATCGCTTGATAACACATATTTCGAACCTATGAATTGAAATAGAAAACAATACCGCACTCGACTTCATTAAAAAAGTTGAGATTTCCAAAATTGCTCCCGCCTTAAAGCGCTACCGAAAAATAATTGATACTTTTAGAACTTGAATATCTACTTCAGTAAAGAAGGTATTATTTTGATAAAATAGTATATTATTTTTGAAATCTTTTTCTAGGGAAACAAAAACGCGATTAGAGAAATTCGGCTCGGTAAAAATATTTATTGAAATCAGGTCTGTTTTGACACCATTTTTCCTGTTTTGACAGTTTGGAACGACATAAAGACGGGGGATTAGATTTTATTACTTAGATGGGTTTTAAAAGTATCTAGGACCAGATTAAACGAAATTTTGGTAGCAATCTGATTGCATAACAAAACACCGACTTTTTGCTACTTTTCCTCAAATCCGTCCCTTTTTTTCACATATGGAGTAACAGGGACGCTAAATCTTTTACATATTGCCTCAAATGGTAAACAACTTCATTATTTAGAGCCTGATCAGATTTTTATGTCTAGACAAAAAAAAAAAAATTTGTCCGAATACACGTCTTTGTCAAACGCATTTTTTCTCTATCACTTTGAGACATAATTCGCTAGTGAACTATATTTTAATATTTCACTACATGATAAATAATTTGGTTACCTAAAATGACAAATATTATTGGCATGAAATTTGGCAACTGATGGCTGTAAATATTCACTACCATATTTATCACTGGAAATACACAAATTTTATTCAATACATGTCATGCATGACCAAGATACAAAATATTTATGTATGTATAATATATGTATATTTAACGTATTCCTTTTTTCTCTTTGGGTTCGGAAGCCAAAAAGTATGTTAAGTATATATGTATACTTGGGTGTTAAGATAAAGTTGTTGAAGCCGAAAACTATACGATAGTACTCGTTCATAAGAACAACTTTTACTATAAAACCAAACATCGAATCGTGAAAAAGAAATCTGCTGTTCCATAGAAAAGTTACATACCTACCCAACCAAAATGTATGAAACAACCAGAGAACATCAACCGATTTTTTTTTTTGAAGTGTTAGTTTTATTGAAGATTACTATCACCAGTTTCCGGCTTCTGCAACATCATCTTAACACCCGTATAAATAAATAAACAAATGTTATTCTGAAAGTATCGCCAAAATCACAAACTCTTTGAAAGTTTGCAAAACGTGCATTGTATTCAAAAAGTTTAGTTTATCGACCTGACTTTAGCCTACATACTTGTATTTACTGTGTAATGTACACCCAATACAAATAAAAACTCGAAAAATACTTTTCCTTTGTGCATGACTACATATTCCTTTCAAATAACTTGATCTGAAATGATTTATACATCAGTTTGAGATGAAAGAAATATAAGACAGATACCTTATGCGAATTTTATTTTTGTCGCTGTTACTCTAAGCGAAAAATCGCGCAGTGCGGGAGGGGCGGATTCAGGGCAAAAGGGAAAAAAGTTGGTCTTATATTTTTATTAAAAAAACTAAAATAGCTAGCAAAATTTCAAATATCAAATCTCTAGATATTGTTAAAACACCCTAATAAAATATGTTCGAGTTCTGTATGTGGTTCCTATTCGTCAAACGATGAGAAAAAGTGTGTTTGAAGACCTCATTTCAACAATTATTTCTATCGAGGAAAGTTTATCTGAACAAGTTTTCCAAAATAAAATTCCTAGATTATATAGTCAAAATGCATATACCAGAAACTGATTATAGTTTTCTGTGTATTTCATGAAATACACAGAAAAGAAACACCCGTATTTTTTTTCGCATATCGCCGTAATGATTTCGTGGTCCTTTTTTTCTTCTATTTGAGGCTTCCATTAATTAAATTAAGTTAGTCCACAAAGATTTGGAAATCAAAGATTTTCGGATTTAAGACTGTACATGAGCCTAGAACGAACAACGCCAGACTTTCGAGGATTTGTTTGAAGAAATTCGGACTCTCCTTGTATTGAAAAAAAATATTTGATTTATTTATCTTTTATCTGGGGATTCTACTTATAAATAATGTATTAATATTTATTATTATATTATTATATTTTTGCCACATATTTATATGTGGCAAAAAAAAATCTTCCCCACCCTCTTTTTTTTTGTTTTCAAACGTTCGTTTCACGAAAGCGGTTACAAGATCAACTTGATTTTTGTTTTCATAAAATAGGTAACAGAAATAGGGAGTCTACTTAAATCCAATTTTTTTTTTCCCTACAAAATATTTCAGTATTAGCTAAAAACACACCAATTTGTTGTTTCGCTGCTTGATCATTAGTATTACGCTTCGAAGAAAAAGAGGCCAATGGACCAACATTATAATCGCCTCTATCAAAAGCAAATACGGTCTTTGCTATTGGTCCAGCACATAGAGAGGTAACAAAAAAAGTTGCTAGGGTAGGCCATCCTCTTAATCCTTAATTTGTGCCAAAAGACCTCCTCTAAAATGTCAAGATTGAAGGTCACCGTAAAGTACCCTAGTGCAGGTTTTGATGATTATTGTATTAGTCAGTGAGTGGTATTTTATACGCTTTAAAAGGCCACATCTTTTTTTATCTTTTTATTTAATCTCTATTTTTTTAGAGTCAGGATATTAACGACCTGAAGCTGTATTACCTGCGAAAAACAACCTTTTTGACACACGGCCGACAGACAGACAGACAGACAAACGGGCAACTAGTGTTTCTTTAAGGGTTTCGTTTTTTATTATTTATTTTTACGGGTGTTACATTCTGATAGATTTGCACGTATTTTTCTTGGCTTCAATTTATAGGTCTGGTAAAATTTTTTATTAACAATCATTATTAATTGCAAGTTTTATTAACCCCTATAAAATTATTTAACGTAATGAAGATACAAACCACCAGTTTTTATATTTGGTGAGAAAAAAAACTACAACGATAACAATAAAAAAACAGAAAATCTTCGTCAAGAATCAACAAGAAGAGTCAAAATAAGTCGATCGTTTATCATTGAAGCATACTTTCATCTCTGACACATGGACTATGAGTCTATGTGAGTGTGATAGAGATGGACATACGACCAAACGATAATAATCAATCGGTTTTTTTTCACTTTGGAGTAAGCCTCCTGGATTTACTGTACACAATTGAACCATTTACGTAAAAAAAAAGGCTGACGGGGTTTTGCTAACTAATAACTGATAGTATGCCAAACCTCTTGTATGTACGAGCCCAACACGCACACACTCACATCATAGTAAGCTAATTTCCATAGTAATTCCACTCACACACTTACAAACCGCCGCCATTGCTATGCTTCAGTAGTTGCTTAGATGTGACTCTGTACGCCTTTTTTACAGCAATACATTGTTTTTTCAATCATAGAATAGTTTCTCTATATTTATATGAAGATTGTAGATATTTTCAATTGGTTCTGTTAGTATTTTTTTAATGTTCAAATTCTAATTCCAATTATGGCGATTACGGAGCAATACCTTTTCTTTAAATTATTTAATATATAAAACATGGGATATTATCTTCTTCGGGCTAATCTTCCCTTTAGTAGTTCATTTCACATTTATGCCAATACTTACCAAGAAAAGTTGTTATTAAAAGTCTTGTAATTAAAAAGACAAATCAATGGCCGACAGGTCATATTTTTTGCAGTTATCAAATTAAGGTTGCTTTTCTATGCATTAGTAGAATGTGTTACACGAAAAAAGGCCTAAATTAAAAGGCAAATTTAAAACACATACAATGCCAAAATGTTGATGACAAAGAGCTATATTACGATTAGAAACGCTAATTTGCAAACAAAGAACAACTGCTATACAACTACATTTTTACAATTCGCATCGTCAGAGGAGGCTGGCGTGTGTGAATATAGTCACACAGATAGTCTGTGGCTGTCGTAGTCGCGCAATGTCAGAAATCTGACAGTAATGCATGCTTTGGCCGCCATTTATAAAATGGGGCATGTAGCAGCCAACGACCTTGAGCCAACCTGTGTCGCTACAAATATCGACAGAAAGTATATTGAAATAACATTCTTATCAGCGCGCACTGCATTACGACGTCGCTGGGTCTCTGGATAGCGCAATATAGGAGAAAATAATACTTTTCACAGTGACGCGATTGATGGAAAAAAAAAATCCATAAATAATTTTTCGTAGCAATATTTTCCCTATATTTAAGTGCAAGAACCATAGAAATACCATTAGTGGTTTCAATAAATAATAAATTTTACCCTATTTTAGTCTATAAACTACTTGTCTTTAAACCACATTTTCACGTTTTTTTCTAAAACGCAGTTGTTCTTTATAGTTTAACTAACAAAATATATCTTTTTCATGATTTTTGAACATACCGTTTAAGAGAAATAACTTTATCAATTGAGCCATTTTCTGATGATGACGGTGAGAAGAGGCCTATACCAGCAAACATCTTGAAAAAATTCCACAAAATCACATAGTCAATTTAGCAGATCGAAGGGCAAAATTTGTGTGCGAACTTCCCCCACTACGTCACATTTTGTTCAAAAAGTTTGCCGGTATAAGCCGTGCTAATAAAAAAGCGTTTTGGAATTGAATTGAAAAGAAAATTGAACGCCTTTTATAACGCTTCTTGCCACGGCTTGTATCTATTAAGGAAGGGGTTCACGAGGCAGGGGTTTACTGAAAGCTATCTTCTCCCCCGCCATCTTGGTATATTATATTACTTCCCATATCATATGCAGGTATATTTTTGTGGTTTTTAGTATAATTAGCAACGAAAAGTCTACTAATATTGCCATTTTGTAAAATCCACATAGTTATTAAAGGGATTGTGAGTTACCAAATCAACCAGGTTGAGTATAAATAAATCAACAACACTATTCCTTAGCTTGATATCACGTATACAGAGTGAGCGCCACGAAACATAGACGTTATTTGACAGAGGAAATCTATCTAGGCGTTCAATCTAGTAAGAATCTACGAGTCTATTTATGAGCAAACTCTTTCACAACAATCCAAGCAGTAACCGAACGCACTCAATAATAGACTATTTAACTTCCCGCATACAAAGCGCCAGTTAAAGTTTCTTGCGTACCGCCTGTCAAGGCCACTCCACTCGGAATACTGCGTTACAGTGGCAAACGTGCCGCGTGTGCAAGGTTAATTTCACTCACGGCTCGGAGAGAATGTACAATGAGACGCCTCTTCAAAGTTTAGGAGTACAGGATGTATTATATACGTAAGGCCCGATTCACGCAATCTGTTACAAACAAAATACATATCGATTATGAACAGTGAAATACGAGTAACACTCCACATTCCTTCACCCACGTTTCACCGACGATATTTACGTCCCATTGTGATCTCGTGCCCAGCTCTGTCGCTGTAATTTAGGCACAAATATTTTATATAAACGTGTCTTTTGAGGCACACATATCACATACCGAACATAAATGGCTCCTACAAGACTTGAACCCATGACCCTCGGATTAGTGGTCGAGACAATCAAACTACTAGACCACAGAGCTGTTTGTAATGCAACTTTCATTGCAACAGTGGATTTTTATTTATAGGTAGTACCTTATCCTATCCTTTAGACTCTAAAGGTTAGAGTGAGAAATAGTATTTTAATTTCGTGCCTAGTTCTATCCTTTAGACTCTTTAGAGTAATTAATATTATTTTTCACCTCACTAGCTTGACAATCGCGCCTTTTTTCCTTAAAACCAGTGAGCAATAGTTGATTTTGCTCACTCTGTGAATAAAAGTGTTTTGAATTAAGAACCTGCGAATTGACATTTCGTATTTCATTGGCTTACGAAACTTTTAGCAACTCCGTCTAATTAACTGCTCAAGGGGAAGAGGGATAGTAAAATCAGTATGGTGGCTATCTCTTTCATTCTATAAGGATTTCATACACATTGGGAGGCTATACTCAGCCCTGCAGATTGTCGAATACCATAGACAAGGGTAACTTCTCGTAATCCTACGTATAGCCTCCCAGCGTGCATGGAATCCATACCATAAGACTATGGACTCCGTATAAACTAATGTACTTCTACCGGAAACGGTTAGAGAACAACGCCTGCGTGATGATTGTGTTGATTTACGTTTTCGATCGGTTTATCAGAGATTTTCCGATTATTGACGGCTTTTGGTATTGTACATTGTACCTATATTTCATATGCAATATTTTTTATGTAGTATTTTTAAGAAAAAACGATTGAATCCTTATAGTTCGTTCTAAAACATAGTTTATGTACATCTTGTGTTTATTCGCTAGCGATGTAAAAAGTTGTATAATGTCACAGGAGAGCAAAGTGATTTTCATTTTTGTGCGTTTGAATCCCTCGCCACGGATTTAAACTCGGCACTGACAACAAAAACAAACTTTGCTCTCTTGTTGCACAAATAACTATTTATTTAGTGTCTACTTCGATACTTTAGTTAGAGCGAGTATTTCGTGCCTAGTTCTCTCCTTTGGAGTGATGAATATTATTTTTATTTAGTACCTAGTTCTATCCTTTAGACTCTTTAGAGTGATGAATAGTATTTCGTGCCTAGTTCTATCCTTTAGAGTGATAAATAGTATTTTTTGTACCTAGTTCTATAGAGTGATGAATAGTTTTTTTCATACCTAGTTCTATCCTTTAGTAAGAGTGATGAATAGTATTTTATTTCGTACCTAGTTCTCCTTTAGAGAGATGAATAATAATTTTATTTCGTCCGTAGTTCTATCTTTGGTTATGCGAGCACGTACGCGTCGATTAGATGAATTTGACAGATATAATCGATAAATTCTAAACGATAACCCTTATTGCAATGAAATAAGAGTTACATTTTTATTTATCGAATCAATGTCGAGTCCATACCAAGTTCATGCTAGTACCCCTGGTTAGAGTTTTAAATAATAATTAAAAATATTTAGAATATAAGAATGTAGCGAGAAATATTTTAGAAATTCTCTTACTTTTCAGTATTTAAATAGATACCAAACTCGATCAACCCGTTATTTTTTTAGTTTTACTGGCTGCGAACGAGCAGGGAAATAGAAATGAGTACAGAATAATTTTTGAAGAAAGGCTATTAAATACAATACATCAACACGTGATTTCTTATAGGTGTTGGTTGGACCACAGCCCATCTTCCAACGTTCGGCCTATACCACCTGCCAACCATTATACTTTTACGCAACGGCGCGCTTATTGTATGCCAAATACTGCAACTATTGAACTCTCTGTCCTTTTACACTGGACGTTATGAGTCAATGACTCTAGAATGTTCTGTCTGTCACTATTACTGTACTGGTAATAACTGTACTGTTGCGATGAATTGCTCACTTTCCGTAATGTGGTTTCAATGAAAACTCACGTCTGTTTTCCATCTGCTACGATCCTTACACGCATCTTTCACTTCTTCTACATCCATCAATCGAGTCATACAATCTCTTCTATTCCGGGTACTTTTGAATTTGCCCTTCTTCAGTTTTGTCGCCAATTTGGTCGGCATATATATGTATACGTCCTTATAGAGAGGCCGTATAAGGTAGTTATGGTTCACATAAATAAGTTACTTAGTAAACAAAAAACAAACATAGGTACACCAGTTTATTTACATAAACTACCTGTCGACCTACAACATTTAAATTTAGCTTTGTAAAATAACAAAATATCCTTTAAAACGAGATCTTTTCTTGTCTCATGCCCAACCAGAGGTCATTGTACTTATATTGAGAATGTATGTATGTCGTCGGCACATCATCGTAGAATTGGACATTCATATTTCCACTCCACTCCGCTTCGCTCGGCCCCCAAATTTATTTACATGTAAACCTAACACGCTCCACCTCGCTCCGCTCGTCGTCGCACCTAATTTTGACTTTTGTTGGAAGATTTTCGACTCAATTTCGAATCAATCTGCTCACGATATTTATATTGTTATGAATGATTAAGAAGGTACATTTGTGTGCATAAAGTAAAGTTGAAACTATTCCAATATTTGCGCAGTGCTTCTTGAATATTATATTACCATGTCCAACTACCCGTAATATACTCGTAAGTATGTACGCACATTTATAAGTATCACAAAGATCATACAAACACTTAAGGCGATTACCGTCGCCAAATTAGCAGCTCGATGTTTGTCCGTATGAATATGGACGGAAACGACATTGAAATAACGTTCAAATCAGTGCACAATGCGTGGTGGCTGTTACGACGCTCGCTGCGTCCTTGAAAGGGCAAAATAGGAGAAAATAATACTTTTCACATGGCCGTCATTTTTCGATTGAATAATTCTATGTTATATATAGCTATCAAGTTTATCTATTTATCAAAGCATAAATGAATTAAATCACCTAAGCCGCTTAGGAGCAGTAGGAAATTCAAGCCAAAAAACACCATTCAGTTGAAACAATTTATCATATAGAAGTTTTGGTGGTACGAAAAAGAAAAATGTTGCGTGTGTTGTCCTAGAGTTGATAATCCATAATACATTTTTTCAATATTTTTGGTTTGGCCATAAAAGAGGAGTAGGCTTTAGAAAGTACCTAATTTGGTATTAGGTATTTGGCGATATTAAGGGCCTTAATAGCTACCGCGTAAAGCTATGGGAGACGAAATTCGCACTGTTGCAATGCGTGACGATAAGTCTTTTCATTCTATATACAAGGTTACTTTTTGATCATCGTCCAAATTCAAACTGGAGGCTTGGTAAGTGATCAGCATCATAAATCGATAAAAAAGTTTGTGAAATTCGTATAATGAAATTTCGACTTCCCATAGTAATTCCCTCCCAGTCCTGAATGAATCACTATGGGGAGTGGAAATTTAATTTTATGAATTTTACAAAAAACGTTATTGGTTAATGATGCTGAATACTTACCAAGGCTCAGGTATGAATTTGGACGATGTTCACAAATTCATCTTGTATACCAGTGGGAACATCACATTTGCAGATAAGTCACAATTTCTTACCATGCAGCGGTTTACTCATCGTTGATTCATCCGCGTGGGCCTCCTAAAACGAAAACGTGACTTCGTGTATACCGCCTTATATTTGTTCAACCCTTGAACCAATACAAAAAACGTGGCTTCTTGTATACCACCATCTATTTATTCATCCCTTGAATCAATACAAAAAACGAAAGGTGTCGTGGGTCACCCGGTTGAAACGAAGTTCGTTTCACTATTATGTATTAAAAACAGACACAATGAAATAAATTAACAACGTCTATATTATTATTTTAACAACACTTGTAAACACACAAACATATAACTAATATAACTACACCGCATTACATGCATGTTTGTAACTTAGTAAGTGTCGTGACGGTCGAAATCTAAAACATTTTACGGCCTAGCTCCTTTCGTCAAGTGTCGGAAGGGAAGAAAGAACTATAACGATTTACTTCCAGGACTACGCAACGTTGAAAACCACATTCAAATCCGTTCAGTAATTTTTTGTCGGAGCCTAAAATCATTTTTCGACATATTTTTTTCCTTTACGATCAAAGCCTTACTAATTTTATGAACAGTATCAGAGAAACTATGGGTATATACCACATAAACCTACGGCGACACAAAACTTTCACACTTATTCAGGTTCAAGTGTTTGTTTATGTGATCATAAATACGAGTATATAGGGACGAATTATTAGAATCTCCAAAATGATCTTGTTTTTGGTAGTGCGAACGAAAATTCTCAGACATGGCGACATTTCAAAATTCAAAAGCAATACAAAATGGCGGCCTATATCCCTCTACATAAGCACAGTTCTGTGCAGCCTTAAATGTGCCTCTAAAATTCGTCTGTCTATATCTCTGTTTTAATCTCTGTTATATTTTTCTCTCTATCCGTCTCGCCGCTAACTTCACTCGAACGCGTTTAAGTTTGACGCGAGCTGTACTAAACTATCTTTGTGTATCTATAGGTATACAAGGTGACTTTTTGATCATCGTCCAAATTCATACTGGAGGTTTTATAAGTGATGAGTATCTTGGATCAATAACAATTTTTGTGTAATTTGTAAAATGAAATTTCGGCTTCCCATAGAAATTCACTTCCAGTTCAGAGTAAATTACTATGGGAAGTCGAAATTTAATTTTACGAATTTTACTAAAATTGTTATTGATCAATGATACTGATTACTTACCAAGCCACCAGTATAAATTTGGACGATGATCAAAAAGTCACCTTTATTTATTTATTTATTTATAAAAAAGGTACACCAACAATGTCAACACAAACAACATAAATAGATATACATTGGGCCTTGTTCTGGTGTTGCCATCAATGACAGGTGAACACAGCATTATCAGAAAACATTAGCATCAATAGAAATTACAAAAAACTAGTTAATATTAACAATCTAAACATACACATAAACTAATTTAAATCTAAGCTTAAAATCTAGACAGACAGTTAACACAAATTACTTAACAATATAATAAAATTAAAATATATATATCATTTATAAAAATATATATATGTGCACAAATATTCAATAACACAAATTTATAAAATTTCTAAAAAGAGAGAAAAAAAATAATGATGTACATACAATCGTTAAATATTCAAATTTAAGGATGTTATATCTTATATTTAAAGTTACAAGCTTTATCAGAAAAAATATCAAGGGAGTGAGTCTTCCACATTTTGTTGTAAGTGCTACAAGATATAGATTCTTGTATAAAGAAGGTGATAATTTCAACGCCATGTCAATAACCGCCACAGATTCACAGATTTTTGTTTTTTAAATCTAGAATTTATTCTAAACATAACTGTTTTCAGCAGCAAAAGCAACAATGCAAATGGCCATGACATTACTTACATACCTACTTATGTATTCCACCTGTCGATGACAAATAGCTCGTGGTGAACTAAGAAAAACACCTAACAGCGTAAAAGCTAATTAGATAGAACATGCTATGCTATTTCCCTTGCCATTAAAAAGTTATGACTAAAGTGGTAGATCTGATGCCGTACTCGACTCTGGAGGTACCACCATCTAACTCGCAAACCCACCGACGTTATTCGGAGGAGAGTAAGGGGTTAGCTCTCAAACAGGCACAACCAGGTAGTCCAACATGCCTGGAACCGGTTGATAGCGGTATATCCAATTGCCGGCCCTTATACCTCTCTCTATAAAACTGGTGCGAGGGTTTCGTTTGCCCAGCGTGTGTTAGTATGGGGCATTTCTTCCATGAAGACTCGAGAAGAGTAGCAAAATCTTGGAAAGGCTTGTATCCAGCAGTGGATGAACCAGGCTGACGGATGGATGGATGACGTTCGTAGGATGACGTTCGTACGATCTCAATGTGTCAAATTGTAATTTATATTGTACATGTGTTGTAACTTGTAACATGGAACTGGCATGCAAATAAGAATCATCTTAGATAAACAGACAATTGTTTATCTTTAACTTTAAACACATTTAATGCTCAGCCAATAAGCACAGAGTACACAATTCTAAGGACCAATTTTTCCTTGTTATTGTTACAAATCAGTATAGAAAATGACGAGAATCTCACAGTTAAACAAAACAAGGACACGACCAGTTGTACTAACCAAGTTTACACCATATTTTAAAAGTTAAACACTACAAAGGTATTATTTTGTTGACTGTTTACTGAAGAGAAAACTTCTAAAAATTTAACTTCTTCAGATTCCAAATCCTTTTTTAAAATTCATGGAAGCTATTATTAGGAAAGCAATGGACACAAAACCGAACAGCCAGTATTAAAGATTTGCAATGCGAAATGACCGCGGAACTACAAATAAGATGGACAAAATGATCGTTTGATGTCCACTGATCATGATCGTCCCGGAAACAGGAAGTTTGGTACCTGGACAACGTAACATCACTTGATGACTTGAGTCGGGTTTGTAGTGAGTTTTCTTTGCTGATATCAAAGGAAGCCAATGAGCGCTTAGTGGTTGTATTGATTAAATATTAGTATATTTCGTGACGAGTATAAAATGGCAGATTTTCTTACCCGAGGAGTGAAGAAGGCGAACGTCGAAAGCTTACATTCCGAGGGTAAGAAAACCCATTTTTACTAGTTGCGAACGATACTTTTTCTACCTGATTTATGTAATTAAATATTTAATTTTTCCTTTCAAATTTAATGTATGACTTTGCAAAGCGCAGCGCGGTTTCTACCTTTTTTTTTCAGACTTTGGCCGGCGGCTTTTATTTGTAGCCAGTATCATTTTAATAAAAAATTGTGTCAGACGCGATACAATCGATTATGTCGTGAATCGGAACGCAGGGAATTTCGATTGTAAAGGCAAACAAAGGACGTCAAAAAGAACCTAATTTAGCATGAAATGAAGACAAACATCAAAAAGAACCTAATTTTGCAATAAATAAAATTTCAATACGATATTTCAAACTGACCTGATAGTTATTCCGCAATGGGGCCCGGAAAGTTCGATTTTCAAAACTAATTTCGTGTATTAAATGGAACTTTTTCATAAAGGTAGAAGAAAAAAATATTTTCTCAATACAACCATTAAGCGCTCATTGGCTTCCGTTTTCCGTTTCTTCGTTTCTTCGTTTTACGTAAAGTACACGATACTTTTTATGAAAGCAATTTTTTTTTAATAAAAGTATTGCGTATTGTATTTTAGTCTGTTTTAAGTAATAATAAATTGGTTTGTATTGACAATCAGACTGATTTTAAAGGCTAACTAAACTGACAGCACCCAAACTTAATTTCTTTTCTGTGAAATTGATTTGGTATTACATTCACATGAAGACTATTTTACACGGAAAAAAATAATTTTAGAACTGTCAGATTTGCTTAGTTAAGCCTTCAAAATCAGCTACAGTATAATTTTATTTATAATTTATATATTTATATATATAAATAACGGAAAATTATAATTTTCTTGAACTACTACAACAACTACAACTACAAAAACTTTAAAATCTTGATAGAATATGGCGCAGGCCACACGGGAAAGACGTAAGGCGAGGACGAGTCGAAGACGTCGCAACGCAAAACTTATAGAGAAGACGGGACGAAGACGAGACGTAGGAACAAAACGCCACGTCTTCGACTCTCGTCCTTACCTCCTGTGTGGCTTGCGCCTAAAATTGAGCTGAATTTCTATATTAAGGCGAATGGATACGCCAACTGCAATTTGGACATGTCTTTGAAGGCCTACTTGTCCCACACGGGTGGTCTAAAAACTTTCATAAAAATATATGATAAGCATTATAGAGCTAAAAATTAATTTTAAGTTTCATAAACTGTTTTGTAAGTTACCCATTGTAAGTTTTGACAAAAAAAAATCGAAAGTCATCGAAAGTTTCACATGATTAACACAAGGATTCTCTTACTCCTTCCAAACGCCTAAAGCGATTTTAATTATTATTTCACCATATTATGGGAAATTTTTAGATCTAAAAATTTAAGCACAATTTTTTTTTTCTTTCATGGCGTCCATGTGAAAAGTATTATTTTCTCTTATTTTGCGCTAGCCGGAGATGCAGTGGTTGTCGTAACAGCCACTTTTCAAGGCACGCTGAAATGAACATTATTTCAATGTCGTTTCCGTTGATTTTTGTTTGTACCGACACACATCGAGTTGCTTATTTAGCGTGGTCATACGCCTTAATTTCATCTATGTATTATAAGGGGGAGAATTATATTTCTATAAAGAATAGGTACTAACCCCAATATAGTACCAATAGGTACTAAAAATATATTTTCATTACTTAGCTAATTTGCTAAACGTACCTAAATATTTTGTTTATATAAGTTGCTCAATTGATGTTAAAAAGCATGTGGTCAGGCTCGGATTAGACTAAAGGTCGATAATGGCGGACGAAGGAACGCGGAAAACAATCGTCTAATAATTTAAAGTTTATTGTCATCGTTGTGATTTTTGATTCCATCTGACCTTCCCCAATAGTATGTACTGCGTGCATGCTACATAACCAGTTAATACAGTATTTTACTTTTGAAATACATTCAATGTCTGGTCTAAATAAACCAAAGACCTTGGTTCTAAACGTGGATTGATTTAAAAATGAATGAAGAAATATGACATGTAACGTACAATGTATCTTACGCTGTCACTAAGAAGAGACAATTTTAGTGAATCAAGTCGTAGACTCTACTTCAGACAGGTGAAGCAGTGGGCAAAGACAAGTTTCACTAGTCAAACCGCTAATGAGTATCAAAACGAAAAATTTGTAAAAAAGGAAGTGAATGTCACTTCATATATATATCATATGCACTTCGTTTTTTTTATTTTATCGCCTTAAAGCTTTTACTTGAGGAACGTATAACTTTGTACGCTTACCCCATAAATAAAATAGCTAATATAAAATAGATACTCTGCAAAGCCAAAAAAATATTGGACGTTTTCCATATTGAACACAAAAGAAGTTCTAGAGTGCGTTGATGTCTTTTGTATGAATTAAATTAAACATATGATCCGCTTTCTACTAGGTCAAATTAATAAGTTTTTGATTAAAAGTCATTAATTTTTGTTAGTATTTGTACTATTTGTATTATCAAAACTCGCGCGAGCTGACATACTAAATTATTAGTACATACGGCTTGAATACTCACGTGTGATTGTTGTTGACGAAACAGAACACTTTAATTCATAATAATCAATAGTAATCCTACAAAACGTGGTCGTTTATAAGAGGCTTATTTAACCACACGACAGGATCATACATAATATTTCCTTCTTGCTCTTTTATTAAACCGCTTGAAAAACGTGGCTAAAACGTAGGAAAAATGTGCCTTTAATACAATGGTAATAAGAGCAAAAAGTGGGTCAGTAGAACTTTTCCCGATGCTACCAATGTAAATCTAGGCTCATTATTTTCTAGATACAAATGGAAACATTGTGTCTGGCTACAAGTAAATCTAGACAGCCAAGTTGACGTCATCGGCCACGCTCGCTTAGTTTAAGTATCAAATGGCAGAAGCTTGTGCGTGGGGCCAATTAGGTGTTCACTTCACAAAATATTATTATAAATAATGCAACGGCCATGAAGTAATGTGTCTGGAAGACCAACGAACACTTCCTGATATGTCTGTGCTGCACGATGGGTGCAGCGGATCTCTTAATTGTGCTGATCTTGTTAATAAAATGTTATGGTTCTGCACTCTAGTTAAACGCGCAAGAGTTACGCCTCTTTTTTACGCTAGTTCAAACCGAACCAAGTACGCCAAAAATTCTGTAACAAAACGGGTACCCACAACCTTCAATAAAAAGTTTAACGAACTTGATCCATTTGTAGTCTCAAAACAAACATTTAAAAAGCAGGTACAATCTGTACTGCTACAGCTTTAAATAAGTGTTACCCTTCTTGCTCCTCGCGTATACATACACAGTATTATACTCTCTCACTCTTTGACACAAACTCACAACAGTGAAAAATTACTACACCTACACTACATCCCTCTTACGCACTTTTTACACCCTTTTTGAGACCCTCGCAATTGAATATTTATCTTAAATCTAACTATGTTTAATATTTGTCCTTTTTTATACTATTTTTTTTTATTAATCACATTTTCTGTATACTTTCGATTTCTTGTATGTATGCTTTTTACAATTTAAGTTAGTATAAGAAGAATCCGCTATCGGACTCTGTTCAGCTAATCTTTTCTGTTATTTTTTTTTTTATGTGCTGTGGATTTCTGTGTGAATAATAAAATAAAAATATGACAGACTCAAAAAATTATAATTACAACATCGATTACTCGATTACTGAGACTGTGAGCGTCTATATTTCTGAATCCTATAAGAGAAAGTTTTATGAGTTCCAAATGCATGCGTAACACATGAGAACAAGTAGCTCAAGACAATTTTAGAATATTTGGAGCCCTTTTAAAAACCAAAATAAATGAGCTTTTTATTACAAACAGATCATCAAGAGTATTTTTCGTGCCAAGGATGCCACACTAAACTAGAATATACATTTTTGTATTAAAAACCGGGTACCATTTCTCTCTTGCGTCGGCGCACAGCGGATTGCTATTATAATTCATTGCGGAAGCCGGAAGCTGGCGATAGTACGCGTTCATACGAACAACTTTTACTATGGAACCAAAACTCGAAACCCGAAAACAAATCAGCCGTTCCATAGAAAAGTTACAACCTGACAAAAATATATGAAACAACAGATTATTTTTTTCCATTTCTCGTTTTTTTTTTCGCTGAAAGTTGTTTGTTATCGCCAGTTTTTGGCTCCTGCAACTTCATCTTACCATCCTGTATAATGCAGGGATGTAACAGAACACCGCCTCCGCATTGACAGCTGCGACATTTTAAGTCGCAATTTTAACAGAGATGCTAATTATTTTATTTATACACAGTTTTTACGTAATAATTACCGCGTGCGATATAGTAGTAGAAAGAGGGTGGGCTAGATTTATTTTATTCAAGTAAGTTTTGATTGTTAAGGCGCCTCTTCCCAGCGTCATCGGAAAATGACACTATTGATAAAGTTGTTTCTTTTAAACGGTATGTTTAAATATTATGAAAAACACGTATATTGTTAGTTACACTACAAAGAACAACTCCATGTAGTAAAATATTCTCAAAATATTGTTAAAAGTCAAGCTGTTTTTAGACAAAAATAAAGTAAAATTGGTTATTTCTTTGAAACCATTAATGGTATTTATACGGTTCTTGCAATTATTGCTTAGAAAAATCATTAATGGAATTTTTTTTGCCGTCCATCGTGTCCATGTGAAAAGTATAATTTTCTCCTATTTTGCGCTAGACGGAGACCCAGCGACGACGTCGTAACTCGTAATGCAGTGCGCGCTGATATTAACGTTATTTCCATATCGTTTCTGTCGATATTTGTACTGGTCGAATCTAGGTCGTTGGTGATTACCTGCCCCTTAAAAGGAAAAAGGCTTTTTAGTACCTACAATTTGATACCCATATCGTTACTCTGATGAGGATACCCATATCGTATTTATATAAAATATATTTTTTATTTATTTTCCTTTTTTTTATATTTCTCATCTGTACTCAACTTTTTTTAAATCACTATAGTTTTCCTATAATTGTCCAAATATGATCTGTAATCGTAATTTTTTTCATATTTTTTGGTTTACCAGTTTCAGAGATAAGAGAGGGGGACATACATATCTTTGTGGTTTTTTAAAGATTTCTCGAAACCAGTGCCCAGTAAATATAGTAAAAGTATATATCTTTACAATCAGCTTTTGAATATCTACAATTTGATATACCCATAATATATTTCTTTTTTTTTACACCGTAATATGTGGGAAAATTATGTATTTAACGGTGTTAAAGACATGAGGCTGTGACATACGGACTGACGGACGGACGAACAACAGAGTCTCACCATAAATGTTCCTTTTGTACCTTTTAGGTACTACGGAACCCTAAAAAGAGATGCACCGACGGGTTGTAAAGATGTTACCAAACCTAAATGCAGAGATACATCTGCATGTAAAGGACTATCAATCAGGATCCCAATTCAGAAGTCCTCACGTCTAGTTTCACTGTTCCTCTGCATTTCTAAATATACCGCAATCCGTTATTAATTTATTTACACCTTTATATGCATGGGTAATTGCGTTAAGAATGAAAATATGTACAGTATATGAACCCCATCTTTTAATGAACAGTTTCTTGGACGCATCATGCATTTTTCCTTTGCACGGTAATTTAATATGACTCAAGGTTGCGGTGCAGCAAGTAATTAGTAAGAAGCTATGGGTAGGAAAAATACAAGGAGTTTATACAATCTAGGAAATAAATAATATCCCATTGCACGTGGTGAACACGTGAACAATCTTTGCTAAATCTTGGTTACGCAAAAGTATAGAATTGCTGTACGAAGAGTGTTTTTGCAATTGATTCGTAATGGGGCTAATTATGTCGATCGCGCAAATCGCAATTCTTACATGATTATGGTGGAGGTCTACTTTCTCAGAGATTACAAGAATAGTCCTCAATAGTATGTCAAATCACTATATTCGTCTCTGTTTTCCTGTTGACCTGTGATAGCATGATTTGAGGTTGGAGACCGATGTGATCTAATATCGAGCCGGGTTCTATCTTACAGCATTTTCTCGGACATAACACTTTTATTTAACTTTTGAAGAATCTATTTCCAAAAGAGTAAAGCAAGAGTATATTTTCTTTATTTAAACATTCTTGTAAACTTTTCAAAATCCTTGTTTGTATCTACAATATATTTCGATCCTGTTTTTTTGTTTGCATCACAACTCACTACACATTTCTTGAAATGCGAACGACTGTTAACTAAAATAATTATACTATCAGACGTGTCACCAAATCTTTTGATCTTGTGTAGCAGTTTAAATTCAAAGCAAGAACGAACGGCAGACGGCACGTTGACCTCAATTGTGCGTGCCCGCCCGTTACCAACCAAGATAATTTAGGACCTGACTCGACTCTTAATCGCAAGCAATAAAGGTGATTCCACCAAAAACATCTCGTAAATGTGAAAAAGGTGCTGAGTTCGGTACAAAAGCAGTGCAGGATTGTCGGCTTCAAAAAAAGAATTGAAATCAAATTGAGTACCAAGTTCTATGGAGGTTTCTTATGTCTGCAGTTCTTCAACGTTCTTCACTCGTTTTAAAAGAAAGTTTGTTAAATGTAGAACTTGGTAAGTTTTCACTGCTATAGTTTCAACGGTTATATCATACATGCATTTACTATGAAAACTTGCCAAGTTCTACATATTTAGTAGCGAGGACCTAAAACCAGTGAAGAACAGTGTATATTTACATTCCTGCAGTTATAACCTCCATAGAACACACAAGTTCGAAAATACGGCTTATTAAACCAAAATCTCGAAAGGGTTTTCGAATTAACACACCTTAACATAATTTAATCTAAGCGAATTGATAGGACGTAATATGCACGAAAAATTGCAACTTTGTAGGGTCTAATAGATTTTGAGTTATGCGGGGGTCGAAAGTAGCACAAAATGGTTTGTATCATATAAATACATAATACAAATATAAGGTAATCTCAACTGATGCCGGGTCCAGATCGGACCCGAAATATATCATGAGATTACCATATTTTATCATCCTATTTCTCATTATATAGGGCCCGAAATATATGTCACATTTACTTGCATTTTATTTTATTAAGTGTATATAATATAATATATATAAACTACATTTATATTTTTAGAAAACAAAGAACATTAAAGTGGGCTGGCCTCTTCTTTTCCAATCTCAGCGCTGGACACACTGATTTGTGTCTAGACTCTAGATTATTGAAAGAACAGGTTCTTATGCTTGGTTGTTGGTAACTGTACAAAAGTCGTCACTACTGCTTTTATGTGTGTGTAGAAGTGCATCTACTTAAATGACCCAGCAGATATTTATACGGTTATCTATACCTAGGTAGTTTTATCCGTACAAGTGTAAGTAGATACCATAAGGCCCTTGTAATAAAACTTGATCTTTCATTTTGTTGGTCTGTGTGCTCACGATAAGTTTTTCACCTTTGTATAAAAAATTAAATTTAAATTTAATTAATATCTTTCTTAGAGGCTAAGTTGTAATTCATGAAGTAAGAGGTGTAAGTTTTAATGAATTGCCTAAAATATATTTTCAAATATACACATGCATATACACCCTTACACATGCGTATACCTATAAATATAATGTAACAGTATGCATCGTGAGCCCATAATAACAATAAATATCGTAGCAAGAACCCGTTTCATCATATATGTATATAAAAGTAAGTTACTATATAATAGTAAATTCAGACAATCATATTGATTAATAATACCGAAAATGATGTATAATATAATCCTGTATTTGGAAATATCACAGATATCGCGGCATAAGAACAGAAATCTTCAATCTCCAAATCACAAATTTAGTTCCCAAAAACGAGTTATACAAAAATGGCGTGGCCCAAGCCCGAGATACATTGCAAAACAACTATGTACCGATTACATAAAATAATAAAGAAGTTATGTATTACAACGTCATCGTCTTATGTGAATCTAACAAGCATTGTATTTAATAAATTGTGCAGTCATTTCATAAGCACCTTTGAAATTAATGGGCACCCATTGCTATAAACATGATCGAAGTCATGCTAAGAGCCTTTGTGGCGAAATATCTTCTCTCTTCACAAATGATTTTGTCCTTTTTATCTTCGTCATACACATTGTTGTCAGACACATTCTAGGATCAACTATGGAAGCAATTTTCAGTTTGTAGTAACCTTCGTGGGCGGCTTGCGTATTTTGGGGCAAAAATTAATTTATTATTATTATGAAACCCAACTAAACAGCCAGCTTAGTAAAAGATACTGTCAGGAAAATTTATGCTTTTTGGAATGAAGGCGACTTAGAGCTGGGCCGAAAAAAGTTATAAGACTTCGATCATCACGACACTTTTGTGTACCTTACAGCCATGCATGTATTGCAGTGTAGTTATGTTCGTTATATGTGTGTTTGTGTATTTACAAGGGTACGTCAATGTATACGAAAGGGACTTCGTTCCAACTGGGTGTCCCATGACATCATCCCTTATTTTACTCAGGCCTATTACGGATACAAATGGAATGAACTGTGGGCAAGGCGAGCTTTAGTCGATGGTTCCTTTTGCGTCATAATGTGAGTTCAATAAACTGAGATCGAATTCAAATCAATCAATTCAAATATTTTGTTAACAAGTCAAATTTAATCTTATAAAAACATATTTACTTAATAAAATAACAAACGTACATGAACTAAATTGAAGGTAATCGTTTTAATGATACATACATCTGTGTAGAGGTAATGAATGCCGGTAAATAAAACCGAAAACTTGTGAATTGCCGTTTTTGGTTTAATGATATATTATCAGTATTTTATTATATTTAATTTGCAGCAATGAATATACAATTCAAATGATGGCTAAAATCTATAATTATACACTACATACTAATAGGATGTATATTAATACATGCCTAACTTCGCCCATTCGTTTAAGAATAAGAGCGAGAAACTTAGCAAGATCATGTCTTTTTTTTATTCCCCGGATCTTCCTCGGTACTTTGGAAAAACCCTGGGAGTGAGATCTGCAGCGAAACAAGTTTAGGGTCCTAACAGGAAAATAACTCAGATTACAGGCCTTTTTATATTTTTTAACAAATAAAATAAATTTGGTGTAGGGTATTGGTACATTTTTACCTGTGTTCAAGGAATTTAAATATTTCGGTTGTGATAAGCATTCCAAATAATTAAGAACAAACGTAAATTTTGCAACCTTCAATAATTTATTTAATAGCTGTTAATTTGTTTTAACACAAATATTATCACCACAAGAATCGTTTTAATGATACATACGTCTGAGATAATGAATGCCAGTAAACAAAACCCAAATCTTGTGAATTGCCGTTTTGGGTAAAACGATATTTTATCAATATTTTATATTTGTGCATTGAATTTTGTTAGTTTGCTATAAACCTAAAACCTAAAACAGGCTAAAGTTAAAATAAAAGAAAACCAAAGCCTCGAAGTTAAGTTCTTGCAAAATAGTAAAACACTTTTTACACTTTAAATACCTATGGTTTTCGTGATGTAATCCTATCGTACTGTTTGTGCACAAATATTTAATACAACTTTTCAATGCAAGTGCTCGTAAAGGCCCACTTTTTATGCATCAAAACCGAACAGAAAGTCGATTATTTTGCCCTAGGGCTTTATTATTATTATTATTTTTTTAATTTATTTACAATAGTTGGCTAACCTGCAACCTTTCTTGTACACCATAAATTTTATACTTTTTTTTCCACTGTTTAACGGTTCTGGATACAGTCCTTTTGAGCCAATCATAATTTAAAGTTCACAAGATTATATTTGTTTTATTTCCTCACACTATGCATTGAAAAACGTAGTATGATACACGGGCGTAGGAGCAGTAAATTACTCGGTTACGTTTAAAACACTCGCTACGCTCGTGTTTTAAATTGTCCTCGTGATTTATTCCTTTTCGCCCTTGTAGCATAAACTACTATTACGTGTTCTATTCTATTACCTCTATGTCCGTGGTTCTATCAGCGTGCTTCAGACTTTTGTGATAATTAATCATGAAAATTTTCTTATTATACTAATAGGATAAGAGGCCTGCGGAGCAATCTTAGTTCATACAAACGAAATACCAAAACCATTTGTAAATTATAGATATTATAGGTAGAGTGTATTTATTCCGATTACATCAAAGAATTTCTAAGTTCCCAAATATATGTTTTGAAAGGACACTGATTTAAGACGACATAATAAGCAATTTACAATTTCTATAAATAGCTAATTTTTCTCATATTTCGTTTTTAAATCAGTGTTCTTATTTAATATATATTTGGGAACCTAGATATAAGAATATCTGTGAGGTACAAATGGTTTTGTTATTGCATATGTATGAACTAGGATTGCTCCGCAGACCTCGGTAAATCACCTTTTTGGGCGGCTATTGTGGAATTATTTTACATTCGTGTAATTAAAATTGTAATCGAAAGAATTATACATTTCAGTAAAAAAAAAAAAAAAAAACGTTTTCATCACTTTGCATTTGCATTTTTTCCGCATTCCCTGGACTAATTTAAAATTAATTAATTTATTCAACTAATTTAAAAATATATATTTTCGTAAAATAATATTTTTGTTACATAATTAAAATACTTTCATGGACAAGTAACAATTAATCAGCTAATTAACGTTGAAAAATTAACACATTCCAATATTTCCAAGGGAATCCAGATACTTAAGGTTAGGTATAACTGTTAGGTATTTAGGTTTAGGTTAAGTTAGAAAGGATTTCTGAGATTTTATAACGTTGTGACAGTCTAATTCGAACGAGGACATCCGGTCATTACCTTCGACAAAATTATCTATTTACAGCTTGGCAAAAAAGGTGGAAATATATATTTTGGTCGTAGTACACAGTTCTGGTCGTAGTGTATGGTGTGATAATTTTTATAAATAATATAATTATTTATTATTATAATTTGTATAAATAATTTTTATAAAAAATATTCTTGATATAATTTTTGTAATTTTTTTCAAACTCTTTTTACTTAGTAGAGAATGTAGCATTTTTGAAATTTTACATTTTGTCTTGTTAAGTGCTATATTTTTTATTATTAAAATTCGATGATCTCAGGGGGGTCATCATCAGGCGAAAGAAAACATAATATTATCATCATCATCATCAACATCATCATCATCATCATCATCAACATCATCATCATAATTATCATCATCATCATCATCATCATCATCATCATCATCATCATCATCATCATCATCATCATAATCATAATCTTTACTGAGTCTTTACTGAAGCGCGCAGCCCAAACCCTTGGACCCAGAAAGCTGTTGCACAAAAGGGTTTTTGAAAAAGGGTTATTGAACTGTATTAAATACCACTTACCAATTCTGCTGTTTGAATTTGGCTACATCATTCAACTTTGGAAATACCTCTGACACCCCATTGGGGATTCGTGTCGTAGCGATGTACATATATTTATATTCTAATTTGAATTCGCTGTATTTTTACTTCTCATTCTGCATGCTGCCGTTATATGGCATTCTCTATAATTGTATGTCACCTTGAAAATATTTTAGCACAGGTCTACTTAAACCCGGTATTAAAGACTAGAATTATATGACTAACCTTACATAACTTAAATGCCTTTCCGTTTTACGAACATGCGCGGAATAAGATATCGTGGAATTTCAACACGTTTACTGTCGTCGACATGTTTTTAAAATACTTACTTTAGTCCAGAATCGGAAACTGTGATTTACACGAATAAAAACCTGCATAATGAACAAATCGGTAGTAAAATAAATGGATTTTAATTATTTATTATTTTCTTTTAATTTAATTTAGTATTATATATGTTTCTAATTATGAAATATTTGTGAAATATTATATATATATATATGAAATATTTGTGTGTCAAAATCAAAAATAATGCGTAGATGATATACCAAAAGTATGTTTGTTTACCGATTAATAGAACATTCCTAAATTAAAGTATACGCAGATACCAAGCACAACAACTCCCACAAAGTCCTTAAAAATCACTCGATTTGGAAGCAATGATTCTAAACTCAAAAGTCTCTATGTTACAAACATAATTAATCAAGAGAGTATACATTATATAATTAGTGGCCATGGCCGTAGAAACCTCTGCGTCTGCCTGATGCAACGTCTTCAAGAACCGTGTCAACCGCAGAGCATTGAACCAGCAACCTCGTTTTGAGAGATGATGGTGGTAACACTGATTCTTGAGGTCCATGTAGGAAAAGCAGACCAATAAAAATATTACATAAAGATCTGACGCCTGTGCATATCCCGGACGCATTCAAATCGTCCGGAACGCCGAAAATTATTTAAAAAATACGATTTTCCAGAAAAAGGTATCTGAAGTGAGAATAAATATAATTTAATGCATAGACAACGTGTTATTATTAATTAATATTTCGGAACAAGTAGCTTTACTTCCGGACGTATGGCAACCCTAGGTGCATTCTGAGTATTTTGCAAAAAAAAGTAACATGAACTATACACATCATATTACGCGAATCGACTTGAATTCTAGTCCAAGTTTAGATCATTAGCTAAATGCGTAATTACTGGATTATATAAGGATGTTTATTAAATTCCATCAAAAATATAAATCCTTATTATGTCTGTATGTCCTATTATTATTATTAGAACGAAGTTCCTTAGCGAACTCAAAGACTTGACGAAAGAGAGCTAGGCCGAAAAAACTGTAACCGTCACGACATTCGTTTTGTGAGCCAGGAACGTCCCTGACACTAGGGATGTCCCTGACACTATGCCAAAGAACGAGCATTCGCGGGTGCAGCCTAACTGGCACCAAGTCACAATGCTCTTTCACCACTAAAGAAAACAGAGGTGTTGGAACGTGTAGCCACCATCAGTCTCTGGCACCAAGTCACTATGATCTTTCCACGCTAAATATAATAGAGATGTTGTAACGTGTAGCCACCACTAGTCTCTGGCACCAAGTCCCCAAGTTCCTTCCGCGCTAAATAAATATAACAGAGATGTTGTAACGTGTAGCCACCATCAGTCTCTGGCACCAAGTCACTATGGTCTTTCCACGCTAACTATAATAGAGATGTTGTAACGTGTAGCCACCATCAGTCTCTGGCACCAAGTCACTATGATCTTTCCACGCTAAATATAATAGAGATGTTTTAACGTGTAGCCGCCACTAGTCTCTGGCACCAAGCCCCCAAGTTCTTTCCGCGCTAAATAAATATAACAGAGATGTTGTAACGTTTAGCCGCCACTAGTCTCTGGCACCAAGCCCCCAAGTTCTTTCCGCGCTAAATAAATATAACAGAGATGTTGTAACGTGTAGCCGCCACTAGTCTCTGGCACCAAGCCCCCAAGTTGTCCGTCCGTCCGTCGGTATGTCGCCTCATAAAGTCATAACTTTAGCACCGTTAAAGATAAAGACTTGAAATTTGGCACAAAAATAGCATTAATTTGCCCACATAATATGGTGTAAAAAAATTGAAAAAATTAAATTATTCAAAATATTTCTAAAACAATAGAGAGAAACATAAAAATATTATCCTAAAAACACAATATGGGTACCTAATTAATTCTAGATATTAAAGAGCTAATATTAATTTATTAATTCAGAAATTTAATTCTGACCAACGCCCTTAATTTAAAGCATTTAATTTTTAATTATTTTAAAATAAATATTTAACTTATTTTAAAATAAATTAGTAGCTTATTTAAATTTAATATGAATTATTTTAAAATTAAATTTTTTAAAGTAAACTTTTATGTTACATATTTCATAATCGATATTTGCCATTCTTGTATATTCCTAGGGCATGCAATTTTTTCACAATGTTTTTTTCATCATGATCTATGCTACGCAATGGTTTATGCAAACAAATACGCTTACATAAAAATAGTCCTAATGTTTGTTTTGGCGTAGTTAGTTTTGCCACCAAACACTTGACAGACTTTTTAATTGAAAACTTGTCAAAGTGTCCCTTGTCCACTGTCACCGACACTATTAACAGAGTCGAGGGCAATCGGCCAATCGGTCGGTCGCTCGGTGTGACATAACAAGCGAAGGTTGCTCTGTTCCGGTCATCCGAGATCGTACGTAACGCACGTTGCGTCAAGATTCAAGAATCGAGAGGCTGGGCTGTGGCCACTGTTGCCGACATACAATGTGCTATTTTTTTTTGTCGACAATACAATAATCTGTGACTTTTGTGATTTCCACAATTTTAGCCGCCTAGCATTGCATTGAAGATTAAATATTTTAAAGATTCAGTATTTGACAGAGAAGTAATTTCTGTACCGATTTTGAAGAAGATTATTTGTTGTAAGTAATGTACAATACAGTTCAGGCTAGTGCCTATACCGCGTAACTCCGGTGATAATGAACTTTATTCGAGATTCAACGCGTGCAAAAAAGATGATATGTTAGATGGCATGCACGTTCGTCAAACTGAACTGACTGAAGCCCATTACGAACCCCATCGAATTACGAGAACCCCAGGTCAGAAGGCGCGCAAAATGTTAGCTCACCTGCGTGTCCTGCGTATTATCCCTCCGCGCACCCCCTCTTCTTCGTCAAAGCTCCGAGACTTCTTTGACTAACTTCATACCTGCCAATACTGATATCGGCCAGAACATTACATATACAATTTTGACAACTTGCAACATATTTCTGTCAAACTTATAAACATAATAAACAATAATCTGATCCTAAGCAGTAAAATATTTCAACGTGTATTTCCTAAAAGAAAATGTCGACGCCTACGGCCACCGGCCACATTAAAGGCAGACACTCACACTCATTAACAGACTTAGCGCAAACACCGTTGGTACGATTTGTGCGTATGTGTGCGTGGTAGACTCAAGAAGTTTGTGGCACACTGCTAGCGAACAGGTTTTTTTTTAAGAACAGACAACGTTCGGATGACCCCAATCTGGTTTTAGTGATATTTTGCACAGTTTATGTTGGAATTGCATATGAATCTGAACAGGAAATAACAATCATAATTGTAAATGTACTCGTAGATACAAAATCAGGTTTAGATCGACTTCTAAGGGGGATCAGTCTACATTCCATTGTAGGATTTCCATATAATCATCGGACAACAGCTATTGAAAAAAGACATACCGTACTTTACTAACTTCTTCAGTCGTGTATCATCAAAAACCTATGTTTATTTTTTTGGCAGTTCGAAAACCGTTTTCTCCTCAAATATAAAATCTTTGTGTAGTTAATAACGGATCGAGTATTTTTTATTTAAACTCGGATATTTTGATAACATACAATTTTGAAAGAGGGTCAAATGAGAATAATTTTATCGAAAATATTAGGTATTATTTAGTGTTATTCTGTGTGTAGACCCCTGTGACAGAGGACTGACGTACAGCATTGTCATAATGTCCCGTTTGGCACCCTTCGGGTACGGAACTCTAAAAAAGGGGAAAATTGTAAAAATCGTTAAATCCGAAACTGATGTCACAGTATAAGAAAAGGAAGCAGTATTATGTCTACATAGAAACGGCCCGAAACGACGGGCTTCGAAATCTCGGTAGCTGTCGGGGGGCGGCAGTCGCAGTTGTGCCCTAAGTGTTCCGTGGTTGTGACTCAGTCACGTACGCACGTTGCCGCGCTCTCGCGCATTTTCTTAAATTATGGCACGAAATTATAGGATATGTTGTGCATTGTATGGCTGTTTGAATTAAATAATGCGACAATTGTATACAAGGTGTAACAGAAAGGTGTAACCATATTTGAAGAGCTTATTCAGTCAATGGTATAGAACAACTTTTGCTATGAAACAAACCCTGAAATGTCGAAAAAAGTAAATAGTCCTATCATCGTATTTTGGATACAAACATGGTCTCACAGCTTAAGGCGATTACCGTCGCCAAATTAGTAGTTTGATGTTTGTCGGTAGGAATATCGACGGAAATGACATTGAAATAACGTTTATATCAGCGCGCAATGCATGGTGGCTGTTACGACGCTCGCTGCGTCCTTGATAGGGCAAAATAGGAGAAAATAATACTTTGACCTGGACGTGATTGTTCCATTGAATAATCCTATGTTATGTTTATAGCTATTAAATTCATTTATTACTCAAATCATGAATCAATTAAATCAACCAAGCCGCTTAGGAGCAGTAGGGAACTCAAGCCAAAAAACACCATTCCGTTGAATTTTAATTTTCATATAGAAATTTTGATGATATGAAAAAGAAAAATGTTGCATATGTTATCTAAGAGTTGATTATTCAAATACATTTTTTTCAGTATTTTTGGTTTGGCCGTGAACGAGGAGTAGGCTTTAGAAAGTACCCATTTGGCGATACCAAGCCCTTTAACGTGCCTTCCGAGGCATGCAAACCGACCACAAGTGTTATAAACGCTACCTGCGGATTCATGGTCGATGCGTTCGCACCACAAGCCCACAGGTGCGGTCATAATATGAAGTGAAGTGTCATCATAATAGAGAAGGGTAATAAAGTAAATAATATTCCACATATTTAAATCAACACTTTCTTTTGTCCACAGAACCAAAACCATGTCTACATAGCCGATAATCTTCGTGCTGGGTGCGTCAACGCATCTTAATCCAAGATGGCGACGGGACAACCCGCAGCTGTTCTTGTGGAGGGAGCTTGCAAGTACTATGGAAAACCTAGCAAGCCAGACCATAAGGTGGTGCTGGCTCATCTCAATATGACCGTTGAAAAAGGGATTATGTAAGTTCTAACTACGTTTTTTAGGCAAAATATTTAAAAGGAGAAATTTCCCTAATAGCATATACATATAGCTATGTGGCTCCCCTCCCAGCATTGTTAGACTAAAGACGATGAAATAAAAGATATAAAGAGGTGTTTTAGGAACGTGATCTAAGCCTATCCCTTTGTGAGGCAGACATAAAAATATGTACTTTATGTATGTGAAAGAGATCAACTTACAGCAAAATACCTGCAGTACGACAATTAAATTGATCTCCATAAATATCAAGACCTAAAGCCAAATAATTCTGTGTGGCCTTATGTTTGGCTTTTCGCCACGACAAACTTGAATCAGTTTATAAAGAAAATTCATTTCACAGATACGGCCTCCTTGGTGCTTCAGGGTGCGGTAAAACGACGTTGCTCTCTTGTATTGTGGGTCGAAGACAGCTGAACAGTGGCGACATCTGGGTCTTAGGTGGACGACCTGGTGAGAAGGGGAGCGGTGTGCCTGGACCCAATGTGGGATATATGCCTCAGGTGAGCCAGTCTAAAGCTGATTTGCAAAATAAATCTCCGGTATCTTGTACGGAGCACCCTCAAACAATATTCGACAGGAGTAACATAGCGAGGCTGACGAAGAGCCGCCGCGCTTTCTGTGTGGCGTATCTCTACTGCCGTAGTAATTCGCCCGCTTACACCGTGCCGCATTATCATCGCGATCCGCTTCTGCGGGTTATTCCCATCGGCTCACTGGTCGTTTACGAGTTGCGTCGGACCTGCGGGTCTACCGCGTAATTCTGATTTTCATCAACATCAACTTGAGATTGAAATTTGACGTGCGTGCAAAAGAGATGGCATGTTAGGCGGGCGTCGTCGCACGCACGTCAAATTTCAATCTCAAGTTGATGTTGATGAAAATCAGAATTACGCGGTAGACCCGCAGGTCTAAATGTTCCCATCGGCTAACTGGTCGGTTGCTAGTTACATCGGACCATTTCTAAATGTTCCCATCGGCTCACGGTCGGCTGCAATTACAAAATTAATGTATTTTTCTCCCAACCGACCAGTGAGCCTACTGATTACTACTTTATTCAATGGAAAATTTTCATAACGGATCAGGGTCAAATGTGAACTTTACGTATTTGACCCTGGTTCGTTGTGAAAATTTTCCATTGAATAAACTAGTACTCAGTAGGCTCACTGGTCAGTTGGGAAAATAATACATTAATTTTGTAGTTGCAACCGACCAGTGAGCCGATGGAAACATTAAGACCTGCCCCTCTATTCTGTATCTTAAGTTGCCAACTGCACAGGGTGCCTATCGTCAAAAACATAGATAAAAACTAAACTTTCAAAATTGCTTTTAGTGGGTATTGAACTATTTACGAACTGTGTCGTCACTTCAAGTGCTAACATGCCCTTAGACAATCGGAATTCGATAGTATATCTATGTTTTTGATGATAGGCACCCAGTCTAGAAAGCAACTAGAGATACACAATAGGCCCGCTGGTCCGATGCAACTCGCAACCGACCAGTGAGCCGATGGGAATAACCCGCTTCTGCCCCGCAGTCTGTGTGCCGAAGCTTGTTACACAATGACGACTTGTAGTTTTGATGCCATAAAACTTTCGATCTAGTACTTATGGGCAATTAATTTTTTATAAGTTTTAGATAATCCCGCCAAACGATATTGTCCAAAAAAAAGTTTTTGGCATACTACAGTGAATAATAAGAAGTACTATCCATTAAATTTCTTTTACATACCACTAAACTTGAAACCCAATGGGGATTACAAAGTGATACTAATTGCAAAAAGAGTTTATTCTTGTGTATAGTATTCGTATTTACCCATTATAGTTGTACCTTTGTTCCTATGACCCTAAGCTGATTGCCGTGACCATCCCGTGATCATCCGTTGCGTGTCCATGATAACAATGGCGCATAAAATATGGCTATTGAGCAAATGGTTATGACAGGCTAGAATCTTAGTTGCAAAACAGCTGAAGGAAGTAGAAATTGGTACTCTTATCTATGTGATTATTGAAACAAGCATAAAGTCAGATTAAGCACCTCAATGTAGCCGATTCTGAAGGCTTTAATTTAAGTTTTAGTGCTGTCAAACATAAAAGTATTCCAAAGTGATTTAGATTCTGTTCTTATTTGTGTTCTGTGATTCTGTTCTATTTTGCAATGAATGAAATTTAGTTTTGACAGCACTAAAACTAAAATTGAAGCCTTTAGAATCGGCTTTATTTTGCATCTGTCGTTCGCACATCGTAGATCTGCCTGGGCATGTAATTTTTCTGTTAACAGCGGTTTCGCAGCCGGATTGTGAAAAACTCGCCTTTTTAATTAACCAAAACAGAACACTTATATTCAAAATGTACGCAATGGTTCCTCAACAATTCGGCTGCTAAAAGTTAGGTTTATAAATCAACAGTTTGAAATAAAATGCACTATTGGTAAAGGTTTTGTCTAAACAAGCTTAAAATGCTGTTTTAAGTTTGTTTCGACAAAATCCTGGATAGTTGTGCATTAAATTTCAAGTTGTTGATTTATTAACCCAATGTATACTGAACTATTGGCGTGAATTGCCACAGACCAAGAAAAACAAAGTTAAGTTGTGCACTTTGTACCGAGCGACTGACGTTTACCCAGCAGCAGTTGCTTAGATCGGTAGGATGCCCCAATCTCAATCTTCAGAACCGGTTTCCAATCCTGCCGGTCTAGCATACACCAATGAGTTATTCTGAATCCAGTGCATAATAGCTCTACTACTATTAAAATGCCTATACCGTGTCAGAAATATACGGCATTAAGGGTCAACCCTATCACGTTGGGCCGTGAAAATCGTCGGTGTAAAGAGGATGTTATGAGTTTTGACTGTTCTGAACAATCCACAATCAGAAACACTTCTGACAAAATCCCAGGGTAGAGTTACCACATGACAGAAATTTTCCTGACCCGTCAGGAATTTTAACCCTCTGTCAGGAAATCTGGAAAAAATAGGATTTCACAGATATTTAAAGATAATAAATAATTGCTCACAATTATTATATTTATTTAGTAACATTTTGTTTGTAACGAAAACTGTTGTAAATCGCATATAATCGTTGCCTCCGCATAAAACTTTTACGAAAAGTATCAGAAAATTTATTGAATAATCAGGGATTTTGTCAGGAATTTACGTTATGTATCTGGTAACCCTACTCCTGGGATATACGCTGTGACTTTGCTTTATTTTTTTTTAAATCTTTTATGCTTCAGTCCTGCTCTAACGCTTTTGTTTTTTAACGGTCTATCCTGCGGGTCTATCGCGTAATTCTCATTTTCATCAACATCAACTTGAGATTGAAATTTGACGTGCGTGCGACGACGCCCGCCTAACATACCATCTCTTTTGCACGCGTTGAATTTCGCATGCATTTGCTTGAAGTTGATACAAATGAGAATTACGCGGTAGAGCCCCGGCTCTAATCAGATACCGCGCACGCAAAACTTCAGTTATTTTGAAATCGCAACTACATTAGAACATTTACTATAATTTCTTTATGTAATAAATGTGTTTTTTTCTTGTTAGTATCTGCGTGTGTTGGTTTCGTTTCAATCGCTTTTGAAATATGGAAACTGAATCGTTTTTGTCGTGAAATTCATGCTTTTTTAAAAGTATTACAATAAAAAGAAGATTGAAAGTATATTTATTTATAAAGTGTAATTAATAATTGTCTTGAGTCAAAAAACACGCCATATTTTTCTAAAATTTTTACCATCTACATTGACGGAACTGAATCCAATGCAAAACTGATGTTTAGCATTGTAGAGCCCCTTAAACAACTGTCTGTTGTTTTCCGTATTTTAAAAGTGGAGTACTTACATACATAATGTGTATCTATCCAATCTATAGATACAAGTCATCCATTACCATCCATTCTTGTAGTTACGAGTATTCTTCATTGCTGAAGGTCACGTCCGCCTTGAAGTGCCCTCGTACATTAAGAGCCATTTAGCAGCCGGATTATAAAAAACCCGCCTTTTTGTATTTAAACAAAACTTAACACATAAATTTAAAATTTGCTCATTAGCTCCTCAAAAAAACCTTAGTACCTATTGTATTGTGTAAACTGTCATCGCAAAATTTCCATGTTTCTGTAAATTAGAATTTTAAAATTTAAACTTCATATTAACGTTTTGTTGAGGAATGGTTAGGCAAATTTTTAATAAAAGTGTTCTGTTTCGATTAGTTAGAAAAAGGCGGGTTTTTCACATACTGCCTGCTAAACGGTTCTTAAAAGCAATCAACATAACATTATCGTCACAACATATGTTCCGGTGGGGTTCCAAAGGTGTTTTAGGCCCACTTGCAGCATGATCGAGAAAAAATCTTTAACCCATGGGTTAACTAACCCAAGGGGAGAGTTAACTAACCCGACATTTGATTGGTCTTTTTGCACCATGATATTATTCAAGCGGGTAAGTAATCCCGAGCTAAGCGATTGTTTGACATTTGATACTTAAGAATGTTACCATAAAGTAATTTAGTTGCAACCAATGAGGTACATATATAATTTCATTGGAAACAACACAATTTAAGTCAAACTGGTAACATTACTTCGCTAACTCAAGTTTAACTCAAGGTGAGAGTCGGGTTAAATTCTGATGACTTTCTCTTAGTTTAGCCGTAGTTTAACCCGAGATTTTCATTGGCGCAAGAAAGCTTTTTCTTAACCATCTATTTTTGACTTAACCCGAGTTAAAGTCGAGTTAAGAACATTCAATGCAGCAAGTGGGCCTTAGAGTTTGGATTGTCACTGGAACAGTCAAACTTGTACAGTTTGTTTCACTGATGGAATGAATGAATGAATAAATATCAACATTTAACGTTCCAAGATAAGGGCACGAATAAACGCTTTTTACACGACTGCCCCCAAAAAAGGACTGTATCTATTGTTTTCAGGGTTCATGTATTTTTCTTTATTCCATCATATCTTCTGAACGCTTTAACCAATTTGGATGTATGAGGCGTCACTAGTATCTCTATATCATTTGGATTGGCACTGGGTATAAAAGTATTAAATAAAAATAAATAATAAAATATTAAAAAACACGACTGCCATAATTTCAAAATGAACTTAGTAACGACACCCAGTGCAGTAGGGGACATACAAAACAACACGTATCCAATGTAGAGCTGTCACCAAACTGCACTGCATTATGGCAATCGTGTTTTTTTTTTGGGCATGCGTTCCTTCGTTCGCATTAGTTCCCTTGCCTAGTTCCATGATAGAACTACCGCGATTTTTTTTCGCATTAGTTCTATTACGCACTATTGGTTTCTGGTAATGGATCTACTGCGAATATCAAAGTTATAATTGAGATAGTTTAGTTTAAGTTCGTTACCTTCTTGTTTCGACAGACCACAGAACTGATCGTTCAGACCGTTCGGCCTGGAAATAATGTTCTTTCAATGGAACATTGCCAACATTCACCAGCTTGGCGAGGTTATTTGATTGTCTCCTCGCAATGTGGCTGAAATAAGAAGAAATCAGTTATTAAGAGGCTATGCGAATTTTATTTTTGTCACTGTCACTCCAAGCGAAAAATCGCGCAGTGCGAGAGGCGGCTTCAGGGCAAAAGGGAAAAAGTTGGTTTTATATTTTTATTAAAAAAACTAAAATAGCTAGCAAATTTTCAAATCTCTAGATATTGTTGAAACACACTCAATAAAATATGTTTGAGTTCTGTACATGGTTCCTATCCGTCAAACGAGGAGAAAAAGTGTGTTTGAAGACCTCATTTCAACAATTATTTCTATCGAGTAATATTTATCTTAAAATGTTTTCCAATTTCAAAACCTTAGATTATATAGTCAAAATGTATGTACCAGAAATTTATTTAAATTTTCCGTGTATTTTATGAAATACATAGAAAAGAAACACCCGCATTTTTTTCGCATATCGCCTTAATATAACTAACTAATGCTGGTATCCTATCCCTCGTTTCACAGCTGCGCCCCCGTACAGTACGAGGATGACAGTGACAGGAGGGCACAGCTGTGATACAAGGGGTATGGTAGCGACGTTAGTTCCGATTTTGGACACAAAGAATCCACACGCCAAAAGAGCCTTTTAGCACTGTACAATGTACATGCCCAAATCTGCCTCACTTTTTTTGGTGTTCCGTAGTCAGCAAGGAACCCTTATAGTTTCGCCATGTGCGTCTGTATGTCTGTCTGTTCATCTGTCTGTGGCTTAGCTCAGAGACTCTTAGTACTAGAAAGCTATAATTTGGCATAGGCATACATATTTATCACGCCGAAAAGTAGCAAATCATGTTTTTTTTTTATATCTCCCCTACATGCAAAGTCCGTATATTGTGTAAGGCAACTACGGAACCGTGGCCCGACACGCACTTAGCCGGTTTTTAATTTATCCTTTAGGTGTTGGATAGTTAGAAGCATAGACCTCTATATGTCTATGATTAGAAGAAAGAACATTGCTATAACTGATCACCTCTTTCAGGAAATCGCTCTAGTTGGCGAATTCACCGTCCGTGACGCCATTTTTTACTTTGGGCGGATATACGGTATGAAGTCACAGAAGATCAGCGAGCGGTTTGACTTCCTAACCACCCTGTTGGAGCTGAGCGATGGCGGGAAACTGGTCAAGCATCTGTCAGGTAAATAACGTTTCTAGAGCATCTTTTTTAAGCTATCCTGCTGTCAGTGTTAGGCGGGCGTCGGCGGGTGATAAAACTGAACGCAGCCCAGCGTTCCATAGTTTCTAAGTCCATAGTATATATATTACGGGCGTACCGTGGGTAACCCTGTGTAACGAGTAACAATTGTAACCAATTTCGAGATGTGTAGAAAAAAACTACATTAGAATAAACAGGGTTGGCTGAGCGCAACATGGAGCATTTTGTACAGACAGCAAAAAAAATATTGTTTTTCTGATAAAAAAGCACGTCTATAAAACAAGTAGGACCCTACTACGTTCGACAGGGCGTATCAAAAGGTGCTTAAAAATAAGGTTTGCGCGTCCTTTGTTGGTACTAACGTGAGTCAGCCTGATTTTAAATGAAGGTCAAAAAATCGATTCAGCATCGTTTCCAGTAAGATGTGATCAATTCGTAGTTGTGCAGAAACAAAAATTACATCAAAATAAACACGGTTGGCTGGGCGCAACCTGGAACTTTTTTTACAGTCAGCAAAAATAAAGTGCTCCAGGTTGCGCCAGCCAATCTTATTTATTTTGATTTAGTTTTCTTTTCTACACAACTATAAATTGTTTCCATCTTGTTACTCGATACATAGGGTTATCGACTGTACGCTTCTAGTCTAATATTAGTACAGCGGCCTGCAAGTAAGGCATTGATGGTCGAACGTGATAATACTCAATATCATACGTGAGTCCATCAATGCCCAATTGCCGCCAAGGATCGTATAGTACTTTTCTGAAACAATGCGCGGATATTCAAACAATTAGAAAATACGTTTTTATTTTATACAATCCAAAAAGTTGATATGCTAGGTACTTTTAGTAGATAATAATTATAATAAAAACTCTACTAGTGTTACCTTTACCATGACATCTAGATATTCACTGTCTCGTGCATTCAAAATATTTTCATCGGAATCAGTACTTATAATAAAAGAGTAGAACCCATACCTTCAGTACATTAAAGTAAAGTTTTTAAAATAAAAAGGGATTGACTGAGGAAGAGTAATAGAACACAAATCAGCGATTTCTAGAATTCTTTTCTGTCTGTCTGTTTGCTTGTTCGCGCACATCTCCGAAGCTACTGAACGGATTTGAATGCAGTTTATTTTATTATCATCGTAGTGATTCGTTCAACATATAGTAATATTTACCTGTCCTGTCCGTCCGTCCATCCTAAGGTTTATTGTAAAATATGATGACCAGGGTCTGATGGTGGGACTGGAAACTGGAAGGTACATACGGAATCACGTAAACAGAACACGGCAGATCCTTCGATTTTGGGCATATTTGATTCGTCTTGGTTAATAATTTGGCAAATCATGGTGACCAGAACCAGAATCTGATAATGGCAATAAAAGGTGGATACGGAAACTCTTAAATGTATAACTGAGGATTTCCGTAAAGTTTGGGTTGACGATAATGTCGCAAGGCTCAAAAAATCGTTATCCTTTTATTTCTACGGAAATCTAATCAACAAAATCAAATCTAATCGGAGCCGGATACGTACCAATAAAATGTTCACGTTCCACTCGCTGTGTTTTTGGATATTACGTCTGAATGGGCCAGATTGAATGGAGCGCGGCACATTCGGACGTAAACTGAAATCGGCTACGTTCGAGTGGGGCGGTCGTAAAAATTTTAAACGGTACTGTCACTTACAGAATACATGAACATTTGGCAATATTATTTTTTATCATTAAATCAGCAAGATTTACTCTACACAAATTATATATTTACTTGTTTGAAATCAAATACATACAGAAACATGACAGAAACTGCTTATCTGTGACGTCAGAGGACTGGCGAATAGCATTTTTTTTGCGGTCTATTCACTGTAGTTTTTGCAACAGTCTGCTCGTGTAGTGCGTTGTGATTGTGAATTAAATGGGATAAAACACTATAATTCCCTTTCGGTGTGACTTCAGTTTTTTAGGCGACTGTACTTGATTATTGATATTACATTGAAATTTTTATGATCGTCCCACTCGATTGTAGTCGATTTCAGTTTACGTCCGAATGTGCCGCGCCCCATTCAATCTGGCCCATTCAGACGTAATACCCTGTTTTTTTTCCGTTACCTCATTTGTATTCAGCCAGTGACATTAATAAAAGCTCTTTGCATATTCTCCAACACACTTCCTAACCACACTTACAGACAAATTACTCGCACTCAAGGTTGGTGTTTTTCTTCTGTCTAAAGGATTTAAAATAAATTACAAAAAACCAAAAAACCTACGTTATATCTTGGTTATATTATAAGTACATTACTTGTTGCACTAACACCACAATGTACTCTGTATTCTAAGGGAGAAACTGGCTCAAAAAATTTTATGTTTCTTAATGTTTGCGTGATAAATGTTTTTTTACATTGCCACTCGAAAAGAGCTATTGTTTCACCGATTACAGTGAATAAAACGCTCTTTCCCTCACAGAGTGAAAAATTATTTGTGTAAATCCCAAGAGTTTGAATCCCGAGCAAGCGAATATAAACCATTTAAAAATATTGCACATAAAATAAAATGTAAGGAATGTTAATTGATTCCCAAAAGCTGTGTGATATCGGAAAATCTTTGAAAAACCGATCGAAAACGCAAAACATAACATTGCTCCGCTCAGGATTCTCGGGATTCTAATTTAGAGTTTTTCGCTGCTCTCGGGGTCCAACTTTATGCCTCGAAGGGAATTCTTATTTTCTTCACTTGTTCTGTAATCTACTATTTTTATATTATGTTATGTCGTATGTATAACTGACTGGGCTTTGTTTCATAAAGGTGGTCAGCAACGGCGGGTGTCATTGGCCGCGGCGCTGGTGCATGAGCCTGAACTCCTGATACTGGACGAACCTTGCGTCGGATTGGATCCAGTTTTGAGAGAACGGTAAGGTTTACCTCTTGTTTATGTTTAAAGTTTTTATATTTATGTATTTTATTAAGAATCTCTACGTTGAAATGAGTGGATACCTATCCTATCGAGGTATATTTATATAAATGATTATGTATGTTATGTATATTTTTAATTATTTAATAGTTGGTTTTTGTTAATATGAAAATTTTGCACTCAAACAATACTGTTTTTAGCATCTACTTTACCCATGCATTATATTTTTCTTTCACCCAAACATTGCCTAGAAAATAGTGCTATTAGCAAAAATGCCGCCTTTGTACACAATTTTGTTTTATTTGCTATGAGTTTTTTTTCATCTGAGTTTACTACAATTTAATCGTACGACAGTAATATCAGTAATAACTTTATTTGATCTGTTTCGAGGGCTTTGAAGACGTCATATATTTCCGAAGTAAAAAACGTCTGGTCCTCTAAATAAGCCATTTTGCATGAATCATATTATGATTCTGTTCTAATGCCGTCTCCTTTGCACGCGTGAAAAAATTCCGACTCTATCCTACTTTCAAATCATTTTATGATTCACCCAAGTTGGCCTTTTTAAATCCCCTGAACTGATTAAGTAGCACATAATAACAACGTTGAAGTCAATAAAATTCTGTCATAACAAAAAGTTATATGTTAGGTTATTATCGTTCATAAGAAACTCTCAAAAAATGGGTCAAGTGTGAGGATACACCGAGGGTTTCATATCGGCGTATTTTACAGCTGGCGCCATCTATATAAGAGTTTTAAAAGCATAAATCTTTTTGTAATTTTAAATATTCTGCTTTTTTATATTTAGTAATAAAATTCTTCTACCAATTGTCTATTAGCAAGATTTTTTTTATAATTTTCTATCCCTTTGCTTTTTATATTTTTATACAATATTTTATATCTACAACTATATATATATTAATCTTACTATAATTTTATGAAAAAAAATGTCTGTCTGCAAACTTTCGGCAATTGTGATTTTATTTTTATTTCTTACTAGATTATGTCAGCAAGTGATTGCTATTTATCTACCAATTTTTTATACTATACTATGCGAGCAAGCGAATGCTTTTTTATATACATATTTTGTACACTACATTATGTGAGCAAGTGAATGCTATTTATATACTTACCAATATTTTATGCTACGTTACGAGTTACGAGTATGTGAATAAGTTAATTTTATTTAAAATCTTGGGGGCAGTGCCCCGTGATATGAAGTGGCCTCTGATATTTTTGACAGGTCCTAACCAGTTCTAATCCTAACAGGATTTAGAACAGGTCCCAATGAATGCACCATCAGTTATCACTACATTATACATATATCTATATATACATCACTATATTTATAGAATTAAATGAGACTTGAGGATAATTCATGATTTATATAATACTTTACACTGTCGTCACGTAAACGTCTTCACTCGCCCAGATGAAGGCAGTCTAAATCTGCTGAAACTGGTCGGCTTTTCCGATCATAACACGTATTGAGGTGAGCCGTTTTTATATAAATCACAAGTCAGTGGCGTGCACAGAACTTTTTTCCGGAAAAGCAATCAGAAGGTCAAGTACGACAATAAAAAAATATGATTTTTTTTTTAATAACACTTTGAAAAAAAAATGTTTGTATGACGCCAGGGTAGGCACTGCCTTTCCTTGAGTGAACATTTTGATACAACTTTTTTTTTTCAAAGTGTTATTTAAATTTTTTCATATTTTTTTTATTGTCGTACTTGACCTTCTGATTGCTTTTCCGGAAAAAAGTTCTGTGCATGCCACTGAATCACATCACTATATCTCTGGAATATACTCAATGACCTCCTCCCCCCCTATCTAAAAGATCGTTTCGTTTTCCGCGATTCTCTTGCTCGCCCTCAGCGACCTGAGAACCGCTTACTCTTGCGCACTGCCACAAATAAAACTGACATGTTCCCTAATTCCTTCACAATATCTGCAATACGTCTGTGGAATAGTTTACCAGTTAGCATTCGAGCATCGTCATCAATTACCTACTGTTTTTAAAAATACAGTTAATTAGCATATTCTAGAAACGCAAAATATTTGAATGCTTTGCGTTCCTTGGTTTTTATGAGTTTAGAGCTTGTCTTAATTGTGTATCATGTATAAATATGTATTAGTATATATTTTATATTTTATTTATTTTTGTATATATTTTTATATATTAAACTTTATAAATATGTTGTTTGGTAAGTAATGATATCTTTTATTGTGTAGATTATATTCTGTTTAATATTTAGATAAAAGCATCTTCACATATGTTTTGACATTACTCATATTTATCCACATCACCAAAAGTTAACTGGAAGATAATTACTATAACTAGCATTAAGTTCGCCTTATGTGCAAGTTTTATGTGCAATAAAGAATTTTATTATTATTGTTACCACATTGATACTGAACTTGGTCTCGCTTTATTCGAGTAATATTACTTGCATTACTTAGTGCACCAAGCTATATCTGAAAAAAATAAATAAGAAAATAATATACATAAAAACATATATAGTAGATCTCTTACTAAGAAAGGTTGAGATTTTAAAATCACGATAAATAATAATTATTTTCTGTGTTGCTTTAAAAAAACTCACATAACCGCCTCAAATTATCAGATCAAGTTTCCCGAATTTTTCTTTACATAACGTATACGCTCAATTACCCACGTCTACGCCAAATTTTTAGTTCCTAAGTCACCCCGAATAGGTTTTCTATGACGCAGTCGGTAAGTGAATAAAAACACTGACTTTTGTACCTCAATATCTCAAAAGCCGTGTGGTGACTGGTAGAGAAGAATAGCAGCAACCCAATAGGCATAAAACAAGGTGGCCCACCATGCCTGGGATCGATTGATGGCGGTATATCCATGCACAACAGCCAGGCCTTATATAAAACAGACTGGTGACGGGCAGCGGCGTCACTGGTGCGAGGGTTGCGGCACCGCGCTCACCAACCCGCCTGCCCAATGTGAGGATGGGCATTACTTCCAAGAGGACCGCCAAGAGTGGCGAAATTTTGGAAAGGCCTATGTCCAACGGTGGACGAAAAAAAAAAAGGCTGATGGATGGATCGATCTCAAAAACGATAAAAATTAAATTTATAAAATTTGGGAGTTTAGGTAAAAGTGCATGCAAAATGCCGATATTTAGGTTTTGAGCTATGGAGGCATCGTAAGTACTTAAAATAATTCGTCACACATGGCTGCTGGTGCGTCGGCCTTTTCTTTTCCAAACACAACTGGACACACTTAGATTAATTAATTAGACAGAACTTGGATTTTTAAAGTGACTTAAAATGAGGAAGTTTTAATAAAAGATACCATGATAATTTATTTTGTTACTACTTTGATAAATATATATTATAGTTTTCATATTGAAAATTTCGATGAAATTGGGCTTAAATTAAAACGATTAAGCACAATAAAATTTTATCTTTTAAAACAAATATCCTTTTATGCAGATGACATACCAAAGGCGGATCCCCGAATCCCGACCAACTAGTTAGACTTGATCGTTTCTTTTTTTTTTGCCAAATTCATTTTAAATTCATTCCAACAAAATAAATCAACTTTATTTGCTCATAATAAAATTAATACTTAGTCGCTTAGCACAAAGTGCATAACTTAACTTTGTTTTTCTTATTTAGAAATTTAAATTTGAAAAGTATTTTGGTCTGTGACATTTGAAGCCAATAGTTCAGTATTAACATGGACGAACAATACGGACAATAATACGAATTTCGTCCATGGTATTACTTATTAGTAAGGTTTATAAAGCAAGAGTTTGAAACAGTATACACAATTAGTCATGATCTTCTCAAAACCAACTTTAAATGCTGTTTTAACTTTGTTTGGATAACATCATGACTAATTGTGCATTAAATTTCAAACTCATGCTTTATCAACCTCACTAATACTAAACTATTGGCGTCAATTGCCACATACCAAAAGGTTTTTCAATGTTTAACTTCTAAACAAGAAAACCAAAGTTAAGTTATGCACTTTGCGCTAAGCGACTGGCGTTTAACTGTCCCCTAACCTAGTTACGTATTAGTGTACCGTAGGGAAACAGACTTAAGCTTACAGTACCTAAAGATATGATTTCATGCATGTATTACAATTAATTTTATTAAAAGTTAATGTATATATTGTATACAACGTGTAACAGAAAGGTGTAACCATATTTGAAGAGCTTATTCAGTCCATGGTATAGAACAACTTTTAGTATGAAGAAAGCCCTGAAATCTCAAAAAAAAATCTGCCCTTCCATACATTTCGGCCGAGCGGCATTGCATTTTCCTATGAAGCAAGTAATTTTGTTTTTCGATATACAGGATTTGTTCCATAGTACAAGTTGTTCTAAACCATTGACTGAATAAGCTCTTCAAATATGACACCTTTCTGTTACACGTTGTATATATATATATATAAATTTAGACATACGGGATCGGCACGGCCTGATAGAAGATAAGAAAGAAGATCTAGTATACAAAAAATAATGCTTCGGTCGTTTGGACATGTAGAGAGGATAAATGAGAGTGAAGAAAGAAATTTTTGGTGCGCAAGTGGAAGGTACAGCTCGACCAGGCCACCTTAGAAGGACGTCTTGTCGGCATATTGAAGAAGGGCAATGTCAAAAGTACCCGGAATAGAAGAGCTTGTATGACTAGATTATCGAAGAGGCGAAAGAAAATGGAAATATGTAGTATCTACCTACTCCTCTGGGACGCACGTGTGAGTATATGGATGTATGTTGTATGTATGTATGCATGTGCTGACACTATACTTAGGCAAAGAATATTAGGCTTTACATATGAAATTGCCGTTTTCTATAGAGAATTTGAAGGAAACTCAATTTTCAGTACTAAAATTTTTGCATTTTTTTTAGGGATGACAAATCCAAATCATGTTATGTATTTTGTGTATGAATGAGACAATATTAAGCTAACAGTAACATTAGTTTAATTTTTGAAAAGTCTCAGCTGTACAAAATTATTAATGGATGGCATTTAGGACGAACTGTTTTTGAAATTTGAATTTTGGTAATCAAACTGACTATACAAACAAAATTTAATACGTAGATGTAAAACCTTGAAATCAACTTTCAAGCAAAAAACAAATAATGGAAATAGCTATGGAATTACAGGAATTATGAACCCCTGAATCTGTAAGAAAATTTCAGCAATTTCATAGGTAAAACACCTATTATACATTTTTACTCCGTAAAGAAGCGACACTCTCCTCCCCCGGGAGTTCATCGTCGCACGCAAATCAGGTGCATGATCGTGTGCATGCAGTACTCAGTAAGGCTTAGTATAGCTTGTGACTTAGATAATAAATGGATTTTAACGTGGCTCAATAGTTAAGAGTTGCCCTGGGTGAATTTTACTTCTTCTAACCTTGTAGTCTTCTCAAAGCAATTATGATAAATATCCGAGCAGGATAAATAAAGTATGCCCGAGAATTAACAAAAAAGATTTTTCCAGATGTTCCAGAAAAAAAAAATCTTGTTATAATCATATCGTTATCGTTAACATCTTTTTCATTCCACCCAAAGGTTGCCTGGAAGATATTGCTATTAGCAATAAGTGCCGCTTTTGTACACAATGTCTGTCTTTTATGTGAAAATGTGTTGTAAATTATGTTTGTAAAGGTACAGAAAGTATAATAAATTAAAAATAAAAATGATAAATTAAAAATTAAAAAAAAATTATAGATAGACCAGAAACGGAAAATCTTGTGCCTCACATTCTTGAGATCACACATTACCAACTCCCACCCTATGACGTTCAAGCACAAAATAACCACTTACAGAAGGTTCACTCCGCATAACTAGCGAAAACAGGCGCACGCACACATAGACGCGTACGTACGACGATCTCGGTCGAAGTCAGTCGAATGCCAATACGAAATTCTGCCGAGATCATCATACGTACGCGTCTATGCATGTTTGCGTCTGTTTTCGCTCGTTGTATGGAGTCAGCCTTCTGGTAGTATCCATTTTGTGGTTCGAGACTGCCAGCAGATGTTTTCTCACCTTCATAAGGTGCATTTATGTCTAAAGTGGACAGCGGTCCAAGAAATTTATGTTTTGGAGCAGATAGCTTTTTTACACCTAAATGCGTTCTGTAGCCGACCTTATTTGCATATAATATGCGGAATGGATGATCAAATGAACAATAAATTACAGGTATAATTATTATACCATATTTTATAGTTGATTGTTATTTTATGTTATAGTTATTTTATTACAGTATGATAAATAATACATAACAACTCCGTCTAATGACGAGAAACATAAAATTCTTGAATAAATTTTCGAATAAATAAAATTTAATAACATTGTTTAAAAAAACACTTGTACTTATCCATATATACAGTAAACTTTATATGCCCGACCGGTTTCGCTGTAAAGCATTTTCTAGGGCCTTTTACAAATCCTAACCAACAAAGAAAATAATTTTATACTACAACCATGTCCAAAAATGACGTGGAATGATCCTATCATTGAGGATATTCCCCGCAAAAACATGAAAGTTCCCTAATTTATTCTACGTGGTTTGACGAATCTAGCAATACTATAAGTGAAAAAAAAAGAAGAATTTCTGCCTGGAATATAATTCACACATTAAGCGAAACAGAATCATCTGAAATCATTCCAGCAATGAGAAAAAAACAAAAAAGATTGCTCTTAAAAAAGTTGTCATGTCGAGGTTTTAGATTACTTGAGCAAAATTGCATACATAGTAATTATGTATTAAAACCTGTATAAACTTTATTACACTCTGAACGAACAGATCTTTCCCAAAACGTTTAGTTTTTTTTTTTTTATAATTAAACTTATGAATAAAATTCCTCCTTGCGAAACCTCTACTTAACGTGGTTGTTCAGTGTTATGTCAAATTGACCTTTATCTGCTCAAACGACTGTTGAGTCTCCGATCTCCACTGCCCACGGTTTATCGCGGCCGCGGGCTCAAACTTTAAGGTTTCTCCAAACACCAACGACGTTGAACTGAGTAACTTTATAACCATTTTAAACTGTACATGATACAAATAGTGATGTGGTTTTTCTTGAATTTAATTTTAATATACAGAAGTGAAGTATGAAAGTTCTACGTTCACCCTTATTTCTCGATTTTTTGTCGACATGCTACAGTTTTTATAGAAACAGTATGAAAATTTATAAACTTCTAGACAAAATAATATTAAATGATATGGTTTTCTCAGTTCTTGGAAATTGCTTTTATTTTAGATAAAATAAATTAAAAACACACTTTTTTCGCAGTTGTCAGCCGCAGTGACTGACGCAGCCATGTTGCAGTGCGTGCTGATAAGAACTTTATTTTAATATGATTTTGTTCGAAATTTCAACCACCACGAATCGAGTTGCTAATTTTTCCAACGGAGCCACCTTAAGGGGCTGCACAATGCTAAAATGCAGTCCTGCTCTAACGCTTTTGTTTTTTAACTGTCTATCCTGCTTTAATCAGAAGCCACGCAAGCAAAACTTCAGTTGTTTTGAAATCGCGACTACGTTAGGACATTAACTATAATTTCTTAGTGTAATAAAGATAGTTTTTTCTAGTAAGTATCTGCGTGTGCTGGTTTCGTTTCAATCGGTTTTGAAATATGGAAAATGAATCGCTTTTGGCGTGAAATATATTTTTTTGAAAGTGTTATAATTAAAAGAAGATTGAAAGTATGTTTATTTATAAAGTGTAATTAATAATTGTCTTGAGTCCTATTTTTTTTAATTATTAATTAACGCACCCTATTTTTTTATTTTTAACAGCTACATTGACGGAACTGAATCCAAAACTGATGTTTAGCATTGTGGAGCCCCTTACATGTAGGTTTTACTTCACATTATAATTATTTGTCTTGTTTCCTTAGCTTGTTTCACTATTTTTCAGTTTTTAGTTATGTAGTACCGAATGTAATACGTAAGTAGTTTGTGCCTCAAGATCTTGCTTTTTTTTTCAAATTGTATTTTTATTATCAATTATAATGTTTTTATGCGTTGACGTGTTTTACAACTCGGTAATTTTATGTTAATTCCTGTGCATATTTTAATTATCGTTGATATGTAATAATTAACGACTGCTACGTCGTGTCTGAGGTTGTTTACAAACTTCTTTTGTATAGGACAAGTACAAAATATATACATGGCAGAGGCACACAAGATTTTAAAAGGTGGCTACGCTTTTTGACACAATTTCTGGGTCCCGTGAACTTAAGAGCCCGCTCCGAATCGCACTTCATACATATCTAAAAACCATAATAACTCGCGAAAGTGGAACAATTCAATCAAATAAATTTTAGGCTTTCATTTAGACGGTCGATATAAAGTGGTGTATGTCCCTGATTTTTTCACAAACGTCGCGTTAAAGACCAGAAAAATATTTAAAATAATGGGTTTTCGCCCTAAAATCGAGTACTTTTACAAGGCTTCGTTAAGTGACTTATGAACATTTAATAAGCAAAGTAAGCACATACACCACTTAGAAGTATCATCAATATTCTAATTTATTAAAACAGAATAAAAAATAACAAGTAATCGAGACACAATTCGGAAATTATTCGGACGGTATTCGGAAAGGGCGAGACTCGCTCAGCACAGTTCGAACGGCGTGGGGCAAAGCGTGAGGCGCTTGTTTAGATCAGCCAGCCAAATATGCGCTTTATTGTCTCGATACGTCTCGCTTCGTATCGGAGTTGGCGTCGTCCTGCACCGGGTTTTTAAGGCCCTAAAATTGTGCACTTAATAAAATGTTATGTGATACATCAAACATGTACAAGTACCTTATTTGCTGAATAAGATTAGGTTAATCAGTTAATACAAAACAATAGTCAAATACAATCTCCAGCTAGTCTAGCATAGGAAACCATATCGAGAGCTCGATAGCACGTGATACAGTGCCCTCTGTTTATCTACCTCGAGAGAGATAGACATGTTGTATCGAGCGGTTAAAACTCGATATGGTCTGCTATGCTAGAACCCCAGGATATCTTTTTAGGGTTCCGTACCCAAAGGGTAACCAACGGGACCCTATTACTAAGACTTCGCTGTCCGTCTGTCTGTCCGTCTGTCACCAGGCTGTTTCTCATGAACCGTGATAGTTAGACAGTTGAAATTTTCACAGACGATGTATTTCTGTTGCCGCTATAACAACAAATACTAAATAACAGAATAAAATAAATATTTAAGGGGGCTCCCATACAACAGACATGTTTTTTTGCCGTTTTTATAGATACGGTACGGAAACCTTCGTGCGCGAGTCCAACTCTCACTTGGCCGGTTTTTTAAGTAAAGGGTACAATACAAATTTCTTAAATAGGGAATTGTCAAATCAAGTCACAGATTTTCTATCAACTACAATAAATCCAGTTAAAATGTCTTCTTACGCGTATAAAGTCGCGAGTATGAATTTACACATTGTGTAAAGCTGCCTTTTACCATGCATGTTAAGGCGATGTTTAAAAAAATAGAGGTGCTTCCTTTTTGAAAATTTTAATAAATTTCTTATGCATTTTGACTATGTATGTAATCTAGGGTTTTGAAATTGGAAAACAAGTTTGGATACATTTTCCTCGATAGAAATAATTGTTGAAATGAGGTCTTCAAACACACTTTTTCTCCTCGTTTGACGAATAGGAACCATATACAGAACTCAGAAAAAAAGATATTTTATTAAGTGTGTTTGAACAATATTTAAAGATTTGATATTTGAAATTTGGTAGCTATTTTAGTTTTTATATAAAAATTATAAAATTATCATTTTTCGCTTTCGCCCTGAATCCGCCCCTGAGCGTGTTTTCGCTTGGAGTGACAGTGACAAAAATAAAATGCGCATAGCCTCTTAATCAGCTTGTGTATTTTTACTCTGAAAAACATCTGCACAAATGTGTGAAACTTTTTGCAGCTCTTTAATTGTTATTTAGAGAAATAAAGTGACGTCCGTACAGGTTATACAAATGAAAAAATACATATTTTTCCAATGGAACCTTCAATCAGTTTCAATGTCATATTATTTCAATACACTCGACCTGATTAAAGCAAAATGTTGAGAAATACGTAAAATAAACGAAAAGCACACAAGCATTGGTAAAATAAATACAGAGTTGATGAGTTGTACGAAAACAAACCTTAAGTGTCAAGGTCCTTGAGGCATCTGAGGCCAGTCATGCGATTCTGAGATAACAGAACAAAAATTTTTTCTTTTACTATTTGACATTACATACTTTTACCTTTTCGTATAATTTGTATACGCCTTTTTCTAAGCAATCGAAACAGAACACTTAAATTTAAAATTCACTCAATAGCTATTCAACAAAACCTTATTACTATGTATTGTGTATACTGCATTCGCAAAGTTTCAATAGGTTTCTGTAAATTAGAATTTCAATAGCTTTTCTATTCAAAATTTTTGAAATTCTTATTCAAAAGCTTTTTTTTTTTACTCTAATTTACGGGAACTAATGGAAACTTTGTGAAAGCAACATGCACAATACATAGGTAATAAGGTTTTTTTGAATAACTACTGAGTTTCGATTAATTACAAAAAGGCGGGTATTTCACAATCCGGCTGCGATACCGCTCTTAAGTACTTGAATATATGTACGTATATATGTATAGGATATATGGGAACAATTATATATGGGATATATGGGAACCTACCTTATTTTATGAAAACGTGGCGGTTTAAATTAATTACTATCATACAAATACGCGGGCGGAAAAAGTGCGGGGAAAAGTAAGTACATGAAAAAACGCGCTTTTTTATCTTTATTTTTAGAACATCAGAAGGTACATTAGTAACTTACTTTAATTAATATAATGGCACAAGACAAATGTTCGCAAAATTATACTGGCGACTTGTTTATTCTATTATAAAAAAAAAGAAATCGCAAAATCTTTTGTTTATCATGGTTTTACCTAAATTTTCAATTTGTAATTCTCTAAGTTGTAAAATTACTAAAGATACTCGTATGATGACACTACCGAAATTTAAATTATTTGTCTCTTTTTTTTTCGTGGGTGTAGTATAAAGCGCTACACGTACCAATCGGGAGAAAGATATTCCCAACCCGTAGCGTAGCCGAAAGTCGAAAACTATAGATAATACGAGTCTATACGAACAAAGTTTACTATGGAGCCAACACCGCAAACGCAACAAAAACTACTTTTCCATACATTTTCGTCAATTTAGTGTGTACCTTTGAACGAGGCAGTTTATTATGAATTTTTCGCGATTTTAGCGTGTTGTCTCCATAGTTGTTCGTATTTACGAGTATATCCCACCTTAATTCTACCCGTATTTTTCGAGTTTCAGTGAGTGTAAATCGACGAAATAAATAAAAATAGCTATAAATTAAGTATTGGTCTAGCTAGACCGCTGCCATGAGAGGGCAGGGGTACGCTGCCGACATTATACGTGGATCTGCGGAAATTTCCCCGATAGATCCGTTTTGGATGTTCAGAGTAATTGTAATTGTAACGTGTTTGTAATTCTTAGTGCCCATTCCACAGTTAAAATTAGATGATATTGTTGCGCAAGCAAATTTTTTCTACATAGCTATAAGACCACCAAGTTGCTAGGCATACAAATATTTACATATACAAAATTTAACTGGTCTATTTATTTATCAATTTGGCCTTCTAAATACTTAAAAAGATTTTAAAATTCGTACAAATATGTATTTTATTATTCAAGTTCAAGTACGGTCAAATGTAAGCAAGGCTTTAAATATACACAAGAATTACTCGAACTTCAGTTTTTTTTTAATAGTCTTGCATTTATAATTTTACGCACGCCAGCACGACAGGTGGCAATTTTTATTTCGGCGTCGTCGGACGGCGAAAATCGCTTACAAATAGGGAGCTTGAATAGCAGGCGACTGTACGTCTATACAATACAGAATTGTATGTATGTTTTCTGTTTTTCTTCTTCAAATTGTATTTAAAATTGGAAGTTACGCTGTATTAAGAGGCTATGTGAATTTTATTTTTGTCACGGTCGCTCCAAGCGAAAACCCGCTCAGTGCGAGAAGGGCGGATTTAGGGCGAAAGAGGAAAATGTTAGTTTTATAATTTTTATAAAAAATACATAAATAGCTAGCAAAATTTCAAACATCAAATCTCTAGATATTGTTAAACACACCTAATAAAATATGTTTGAGTTCTTTATATGGTACCTATTCGTCAAACGAGGAGAAAAAGTGTGTTTGAAGACCTCATTTCAACAATTATTTCTATCGAGGTTAATTTATCCAAACATGTTTTCCAATTTCAAAACCCTAGATTATATAGTCAAAATGCGTATAACTGAAGTTAATTAAAATTTTCCGTGTATTTCATGAAATGCACAAAAGAAAAGCACCTCTATATTTTTACATATCGCCTTAATAAAGTATTTGTCCTTGTTATATACTATCGAATAAAAATCCTCAAACTCACTTTTCACCAAATAAAATGTTCTCAAGGTCAGGTTATATTTTTGACCACAACAGTTTATTATCTCAGCTTCGGTTTGTTGATCTAACATAAAAATTACAATTGTACGGAACCTGTTGAATCCGATGTAAGTAAATTTTGAATCTTTATCTACATTTTGTCACGGTGTTTAGCATTTACAGTCGATTGTATTCTGTATTTCTCAGAACGCAGTCAAGCATAGCAATGGTTATTTCAAAATACCACCATTGCAAATCGTTGCAATGCAAGACAGAATTAACTTTGTCTGTTTTGTTAGATTGAATTGAATGTTGCACAACATGACAACAAAATTAATCTCAGACAGTTTTTATCTGAGAGTTCGTGTACGTATGAACGTGTTATAGGTTACTTCAACGTGTTCCTTGAACATGCTACGACGCAGAAAAGTTTTCCCGCTTTTTTTGCCCAGTACGTTGTCTGGATGCTTCAGGGCTTCGGATGACACCAAAATACCCATGTAAATAATAAGAGATAATAATAGGTACTTTGACACCCCAAATTATTATTTTTTTCCTTTTCGATGAAAACACCATAACTTCGATATTTACACCCCGTTCCAAAAAATCCTTATTGTGTTTCTCCGCTAACATCGTCTGGAACCTGCGCTGGTTCCTGCTCGAGTAAATTTGTATGACATCCTTTGACATTCGCGATACCTAATGCGTCGAGTTGGAGGTGTATGAGACGGTTCTAAATTGCATGTTTCTGTCTTCAGGGTTTTAGGTTGTATTTTGCCGATCAGTCTTTATCCCAAGCATCGTGTAATGTGGAATATAGTGCTTTAGATGACCACGTATTCGTGTTTGTTGGTAATATGCCAATTGGCGTAGCCAGGGTTTTGTTTAGGGGGGCCTGACACAAACTTGGTTTTGTTCAAAATTATTTTAATGAAATTTCCATAGGAATCGAAAATCACTTAAACTTCTTTTAATCACCGTTCATGTTTGGTCGGTCACACTTATGCGGGGTTGGTTGAAACTTAAATATATTTGATCGATTTTTCTGGTCACCGGATATTCTGGGGGAAGCCGTGCCCACCAATGCGCGGCTACGCCAATGAACCTGCGGGTCTACCGCGTAATTCTCATTTTCATCAACATCAACTTGAGATTGAAATTTGCCGTGCGTGCGACGACGCCCGCCTAACATGCCATCTCTTTTGCACGCGTTGAATTTCGCATGCATTTGCTTGAAGGTGATACAAATGAGAATTACGCGGTAGAGCCCCTGCATGTGAATGGTAACATACAATTGAGAGTGAAAAGTGGGCCTGCAGAACTTTCCACAATAGTAATATAACGAAACGAAATTTTCTAATGTGTAGGACAATAACAGACAGTCAAATTAGCAGAATTTTTAATAAAACTTATTTTTGGCTCGGTCCTTTACTCTAACTTGATTCACTAAAACGGTAATATTTATTTTTAGACAACGGAATCTAACCGTATTGAGGTGAAATTTTACCTTCATGACGTATTAATACTCAAAGTTCACGATAATAACCGCATCGATCCGTCTATTATAGGGAGAGATCTAGGGCTTGAAATTCGGACTATTTTTCAGCACCGGAGTTGGGTTTCGAAGCTCGGTATTTCAACTCCGGAGTTCCGGAGTTTCGAAGCTTCATTAAAAAGAGAGTGCAGCCCTCCTATTCTGTATCTTTGGTTGCCAACTAAACTGGGTGCCTATCAACAAAAACATAGATAAAAACTGAAATTTCAAAATTTCCTTTACTTGGTATTGAACTATTAACAATCTGTGTCGTCACTTCAAGTGCGAACATATCCTTTGGAAATCAGAATTCGATCGTATAGCCATGTTTTTGATGATAGGCACCCAGTCTAGAAGGCAACTAGAGATACATAATAGCCCCGCAGGTCACTGCATGTGGTATAGACTTTGCATTTGCTTTGATTATTTTTGTACCTAAACGAATGTTCTATGTAACGTTGGCTTAAGGCTGCTACACCAAAAATCTGTTAAATCCATGATTCATGTCCCCAGTTTACCACGATATTTGTCAGTATAACCTGTCTTCACACAATTGAAATGTGTAATTTTTAAAAACTGTAAAACTTAACTTAATAATAAACATGGAGTGTAAATTAAAGCTTTTCAATGTCAAGTTTCCAAGAAACTCGGTTTATTATATTTTATGATCGCTTTTAAAAGATACTGGGTGTAATGATGACCTGCTCAGAAAATGAAACCACATGTAGGGAATACTTCTACAAAGCCATAAAAAAAACAATTTCGAGAAAATATTTCTGTTTACAGAAATTTGTTTTCTCGAACAAAATAAATCGTGTTCCAAGTGTGCACCTTCCCTTCCAGTATTACTACATGTCAGTATCCTGCACGAAGCGGCAACATCGCATTTTTTAAGCCTGTTAAAAAAACGTGGTTAGTACGTTGCACTTGTGAGCGAAACTAAATTAATTATTAATTTGTAGATGTATTAATAGGAATGTCGAAATGAAATTTAGTACAAAGAACCCTCATAACATCCCCTATACGTGGTTTCATTTTCTGAGCAGGTCATCATTACACGGTGTATGAAAGTGTACCTTTAGTAATAGGTTTGAACGATCATAAAATATAATAGATTAAGTAATGATCCCTGTTCAAACAAGCAATCGAGAAATATAAATACGTGTTTTTATATATATAAATATATATATGTGGATAACTATAAAAGTTTATAATGGGCATTCCCTAGACGGTGCTAGCAGTAAAGAAATATTGTCTTTTTTTTTTCTACTGAGTTTTCATTCCTCTCCTGGTAAAGTCTTGAAGCCGACTGTGGCACCAGGGGGATACACCGCACTTGGATCCGACTGAAATTCGAAACTCCGGTTTTGTTTACGCCAACTCCGGTTTTACAAACTATTATGTAACCTTCCGAAGCTCCGGAGCTACAACGAAACCGGAGTTCCGGAGCTCAAGCCCTAGAGAGATCGCGCTCATTGTCTATTGTTCGTTCATTGCAAAACTAAACGGGTTAAAAATCAAGCTCAAGGTCAAGATATAAGCAAATACATAAAAGCTTCTTCAATGTCGTACAGTTCAGTGGTTTTTTAGAACATACATTCAGATAGCTAGATTATGCATTGTACCATTTTCTTTGTATTGTATAATAATGTGTAAAAAGATACAGTATAAGATATTAAAATGAATTTTCTGTATTTTAACACGGCTTAATAAAAATATATAAAATATGAATAAGATATATCGCAAGATTATGCGGAGGCAGTAGAGCATACGGGTGAAACTCTTTCAGAAATTGTGCTTGTTTACACTAATACATGTGTGTAGTATGTTATAAATCTAGGCCAAAGAACCAAAAACATATCTAAAGAAAGCAGTTTAGATATTTTAAGCTTCCTTTTCAGGGTTCCGTAGCACCTAAAAGGTACAAAAGGAACCTTTTACAGTGAGACACCGGCCGTCAGTGGCGTGCACAGAACTTTTTGCTGGAAAAGCAAACAATTGGTCAAGAACAACAATAAAAAAAATATGAAAAAAATTAAATATCAATTTGAAAAAAAAAAATTGTATGACGCCAGGGTAGACAATGTCTAATTAGTGAAGTGAAAATTTCCTATACAAACTTTTTTTTTTCAAAGTGATATTTAAATTTTTTCATATTTTTTTTATTGTTGTTCTTGACCAATTGTTTGCTTTTCCAGCAAAAAGTTCTGTGCACGCCACTGCCGGCCGTCCGTCTTTATGTCACAGCCTCATAAGTTAGCACATTTAAAAATAAAGACTTGAAACCTGACACAAAAATAATGTTGTAAAAAAAAATTTATTTTTAAATTGTTCAAAATACTTGCGACACAAAAGAGAGAAAAATTAAAAAAAAATCTTACAAATTCAATATGGGTATCAAGTTGTAGATATTAAATCCAGTAAGTCACTGCTATCTGCTTGGCAATAACCCGATACAAAAGGTAGCTTCTGTGTGAGACCTAGGAGTTTTATTGAGCGATCACATAGAGAAAATAACTAAGCAGGAATATAAGAATCTTAGATTTGTTTTGAAGGTAAGTAAACCATTTACTGATCTAGGATGTATCGGCAGCTTGTATTGTGCATATGTTAGAAGTACCTTAGAGTATTGCAGTAGTATATGGAAATGAAGGAAATTATTGAACGTATACAAAGCAAATATGTACGGCATTTGAATTAGCGTACAAAAAAACCCACCATCGATTACAAGGATTCTTGTAGATTTCATGATTTACTGACCCTGGAGAACAGACGAACACTTTTAGACACGTTACGTTTTCACAATATATGTCATAGCGCAATTAACATCGTAATTATTTAATTAATTAACAAACAACATCGTCCATCCTAAATTTGTGTGCACTCGTCACACACCCCTTTTTCATATACCTTTAGTTCACACAAACTATACTCAAAATTCTTTAAGGCCCTTACTATTGCCAAATGGGTACTTTCTAAAGCCTACTCCTCGTTAATGGCCTAACCAAAAATAATGAAAAAATCTATTATGAATAATCAACTCTTAGACAACATATGCAACAGTTTTCTTTTTCATACCACCAAAACTTCTACATGAATTTTTTTTTACTGAATGGTGTTTTTTGACCTCAAATTCCCTAATGCTCCTGAGTTGCTTGGCCGATTGAATTCATTTATGCTTTGATAAATAGATAAACTTTATAGCTATAAACATAACATAAGATTATTCAATCGAGTAATCACGTCAAAGTGAAAAGTATAATTTTCCCCTATTTCGCTCTATCAAGGACGCAGCGAGCGTCGTAACAGCCACTATGCATTGCGCGCTGATATGAACGTTATTTCAATGTCGTTTCCGTTGATATTTGTAGTGACAAATATCAAGCTGCTAATTTGGCGATGGTAATCGCCGCTTACCTCACTTTTTTAATAAAAAATTCAAAGAAATTGATATATTTGATCTTAAGAAGTCCCAATATAAGAATATGTTGCTTAATCACTCTCTAACGGATATTGGTGATATTAGTTTTGTCATTTAAAATACTCACAGACACATACACACCCTCTTACACATACAAACACACCCTCATACAAGTGTACAAAATTGTTATTGTTGATTATAGGTATATATATTTTTAAATTGATTGGCTTTGTTATTTTCGCTTTCTTTTGTAGTTTTTAGTACCCAGTTTCAAAATTTTATATCGTCTTAATTATTTGAGTGTATTTAAGTAAAAATGTTATAATGTAAACCTGTTATTGGCCTATGTGAAATTAATGTTTATCTGCCTTACAATGGTAAATTTGTGCTGCGGGCTTTGTAATAAATAAATAAAATAAATAAATAGCTGATTGTAAAAATATGTACCTTAACTATATTTACTGGCACTGATATCGAGAAATCTTTGAAAAACCACATAAAAGTGTATGTCCCCCCCCTTATCTTCGAAACTTGTGGACCGAAAAATATGAAGCTGGCCAATTGCAGGAAAACTAGGGCGAACTAAGAAAAAGTGGAACATAAATTACAAATATAAAGGACAAAGTTTTTTTTTTTTATAAAAATACAATATGGGTATCAAATTGTAGGTATTAAAGATTTGATTGTAAAAATATGTAGCTTGGCTATATTTACTTGTTCGGAAAATCCTTGGAAAACCACAAAAAAATATGTGTAGGGGACATACGTATGTGCCCCCCCCTTATCTTCAAAACTGGTGGACAAAAAAATATGAAAAAGTAATGGTAATATGTGCTTACGTAAATATTACAGGAAAAATATAGCAGTTGAGAAATTCACGAGAACAAAATGCAAACAGATATGGTGTAACGGAGTTATGGATCGGCCATTACGCGATCATACGAAATTATTCAGCTTGTTTGCAAAAAATAAAATAAAATGTGACATTTTTACGAAAATGCAAAATTAAAAAGGCCTCTTCTATTTTTCGCCAATATTTACGATTCGAAAACCATTTCGAGGAATCTGAATTGGTCCTCTAAAAAGGCTATTTTGCATGAATCACATTATGATTCTGTTCTAATTTCTAATGCCGTCTCTTTTGCACATGTCAAAAAAATCTGACTCTATCCCACTTTCAAATCATTTTATGATTCACCCAAGTCGGCCTTTTTAGATCCCCTGTTGTTAGTAGACATATTTTAAAATAAGCGTGCAGCATATCCTTTATTAAATGAAAAAAGGCGATGTCTATAATTTGACCTTGAGTAACGTCAAACTTTTCCATAGGCATATTTTATTTTTCTTAAACACGTCCTAAAGTCTTAAGGAGCCGACCATGCAACTTACATGATTACGTCACTTCCCGTAATTACTAAAATACTTACAAATCGGTTTAAAAGCACAAAACAATAATTATTGAAATTGCATGCCGAAATTCACCTATTCTAAAAAGCAGAGAAAAATTGTACATTTAAATTTAAAGAACGACCGAAGTATGAAATTCTTTCAACAAGAATAGGTGCAAATACGAACAAAGCGAAGCGGAGGCAGGAGGTTCCTGTTAGGTTTATAAGTAAATAACTTTGGGGAACTGAGCGAAGCGGAGCGAAGCGGAGCGGAGCGTGGCCACGCGACGCCCTTAAGTCTAACAGAAAATAATTTCGTATTAAATTTACGTAATGGGACGGTGTTTACGGAATTCGTTATTTCACGAAATAGCACTTAAACGTCGTAATCTAATAATAATATAATATTATTATTAATAATATAATAATATATATATCTTATACCACTAAAAACGCTTTTTATCTAAATCTAAATCGCCTATTAAAAAAACTTGCTCTTCTCTAAAGGTAAACGACTTTTTTATTACATTTGAAATGCCATCTTGAAAATAAAATCGTCATTTGAAAAAAAAACAACTACGCTCATCATCCGACCCAGAATAAATATAATAACTTGAATTCCGGGATCCCCCCCACCAGATTTCCAAAATTCTGATTTTTCCCTTCATATATTATGTTGAATATAGTAGATTTCGACATTTTATAATTTGCCTAGGCATATAGTAATTCTGTTAGAACCATTGAGGGTCGCCTCGCTCCGCTTTGCTTGGCTCCCATTACGTACTTACTTGTAAACCTAACACGCTCATCTTAGCTCCGCTCGTCGTTGCACCTATTTTTCACTGTTTTGGTAATTTGGTAATTTTACAAACAGAAAGCCGGGCATTTTGCCGGGCAAATTTCAAAACATCGGGCGTTTAGAAACTGACGGCGTGATTTGTAAAATGCCGAATTTTACTATTTGCCTGCCACATATAGATCAGAGTTTCTGCGCAGCAGCTAAATTCTCGTTTATATGCGTTCTAAAAATCTCCAGATCATCTGACACGATCAGCTTTATTTTAGTTAAAGTAAGTAAGAAATAAATTTATTTCAACTTGTAAAATAAAAAAAAAACGGGTAAAATAAATTGAAATAATTATATAAAAAGCTTACATATGATCCATCAGCCAATATCGGTCCACTGCTGGACATAGGCCTCTCCAAGGGCACGCTACATTTTTCTATCCTCGGCCATCCTCATCCAGCCACTACCGGCAATCTTTTTTAGATCGCCAGTCCAGCGAGCTGGCGGGCGTCCTACACTGCGTCTGCCGGTTCGTGGTCTCCACTCGAGAACCTTTCTTCCCCATCGGTTGTCTGTTCTATGGCTAATGTGGCCAGCCCACTGCCACTTCAGCTTGCTTATCTTCGAGACTATGTAATATAAAAAAATTAATCGAGTCTATTACTGTCAGGATATTGCTGCAAAACAATTATTACAGCACCGATTTTCAAATAATACCGAGTGACTCACGGGAGCCAGTGTGCGTCGCAAATTCTCAGAAATAAATAGATAAAACAAAAGCTAAATAAACAACTAAAAATAACAAATTAACTTTGTAAGCATACATAATATATTCGAAAAATATAATAATCCCAAAGTGAGATTGTAAAATCTGATAGTTTATAGTTTCTCTAGGTTAGTTTAGGTTGCCTGGAAGATATAGCTATTAACAATAAGTGCCGCCTTTATTAAACCATGATTAGTTTTTTTTTGTCTGCTTTTTGCATAATTTTTTAAACAAAAAAATTACAAATTCCCGCCATAAATTATAATCTCACTAATGAAATTCCGTAGGTCTAGTGAAAAACAACTTAGGTCCAAATGAGACCGTTGTTTTTCACAACAAAATGAAGAGTACAGGGAAAGAACAAAAAATGTCACATCGTAAGGAAGGGCTAAAATAAATGCGTAAAAAAATTAAAAAAAAAATTTTTTTCGTTTGTTAAAAGTCAAAGTAAACAGAGTTTAGTGAAAATAAACATACAATCTTACTTTACCAAGTGAAAAAAAACATATTCAAATTATTTATTATTTATTTTAACCCGAAAATAAAAAATCTATTTAAGTTATTTATACATTTATTTTAGCCCTTCCTTACGATGTGACATTCCTTGTTCTTTCCCTGCACCCTTCAAATTTTCTAACTGGAATTTCGATATATTTTGTAACACCGAAGATTTACACAGACAATTTTTTTTCTAACACAAATGGTATAAATATCGCATTTTGTAAAATTAGATGTAACTTTAATTAGGTCGATTTTTGGGTTTTTTTTTTACATGTTAACTACATTCGGTAAAATATGCACAAATTCAACTTGAATTATTTTTTGGTGCTAAATGGTTTAATTCAGCTTTTGAACGGAGACTGAATCAGAGGCTACGATGAAGGCTGAATCGATAAGATAAATATAATTATGTAAGAGAACCTAATTAAATGGTAAGAGAATGAAATATATAATGAAATATATGATGGTAAGAGAACCTAATGTTATCTACATGACACCTTAATTTTTGTAGACTGGTCTGCGAGAATTATGTTTTTTGTCCTGAAAAATTTATTTTATTGTGTTATATTGTTATTCACGAGATTCACAGAATTGTAAACTATCGGATTTAACAATCTTACAGTGACATATATAAATATATTTTCAATGCAAGTGCTCGTAAAGGCCCACTTTTTATGCATCAAAACCGAACAGAAAGTCGATTATTTTGCCCTAGGGCTTTATTACATTTTTTTTTTATTTATGTACAATGGTTGGCTAACCTGCTGCTTTTCCTGTGTACCATAAATGTTATACTTTTTTTCCACTGTTTAATGGCTCTGGATACAGTCCTTTTGAGCCAATCATAATTTAAAGTTTACAAGATTATATTTGTTTTATTTCCTCACACTATGCATTGAAAAACGAAGTATGATACACGGGCGTATGAGCAATAAATTACTCGGTTACGTTTAAAACATTCGCTACGCTCGTGTTTCAGATCGTCGTCGTGGTTTATTCCTTTTCGCCCTTGTAGCATAAACTACTATTACGAAGGTTTTATTGGGAATGGACATACAGGGAAGTGGTCACATAGGGAAGTGGTCATCTCGAACAGAAAGTATAATACTCAAATAAGATTTAAAAAGAACTAAAAAGGGAAGTGATCAAGTGAGGTTGTGTTCTGGGGGAGGGATATTATTCCAACATTTAGTTGCGGTGCGGACTATTCGAAACTTCCGCAAAACGCAGCTAAGTGATGCTGTAAAGCAGGGTTTCTCAAACTTATAGCCCCACGTACAACCTATAAAGTTTCCCAGTCTACTGCGAACCCCTCTAAAACAAACTTGCCATAGAAGAATTTTTATTTAAATATAAGAGATAAAACAGTCACAAACTAATGTTGTTATTTAATTAATGTGATAGGTGGGCTTGTTTCTTGTCGCAAATTGAGTCGATTTTCAGAGCAGTTTTGCTCAATTTTCGTGTTGCCCGCACGAGCTACCCAGTCAGCCGCCATAACGTAAATCTTGTCACGAACCCCCTACGATCAACTGGTGAACCCCTGGGGGTTCGCGTACCCCACTTTGAGAAACCCTGCTGTAAAATAAAGAGCAAGTGAGAGGCGACAGATCTTGTATTATTTTTGTGATTGTTGCCCAGCCAGGAAGTTGGTATCATACAAATACGTTGGACCTTGATATTTAATGATGCCGAATAATAAGAGACAGGACAGATGTAGCCACCAACGGACGAGCCTCCATTTTCAACAACATGCACTATACACTATTACATATTTGTTTTTTTTATTTACCCTAGCAAATACGCTTTAGTATAAAAAACTACAATAAAAATGGTCCCTTTATTGCTCAAAGATTTACTTGGGCCGTAGGAAACGTTATCATTACAAAATATATTCTATTCTATACATAATATGAATATAAACTAATTAAATGACAGACTTAATTTTTCAGTCGTTCGCGTTCAAAAAGACGAGTGCTCTTGAAAAATAATACCACCACAACAAAAAACTATGTTAAAAATACATTTCAGTTAAAAACACTTGGAGATTTATATATCACAAGGAGATACAAATTAACATAATATTATTTCGATATAGAAACGCGAAAAAAAAGTAAATCTGGATCGAGGAGCTCTGAAACGGGATACAAATCCGGGATCTTTATAGATATTGTAGGTTAACAAAATTATTTAGTTGATACTAGTGGACACCCCGCACCGTTGCTTGCGGGGATCCCGTTTTTCTCGATCCCGTAGGAATTCCCAAAAATCACTTCTTAGCAGATGTCAACGCCAGGATCTTATAGTCCAAGTTTCATGATCCTAAGTCCAGCCCTTTGTTCTAGGCGCTGATAGATCATTCATTCAGTCAGTGATGTTCATTATACGATTAACTTTGATCAGTGGCCCTACCACGTAATTCTGATTTGTATCAACTTCAAGCAAATGTATGCGAAATTCAACGCGTGCAAAAGAGATGGCATGTTAGGCGGGCGTCGTCGCACGCACGTCAAATTTCAATCTCAACTTAATGTTGATGAAAATCAGAACTACGTGGTAGACCCGCTGGGTTCTAGTTAGAGATAAGATATACAGAAAAAGAAATGAAAAAAAATATATTTGTGCTTTTAAATTTGTTTCTGATTGATTGCAAGTTTGTGATGCACTCTAATAATAATTCCTACTTGCTTCAAGTAGTGACGTCACAGAGCGAACGCGGCTCCTCGCTGTGTCAGAGCGCGAGTCAGGTCTCTGGCTCAATGCCCTCCCTTCCGCCAACCTGGGGTCACTATTGGACAATCTTTCATTTAAAATGGCCGTTGGTCTGCGAATCGGGGCTAATGTAATCGAACCTCATCACTGCCCTTGCGGGGCTAGTGTTTGTCGGGCCGGACTCCATGGACTTTCATGTCGGCGTAGTGCCGGCCGCCTGTCTCGCCACGCAGTCCTCAATGACGTCATCCGAAGGCCCCTCGTCTCCGTAGAAGCTCCGGCTACTCTCGAACCTCCCGGATTAGTTCGTGACGACGGAAAGAGACCCGACGGTATGACGTTAATACCGTGGAAGCATGGGAGGCCGCTCGTGTGGGATGCAACCTGCGTGGATACGCTGGCACCCTCTCATGTTTCCCAAAGCAGTAGGGCGGCCGCTGCTGAGCTCTCCAAGCGGCGCACATATGTGGCAACAGGTTCAAGCTACATGTTTGCGCCTTTTAGGGTCGAGACAAAGGGGACATGGGGTCCGGAGGCGCGTCAGCTTGTCACGGACCTCTCTGTAAAGCTTGTGGACACTAGCGGCGACCGGCGAGCTGGCTCTTATCTAGGCCAGCGTATAAGTCTTGCCATACAGAGAGGTAATGTGGCAAGTATTTTGGGCACTCTCCCGCAGAGCAGTGATCTAGAGGCAATTTTCTTTTTATAATTATTTCTTTAGGATTATTTTTGTATTAATTATTATCTTTCATTAAGAAATATTTATGTACCTGTAAATTTATTTATTTATTACAATTTTGTACATTTACAAAGATATTTAAAACGAATTTTTGTACAAAGGCGGCCCTTTTATTTATTTTTCAGAATCTGGGAATTTCTGGCTGATCTGGCGAGAGGGGGAACGACGGTCATCATCACCACGCACTATATCGATGAAACTAAACAAGCGCATAAGGCAAGCTGGACATTCTGGCGATGTACGCTGCGACAAGGCTGTTTTGGCGCGTGTATTGATCGTGGCCAAAATCAGAACTAACGCCGCTATCCCAATACAACGTAACCCTTCAATGTCATACTCGCGCCAAAAGCACCTTGCGGCACTGTAATATCGAAGAAAAATGTATTTATACCTGTGAAGTTTATCAAATATTAACCTATGTATGCAATCTCCACAATGACAATAATTATTTATACAGGTAAAGTCGTTCGACTGTACATATACTGTACATTGCATGTCATCCAAAACACGATAAACTTTGAGCGTATGCGAAAAATTATATTTATACATTATTTCTTCGATCAACAATTCATCAGAGGCATCGTGTTATTTACAGAAAGTTGTTTTACAAAGAGTACGATTAAGTCTCATCAAACCCCGTATTTATATAATATTTGCAAATAAATGACAACGTTTATTCAATCTTTGCCCCGTTTTCGGCTTGACGATTAAATTATCAACACCCCTTACAGCCTGTACGTAGACCAGAGTTACTACGACGATAATAAAGAAAACCGCAACCAACCGCTTTGAGTGGTTCTACATACAAGATACAGACAGACAAAAAATTTAGGTTTGGCTTCAGTACAGATACTAATAATTACCCATTTCATTTAAAATTCCGCAAAAACATTCAAGCAACACGATTATATATATAATATCTTTCTATTTAGGACTTTAGATTAGGACTTTTAATTAAAAATATTTCCTGTCACAACATTAAATATTTGTAAAACATTTATATTTAAACATAAAATATTTATGAAAAATTTGGTGACACTGTCTTCACAAAAGCAGACCAAAAAGCTGTTTTTCCTTCGTTTCGAGACCCATTTTTGTCATTTTTTTCTATCTAGGAATGTTATCGTAATTGCGTTTTTGACCTATCAAAACACTAAATCATATCCTTGAAAATGACTGTTATTTTTTTTGAAAATTTTGCATACTTAATTAATATCTATAAATAAAGTCTGCGAAAACTGCATAATATTTAATACAGCGCCTTAACTCTAGCCCGTCGAAGGTCAATGTTGGGCTTGTTATAATGATAATGTTTCTGGCTTGAGTGAAGCTTAGCCGGTTTTATTTATACAAGGTGAATTTGTGAACATTATCCAATTTCATACTTGAGTCTTGGTAAGTGATCAGCATCATGAAATTTCGACTGTCCATAGTGATACACTCAGGACTGCGAGTGAATTACTATGGAAAGTCAAAATTTCATTATACAAATTTCGAAAAAATTGTTATCAATTCATGATGCTGATCACTTACCAAGCCTCCAGTATGAATTTGGACAAGTCACCTTGTACATGAATTAACTGCAAAAGTATATTTCATGGCGTGGGATGGGAACCCAAACCCACAGTAAATAGCTAATAGTTTGAGTATCCGGCTTTTAAATACAAAACAAAAAAACTAACAATCAAATACAATGTACAATTTGATATTCTAGCGTAATTATATGGGTATCATCATTAAAACACTACATTGTATATAACTAATAAGCAAAAAATAACTAATGCGTATTCGTTTGAAATATGGCTCTAATCTTCACAATAACTATTGTTTTTTTGTTATAAGAACATGCATGAGGCAGACAGAGGTATCGGAAGGTCAAGTTTGACAATAAAAAAATATGAATTTTTTTTAATAACACTTTGAAAATAGTAAGTTTGTATGACGCCAGGGTAGGCACTGCCTACGCTAGAAAGAACATTTTCATACAAACTTTTTTTTTCAAAGTGATATTTAAAATTAATTTTTTTTTATTGTCAAACCTGACCTTCTGATTGATTTTCCGGAAAAAAGTTCTATGCACGCCACTGGGTGATGGCAATAAATACGCTTAAGAGCGGATTGTGAAAAGCTAGCTTTTTTCCTTTGATTAATTTAATCAAAGCTTTTTTCTAATTAATCGAAACAGAAGACTTAAATTCAAAATTCACTCAATTCAACAAAACCTTATTACCTATGTATTGTGTATGTTGCCATCGCAAAGTGTCCATTGGTATCTGTAAATTAGAATATCAATATTTTCTGAATTTCAACATTTTGAAATTATAATTTACAGTAACTAATGGTAACTTTGCGATGGCAATATACACAATGCATAGGTCATATGGTTTTGTTAAATAACTATTGAGTGAATTTTGAATTTAACTGTTCTACTTCGATTAATTAGAAGAAAGCGGAGTTTTCAAAATTTGGCTTGGAAACCATTTCACAAAATTACGCTCTATGTATGGCACGCGTTTGTATCATTCGTTTGTTCATATCTGGAAGTAGCTTACAAGTTCTGTACAAAGAAGTATCCACTTCAAAAAAAGGAAAGTCAGCGTCTGGCAATGTGCTTGATGGCCTATAGTCAAGTTTTAAATGCCGCTGCGGGGCCTTGTTCCTAACTAAAGTAATACGCGGTTTATTTTTTTGCAAATGACGTCAGCATTGCGAGATAAAATTGGAATAAATCATTTTCCATGCGATCCCAGACTTATGCTTATGGTCGCTTACATTTGTTTTGATCGGGATAGTTTGTTTGAATCATGAATTATCCTCAAGTTTAATTTAATTCTATAATTCATTTCAGAGCCACGTATTTGTATTTAATTTTTAAATAGTCGAAAAATAAATACAATAACAAGTAAGTATCAGCAATTTGCAGGCTTTGCAGCCTTGATATGCGTACCGCTCATTTAAAAAATTAACTAAAGAAATAGTGTGCATTTGGCCAAACCAACGTTACAATGTTAGAACTTTAAGGGTCAGCGCTCCGTGGAAATAAGTCCTGCTCGAACGCTTGTATTTTATAACTGTCTATTTCGCTCTAGTAAACAGTCGCGCATGGAAAACATCAGTTATTTTGACATTTTTTGCAACATTTTTGCGTAGTGTTGAAAAACTATATATCGTATCTGAAAACTGTTTCTTTTATAATGTCGTTTGATGTTTTATTATGATTCTGAAATATGTTTTGTCTTTGTTATGTCTCTAACTAAATCACTACAGTGATGATACGAAAATGATAAACGATAGTTTTTCTTGAAATACCTGATTTTTTTCTGAAGTTACTATAAAAATTAAGAGCAATATTGTTTTTAATGGTCTTATTTTTCATTTTATAGAGTAGCAAGTGGTATTTATTTTGTTTCGAATTGTAAATATTTACTATCATCTAAAGATCTTTAGATTCTTAAGTGATAATACTGAACCCTGTTTTTGCCCGATTTCCAAACTCCGACCCTTAATAAAGAAAGTGCCAAGTCAAATACGTCCTGATTCAGCACATGTGTTTCAACATTAATTAGTTTTATCAGAGAGCATTTTCAAATTAAAAATATCCCCATCCATTTCCAGATTGGTCTTTTGCGCGACGGTCAATTCCTTGCCGAAGAATCTCCCGAACAACTCCTGCGCAAATTTAACTGCGACACGCTTGAGGACGCGTTTTTGAAGTTAGCGCTGAGACAGCACGAGTTTGCACCGCGGAGATCTAGTGAGTAGTCCTTGTTGCTACGTAGTATGAGTCTACATCGAGCAAATCCTGCGCATGTTCAACTGCGACACGCTTGTGAAAGCGTTTTTAGATTAGCTTTGAGACAGCGCAAGTTTCCAAAACATAAGTTGAAATTTTGATTACAACTGCAAGAATATAAGAAAAACAAGCATTCTTTAATTTTTTTTATTTATGTTTAGGCAAAAATTAATTTTATACACGTACATACAATATACATTAATCGTTATTAAAAGGTATATTATGTAAATTAGATAGAAATTATCAACTTCCAAATTTTGTAATTTGCAAATGCGTTTCTAATTTAGACCAATTGCTGTTTGTACGAGTATAATTAATTATAGTAGTTCAGGTTTATTAAGCCAAATTTATACTGGAGACTCACTAAGTGGGCAGGCACAATGTTCAGTTACCCTTTTGGGAAAACTAAAAATAATGTTTATCTACTCCCATACTGCAAAAGCAGTTTTTACATCAAACGTACCATGATTGTTTATCCGATATTATAATATTATATTATAACACAGTGATTCTGCGCTGCGATTGGCTCAATTTATTATAAAACCGCTAGAGTCCCAATCAACAACAGATACGAGAAATAAAGCCACGCCCCCTTAATCCTGATTGGTCTTCAAGCCGCATTACTGAGACGACCCGAGGTTCACGAACGAATGTTCTTCTTCTGAAAATATTATAAATAATGACGACATTTTTGATGGTCGTAGATAAATTATTGTGTGCTCACTTCGTTCGTTTCGTAAACAAGCACTCGTGTCCCAATGCCTCAGATTATGTTGCAGTTGCAGAAAATACTATTGTGCCCCTACACTAATATACAAAAAACTCCGAGTCTATTAGTATAGGAAGCCTAAATTTTATTTTGCGTTTTTCACAAAACGTGTCTACCTTAGCTATGATCATTTAGCGAGTCTTCAGTATGAATTTGGTTAAGAGCAGTTTTACAGTCGCATTGTGAAAAACCCGCCTTTTTCTAATTAATCGAAACGGAACACTTTGGTTCAAAATTTACTCAATAGTTCCTCAACAAAACCTTATTACCTGTGTATTGTGCATGCTGCCATAGCCAAGTTTCCTTAGGTTTCTGTAAATTAGATTTTTAAAATTCAAATATTTAAAATTATAATTTACAAAAACAAAAACTAATGAAAAATTTGCGTTGGCAGTTTACACAAAACATCACTACATAGTATAAACCAAAGTCGCTTCCCGCTGTCTGTCCCTATGTATGCGTAGGTCTTTAAAACTACGCAACGGATTTTAAGGGGCTGCACAATGCAAAAATTCAGTCCTGCTGTAACGCGTTTGTTTTTTGACTCTCTATCCTGCTCTAATCAGATGCCACGCACGCAAAAGTTCAGTTATTTAGAAATCGCGGCTCCATTAGGACATTAACCATAATTTGTAGTAAGGCTTTTTTGTAGATAATAATGAGATCTTTTATTGTGTGAAAGATTAATTTCAAACGCATATACGGAATATGCACATGGAGTCCGAGCGAATTGAGTGTACAGAATGAAATAAGTTACCTAAAGATATATATTTTTTTGAGTAAAGATATAAAATTTCGATAATCCATAAAGGCTTAATTCGTCAGAAAAACATCATTAAGTACATATATATTTCCCAGAATATTCTAGTAAATATACGCAATTTTACCAAATCCACGCATATTCAAGCCTTAATAATCTTTTTAATTGATAGAATGATTCAAGAGGAAGGTTTATATGTATAATATATGCCCGTGCAAAGCCGGGGCGGGTCGCTAGTAGATAATAAGGTTTTATTTAGGACCTGTTGAGTAAATGTTGAATATAAATCTTCTGTTTAGATTAATTAGAAAAAGGCGAGTTTTTCACAATCCGGCCGCTTTTAAACAAAAGTCACCTTACTATAAAGTCACCTTCATTTTTATTTATATGCGTATAAAGGTTAAGTGTTCTTTGTTTTTAGTGGGACTGCAAAACCATGACAAATTTATGCGAAGTAATTAGTTTATCGGATCAGTAAATCAGCATTATCAGCATCGTTCAACTTACAATAAATAAACATCCTGCAAATTTCTGTGATTTAAGGTTGATGGTCCAAGGTAGTTTTTATAAAAAAAACTTGTGAGAACCAATAACGACGACAGAAGTATTATTATTTATGTTACCTTTTTTCTTCTTCAACTTTACACCCGCGAATATTCAGTTTTTCTTAATAACAAAATGTTTTAACAGTCTAATTTTGCAATTTAAAACGTTCATACATTGGATTACAAAAGTTTTAAATAACAAAATTAGACTCTAAAAAAGTTTGTTCGTAAAAAAACTGATTATTCGCGTGTGTAAAGTTGATGGACTGTGTGGAAAAAGGTAACGGAATTGAATAATAATACTTCTGTCGTCGTTATTGGTTCCCACAAGTTTGTATGAAGATTGCCTTAGACCATACACCTTAATAATATACATACATCATCACGACATGAATCCCCGAGAGGGTGTCGGAGGTCTTCCGAGTGGGAACTGTGAAATACAAGTCACAGTTCACACTTGGTACACCCGCGTTTTCCATCCATCCATCCATCCATCCATCAGCCTAGTTCGTCCACTGCTGGACATAAGCCTTTCCAGGACTTTGCCACTCCCGGCGGCGGTCATTCTGGAAGAATTGCCCATACTCACACACGCTGGTCAGGTGGGTTGGTGAGCGCGGTGCCGGTACCCTTGCACCAGTGACACCGCTGCCCGTCACTAGTCTGTTCCATATAAGGCCCGGCTATTAGGGATGGAAATACCGCCATCCATCGGTCCCAGGCATGGTGGGCCTCCTGGTTTTTTGCTTGTGAGGTGTCCTCTTACTCTCCCCCGAATAACTTCGTGGGGGTCTCCAAGTAAGATGGTGGTACATCCACAATCGAGCCCGGCATCAGCTCTACCACCTGTGTACCCGCGTTTTACCGACGATTATTATGTCCCAAACGTGATGGGTGGTGAGCCGTACTTCGGGCACAAATACACGCTATTTAGGGGATGCAGGTTTCTTTACGATGTTTTCCCTCACCGTTCTGCAAGTGGTAAGGACGAACAATTACTTTGCACGTAAATTCCGAAAAACTCATTGGTGCATGACCCACTGGGGTTCGAACCTGGATCTCAAGAAGAGGCAAACTTTTTTTACCCCTGAGCTACCGCCTGCTATAATAAAATCGCCTAATTCCCATAGCTTAATTTCTAAAAAAAAATATTTTAATTTTTTCAGAGAATATTCGCCATTTTAGGACATATTTTTCATTATTTTGGTATATATATTAACCATTATTTTTTTATGATTTTTTAAAGAGTTGTCGGTTATGACGTCACTTGAGAATTTAAGACATTATACTGATTGTAATGTGTTATTGCTTATAAAAAAGTAGTCTGTCTCGTGTCTATCTACTCATCTGTCGGACGCAAATTATTATAAATTTACATTGATAGCAAAAGAAACATTTCTAAACAGCCATTTCTCAAGTGACGTCACACGAAGGCAAATGGAAGTTGCAGCTTTTTCGTAAAAATATTCATCATCATGAGGTTTTTTTTAGACCACAGGTTTAAAATTAATCTGGAAATATTTTTTGAATTAACATACCTTAACACAATTTAATCTAAGCGAATTTAATAATAGTACTTAGTTTATTAAACTGGCACATAAAGAGGTTGTTAAAACAACAGAGTATCACTGTTCATACCTAATTATGTGCAGACTCATACACTATTCTTTTGAGTTTCTCATATAAATGGATGGTACATTAATTTGCGTTTTCTGGGAGTTCTTATACCTTGATCTGGTTTGACCCCATAGAGACGCATGATTCCTATCAGTCAGAGAATCGAATAAGATGAAATATTATTTTAATGAAATTTGAAGTTTTTTCGAACTGTACATTTTTTCCAAAATCTGTGAATGCAGAATGCAGATGTGAATGCAATGAAAATTATAACGTGTCATTTACTTGTCACAAGTGAACAGTACTAGGTATTGTTAATAAAGAACTTGTAATAAATATTCAATTTCATGGGTATCTCGTACAACAGATGAGTGTAAGACCAAATGTTTATTAGATAAATTTTATCCTGAACAATAATCCTACCGATTCATAAAGTAGCGAGGGTTTATTTTTTAATTTTTAGTTGGTTCGATTCCCGAGTGAAACAAGCGAATTTTAGAAGATCTTTGAATGCAGTTTTGTTTCTTTTAAAAAATAAAGGAATGTTTCCTTTCAGTAAAATAAGCTAACTCAAGGATTTAAGGTAGCTCCCCTACAGGGCCCTTAAATTTTTTCCATCCTGTATATATATGTTATATATGTCGTCACAGTCAGCATTTCTGTGTATTGCAGCACTAACAGCTTCCCCGGATGTGATACCAGAGAGCAGTGTGGCCGCGGCTGTGGAGAGCAGGTTCCCGTCGCGCGAGGACTTCAGCGTCGTCACCAGCAGTACTGACGTACGATTTTTAATATTATTATTGTCGTTTTATTTTTTTCTCTCTTAGATGTTTCTAAAGGTGGTAAAATGGCCAAAGCCAAGTACATGTGTACAATTATTCGTATCCTAGGAACGGACAGTTCTGCAAGTATTTAATATTAATTACTGCTTTTTGAAGAAGGATGAAAAATGATAAATGGATGCCCAATATCTTGAAGCTAGTTTGTAATGTTTTGGGGATGACATCTGTAGAAGAAATTATGATGAGTAAAGGGTAAAGTTTTGACTGTGTTGACAGGCCAACGAATCTTTATTTCTATGGACAATTACGTGTATTTAGCGATCTTTTCGGAGTGAGTGCTGGCCAAGTTATGAGTAGACATGTAACGGGTACCCGGTTTGGCACTTGGGCACTTTTTTATGGAACCGGCCGGGTAGCGGGTAATAGCGCCGGGTACCTGGCCGTGCCGGGTAATGAAACAGTTGAAAAAATGCACGTCATTTTTAAATTAAATTTTAATAACAGCAAGCAGGGCTTTAGCAATTTGAGCATTTCCTCTAAAATTTCCCATTGATCACTCGACAAATTATCAAAATTCAGCGTCCCTGATTCCACGCGCCTTTGTTCCGTTGTTTGGGAGTGGGGGCTGGTGACGTCACGCCTAGGTAAAAAGTGTACTTAGGCGTGACGTCACGCGTAATTTTAGCGGGCTATATCTTTATAATTTTTTGTTTAATTGAAAAAGAAAAAATACGTGTCCAATATTTTCTGATAATCTAACTGACGGACTAATTAGAATTTTTTAGTCATCATGCCTAATAGGGGGCTGCTGATAAAATTTCGACTATTGAGGGATGTGCTTTCATAGCGTCATCTATTGCCAGCTGAAGAGTATGAATAAATCATCGTACAGATGAACAAGAGAGCGATATAGACGTGTTTCGTTGCCGGGTACCCGGCAAATCCACTACCCGTTACATGTCTAGTTATGAGTGTTTGGGATGGCAATGTCAATTAGGTAGACACTCTTCTTGTTTTTGTCTAATATAGTTATTATTATTATTTATAATGTATATTTATATATTTTTTTTAAACAATCATTATTTTGGACTTTTATTGAATACTTTCTCACTTTTATTTACAAATGACGAGTGCGTGCCTAGTGCGATACTTAACAGACAATAAACAACAAAAAAATGGTCATGTGTGAATAGGACTCGTGCTCTTAGGGGTTCCGTACCCTCCTTATTTAAAATAAATAAAATAAAAAAATAAACACTTTCCGTTTTTCCATGATGAGGTACGGAAGCTTAAAAACAAGAATTATTATGTACATGTTATGATCTCTTTAAAAGTTTTATAAACTGATATACTCGTATTATAATTGAGAAATAAAATTTATTTATATCTTCAATAAAGTTTATGTAGAATAGAAATCTCGGTTTGTGGATTTGGTGGGTTATGCCACTCTTCCGCTGGGCGCCTCAAATATGAATTATTCACTTTTCGTAGCTCCATATTTCAAGAATTATTATGTACAGACGGCAGCATGACAGGGTACCTATTGACAGTTCTTATCGCAGCCGTTAAAAATCGTTTATTAAGAGTTTGCTTGAACTGCAGGGGACTATAAATAATAGTGTAGATGCTATGATATCTTTATAGTAGTTTATGCTACAAGGACGAAAAGGAATAAATTACGAGGACAATTACGAAACGTAACCGAGTAATTTATTGCTCTTACGCCCGTGTATTATACTACGTTTTTCAATGGTGTGAGGAAATAAAACAAATATAATCTTTTGAACTTTAAATTATGGTTGGCTCAAAAGGACTGTATCCAGAGCCATTAAACAGTGGAAAAAAAAAGTATAACATTTACAATAGACAGGAAAGATTGCAGGTTAGCCAACTTCTCGTAAATAAATTTTAAAAAAATAATAGTAAAGCCCTAGGGCAAAATAATCGACTTTCTGTTCGGTTTTGATGCATAAAAAGTGGGCCTTTACTTGCATTGAAAAAGGTTTTATGAATTGATACATAACTGGGAATATCCGTACAGTAAATCACTTGTATCGTCGTTTGAAAACAAGGACAGGTTTTTTCCTATTGGTGGATATATTTAATTTGTTTTATATTGCAGGTCCTAACGAACCAAGAAAAACCAAAGAGAATAAAAGGAAAATCGAGAGCACGATATAAAGCAGTCTTCATCAAAAATATACAACAATTCGCAAGGAACCCAGCGTGAGTAATATAATTAAGAAAATTACAACTTTTTGCACAAGCGAAAATATTTTGATAATATAGAAAATCGTGACATTATAAAATCTACTATAAAATCTATATATAAAGAATCTCTTCCTTATTAACATTAAATACCTACAGTTTTCGTTTGGGCAAGTCCAACTTCTTTAAAGCGCATTTGATTCTTTGAGAAATTGCATGAATCACATTATGATTCTGTTCTAATGCTGTCTCTTTTGGACGCGTGAAAAAGCTCTGACTCTATCCTACTTTCAAATAATTTTATGATTCACCCAAGTCGGCCTTATTTGATCCCCAGTATGTCGTTTTATAAAAATTTACCAATCCATTAACAGTCTGTATAATTAACTGTTTTGTTAATTTCAGAGGGTTGTTATTCTCGATATTGTTCCCTATCCTCACGGCCGTGTCATTCTTCATGGCGGTGGGTCACGACCCCAGGGAAGTACATGTAGCAGTAGTTAATAATGAAGCCGCTCTCTCGCCATGTAAGTTCACTTTAGCCGATATATTTTAGCCTGTAAGAATTTTCCTTGTACCACGCCATCTTTATGACGTCACAGTTTCTGCCCACACAGTCGGTGCGATGTCATCTCGTCTATTTGTGTTCAGGAGATCATACTGAATGCATTTGATACCATTCATAAGGTGACTTTGCATTATAAAGCCAAATTCATACTCGGTAAGTGTTCAGGACCAAGGTTCAAATACCCTTTTTGCATAATACGAAAAATATTATTTGTGCCCTTTGAACAACCGAGTCAATTAGTATAGAAAGCCTAAATTATATTTTGCGTTTTTTACTGAAAGGGTCATTGAACCTTGTTCCTGATCACTTACAAGGTCTCCAGTATATCAATCAAAATATACCCACATCCGAGATGACTTGTATGAAAATCGTAGATATTTAAGCCTCTTTTTGAAATTTCGTCAAACCCAAGGACTTGGGTACATCAGCAGCAAAAGTACTGTTAACTCTACTAATATGAGTCTACTAATATATACTAACATGCTTATACGCAGCTATCTCCAAGGGTCGACCACACAAAGCGCCTTCTGCGGTTCAAATAACCAGAACGCGCGTTCTCCTTGAACGCCGAGGTCTGTGTGTGTGTAATATTCAAGCAGTCTTCGCATAAATTATAGAAACGGCAGATCCCGCCTACGGAAATTATTTTTATGTTATCTAAATTTACTATTTCACCAAAATATTGAGCAATATGCTTGCCAAATCAATCAGATCTCCTAACGACTTGTCCTACTTAATTCCTCACAGATACTTTGTGCTTCTGATACTTGACGAAATTGGTATATTTTATAGCATTTGCATTCTAGCAAAGCGTTGGTAATATTTTTGTGTTTCTTGTATGTTTTCAGGGGGTTTAAATATCTGTAGGAATATTAGTATAGAACAAATTATAAAATCCAATGAAGATATGTGCGAGGTAAACATGTTAAGTTGCTGGTTTGTTGAAGAAATGGAGAAACATAACATTTATCAGGTAAGATATAAAGTCTAGTATAATTGTAGACTAATTTATTAGTTTTTAATACTCGTATACCAATTGTTATCCCTTTCCCCACTAGAGTACAGCGGGCCTATTATGTATCTCTAGTTGCCAACTGCACTGGGTGCCTTTCATCAAAAACATAGGATATACTATCGAATTCCGATTTTCTAAGGATATGTTCGCGCTTGAAGTGACGACACAGTCCGTAAATAGTTCAATACCTACTAAAGGCAATTTTGAAAGTTCAGTTTTATCTATGTTTTTCATGATAGGCAACCAGTCCAGTTGGTAACCGAAAATACAGAATAGGGGGGCAGGTCCCGGCAGTAAATAATGCACATCGTATGGTAGCGTCATCTCTGTCGCACGAAGCACTAACAAACTGGTGACAGAGACAACGCTCTACGAAACCGAAGATAGCCGATGTGCTGTACCTGTAGAAACATTTTCACTTGTAAACTTAAGTTGAAACTGCTCAATTGATTGCAAGTGCACGTCACAACCTAGCCCACTTGGTATATTAAATGGAAACTTTGTTTCATAATAACGCAAAAAATCATTAAATTACTTTAGCATTGAGACACAAATGATGAATGAATTTCCCTGTTTCAAACTTTACGTAATCTCGACTTGATTTGTCGGGATTACGTAAATTTTGTGACAAAAAGGAGAAAGAGTAACATTGTAACCAGTACTTTTATAAAAAACACCTTTCCAGTTACCCTACAAATCTCGAGAAGAAGCAAAAGCCATGGTAGAGCGAGGTCAGCTGTTTGCAGCGTTATTCTTTCCCAAAAACTTCAGCGAGGCCCTCGGCATCAGAGTGAGAGAAGGAAACGTGGAAGATGACATAGTCGAAGACAGTACCATTACCATTTGGATTGACGGTGCAAGTAAGTGCTAAGGGTTCTGCATTTACTTTTAGTAAGTAGGTTGTTGTTATCCGTTATTCGGTAAACTTTAGTCGCAAATAGTTTGTACTAGTGTTTAAATTTCCATCAAGCAGTCTTATCTTACGAATACTAAAAGAGCCTACCTTTTTATTATAGCAAGTAAAGATTCACCTTACTTTACAAAACGGACAGATTAATAACGCTTAAAACAAAGATTTCAAAAGTTTAGATGAGCCCTGGCACCTAAAATCTATGGCATTGTTTTTGAATGTGTTTTTTGAATGTGAAATGTCACACTTTTTGCTTTATTCGTATGTCTTGAAATGTTAGTGCACTTTAAAAATTCATACGGCGGCATATTGAGACCCTTTTGTCGTAAAAAACCATTAATGCGTCCAACTATCACTGTGTTGAGTTGAACACTGATTCAAACGTGTGAGCGTCACCTATTTAAAGGTGAAGACATTTTGGTGCTGTCATACTACGGTAAGGGCTTATATTTATTTTTTGAAATCTTTGGCTTAAAAACACCGCTAGAGAACCAATCAAACCCAACTATTTCTTGTCCTTGCCTCTGATTGGTCTCAGGTAGTAATATCGTAATGTAACGAGTACCATGACTTGATTTTTTAGCAGTGATTGCGGATCTAATTTTATATTAATTGTTTCAGATCATCAAATCTCGCATTATTTGAAGAGAGAATTCACAAAAATATATGAAAGCTTTACAAAGAGGGCGATGAATGCCTGTGGAAGACCAGAGAATTTAGTGCGAGTGAGTTTATAGTATTTTTCCATTTTTATTTTGTAAATAAAAAGATTATGTATTGTTACCGTCATTACGAGTATACGTGATGATAGTTGTTGGTGTTCCGGGTGTTACAGTCAAATATTTGTTACATGCACTTTTTAGAATAATTAAGATGACTACGGAATATTGAGTTGACATTTTAAATTTAAAGGTAAAAGGACATACTCAGTCTGTTGTATTTAAATTAAAATCTCTATATTTGAAAGTCACAGGCCGAGCTTATAATGGGATTATGACTCATTATAATCAGGATTAGCTATAGAGCTAATCCCTAATAGTAGGGAGCGATACCGGGACGAGAACTTTCAGTCATAATCAGGATTAGCTCTATTAGGGTGCGATACCGGAACTAGAACTTTCAGTCATAATCAGGATTAGCTCTATTAGGGGGCGATACCGTAACTAGAACTTTCAGTCATAATCAGGATTAGCTCTATTAGGGTGCGATACCGTAACTAGAACTTTCAGAGTCATAATCAGGATTAGCTCTATTAGGGGGCGATACCGTAACTAGAACTTTCAGTTATAATCAGGATTAGCTCGATTACGGTGCGATACCGGAACTAGAACTTTCAGTCATAATCAGGATTAGCTCTATTAGGGGGCGATACCGTAACTAGAACTTTCAGTCATAATCAGGATTAGCTCTATTAGGTTGCGATACCGGAACTAGAACTTTCAATCATAATCAGGATTAATTCTATTCATTCATTCTATTAGGGTGCGATACCGGAACGAGAACTTTCAGAGTCAAAATCTCATTTAAACTCAACCTTTGCCTTAAGTACATAGATTTTGTTTTGAGTACAATATAACTCAAAAGACCTTGAGATACAAAATTTCTGCCCGCTTTAGCTGTACAATGCTACAGGATGACAGTGACAGGGGGGCGCAGCTGTGAAACAAGGATTATGTAGCGGCGCAACGTTAGTTCCAATTTTAGACGATGTACTGTCACTGATGATGTATCCTTGTAGCGATGTACTGTCAGCATATACCAAACACACACCTGACATATTTACGTCACAGGATTTGGGCGATCGACGAAATACACATTGACTGCTATTGTTTTTAATGTTATCTGTATGTCCATGTGCTTATATAGACGGATATAGTGTGTAAGAAGTAAGAAGTGGATACTTCCGGTCACCATTTCTGTACCCATGGTCTTTTGATTCGGGTTATATTTATCTAATATTCAGTAGATATTTATTAAGTATACAAGTAATGAAAGAATTACAAGTAGGACAAAGTAGGTCAAGTGCGTTCCCGGGCAATGGACATGAACCCGATGTTTTTGGTTGCGAGCTAGGATTCATACCAACTGCAACTTAGTAAGCAATATTATTAGGGAGTTATGTAAAAGAAATATTAGGCGTAAACCTATAAAATGTCCGTTTTGTATGAGAATTTGAAGAAAACTCAATTTTCAGTACCAACATTTTTGCATTTTTATAGGATTGACAAATCCAAATTTTATATATTTTTTTTTATGAATGCGACAACATTAACAGTGGCATTAATTGGATTTTTGAAAAGTGTCACTTGTATAAAAATTTTACGAATCTTATCATGGAAATGAATGGCATGAAGTACAAACTGTTATTGAAGATTTAATTTTAGTTATCAAAGTGACCATAAAAACTGAAATCGAGTTTTAGACAAGAAACAAATAATAGAACTCTATTAAATGAATGAATCTCTAAGAAAATTTCGGCAATTTTGTAGGTTTACATTAAATATAATGAAAACATATTCTAGTGATAATTTCCATTTATTATTGAATTATATGCATTATAATATTATATTTACATACTAACATCGTTATTGCTATTTAATCATGTTTATATATTTTCAGAAAATTGGCACGTTAGAAATGTCTGCTTTTTATTATTTCGTATGATTCTGATTATATTTTCAGATGCTTCTACAATTATATTTACACACCCAAGGTTTGAGCATGTTTTACAATATATTCAGATCAAATATTTAACCATTTAAAGTATAATGTTTCTTGTTTTGTGTAATATTTTCATATTACCAGTGATATTAATCTACAAAAACTGGTAAATTTAACAGATTCCAGTGAATTTCCTTGACCCCATCTACGGCAGCTTTGACTCGCAATTCGTCGGCTTCATGGCCCCTGGTGTGATGATCACGTAAGTTTTATAAGTATATTTAAGTTTAACCCGTAAACTGGGATTATTGTGAATCAACTGTTATCGAAATTAAATGAATCTACAGATTAAATAAAAAAGTTGTACAAAGTTATTAATGTTTTCTGCTTTATTTATTGTAAGTTTATTTTTTTAATAAATTATAAAAAAAAAATTCAAACTCGACAATAATATTTATATTTTATTTCAACAATACCAAAGACAATAGACACAATATTATACTCGATTTACCACAATAAAAACCAAATCATTTGAAATTATACACAAAAACTATACGAAACACACTAACCAAACTTCCACTTTGACAAATATTTTATCGACCTAATATTCCCTTTCTAGGATAATCTTCTTCATGTCAGCGCTGGTGACGTCAACAGTCATGATATCGGACCGTCTGGAAGGAGTCTGGGAGCGCAGTGCAGTCGCTGGAGTCAGAGCTACGGAGATGTTGAACGTACATATCGTTGTACAGGCCGTCGTGATACTAGTTCAGGTATTGGCTTCAGTTGTTCTTTTGGTTATCATTATCGGGTTATAGCTGAACTCCCTAGATTTTTACAACTTTGTTTCTATGCCATCGTACAGACATTTTTGAGATAAGTAGGCTTGGTAGGTTGTAAAATTCTGATGCCAGTTTTTATTTGTGATACAGGATGATATCTCAATCTCTAGTTCGGTGGTAGGTCGCATCATAAAAATAAGTTCTAGATTTCCAGTTTTCAAAAGTCATCATCAAGGCCCTCTGCACACCCACAAGGTCTCAAGCATTCTACTAGTATGCAACATTGTTGCATTTTTTTATGTTATTTGCTGATTTTTGAAAGGGCACTAATATATGTCACAGAACTCAAACGGTCTTTTACAGTTCCAGCAATCAGTCAGTCTAAAGCACTGATTGAAAATATAATCTACGGTGTTTATAATTATTTCCTGTATCCTTGCAATGAACGAGAATAAACGAAAAATATATTTTACTAATTCGTCAAATTGCACGTATAGAGCCGCTGCTAAATCACAAGGTGCTGTGCATTTACAGTTTGTTTTTTTATTTACCTCAAGGTTGAAAGGCTTTAGATATCTGTTAACAAATTCGGTGGCTTCCTTTTTATCGGCAAAGCATTTTCGTTTTTTACATAACCACGTCATATTTTATTTCTGTTGGTTTTATACTTATTCACTCTTCCTCATTTTACAGACTATCAAAGGAATCAGTGTTTAAAGTAGAATATATATTTTGTTAAGAATTTCACAGTAAATTTATTGTATTTGCTGATTTAGGTTAATATAAACACAGAAAAAAAAACTATATCTATGATTAAATATAGCCTGACATATTTTCAATCTGATCAAAGATAAGAGTAATGATGTACGATGAACAAGAAGTTTAGATCTAGCTTCTTAATTGTTCTTGATGTGAAAATTAACTGATGATGAATCTGTCTGACTCTGAAATCTGAATTTCTTGGTTTGAGGGTCTGACACATTTGTCTGATTATCATCAGCAAGAAGTTTGCGATCAACTGGCCAAATCAGCCATTTACATAATACATATTCTTTTTTTTTTTGTATCTTGACGACGGCTTCTATTTTAAGCGCCATTTTTTGCCAGTGTTAATTTAATTTCAGACTTTCACATGCCGTTTGTTCATCACGCACGGTACAGCTAAAAAAGTAAAAAAAACAATAGTTATATTTTATTGTTATTTGATAGGATAAATTTTGCTAGGATACGAATAGGATAAATTTTGCTAGGATACGATTCGTATACTTACACAATAAAAAAATTAAAGTAAGCCAAAATCCTCAAACCTTCAATGCTCAACGTACTCTTGTCATAGATTTTGGAGAATTTCGTCACCGTTTTCCCTGTTAGCTGTGAAGGTCCCTAAAGCATCTTTTCTATATCATTGTGCAACTAAAGTTTAGCAAAGTTAATAATCTGATAATAATCGCTGCTGATAAATAATTACATCCCGTTTAACCAACCGACTTTCTTCCAGACACTCGAGCTCATAATCCTCGGGTTCGCTGGGTATGGCCTCCCATCCAAGGGTTCCCTCATCACAGCTGGCATGCTTATCTTCCTCCAAGGTCTCAGCGGAATGTGCTACGGATTCCTGCTTTCAGTATGCTGTTCCAGCTTTACTTTGTCATTCTTCATTGTCACTGGAAGCTTCTACCCTATGATCTTGCTTTGTGGTAAGTCCAAAAACGAAGATTATCAATATATTTTAAACACGGTCATCATAAATCCTGCAAATATTTCCTCGTGATTTTTAAGATTTTTTAAACAAACCCATCAATTCCTATCGACCCCGACCTCCTGGCATCTGGAATGATTAAATAAACGGCTCACCTCAATACTAATTTTGATCGGATTAGCCGGACTAGTTTCAGCAGTTCAGACTGCCTTCAACTGGGCGGCTGTAGACGTTTACCTCATACTAAGTATTATTATATTATTATTACGGCGGCCCGTAATGACGAAAAATGTTTTTGTTATGTCTAAAGCTAGTATTATATTATCTGTGTCTAAAGTATTGATTTCTCCTCAAGTCTCATTTAATTCTATAAACAATTCTGAATGTGATTTCTCCAAGAGATTTTATATTTTGATGACTATTTATGACAGATGTGTTATTGATTCCACAAAAGTTTAAAACTAATTTAGATGTTTATCTCTGCAGGTATTCTCTGGCCTGTCGAAGGAATGTACCAAAGCGTCAAGATCATTGCCCTTACACTTCCTTTCACGATCCCCACCAAATCTCTGAGGGATATCATGGAGAAGGGGTCTTCACTGACGGACCCGTCTGTCTATAATGGTTACCTGGTCACTATGGCGTGGATCGTCATCTCGTTGGCACTATGTTTCCTAAGATTAAAGTTTAGGAAATCGTAGTTTAGGGGAAAAGCAATAAATTTTAATAAAATGGACTTATGTTTAGAAAAGTATAATGTTGGTACAGGTTGCGGCAGTAAATAATGCACAGCGTATCGTAACGTCATCTCTGTCACACGAAGCACTAACAGTGGGGTAACAGAGACGACGCTCTACAAAGCCGATGATAACCGATGTGCATTATTTACTGCCGCGACCTGTATTTTAGATAATGATCCTTTCGGGCCGCAGTCAAAGTGAATTTTGATAAATTTTTAACGGGCATCAGGGGCTCAGTGTGTTCTTAAGTAATCTACATATCCTATTGGTCATACTCAACTCCATTACACTAGAAACACACGAAAACAAACACTCCTTACAAACATCGTCACTTTTTAGTATGGAGGAGTGGAATATTTGTTTATTTGACTTTCTTTTATTCAACAGTAGGCTGAATGATTTACGTTTTATGGATACGTTGTACAGTATGATCACTAGATATGGTGGGTTTTGTTAACCTACATTTAAATAACAATAAATTTACCTGTAGAAAGTAAGGATTATATTGAAACAATGGAATTACATTATAACGAAAATGAGTAATAGTTATTTGATTAATTGACATAATATGCAATTTTGTAAATAGTTTTTGTAAGTGATATTGTATAGCCTGCTAGGTTTTAATATCGGAATGGGATTATTCATGGAAAATATTAGTATATTGCAATAATGTAGTTGAACTACATAATTTATCTGCTATTAAGAATTTATACGAGTGCTTCTTGAGAAGTAAAAGCTGCATATTTAATGGATAAACTGTATGTAAACTTTTATGTACATTATAAAAAACGAGTTTCTAGTTAGGTTAGTATTTTTTTTGTATTGCAGACATTTCTGTGGTTATCAATTAGTTATTTATAATATAGACAACTACGGTGTTACTACAAAACGGTGTTTAACTTTAGACAGCGTTTAAATCTGTTGCTGTCACTCTTTTACAATATGAAAGAAAAGGCGACAACAACAGATTTAAACACTGTCTAAAGTTAAACATTGTTTTGTGGTAACACGGCTAGCTTTTGCCCACGATTTCGGAACTCCTAACACGGAGTATAGCGCCATCTAGTTGTTACCCTATGAACAAATTTACACATTATTACACCATAGCTACCATCTTGTTTGATAATTTTGAGTAATTGTTGTCCCTTGAAACATTTAATTATTAAAACCACTCCCAGGACATTAACCTACACAACAATGCCAAACTCTATCCAAATCCATTCAGTAGTCATTACGTGAATTAAGAGTCTACACAGATACACAAACAAAAGTTCACTGATATTTATATCACTCTTACGTTTTCAGTGGGGCCCCAAAGAATCTTACCTTATTTAGTTTATGCTTGTAAGGATCAAACTCTAGTTGCGATTTATTAGATATTGCGGCAAAATCGAAAAACTTAAATGGCGCTAGTTTCGCTACAGTTATCGTTAAAAAGTTTAATTTAGTATTTTAGGACTTGTATATTTTCTAAATAGAATTTATTTTTACAATTAAGCCAAACATGTAAGCGTTGGCCCTAGGGGTTCTTTGTGATACATACAATTAAGTAATTTGTGGGTATTTATGAATAAAAACATTTGAATACATACGCTATTTTATTAATAATTCCAAATAAAACTCTATATATTCACAAATTAAATTCATATTTTTTTCAATAGTTGTCTAAAATTTCTATTATTGTATTCAACTCGTGCATACTCCATTTCATAAAATAATGAACAAAAAAAGTAAAATCAAAAAGTCATCAAAACTGACCAATGTCTTCTATCTACTTATTATGCTATACGGGCTGGCATAGTACTCGATAGAATAACTTTTATTACGGAGCCAAACCTAGAGTCACGAAAAAAATATCCGTGGCAGGGTTAATAAGGGAAAGTACCAGTGACACCATTGGGTGCCATTCAATAAATAAAACATACAATTTTATGATTTCCATGGTAATACTTTCACAACACAAGTGTTGCGTATGGCTCTGATGAGGTCATTATGTTTGTATGCAAATTTTTTATCTTTTTTTCTGAAACCTATCGTTTAGGGCAGGGGTCGCCAAACGTATTAGCCTAAGGGCGAGACTAACTCCTCCACTAAGTCCTAAAGGCCCAAGACCTAGCCAGCTCATCATACCAACATACTGTACGTTTGAATAAAACTGCAAACGATATTAAGATTTTGCAAAAGAAACTCTTGCCCCAGAACTTCAATTGGAAATAGTTGATTTGCAATGTAGCGATATTTTTAAAGAAAAGTATTTTCAAAGAGTCTTCCACTCAAACAATTTATTCAATTCAAAATGCAACTTGTGCAATGCAACAGCAATCCTGGCTTTTTTTCCGCTTTTGGAACTACTTATCTATGTGAAAAAACATTCTCCAAAATTAAATATACAGAAAAATATGTACCGATCCAAACAGACTGATGAACATTTGAAGTCGCTGCAAATCCAAACAATTATCAGTGGAAAGTTACAGCTGCATAAATCTTCATATAAAACTTCATTACATTCATTACATTTGACTGTTTTTTTATATGACTTAAATTTTACAATGTATTCATTACACTACCGCGGGCCGGATTGTTGGTGCTCACGGGCCTTTATTGTAAATAAAGACAACATTGGGACACCCGTGAAAATTTATTAAAATATAAGCAAATTTATTTAAACAAGCACTCGTGTTCCAATGTCTCAAATTATGTTACAGTTGCACAAAAGACTATTGTATACTATTGTGCTTTTGTGCAACTATAACGTAATTTGAGATATTGGGCACTAATTATGTGTCCGACCGACCATCAAAAATATCGTTATTATTTATAATATTTTCAACTAACAATTTCATGAAAAATAAGAAGCAGAACATTTGCTCATGAAGCTCAGGTGCGTCGTTTTGGTGATGCGGCTTGAAGGCCAATGGCGTTTGATAGCGTGTGGCATGCGGGGCTCTTATATAAGCTGCTACAGACCTCTACTCCGCTCGTGATTATGCAAATAGTGGCGTTCTTTATTGCCGATCGACGATTCTATGTCTCGGTGGAAGGCGCCGCCTCCCCGACGCACCCCATCGGTACCGGTGTGCCAGAGGGCAGCTGCCTCTCGCCCTGCCTGTACGCCATCGACACTGATGACATACCCACCCTGGCCGACACACTCGCAGAGGGGGAGGAGGACGTTGAGTTGGCACTCTATGCCAACGACAGCGCCTGCTTCTCCTCCTCTCGCATAGTGACGACGGCCGCCGTGATGAAGATGCAGTTTGACTGCCTGAGTGGTTAGACAACTGGCGAATGTCGGTCGACGTAGGGGAGATGACAGCAATGTTGTCTGGCTGTCTGACTAGTCCCCAGAAGCTAAAGCTGCGATGGGGAACCATCGATTGGGCAGACTCAGTGATGTACCTAGGATGCCATATCGACCGCCGGCTACGCATAGGGCCTCAGGTGGGTCACATCATCCGACAGACCAAGGCCGCGAGAGCGGTCCTGAGGCCCGTGCTAGCGTCGCACCTCCCTCTGAGGATGAAGATTAACATCTACAAGACGTATCTGCACTCCCATCTCACGTACGTGGCACCTGCGTGGTACGTCTTGTGTTCTTCTGTCCTCAGGGGGAAGCTCCAAGTCCAACAACATACCTCCCTGCGCGTCGCCACCTTCGCAGGACGATACGTGCGCGGAACACGACGATCACCACCGACACGGGGGTTAAGACCGTGGGTGAGTTTATGTGACGACTGCCCACACGATCACCTACGAGATCTCGCCCCCACGTACGACCGATCACCAATTGGACGACCGTACCCCAAGGAGCTGCTGAGCGACACATCTGCCGGCAACTCCAAGGACAGTGAGTGAGTGAGGCCATTAAGACGGACTGGGCTGCTGGTGACGTATCACCGGTGGTCATGAAGACTAAATGGCCTCACTCACTAAGGCCGCGAACATCACATCATGCTGGCAGCTCCCCCGGACCCGAGGGTCGAAGCCCGCGGAGATGATGCCCGGGCAATGATATTTATATCGAAAGCACGTACCTTCGACCTAAGCCGAATGCGACCCTACATTCGTGGCTTAAGTAATTTATGTTGGGACTTATTTCATAATAAATTGGGCCAATGACAGCGCAGAATCGCGGTGTCATAATGTAATATTATAACATTGGATAAACAATCTAGGTAGATACTTATAAAACTGCTTTTGATGTTGCAATTGCCTTATTGCAGTATGGGAGTAGATGAAATACTATTTTCAAAACATGCCAAGTTTGAGTTCCTCCAGGTAGGAAACGGTTGGAGAAGTTTTGTAAAACATAAGCCAAATAACTCGTAATATCCTTATCTAAATAATCTAAAGTCATTAAAGCAAAAAAACATAATTTTTAATATTTTTAAAATTTTTATATTTTCCTTTCATGAACGCTTTTTATGGCATATAGGTTTTCTCACGATATTTTCCTTCACCGTTCAGCAAGTCGTAAGTGTAAGGTAACAAATAGGTACTATTCATATAAATTCCGAAAAACACATTGGTGCGTGCCCGACCGGGGATCGAACCTGGGTCTCAAGAGAGAAGAGGCCAGCATTCATATCACAGTATCACCTGAACTACCGCCGCTTTTTATATTATAAGTTATACATATAGCTCCTCGACTATAAAGTTCATGAAAGGAAATTTGAAAAGATATACATCCAAACTTTTTTAAATGACGTTATATGACGATATTACGAGTAATTTGACGTATGTTTTACAAAAATTCCTCCAACCGTTTCCTAAATGGAGGAGCCCAAACTTTGTATGTCTTGAATTTTTTTTTTGTATTTTAGAAAACAATGTAGCTGAAATGTAATGACGTAAGCTTAATTTTACAATCAGCTCATAAAGACTTCAATTGATACCACAAGATATAATCTAGAAACAATATAAAATTTCTATACAAAAAAGTGACGACGTCAGCACATCCATACGCAACGCATGCAACACTTGCGAAAGTATCACCATGGAAATCATAAAACTACATGTTTTTATTGATTAAACTGATACCTTCCCATCATTACTTTGCCACGAGAAGGTTGCTCTTGCTCCCTGACTAATTAGCGTCGAATATTTTACATTTTACTCAGATAATACATAAATCTATTAGCGTACAGTCGGTACCCCCCATGTATCGAGTAACAAGATGTGACCAATTTGTAGTTTTTGTGTCTACATAACTACGAATTGGTCGCATCTTGCTAAAAACGATGCTGAATCGATTTTTTCAAATAAATCGAACTTCGATCAAATCAGACTGACTCACGTTAGTACCAACATAGGACACGCTAACCTTATTTTTAAGCACCTTTTTAGTCTCTATCAAACGTAGTAGATTTATTACTTACGTGGTGATTTTTTTTTGCTCTCTGTTCCGGGTTTTTGTTTATTTTGATGAAGTTTTTTTTTTTACACATCGCCAAATTGATCACATCTTGTTACTTCATTCATAGGGTTCCCCGCTGTACGCCCGTAGTCTACATGGAACAGCTGTTTTTTTCGCGGTTGGTAAATTTAGCTCCATATAGTAAAAGTAATTCTTATAAACGATTACTATTACGCTTTTCGTCGACTAAAAATCCTCCCTATATATTTATAATAAAATAAGATATCAGTAAATACTATATACATAATACTCGTACATATATAGAGGTTGGAAAATTAAAATGGGGCACCAAGGTCAGCTACCAGATACGTTATAGCGACAATAAAACGGCTTTAGGAGACTAACCCTAACTTTTGGAGCATTTAACTTCTACATTCACAGATATTGGAAAAAATTAACAGTCATCGGGAAAAACGGCAATTTCCACAAAATAAAAATTTCGTCTTATTTCTTATACTGATAAGGAACATAAGTCTCCGTGGGGTCAAACGAGGACAGGGTATAAAAACTCCCAGAAAACGCAAAGTAATATTCCCATAAAAATACAATGGAATAAAAAAAATGTTTATCCCATTTGACCCTCTTACCGATAAGGAACAGTAGGTTTTTTTCAAATTGTCCTTATAACATGGTCAGCCTCGTTTGACCCCATAGAGACTTTGACCCCATGGTTCTTTATCACTTATGAGTAATAAAATCGAATTAAAAAATTGTGAGGATTGCCGTTTTTCTCGATGATTCTACATTTTTTTGAAAATGCGTGAATGCAGAATTAAAATGCTCCAAAATTAAGAGTAAGTCTCCTAAAGCCGTTTTCTTGTAGCTATAACATATCTTGTAGCTGCCCTTAGTGCCACATTTTTAACTTTCCGCTTAATGTTTTAATTACTTTGAAATTACTTTAAATATTGAAGATAGTCAATTTCGCTAAATCGAGACATCATCTTATTATTAAAAATATGTAGATCTACACACAAAGATTTTCTAAAAATTGCCTACCTAAACCGGGAATCGAAACAGACAAATAAAAAAAAAAAACTAATTTTGGCAAAGTATCAAATGGGTCAATTATGATGATAATTTTTTTCCAAATTGATATGGAAAGTTATAATTCAATTTAAAATGTTGTTCTATAAAATATGCTTGAATTTCAAGCGATCGTTGAAATATAATTCGCCTTTTAACTTATAACCTTATAAGGCAAATCGGGTCAAATGATATTTCCTAAATTTATCAATTATTTATCATTACCTATTTATTTAAATCATATTACATAAATTTGAGATAGTGTGTTTGTATATTATAATGTATATACGTTACTATATAAGAAATATCTCCGGAAAAGTTTTATTTATTATGTTAAACAAAACTTTAAATTGAATGTGAAGTCCAATCGTGATCATGGTCGTCCTTTTATTTGGAAAGAATTGATGCTTATCAATGACCCTTTTTATTGGTATCATAAAATACATTATTTTTATAGGTTTTATGGGTTTTATAAGGGTTTTAGGTTAGTGTTTTGTTTTAGCCAAGTTTTATTTTTAAAGTTTTTAATAATATTTAAGTATTATATTGTTTCAATAAAGATATATTTTCACATTTAATAAATCCAGGTTTTTTTGCAAATTCGGCTTTCATTATACCCTGTTACAAAAGGCAATCTTTGAAAAATCTTTGCTGACGAAAATCTAGTAATTTTGAAAATAAAATGTTGTCTCCGTAGAGCGAAAAAAAATCTTCAACATTTAAAGTACTTTCCCTCCATTGCTCATAGGGATGGGACGTCCAATATAACTAGAGCAGCCAAGATTAATAACATTCTCACCCTAACCTGATTGATCATTTATATGCTAGATCATCAAATTGGTTCCCAATATTTTACTTCTTACACTTTTTCTTCTTACGGCGTTTCTTCTTCTTCCTCTTTTTCTTCTTCTCTTTCTTCTTCTTCTTCTTCTTCTTCTTCTGCCGCCTTCTTAAGCACTCTTTACAAGTCTGTCCACATTTTCGGCAGGCGTTCCTACAACCCCGACAAGGAACGCAGAATTCAAAAATGGTATAGTCTTCTCGGCAGCAAGGAATGAAGTTCCAAAAGCCTAGAAAAAGACCTCCGAAACAGTGTTGCAGTTCCACGGGAAGTAAACAACACATTCCTATGTTACATTTGCGGTTTTCATCTTCTCGGTTTATAGGATAATGTATTATATTATTTAAATCAAGTTAATGAAGATTCTTTCCAAAAACGGTACATTTTATTCAAAGAATATAGTAATTATTTTATCATATTACATTATATTATATTAAATTTATGCCTTAGATAAGAGTAGGCTGTCTTTTAAATGACGTTAAAGTATATACCACAAATTATAGAGGGATATGGTATATACATAAGAAGTCAGATTATATCATAGACTTAGGAAATGTATATCCTAAGTCTATGGATTATATTATGATATGAGGTACAAACAAGGAGCTTATAATTTTTTTGAAAATATATTTTACGATCCCTACTTATCATCAATCAATATCAATATCAGTCAATCATCAATACATATAATAACAGAGTAGAACCCGCTGTGTCTGTACATCGATCAATCATCATCAATCAATATCAATCAATCAATACATATAATAAAAGAGTAGAACCCGCTGTGTCTGTACATCGATCAATCATCATCAATCAATATCAATCAATCAATACATATAATAAAAGAGTAGAACCCGCTGTGTCTGTACATCGATCAATCATCATCAATCAATATCAATCAATCAATACATATAATAAAAGAGTAGAACCCGCTGTGTCTGTACATCGATCAATCATCATCAATCAATATCAATCAATCAATACATATAATAAAAGAGTAGAACCCGCTGTGTCTGTACATCGATCAATCATCATCAATCAATATCAATCAATCAATACATATAATAAAAGAGTAGAACCCGCTGTGTCTGTACATCGATCAATCATCATCAATCAATATCAATCAATCAATACATATAATAAAAGAGTAGAACCCGCTGCGTCTGTACATTGGAGAAAAGTAATGAAAATAGAAAGGGGGTGACTAAATAAGAGTAATAGAACACAAATCAGTGATATTTAGAATTCTTTTCTGTCTGTCTGTCTGTCTGTCTGTCTATCTGTTTGTTGGTTCGTGTACATCTCTGAAAATACTGAACGGATTTTGATGTAGTTTTCACAGGTGGACGGGGCTCAATTTGGAGCAGAATATAGGCTTTATGTTATTAAAATCGAACGACGGAAAAAAGTTATCGTCATTTATCGATTCTAGGAATTTACTTTTTTACTGTTAGAAGTTATATAGAAAATAATAATTTCTAGCGTTTAAGGCCTCGACGTCACGAATGAGTTAAAATAAAACAAGAAAGTTTTGGTGAGAAGTATCAAATTTTAGTACACAAACATTAGTCCTTTACGTAGTCAATTTGCAAATTGACTTTATGAGGTACTTCCAGCTTTCTTAGAAATTTGAAATTCTGTTCACAAATATATCTTATAGCATATGTATAAGAAAAAACCGGCCAAGTGCGAGTCAGACTCGCGTACCAAGGGTTCCGTATTGTAATCCGGTTTATTTTTCCTGTAATCTTTACGTAAATACATATTACCATGATTTTTTTCATATTTTTCATTTTACCAGTTTTGGAGATAAAGAGGGGGGACATACATTTTTTATGATTTTTCAAGGATTTCTCGAAATAGAAGCAATTAAATATAGCCAAATTTACAATCAGCTTTTTAATAGGTACCTACATACAATTTGATACCTATATTGCATTTTATAAAAAAAAAAAAAAAATTTTCTTCTTTTTTTATATTTCTCATTTGTGCTCAACTTTTTTTAATCGCTATAGTTTTCCTTTAATTGGCCAGTTATGATCTATAATCGTCATTTTTTTAAGTCTTGCCTCCAAGATCTGAATTATTATGGTTAGTTCTGGAATTGAAAAGTAGATGGCGCTGCAAGTAAATTACATCGCACAATTATTTGATTTGAGCATAAAATTTGTGCAATGGAACTCGACTGCTTTACAACGAAAAATTATTGAAGCTGACGTCTTACTGGATGTGGCTCAGTTGAAACTGCTTTTATACCGCGTATACCACTCATGCCCAATAACTTCCCGTTCGAATTCAAGCGCAGTTTCCAGTAGCCGTTTGCTTTACGATAACTTTAAACAAGTCCCAGAGTCGGCTGGTGTCGGCTTAAGGTCTGATTGTTTTTCTCACGGCCAACATACAGTTCAAAACAATCAGACCTTACATATAAAAACTACTGAACGAGTTTTGGTATGGTTACCACTGTTCGATCCTCAGTAAAGAAGGAAGGAAGATCACTGTTAAATAACTTAATAAAGCCAATTCTGATGGCTTCAATTTTGGTTTTAGTGCTGTCAAAGCTTGAGATTTTCCAAAAAAATTTAGCTTCTAATCCTAACTCTAAAGGACTATTTTGAAATGAAGAAAATTTTGTTTTGACAGCACTAAAGCTAAAATTAAAGCCTTCAGAAATGCTTCAGAATCTATTTATTGCATTGGTTCACCGATAACAGATAATAAAACCATTGAGCTGACTCGCTGATTGATAAAAACTTTTTTTTAGGGTTCCGTACCCAAAGGGTAACCAAAGGGACCATATTACTAAGACTCCGCTGTCCGTCTGTCCGTCCATCTGTCTGTCTGTCTGTCACCAGCCTGTATCTCATGAACCGTGATAGTTAAACAGTTGAAATTTCCACACATGATGTATTTCTGTTGCCGCTGTAACAACAAAAACTAAAACAGAATAAAATAAATATTTAAGGGGGCTCCCATAAAACAGACATGTTTTTTTTGCCGTTTTTATAGATAATGGAACGGATCCCTTCGTGCGTAAGTCCTACTCGCATTTGGCCGGTTTTTTATTTGTTCATATACTTTCTGGAAAAGGCAAAGGTATCTGTGACCATACAGCCAAGTCCTATGTATTTCCTTTTTCTAGTTTCAAAGGCGCAAACGACCTAAAGTAGAGCCACTGAGTGATGGCACTCATGACAGCTGCATTTAGTTATGAGGTACATTTCAAATTTCGGTTAAAAATAAAAATCAAGTGTGAGTTTACTCAACATTAGACACGTCATTCAACATTCAACATAATGATACAAAAGGAAAATGTGCCAAAACCAGTGGCTTAGCTATCGGAGGGCTATGCGGTGTAGTGCCCCGGGGCCCCCAAGAGATGTTTAAATATCTAAATTGAAAAAAGTATTTTACTATCATTCATTTTCGTTAAGTTTAACTTCGTCATTGTTTTGTTTTTAATTAAATAGTATTGCGTAACTTGGCGACCTCAAACACAACCTATAAAAAATGAGGGACTTTTAAAAAAAAAAATTTTGTTTCTATACGAATTCTATTGCACAATAAAGCAACATTCAAATCGAAAAATAACAACCGAAACAAGTAGTACATCACTACCAACAATGAAGTATTACATTTTTTAATTCACACTTGCTTATAAATAATTACGATACTTTGTAGGCATTTAAACGTCATAGGCGCCATCACTCAGTGGCTCTACTTTAGTCCTATTTTCTTTATTTATTCATATATATTATATTTGTCATTTTCTTGTTTCTTTCTTCTTAAAATATCTCAGAAGCTCACGTCCACTTTTATATTGTTATCCAAGTAGTCAAATTAAAACACAACCATTATTTTTATGTGCTAGCAATGCTATGTATATTATACAATTACAATTAGGTAATTAATGTTCAGTTCTATTATTTACAGATCACTGTAAGCATAATAAAATGGGATTCAAATTTTTATTATAATTATATATATATATATTTTCTCGTAGTCAATGTTAAAAAGTAGAGAACATATAACTCGTGAAAAAAAATTCCATCTCGACCTCTCGCGCCGCAGGATTCTAAAATGAAATCTGGATCCAACTTTGTGCCTCGAAAGAAATACTTATTTTTTTTCACTTGTTGTGTAATCTACTATTTTCAGACCTTTACAAAGATAATACAAAGCCGGTTACCTAATTGAATAACTTTGAAAATGATTATTTATGAAAATGAATTTTTGAGAATGATTATTTTTCGATTGATTTTGATGACTCAGTGAATGAATAAAGTGGGTGAGTCAGGACTTACCTTTTTACATACGTTGATGATAGATTTTAAATTTAGCTAATGTATTTGAATCAATGATATTATATAATTATATAATATTAAAGTATATATACATATTTCAATTGCAATAAAGACAATAATATGGTTATGGTGGGCCACAACCTTCTAAGCAGTCGTACGTATAAAAGTGAAACTTGGTAGATTTACCCGCTTCGTAGCCTAATTAAATAGGAATGGGCTTAGTGTGTCTTTACGTAAAGTAGCCGTCAATAGAAATTGTGGACTATGTAAACAAAGCGCCATGTTGTCTTTGTCTATGAATAGGTGATCTATCTAGAGATGGGTAAGTATGTGATTAAAATATGTTAGGTGCTTAATTAGTTTTCTTTATTTGATTCATCGCTAAAATATTCTGATGAATCGCTAGTCAAATTGCCCTCGTTAATTACAAATGGTTCCGTCACAGCGTTGTTGGCCGTATCTATTATCCCATCCAGTTCTTTCATTTTTTCTTCTACTTTTAGGACATGAGCTACACATTTTAGAGCATCGCTGGAAGATCACACAGCTCTCGATAGAATCACACACACGTTTATGTCAAAGATTATGAAGTAACGCTGTTAAAAAAAAATGACGGAATAAAATAACATCACGAATAAAATACGTTTATATTCAAATAGATTCGTACATCACCAATTTTCAAAGACAAAACATATTCGATGAGAAAAAAATATGACAGCAATCTCGACGCAGTACAGAATTGACTATTGATTCTATGATTTTCCGTAATTAACTGGTGATTACTGAATATTTCATGATAAAATACAGTGAATGACTTGTAAGACTTGATGCTTCATGATTTGGAATAATGTTCCATGAGACTCCGTGACAGAACCTTGAGAAAAATTGAGAAAACGGTTTGTTTACATAGTCCACAATTTCTATTGACGGCGACTTTATGTACTTATAAGTATGTATTTTTTAAGAATGTATATAGTTATATATCCGTAATATTTTAAATATATATATTTTTTATTATTTGGATGATTTCTAGTTCTATTTAACCATACACAATATATATTTTTTGTGTTAGTTGAAAATTATACATTTGTAAATGGATTTAACTCGGACATAAAACTTAACCCAGTTACAAACCTCTCTAGTAACTGGTGTCTAGACTCCCGCGTAGACAAGTAAGACTTAGTGCGGGGTATGTATTATTTAAAAAAAATAAAAATAATATCAAAAATTTTAATTGTTTGATAATTTTTTCTAAAATTGACATGTACAATATGTAATTTTGTACATAGTTTTTGTACGTGATATATAGGCTACTTCCATTAAGTTTTACATACATAATACAGTTTGCTCCTTGACTGAAATGAAAGGAAATTTCATGAAATGAAGTCATGTAATATATACTCGTCTATATAAAATAATATATATCGTCACGACATGAATCCCCGACGGGGTGTCAGAGGTGTTTCGAGTGTGGACTGTGAAATGCACGTCACACTCAACACTCGGTACACCCGCGGTTCACCGACGATTATTAGTCCCAACGTGATGGATGTTGAGTCCTATCGCCGTCCTTCGGGCACAAATACACGCATTTAGGGCATGCAGGTTTCCATACGATGTTTTCCTTCACCGTTTAAATTAATGTAAATATGTATCATAATCATAAATTATAGTTCGATCACTTTTTTCTATAGCCTGAACATGAGGTCTATCTTTTAAAAAAAATCGTTCGATTCGTTCAATTATCAAAATGATAAATCTTTCACCTAATAAATAGATCAGTTCCTTAATTCTATGAAAAAATGCGTAAAAAATTCGTAGAATCAGGCAGATCGTATAGTATGAAATCGAAAATCTTTCACCAACAGTAAAAAAAATTGGATGATAAACGGAGCGAGGAGCGTTTTAGGTTTAGATCTCGTCCACACTAAGAGCCTAGCGGTTTTAAGTTTATATGTTACTTTTTGTGCTGCAAGTTTTCCAAATAACTAAATAAAACATAAAATTTGCAACACCTGAAATACGCCTAAACGCTACAACAGTTCGCGATTTTATGTGCTCTGTGCTCGAGATGCACTGTGCTGTACTGTGGCTGGCAAGACCCTCGCGCCGTCATTGTCGCCCCTGCCTTAGCCCTAATCACCGATCATTCACTGTGGACACATTTTTGGAGCGGAGCGGAGTGGAGCGAAGCGGAGCGAAGCGACCCTAAATATGTTATGCCCGGGCATAAATTAATTTTTAGGTAAATATTTTTACATTGTGTGGTAGGTAATAAAAATTTGGTGACACTTATTCTTATTTTGAAACCCGATACAACTATTTGATAATTGGTATTATTCCCAAGTAATTATTAATTAGATAATATTTCGGTAAGCGTTTTGATATTATTTGGTGATTCAATTTAGCTGACATATCTAGGAACTATTTTAGGAACAAATATTAATTATTAGGTCATTGAAAATGCATTTATTAGGTAATTGATCAAATCACGCCCTTTGTGAAAACGCGAAAACGAGTGGCTTAAATGTCATGATGTATCACATGTTTACAATTAGCTCACAAGGCCCTTTCATTTGTTAAGCCACTAGACAGGTTTCAGAAAAAAAAAATCATATAAAAATATATGACGTCATAAAAACCCAACCATATAACCATATATCATTATTATTAACGAAGCCATTCACACCTCCCTCATACTTCAATGATCAAGGAACCCACGGGAAAGACTTGCCCCAAAACTAAACTCTTCTATTTTATTAATATGTCAAATTGAAATACTTTTTATTCATAAAATAAATTCATTTTAATGGAAACAATCATCAAAAATGTTTATTATTGTGTTCAACTCTTACATACCATGTCTTCATAAAATAATGAACAAAAATGTAAATCCTATATATGATTATCTTTTATCTACTTATTATGCTATATTGGTTGGCTACTCGCTGAAATGCTCTAGAGATAGTACTCGATAGGATACCTTTTACTAAGAAACCAAGTCTGAAATCACGAAAAAAATATCAACTGTTCCCAACATATTGGTCACTAAGGTATAGGTACGAACCTTTCCTATGGCACTGCTGTTTTTTTTTCGCGGTTGTTATATTTAGTTCCACAGTAAAAGTTAATCTATTCTTACTATTATTACGATTATTACTATTACGCTTTTCAGCGACAAAAAACCTACCTGTATATGTATAATAAATAAAATAACAGTATATAAATAGAGCTGTTAAGTTTCATAACTTTCTCACTCCAGCTTTAATCTTTCCCGGGATTATAATTATTATGCAAGGTCGTCTAAATCTAATATTTTACTTCTTACACGGTTTCTTTGGCTTCTTATTGGGTTTTTTCTTCTTCTTCTTCTTTTTCTTTTTCTTCTTCTCCTTCTCCTTCTTTGGCTTCTTTTTTCTCACGCACTGCACTTTTTGCATGCACTCTTTTTTACATCTCTGTCCACATTGTTGGCAGGCGTTCTTAACACGCCGACACGATCTTTTAAGGCAGCATTCCCAAAAGCACTCTTTACAACTCTTTCCACATTCTCGGCAGGCATCCTTAAGAGCCAGACATGGTTTTTTAAAGCAGCATTGCCAAATGCATTTGTCTTCTCGGCCATCTCGGCGGCCAGGTATAAAGTTCCACAAGCCTACAAATAATCTTACCAAAATTGGAGGAAGTAAACAACACATTTCAATACTACATTTTCGGTTTTTATCTTTTTGGTTTAAAGGGTACAAGGATAATTTATCATAATATTCATATCAAGTCCATGAAGATAATAAAATTGGCTCATAGTTGTATTCATTCCGAAAACCGTTTAATACGTTATATTTATGCCATAGATAAGAGTAGGCATGCTGTCTATCTTCTAAGTATAGCTAAGTATAGACATGAGAAATGAGGTGCAAACAAGAAGTTTATAACCAGACTAGAGCGCTCACCTACATAGAAAAGTGGTCACGCGAAAAGGGACCTGAAAGGATACAAATTATCCCGAGAAAATTAATCTTAAAACTTAATCATTAAAGCTCTAATTGGTCAAATTCTTTCAGGTCGTTCAGGTCCCTTTTCGCGTGAACACTCACAAATTACCTTTATCCGTTCTAGGTCTTCTATGTTTTTTTTTCATTCGCCATCAATGTTTCTTTAATCTTGAAAAAAGCGTTAAATGCAAAAAATATTTAGGCTATTTTTTAGGCGTTGCCTTGTTATATTAGTTAGCTTCTTTTTTTTTCACTTTCACGAACAAGATAGGCTACATAAGTCACATGAGGGCACATGACCGACGCTCTCCACAGCCACAACAGTCGCCGTGACCGAACTCGGTCGGATGAAATCATCATCATCATATTAGTTAGCACTCCGATATGAAGCTTCTTTGGTGCAAACGAGAAGATCTTGGATACAATCCTGGTGCAAATTAATTTTATCTTTGTAAAATCATAGATATTTATTCTAAAGTATAAAATGTGTGACTTACTTGTATTAAAATACTTTAATCTCAAAGAAGTTCGTAAATCCCATTTCTAAAGTCGGGCTTAAACCAAGAAGATTATTGATTAATATGATTATTGATTATAAACTTCTTAGCTTTAATCCGATCAATCCGTATAGGATACGAGGTCAACTCAGCACGCGGGCTGAATAAGTTGCGGGCTGAGTTGCCACCGAAGGGCAAATAAAACCTGCAATTTTAAACATTTTCCTCCTCTTTATGGGCAATAATGAATGAATATGAACCCTAAAACCCATTTTTATATGTATAAATATGAATTATTATGTACTTTCCAATCATATTTTTTATTTGCGGAAATGTTGTGTTTGAAATTTTATATGATGAGCAGTATGGGCAGTAGAAAATATATTTTTAGGGTTCCGTAGTACCTAAAAGGTACAAAAGGAACCTTTATGGTGAGACTCCGTTGTCCGTCCGTTCGTCCGTCCGTATGTCACAGCCTCATAACTTTAGCACCGTTAAAGATAAAGATGTGAAAATTGGCACAAAAATAGCATTAATTTGCCTACATGTCACGGTGTAAAAAGAACTCAGACCAATTAATTGGTCTGAGAAAAAGAAATATGAAAAATTCTGACATTTCAGGGAAAGGGATGGCGCTGTGCTAGTAAAGGAGAAACGATACAGTTCATCTCGCTTATTTGCGAAGTTCCATCCCTTTCCTTGAACTGTCATAATTCTACGGAATGAAAAATCAGTGTACGACAGACATGACGAATTTGACTCAGGTGGCGAAGCGGCGGCGCGGCGAGGTGGGGAGGGGCACCCAAGTAGATAACTACTACAGTAGAGCCACTGAGTGATGGCGCCTATGACGTTTAAATGCCTACAAAGTATCGTAATTATTTATAAGCAAGTGTGAATTAAAAAATGTAATACTTCATTGTTGATAGTAGTTGTTGAATGTTGCTTTATTGTGCAATAGAATTCGTCTATAAACAAAGTTTTTTTTTTTAAAGTTCCTCTTTTTTTATAGGTCGTGTTTGAGGTCGCCAAGTTATGCAATAATATTTAATTAAAAACAAAACAATGGCGAAGTTAAACTAAACGAAAATAAATGATAGTAAAATAATTTTTTCGATTTAGTAGGCCCCGGGGCACTACACCGCATAGGCCCCCGATAGCTAGGCCACTGGTTTTGGCACATTTTCCTTTTGTATCATTATGTTGAATGTTGAATGACGTGTCTAATGTTGAGTAAACTCACACTTGATTTTTATTTTTAACCGAAATTTGAAATGTACCTCATCACTAAATGCAGCTGTCATAAGTGCCATCACTCAGTGGCTCGACTATAGCGCTCCACGCCGCTGTAACCGTATATCAAGATAATTTTAGAACATATAAAAAAGGACATAACTCTTTCTTGTTCTGTTTTTAAGCTACATGTACACTAATATTCATGTGACGCAAGTTGTGGACCATTTTAATTTGAGAACCACTCAACGGATTTGGATGCGGTTTCCTTTATTATCATCATAGTAACCCTGGTGAACATATAAATATATAAGGGGTGTTGATAAAATAACCGCCAAGTTGAACATACGTTATATATTATTTAAGAAGTGAAAAAAACTGATTAAGTATGATTATACCATGTTTCAGTATCGTCACACACCCAGTTATTTTTAATATAAAAGTGTTTTTTAAGAGATTAAAACTTTTCAGAACTGTAATTTCTAGCAAATTTTGAGCTAGGCATCATCAAGAACCCGAAATTATTAAAAAAATTGAAATCTTTAGAAATAGCTCTTTCAAATGCTACCTACTATTAATATAGTAGATTGATACGAGTACCTGAGCTTAGGCTCTACTTTTCACTTCGATTGCGAGGAAGTGAAACAGAATTATTTCATAATCACTGGATGACATATATTTAACTTTCCGTAATACTTGGTGCAAATCTAAATAATGAAACAACTAAAAATGTACTGCTGACTGAAAAAAACAACAGCTCTTTTCCGCCACTGTTTCTTTTTTTTTCACCAAGTGCAAAGGTAAAGGGAACTTTTCTCACACAGCCAAGTCTAAATAACCTAAATAAATAATCAAACATGCATGTATTTTTATTTATTTTATATTATCTCGCTGTATGCAACGTGTAACAGAAAGGTGTAACCATATTCGAAGAGCTTATTCAGTCAATGGTATAGAACAACTTTTACTAAGGAACAAACCCTTTATTTCGAAAAAAAAGCGACTGTTTCATATAAAAATGCAATGCCGCTCGGCCGAAATAATATATGGAAGGGCAGATTTTATTTTTCGAGATTTCAGGTTTGCCTCCATAGTAAAAGTTGTTCTATACCATTGACTGGATAAGCTCTTCAAATATGGTTACACCTTTCTGTTACACATTGTATACTTGAATGTCGACACTGTTCGGCATTCTACGTAGGAGAAACACGAAATGAACTACACATCCGCATTAATCATCATAGAGCATCATCTGAAGCTTCTGTCCTGTCAGTTCGCGCTAATATGATATAATCTTAGCGCGAACATTATTGAGTTTAAAAAAGTTTGTCTCTGAAGTTGTACTGTGTATCTGTCTGTATGGCCTATTGCCATAGTCTTAGAAGAAGTAAACACATTTATGCACTAGCTAGAGTATAAAACGTATTTTTAGTCCGCTTGTAGCAAGCATAAACCAGTACTTTTTAGAGCATGAGAAGTGAAAAATACTTTTTTTCTATAGACCAAACCTAAACAACACCCGTTTTGATGGTTCCGTACCCAAAAGGCAAAACGGAGCCCTATTAATGTCACTCCGTTGTCCGTCTGTCTGTCCGTATGTCACGGGTCTCTAGCTCTTAGACGGAATGAGATAGAGCCCTGAAATTTTGATATGTTGTGTAAAATTTTGACCCAAAACCGAATATTAATAAAAATATTTCTCAGGAGGCCCCTCATAAACAAAAACGGAGCCGAAAAAAAAATATCTCAAAGACCAAAGTAGTTAGGAATTTGTAATTTTTTTTTATATTATGTACCATATGTTGTATCTAAACAACAAATACATCGCCAATTTATGTTGTAGTTTTAGGGTTACGTCCCCTAATACTCAACCAACTTAATTTTGCAGTTTTGTTTCATTCAATTTGTACGTAGTGATAAGTTTGTAATTTCTGTTCAAATTATTTAAGTATATTAACCTATTTAAATGGCACGGAACCCTCAGGGCGCGAGGCCTACTCGAGTCCTACATTAGTACCTTTTAAATAATGCGCGTATAAATCTTCACCAATCTTCAGCAAAAGTCGTATTTGCGTATTTGTATTTTGACTTTTTATACAATTCATGATAGATAGTGCACGTCCGGTTGTCTATAGTACGAACACTGGCGAAGATTTCAATGCAGATGGCAATCTGGAAATTAGTCACGATCGATAAATTGAAACAATGTTCAATCCGAATTAAAGTCAGATTATTACAGGATAAGGTCATACCATGTCGGATAAAGATAATAATATTATGTATCGATATTAGGGTTCAACACTTTGATTTTATTTCTTATTTTTCTCTCAAACAGCAATTAAAAGGATCAGATTTTGTGGGTTGATTAAGCGTTTTTTGTCTTTGAATCGGACAAGTCTTGTTTTTATGTTTATTTATTAAACACAATTTTTCTGTATACATAGCTTAGACCACCTCTCAGTTTTAACGTGCTACAACCTTAAATCTTGGACGAATCCTTAAATGTAATTAAAAAAATACAGCATTTTTATAAACTCGGAGTATTATATACCAAAATATAAAGGGCTTTTATTCAGTTCATTATAACTAGAACACTAGATTGTGTAAATGTGGGTATATCTATGTCGTGGGCAGATCATAGAATTGGGCAGACGTAAAGTATGAAATAGAAAATCTTGCACCAAAAGTCAGAAATAAGGTTTACATGTAATTAACTTTGGGGAGCCGAGCAAAGCGAAACGGAGCGAGGCGACCCCTCAGTTTTAACAGAAATGTGATCTGCCTAGGTAGATTATGATATGCCCAATTCTAGGATGTGCCAACGATATTTACATATACATTTATTATTAACATTTACAGGATCTTTTTCCATTGATTATTCATTCATTACATGGATCATAGCTGTTATGTTGGAAATTGTACTTAAATTTGTAAAACACCTTTACATTTTAAATAAAAAACAGAACTCAATCTTCAGCATACTTATCAACAAACAACGGAACCCTTCCTTTGGTAATGGATAAAACACTTCCTATTTGTCTTGAATTGATATAATTTGCAAACTCAAACACATTGCTAATTTAGAATTTTGTAGTCACGAAAGTATATCACTCGGAAAATACCTGGAATGAAAATAGACTTTTGAGCCTTGCATAGGACTTTTTGTTGTACAAAAATGGTTAAAATTTACGGACTATTTTGCCTATTACTAGGTTTAGTGAGCAAGTCTTCGGAACAAGGTTATTCGCTGCAATATGATCAGGTGTTCGACAATGATTTGTACGAAAGTGTTCTAGATCCTGAATTGTGTCAGAAGCATTTGCAGGCAATGAATAGTATTGAATGTGAGTATAAAAAGTTTATACCTCTATGTATGTTCGTTCGTTATTCTAAGATGACCCAAATATAAATAAAATGACAGACTTGGATGATTTTTCTGCAATAATCACGACTTTTCTATTCGATTGGGATACACTTTTACATAACATAGGTATATAAGGTATAGATAGGTTTTCCAAAAGAGCCTCAAGCCTTAAGAGGCCGGGGGAGCAATCCTAGTTCATACGTACGAAATACCAAAATACCATGGAGCCGTTTGTAAATCATAGATACAAAATATCTAGGTTCCCAAGTATATATTTTAAGCCAAGTAGCAATTTAAAATGTCCATAGAAAGCTTATTTTTATTATATTTTAAATCTAAATCAGTGTTCTTAGTTAATATATACTTGAGATATACCTTAAGAATATCTATGATTTACAAACGGTTTTGGTATTTCGTTTGTATGAACTAGGCACCTAAAAATTCCCGTTTTTTAATTTGTGATAAACCTTGTCAGAATGGCCCGCCACAAAATCAGATCCGCCCTTGGCGAAAGGCCATATAATATTTTGTTAACACCGCCAAAAAGAAATATTTATTTCTGTGCAATTAAACTTCCATATATTTAGTATTTTTTGTTTATACCTACCGTCTAGTTACGGTATATTACATATTTATATAATTTATACTTGTGATTGTCGGCACTTGGTGAAAATTCACTTGTAGGTACTTAAACCAGTGAAACAAGTAAGTATATTATTTATTACGCTTATAACTTAAGTGTTCTTATAACGTGGTAAAATAAGTAAATTTGTCAAAAAAAGTAAAAGGAGCCCTGAAGTTTTAGCCTAAAATTAACTAATAAATAGCAGTTTCTATGAAATCGTTTTTAGGGTTCCGAACCCGTGTTGTGTGGTGGTATGGAACCCTTTGTGCGCAAGTAATAGAAAAATATCCCACCGTTTGTAAGCCAATATTCGTCCACTGCTCTGGACATCATGTCTCTCCAAGAGCACGCTACATTGTTCTATCCTCGGCCATCCTTACCCAGTCACAAATCTGTTTTAGGCCAGTCAACGAGCTGGCGGGTGTACTCACAGGGTGTACTATACTGCGTCTATCGAAAAGTTGTTCTGTCATTGCTATACAATTAGTAAAACCCTAAAACCTTGGCATTAGAAACGGCTGCCCGTTCTGACTTTAACGTCAGCATAGACCATCTTAACATAGAATCCAATCCAGTCCCATGTGCTTGACTCTTGTATGAAGATTTTTGTGAAAATCATTTGGGTTTAAAAAGATAAAAACAGTAGTAAAATTGTTTTTTCGATTTATAAATGAGCTTATTATGTATTTCATGTTATTTTATAGCTTTTCGCGGGGGTACGCGTGACTGGGAATGTTTTCCAAGGGGTACTAAGCCTAATAATATTACATCACATCATGGGATTTGAGCGATTGGCAATATTCACATTGACTGCTATTGTTTTTTATGATATCTGTATTGCCATGTGTGAATTAAGGCAGAAATTGTGTGTAAGTGATAGGTGGATAGAACAACTGACACGTTTATTCCCAAGGTCTATTGATACGGGTTATACCTATACAATTATAACGATAAATGATTATAATTACCGTATGATTCAACAATCAGATTATTATGTTCTGATATGGTATTTACATAGATTCTACGTCAAAAATTAAGTAGGTACTTATCAGATGATTAATTATAAGTATTTCAGTAAAGAAAATGAATCATGTGAATAACATATTAATCGTTGTTTGTTAGCACAGATAGCTGCCTATTACGGATATGGTAAGGGGGCGTGGCGCTTGCGAACACATCTGGCCTAAAATAGGCTTGATGCCAGACCAAAAATTTCAATAGAGATGTGATGTTGTTTTAAAAAACACTTGTACTTATCCACATATTACATATAACTTTATTATGCCCGACCGGTGTCGCTGTAAAGCATTTTCTAGGGCCTTTTACACATCCTAACTAACAAATAAATAATATACACTACAACCATGTCTAAAATGACGTGCAATAAATGAAACAACAAACAGACAGAAGGGGAATTTCAAATCAAAAATGGTCGGTAAACGATGGAACTAAGTTGAGCCAAACGTTGTGATGGAATTCTATACAATATATTACGGATTATGTCTCATTGGTCAACGTTGTGTAAACAGTTGGATTAGTAAGGGTTTAAGTGATGGGGATGTCATATTAAAATAATTTTACCCATAATGGTGGAAATTGGGAAACAATAAAAATAAAAAAAAATATTACAAATTAAAATTAAAATGTATGTCATAAGAATTGTATAGAAACTAGATATTAAAATATGATTGGGTGAATATAAATAATTAAGAAATGTCAAATGTTATAAATGAAAAATAGATAAAGTTGTGTTAAATTGGTTAGATGTCAAACTGATAATAACAATAAATTAAAAAATACATATTATTTAAAATACTGCAATAATATGTGCTTACGTAAAGATTACAGGAAAAATATAGCGGTTGAGGAATACACGAAAACAAACTGACAAAATTCCCAAAACTGTCGAATTACGGAACCCTAGGTACGAGAGTCTGACTCGCACTTGACCGGTTTTTTAAACCTCAATGTGCTATTCTTGCCTGCTTTTTGGAATAAGTAAATCAATTTAGGTATGTAATGTACCCGATTCTAAAGGCTTTAATTTTAGTTTTATTGCTGTCAAAACTAAAATTTCTTCACTGCAAAATAGTCTTTAGGTCTCAGGAGCAAAATCTAAATTACTTTGGAAAAATTCAAGTTTTGACAGCCCTAGAACTAAAATTAAAACCTTCAGAATCTGCTTTAATGTCAGGTTATGTATTTTTTATTCTTTTAAACCGATTAATTATAAGTATTTCATGTACAGGAAGTGACGTCATCATACTGTTTGAAGTGTCGGATCCTTGTCGAAGTTAAGAATGCGTTAAAAAAAATATGCCTATTGGAATGTGTGATGAAATGTCACTGAAGGTCAAATGTAAGACATCGCTTTTTTCATATAATAAAGGATTCATTATGTACGCTTATTTTGAAATTGGTGAACTGCGAGTCTCGCCTAACTAGGATTCCATATGTGGATAAAAATTTTATATGGCTATTTTTTTTTTGTGCATTTTTCAACCGCTATATTTTTCCTGTAATCCTTACGTAAGCAACTACTCGTATTAACATGATATTTTTCTTGTTTTCGGTCCAACAGTTTTGAAGATAAGACATTCTTTTTTTGTGGTTTTGCGAGGATTTTTCGAAATAGTTGTAAGTGAATATAGCCAAACTATATATTTTTACAATCAACTCTTTAATACCTTCAATTCGTAACCCATATTGTATTTTTATAAATAACTTTTTATGTATTTAACTTAATTTTTATATTTTTAGTTTGTTTTCAACATTGGCCAGTTATGACCTGTAATCGTAATACTTTTCATTTTTTTCGGTTTACCTGTTTCAAAAATAAGAGGGGGGGGCATACATTTTTTGTAATTTCTCAAAGATTTTCGAGATTCTCGAAATCAGTGCCAGTAAATATAGTTAAGATATTTTATATTTTTACAATCAACTCCGTAATATCTACAATTTGATACCCGTATTGTATATTTAGGATTATTTCTTTTTTTTTGTCAAATGTATTGGAAATAATTTGATAAATTTCAATTTTTTTGTAATCTTTTACGCCATGCCCACATGGCATATTGATGCTTTTTTCGCGCCAAATTTCAAATATTTGTCTTTAACGGTGCTAAAGTTATGAGGCTGTGACATACGGACGGACGGACGGACGGACACCGGAGTCTCAAAATATAGGTTCCTTTTGTACCTTTTAGGTATTACGGAACCCTAAAAATTAGAGAAAGCTATTCCTCGAAATGGTTTTCGAATTGAAAATATTGGTGAAAAAAAGAAGAGGCCAATTATAGTTTTTTGTGTTTATGTTGTTAAAATAAGACGGAGGACACGTGGAGACATCTTAACACCAGTACTGAGACAAATCTCCCGATTTAAGGATTTACCTGACCCTAGAACATGAACAATGCCAGACTTTCGAGGGTTCTTTGGAAGAAATTAGGTCTCTCCTTATATTGAAAAAATACATTTTGTTGGTCTTTTATTAAGTCAACGTACTTATAAGGCCATTTCACACTTTTATCGAGAAATCTAAAATTTGAAGCTCCTAATTTACCAATTTAAGAAAGATTTATGCTAATGAATGATAAACATAGATCAATTTTTTCTATTTACAGTTAATGTACCATAGTTCCCCTACAACAAAATATGTACAAAATAGTAGTGTTTTTTGTAGTGATCATTATCCCACACCTTGTTTACAGAAAACTACAGAAAATTTGCAAAAAAAATTCAATGGCTCTGACATAATAAATTTGTTGACACATAATGTAGCAGAATATGTATTTTATAACAATATTTGTGGAAAAAAGAAGTCCGTAAATTTTCCCGATTAATGTCGCCAGTTTACCACAATATTTTGTATTGAATAAAGCATAATCACATTCAAAATGTCATGTCAGAATCTATGATCGTTAACTGGGGATCTAAAAAGGCCGACTTGGGTGAATCATAAATTGATTTGAAAGTAGGACAGAGTCAGAGTTTTTTCACGCGTGCAAAAGAGACGGCATTAGAACAGAATCATAATGCCATTCATGCAAAACGGCCTTTTTAGAGGACCAGACCCCCCTAATTTCAAATGACGTAATACATATATAGACGCCCCTACTTAGATATTCATAATTGAACCTAAATTTCTTTTACAGTTGGGTATATACCACAGGTATATACTTATGTAATTTGATAAATACTTATATCAGCTTGCCAATCGACAAAGGGTAGAGATTTTGAACGATTTCAAAATCATGAGCTTCCTAAATCATAATATGCAAGTTTTTCTATAAAACCTGTTTCTCTATTTTATTAGATTTGGTATAATTTAGTTTAGGGTGCACAAAAACCAGGGAGACAAAATATTAGCCTCAATTACATTGGCTTCTCGAGATCTTACATATGACAAAGAAACAAAGAAGTTGGCCAAATATTAATATTCGTTTTTTATCCCAGAATCAGTTTAGATTTGTTAAAAAACTATTTCCTTTTTCAGTCTATGATGCCAGCTTCCGCGTGCCCTCAAGTTTATTTGAAGGCAACTTTATAGATTATGGCAACTATTTTCAATGTCTCGGCATCGCCCAAACCACAGAAGACGACATCATTGAGGGAAAGCACTGCTTGGTTTCCTTTCCCGACGATGGCGATATCATTGAAATACCGTTGTTACCGTACGGCAATGGGAATGCAATGATGGTTAATATATCATGGCCCGAAGCGAGCAAGCTCAAGCACGAAACGATGAAAACATACCTCAACTCCAAAAAAGATTGGGAAATTTCAAGGTCAGTAACTAAACAATTAAAAAGACAAGTATACTACTAAATACCTAACGCCTAGTTTACACGGACTTTATACTGGGTTGTACTTATAATCAAAAACTCCTGTCATTTGCATTTCTACCGTCACGTGTGAACAAGGCGAATAAAACTTACTTATTGCTATTGTCGGCACTTGATGAAACATGGCACTTGCACTTAAATATACTGTCACCTGTGAACTGATTAAAACTATGTATACTTTCGATTGTCGGCACTTAATATTTTTGTATACTTATACACTAATACAGTAACCTGTGAAAAAGGCGAATTAACACTATTTATACTAGCGATTTTCTGCATTTGCTCTTATACTGCCTCTTGTGAACAGGGCGAATTAAAACTATTTATACTTGCGATGGTCGGCACTTGATAAAACATAGCACTTATTGTATATTTAGACACTAATACAGTAATTTGTGAAAAAAGCGAATTAAAACTATTTATACTAGTGATTGTCGGCACTTGCTCTTATACTGCCTCATGTGAACAGGGCGAATTAAAACTATTTATATTTGCGATTGCCGGCACTATCATTCATCATCACCATTTTTATTATTTTTTTTTGTTATATCTTTCATTTACTTACGATGTTAGTTCAGGGCTCACCAATTAATTTAAAGATCTTTTTGCTTATCACCTGAAGATGGTGTCATATCCGAATATGGTTGAGAAGTATAAAAATACAGTAATGAAACTAGTATACGTACAAGTGTTCAGCAGTTAGTTGTTTTTATTCCCGCCAGACGTTTATAACGTAATTTATGCAGCCAAATTCATACTGGAGGCTTGGTAAGTGATCAGTATCACGGATCGATAACACTTTTTGCTAATATTGCAAAATGAGATGTTGACCTCTCATAGTAATTAACTCGGGGCTAGACTTGCGTTTGTAGGGAACCCGAAAAATATAAATTACGAAATTTACAAATAGGGTAATCGAACCTTGATAAATAAGATCTTTGATACTTATATTTGGCTATATAAATTAATATCACCTTGTATACTTATATAAAATATAAGTATAGAGATTTTTTATGGCGTTTTGATTTTAATCGTTTCGTCAATACGAAATACAAAAGAAATATAAAAATATTTGCTGCAGCATTGTAAAAACATATATTTTTGCTTTATTTTTCAGAAGTGCAATCTCAGATTACACGCAATCAATTCGTTTTGGAATATGCATTCCGAAAACCTGCACGGTACATGAGGCCTTGGGAAGGTACTTCAACAATAGCCTCTTCCAGGTTAACTTTGAACAGGGGCAATGTAGGCTGCCTAATGACAAACCATTTGAGGCTGGAGACTATGTTGCTATGTAAGCCCTTTAATATATGCTTTCCTAAAGCAGAATCTTATTTTTACCGTCTTTATTTGAATACGTAGTATATCCTGATTTAACGTTTTCAGAGTCATCTTTTCTCTGATTGGTCTCATAACTATACTCAGTACAGCGTATGAAGTTCGGCATATATTCCTACTGAAAAAAGGTAAGCACTTCTATAAAACAATACAAATAATTTAACATGAAGGAAAACTTTTTCATGAAATACACAGAAAAGAAACACCCGTACTTTTTTCGCATATAGACCAATATCAGTATAACCAAACAATAGCACGAGAATAGATTTTCCCTTTTGATTCACCTGGGTTGTATTTTCCAGATCGTAAAGAGCTGCACAAAATCTACAGCTGTTGCTCTGTGTATACGAACACGGTTCGTCTGCTCACATTTAGATCCATCCCAGGAGCTCTGGACTGCGTGGACGGCGTTAGAGCTCTCTCCATCTTATGGGTTGTCATAGGCCACACGCTGTTGCTTACGACTGCAAGCCCCATGATGAATCTTATTTCGGCATTTGAAGTAATATAATATATATATTTATAAATGAATGAATGAATGAACACTTTATTGCACACAAATAAAAAGATAAGATATAAATATCGTTACAACATGAATTCCTGAGGGGATTTGAAGTGTCAACTACATCCGCGTTTCACCGACAATTATTACGTCAGACGTGATAGTTGGTGAGCCCTATCGCCGTTCTTCGGGCACAAATTTGATTCACCCCGATCCAGAAAAAAAACACGATCGATTGAAAATTCTTGTAGAGTCTTGAGCAAACCAAACTATACATTTTATGTATTGACGGAACAACAATAAAATGTCTACCCTAGAGTGAAAATTTTCTATACAAACTTTTTTTTTTCAAAGTGATATTTAAATTTTTTCATATTTTTTTTATTGTTATTCTTGACCAATTGCTTGCTTTTCCAGAAAAAGTTCTGTGCACGCCACTACGGCCGTTATAACAAAAACGTATCCCTCTATAAAAAAAACCGGCCAGATGCGTGTCGGGCCACGCGCTGTGTTGCCCGTTTGTAAAGCCTACTTTTAGCTGTGACAGTTTTCCTTTTAACTTCGTTATAATATACTACTGCAGCGAATTTTTCACGTATCCAAAAACAACTATTTAGCTGACACTTGACTCTAACAAAAATTAGCATTTTAAAGCTTAATATTTCACAAACGGATCCCTGAATCGAGAAATGGTTTTCACACACCCACAATATTTTTGTACGACCTATTTATTCAACAATATACTAATAAGGGACAGACGAGAAAAAAATATCCCCTATTTCCACTTAATTTTTTTTTTCAAAATTTTGTTTTGCCTCTTTGTCGGCATGATTAATATGTCTACCCATGCCAAATTACAGCTTTCTAGTGTTAAGATTCTCTGAGCTAAATGGCGGACAAACAGACAGACAGACGGACATAGCGTTCCTTGTTGAATACGGAGCCCTAATAAAAACAACTCGAATTCGCCAGTTCTCTGAGCGGTCTGCCTCCACTGATTTGGATAGACAAGTGTAAAATAAAAGCGTTGCATGCAGTGTATGACGGTAGAACTTTGTTGTTTCAGTGGACGAGAGAAGTGCGGTCATTGTGGCTGATGAGCGCAGATATCTGTGTGGACAGCTTCCTCATGCTAAGTGGATTGTTGCTCGTCTATACAACCAGCAATAAGCTAACTCAAGGTAGTTTTTTGCTATGGTACTTGATTATCTTACTTGGAGACCTCCTCGAAGTAATTCGGGGGAGAGTAAGAGGACAGTTCAGAGGCAAAAAATTAGGAACCCCACCTGCCTGCCTGGGACCGATGGATGGCGGTATATCGATCCTTAATAGCCGGGCTTTATATGGAACAGACTGGTGACGGGCAGCAGTGTCACTGGTGCGAGGGTTCCAGCACCGCGCTCACCAACCCGCCTGCCCAGCGTGTGTGAGTATGGGCAATTCTTCCAGGATGACTGCCGGGAGTGGCAAAGTCCTGGAAAGGCTTATGTCCAGCAGTGGATGAACTAAGCTGATGGATGGATGGATGACTTGATTATTAGATGTAAATTCCAAAATAATCATAGATTTTGTTTTGTTCTTACATACATTACTAACATAATGAAAATAAACCGCATGAGTTACACAAATAATTTCTGTCTACCGTTTTGTATTTATAGGGTTCCGTACCTCTAAATGAAGAAATGAAACCTTTATTGAGTGTAATCCGCCTGTCATGACCAGTAATCAGACGCTTATATACCTAAACATCACTTTCATTTCCACGAAAGATTAATACGGACATGCCTTTCCGAATAAATTTAAGTTTAAGTAATCCCGGATTCCTGGGATTGAATAATTATGTAAAAGCAACTATAACAATGAAATTATAGCAATGGTATAGTAGATTTATTTTATTTTTTATTTCTTATAGATTTATTTCGTCTTTATTTTATTCAAAACTATTGGAATATATAATAATACAATGGAATATAATTATAATAATTGTGTATGTAGGTAACATTTTTGGCAATCTCAGAACTTTCAAGCGATCCCGGGGTCTCCGGGATACCGAAAGGCATGTCTTTATTATTTTTTCGTTAAGTGAAGTATATGTGTATAAGCGCCCGATTATCCGATCACTGATCATGCATAACAGATGAACAATTTTTTAATTTTAGGGTAAAATTCCTCGCAGATTCGGTTCTGGCTTCGGCTACCCTACAAAAATGACATGTTTGACGTTAAACTGCAATGCGCGCTGCGTAGTGCTACAAGGATCTGATGGCGCGTGGATTACAGTGACAGGGGGGCGCAGCTGTGAAACAAGGATTATGGTAGCGGCGTTAGTTCAGATATTAGACACAACCAATCCACGCGCCGCCGTAAGATCCTTGTAGCACTGTAGAGTGTAGAATAGGGTAATTGGGCCGTAGAAGTCTACGGCACCATGGTGCGGTTACAAAATCAGGCTTTTCAACGCAAAAAAATGTTATTGCCTTTTACGTAATCATTTTCCTAGAAAACCTATAGGGTATTTGAGAAATTTGACATTCCGTTCAGAAGTACGCACCGGAAAAAATCTGATATATGTTATAATTCAAGAACTTATAAAAGACCCACATAGTTAGACCCTTTGAAGTGTCATGTTAAGTTGGTCTTCTTAACTGTTCGTGGAATAGGAGTCCAATACGCACTTGACCGGTATTTTTCTTATCATTTCAGTGGTTCTTTTGAAATCTCTCCACCTCTTTTACCTCAACCGAATCTTGCGCATTTTACCGATACTCGCAACGGCGATGCTTCTCCAAGCCACACTTTTACATCATGTGGACGACGGTGCCAACTGGCTACTAGAAGCTCACCTTGTCCAAACATGCAGAAACAAGTGGTGGCAAACCCTGTTGCATATACAGAACTATTATGATCAAACGACAGGTTTAGATGAGGTAAGTGACTAAAGTCTATTTCTAGGGCAGCTACAAAATCGGTCAATGACCTTTGCGCATTTTGTACTGGACTCCGTGCCATGAAACGCTTCGGTATTTTGCATCAAGCGATATAGATTGTATGGCGAGATTGACGTACCCATCGTTTTCTTTTGTTTTGACGCGTACAGTTTTCCCGGCTGCCCTAAAAACCGACTTTATACGTTGACAAGATCGTGCGTGACCATAGACTTAGGATGTACTGCAGTATATCCTAAGTGTATCTGCGTGACCGTACCGCGGAGTGATAAACGGATATAAGTAATAAGTAGGGATGGTTTCAATTGCACGGCTACGAATAATGGTGAGTTCAAGAAATATAATTTGGACTGATGAATGGGACTGCTTATTAAACGGACTAAATGGTTCACACAATCACGACGCGTTAGTATTTTTGTTTACGGAGCGACAGAAGCGAACTCCGACACCCATGCCCTCTCCATCCCACATATTGTTCTGAGCTCCACCCGATTAGTCTAACTGCTGGGGGCAGGTCTTAATCTGCTCAATTTGACCTAGGCTACATCTGTACTAAGTTTCATGCTTCGGTCACTATCTGAAGGGTATCCATACAAGAGCAGTCAATAGAACCTCGTGTATAGGGCCTGTACACTAGAACGAATTAAAGAATGTACTTCAGCAATATTTCTTTTTTAAGTATCCCAAGCTACCTAACAAGATAGACCGCATTTATTTAAGACCTTGTTGCCATTATTACGGTTAGTATTTTCGTATATGCAAATATTCAGTGAAAAGAACGGATAATCAAAATATATCCTAGAAAAAATGACATCATTACAAAAATTCAAGTAACACAACTTGTTAGTGAAAATATAATATATAAGGTGACTTTTGTTTATATAGCCAAATTCATAATGTAGACTCGATAAGAGGTCAGGAGGACCGTTTTTAAAGAATATGAAAAAGAAAATGGGGCCCTAGTATAATTTATGAGCAACTCATAAATTAAAATATTATAGAAAGCCTATTTTCGTTTTTACAAAAAAGGTAATTGAACCCTGGTCCTGACCTGAACACTTTCCGAGTCTCCAGTATGAATTTGACTATATAACAAAAAGTTACATTAAATAACGTCAATGTTAAATTGTTAAAATGTTAAATTGACGTTATTAACACATTAACAATTTTGATACTTCTTTTTTTTTTAACTTAAATGGTATCTTTCCCTATTTGTTTTTTGCCCACTTTTCCCAGTATAAATTATATTCCGAATATTTCCGAAGAAAAAAAATAAGCCCTCTTTTCGCCCGGTAACATAGCGAAAAGTGAGTCATCATCGGAAATGTCTTTGATGGTAAAAGGTAAAAATTAAAATCATTTTTAGTGCCTGCCGCACACTTGGTACTTGGCAGTGGACATGCAACTCCACATCCTGTCTCCTCTGGTGCTATTCTGGACTCTCGGAAGTAGACGCTCAGCATGGTCTGGCCTGACTGTGTTTATTTTGGGAACTCTTACCGCCAGCACCATATATGTCTTCCTTGTTGTTGTTCAAGAGTAAGTGTCATTTAAGCTCGGTTTTTTGTGTTTCACGGCTTCATTTAAAAACGGAAACCTTGAGAATAGGGCTACATATGTATCCGTTCCGGTTCAAAATGAAAGTTATACAAACCTTTGCGAGGAAGTGTAACAGACTGTGGTCTACCTTCAGTCGGTCCTGCCTACTCATATTAGCTTGTCCCTTTCACTCGAAACTGAAACGGATACATTTAGCAAAACTTCAGTCAAATATGACTTGACCGATCGAACTTTGATCTTCTCATGACCTTGGTCTGAACTACTGGCTTTGATTTATTGGTCTGAGCTTATGTTGTGAGTCTTATGATATATTTATGCACTGGGATAATACCACTGAGCTCTAGTAATACAAGTACGCCGTGAGACTGGCTATTGACGAACTGATAATCAAGCAATTTGATTATCGCCATTTTGGCGCTGATCGCTGCAGTGAGCGTACTCGGAACTAATGATAAAGATGAGACAATGACGTTGTGTGTGGTCATCAGATTATACAAAATAAACACACTTAGCTATCGTGGCTACGTCGGTTATGCAAATAAGCAGAAAAAACCAAATAAACCAACCACCATAGTACATAACATGGTTGTTTATACTGGCCTGAAGTTAGCTGCATAATCACGTTTGACAGTCAATTTTTCCTACGATTTTTGACGTTTGTTGAGGGTCCTGACCGAATCGTAGGTGTTTATAGTGGAAAATAGTAGTTTATTGTGATCTGATGACCGTACCCGTTATCTATTAAAACAAGTGTCAATTTTAGTTGCCGGTAAATTCGGTTTGGGCGTTTGAAATCGGTATAAAAAAGAAAAAGCATGTCCAGCATACAATATTACTAGAGGTCAGTGGACAATACAGAAAACCTTCTATGATATCAATCTTAATTCGAAAATAATCAAATGAATCAAACTTGACTTAGTTGTGTGTTAACAGGGATGCACATTACCAATCGTTGTATTACGTAAACACCCTGACGCGAACCCCGCCGTTCATCGTAGGGATGATGTTTGGATACCTGCTGCATGTCTACCGTGGCAAGAAGATCAGGATTAACCAGGTCAGATGTCCCAATACACCAATAGAGGGGTCCTAAGTCATAACCGCCTCTATGCAAAATAAAACAAATCCAGTTTATTTGATGTGGCCATACCGTACCATCCTATTCATTGTCTATGGTTCTGTATAAAAAGTTTGTAAGAAATCCACTTCTATCCTACACAAAATCGTACCCGAGACTCTAAGTGAGGAACCGGAACAGAACCGCCTTGCCAAGACACAAAAAAAGCACAACACTAAATTACACATTAATTTTATATTATTTATACAAGGTGAAATTTAAGCAACCGCCCGAATTCATACTGGAGACTCGGTTGGTGATCAGGAACAAAGTTCACTGGCAAATAAAAGTTCGAAACCATTTAAAAAAAAATTGTTCCCATATGAACTGGACTAGTATAGGCAGTACGGGAGCAAAATATTTTTTTTGTCGAATTTCACCAGGATCGTTAAACATTGTTCCTGATCACTAACCCAGGCTCCAATATGAATTCGGGCTGTAGATTACGTTTCACCTAATATAGATATAAGTTAGGTAATTAAAATATATAAAGTTCAAATTCTGCTATAAGCTTCTGAAGAATTGTAATTTTCTTGAAAATGTATATTATATTATAATATTAGGTCTTTACATATGAAATTGCCGTTTTCTATAGAGAATTAGAAGGAAACACAATCTTCAGTATGTATTTTTGCATTATTTTTAGGAATGAAAAATCCAAATTATGTAATTTAATTTATTTTGTATATGAATGAGACAACATTAAGCTAACAGCAACATTAATTTAATTTTTCAAAAGTGTCAGCTGTAAAAATTATTACGAAAATGGAAATGGAGATGGAAATCTTATCATGGAAATGGATGACATTTAGGATGAACTGTTTTTGAATATTTTATTTTTATAATCAAACCGAAAATAAAAACGAAATTTCATACGTTGATATAAAACCTTGAATTCAACTTTCAAACAAAAAACAAATCATTGAAATAGCTATTGAATTACAGGAATTATGAACTCATGAATCTGTAAGAAAATTACAGCTATTTCATATGTAAAGACCTATGACATTGACATGCATTGTCTCTTAGTATAAACAATGAGATAAGCTATTCTTATTATGCTCTGCCCTTGTTTTTGAAATCTCGTGAAAAATTTGGAAAAGCGGACAGAGGCACTCATGACTAGAGACCCCTCAATACTATCTTTATCATGTCCTACACACACGTATCAATTGCGCATGTATCCACGTGAAGGTGTCACATGTGTTACGCCAGGGCAACAGCTTCAGGCTTCTGGCGGCGGTTCTTGCTGCGCTTCCAGGCGGTTTTCGCGACGGGCTTTGCCCTGCCACGACACCCGTCGGCGCCTTCATGTATAGCGCGCTCGCTCGCTCAAAGCGCTCGACACTAGGTTCGTCCTGTGCGCTCGATCACTGTTTCAACCACCCACCTCCCCGCACAACGCCGTTGCGAGAGCGCAAGTCATTTGAAGCCGGACAAGACGTGCGAGCGGCGACCCATAGCCGGCTCTATACAATTTCATACATTTGTTCTCTCCGCCGCGCCGGCGCCGTCGCAAGAAGAACCGCTTGGCGCGCCTCTCGAAGCCTGAAGCTGTGGCCGAGGGGCTATAGAGCCTTGCGGACAGTTTTACCATCCCAACGTGGTGCACACTATTCTGGGTGTAAAAAACAAACACGGTAAAAAACACGGTCTCACTCTAGCATGTAAGGCGTAGACAGAGAGAGACACGACGACTTTTCGGCTCGCGCGACCCTTGTTTTATAACAACCGTTGATAGAGCAGTTTTAAAATATTTATTACAAATTAATGACAACATATTATTATTTAGATTTTTAAAATTTCATGTTTTTAAGAAGCAAAGAACTTGGCCAGGAATATTATTTTTACGTCGGTTTGTTTCTTAATTGAAGTCAAAAACATTAATTAAAGGGGTATGGGTAAGGCCACTCCTGAAAATTGTCTGTTTTGAAGGAGCAATTTAAGATAAATTTTTACTTTGGGGTACATACAGCAAAACGTTATCGGTGCCGAGATATCACACTTTAAAGTCTTATCGTAAAAACCAATAAATCTTATTCAAATAAGTAGAAACTACTACTTATTAAGTTAGTACTACGCAAGAAAACAACACAAGACATCCACTGGTGAATATGGGCCTCCCCAATTGGGGGGGAGGGAGGGTAGTTGGCATACTCGCCACGCTTTGCAGGCGGATTGGCGAGCGCAGTTCGAAATGTTTTAATCACAGCTCTGGGGATCTAAAAAGTCTGACTTGGGTGAATCATAAAATGATTGGAAAGTAGGATGGAATCAGAGTTTTTTCACGCGTGCAAAAGAGACGGCATGAGAACAGAATCATAATGTGATTCATACAAAATGGCCTTTTTAGAGGACCAGGGAACGCTGCTGCCCATTCCCTGGTTTTATCCATTAATCGGCTTTTATGACACCCCAAGGAAGAGAGGGGTAGTACTATTCTCAACCGGCACTATACAGAAAGAATAATAAATATTATTATTATTATATAAATATTATTAATATTAATAAATATTATATGAGATAGTACAAGTGATTTTCTGTTCATTATGAATAATTATTTATAATTGGTTCATAGTCAGCGGATAAGCTGCTCTATAAATGTAGTCGAATGTGTTGTATTGTGTTATGTGAAATGAATGTTGCCTATGTATATGTCTGTATGAGAACCCCGTTTTTTGAAGACGGTTAATTAATTGAGGATTAATTAATACTTGTTTGTCACAATCCACTTAAGAAAGCCAGTGGTCGCCTACATCTTCTTAACCCGTTAAAGTTAAATATATTCACGTGTCCAATTACATTATTGAATGGTCATAACTAAACTGCGATAATACTTACGACAAAAATGATTGTATACATATGTTAATTCAAGGTAGTGTTACAAAGTAGTAGTAATGAAGACGATGGTCGCTAAAGATAAAAATAACGCCACTAGTCCATACAAAGTTACCCTAACCCCTTTACGTTTATGTTTTGTACATCAACAATATCGGTTACTTTTCGACATCCACGTTTTTTATTTCAGATATCCACTCCACAATCCATTGTTGTTTCATAATTTCATTTCAAAATTCAGTCTACCCATAAAGTATCAATAATACGGGTTCAATAACGCTTTTTTTTTTATTTATTTATATCATTTTTCATTTTTAGTTCTATCCACCAACAATATAAAGATATTTTTAAAATGCGGTGTTAGAAGAAGTTTACAGTAAATTATGACCATTTACGAGTAATTTTAACTCAAAAACGAGTTATTTACCGACAGCGCTCATAAGTGGATACTTCCTAAGTCGCCTCTTTACTTAATCAAAGAGGAAGAAATAACTGGTGGTCATAGATAATATATGATAAAATATCAGTGATTGCAGCGCAATCACTCACCAGGTAATTTATTTTATGTTATTATTCCGATTAAATAAGCAATAACTTATCTTGAATAATAACTAATAACAAATAATGACCGATTAAAAAACGTAATAATCTGTGATATGAAACCTGTTATCTGTCAACAAAAGCGCAAATCAAGTCAATAAGCTAATTCTAAAGTCTTTTTACGAAAGAACTCCCCTTTCAAAAAGTACTTATTGTGAAGTGCTAAATACGAAAATGCCTTGATGAGCGGGACTTCTTTCGTGATGTTTGTCCCGGAAGTGACGTACAAGTTCTGAAGAGGCCCTCCTATACGAGATGATCCACTTCAAAAACTCATTGATGCATGCTCGACCACATGCTGGATCCCAATATTATTGTATGTTTAGATATCTGCGTCCTAGTAGCGACTGACCGTCCGTCGCTTACGATGCATGTTGCAAAATATCTACGCACTTATTTAAAAGAAAAAGTGTGATGTTTTTGCCGACTGTACAAAATGCTCCAGTTTGCACTCAACCAACTCTGTTTATTTTGATGTAATTTTTGTTTCTATACATCTGTAGAAGTTACCGACTGTACGCCCATAGTCTAACTGGGTCAAGTTGCAGTACTATATAGGTCGACCTACCATGTATAAATAGATATAGGTATTTAATATTTAATCATTGATCACTGTCTTTAATATCTGTTCGACTATGATGATTACTACAAAAAGATATCGTTTTCCTCTTTGCTGAGTAATTTTATATACTTGCTTGTAATAATATATAATTGTATTTTGATAGTAGCAAGTTGTTCTTTGTAGTAAGTAGATAAAAATATTGTTTGATTAATCACAATATATAGGTATGTAGGTAAGGTCCCTTAGTTAGATAAAGATAAGATAAGGTAATTAATTTAGCAGCAAAGTTTTTTAAATTAAGAACCTACATAACACATTTAAGCAGCTTATTTATATCATTAAAGCCGTACCCAGGGAGTAGCCCTTTCCACTAATCTAAATAATATTTAAAAACTTAGTATAGTTGAGCCGCATAGTAGCACATAAATATTTACCTTCTGTGGGATTTTTTGTTATCAATATATCCTCTACTATTACTTGACATTTATTTATTTAGGTTACAAACAGTCATTACATATGAAATTTTTACAAAAAGAAATTAACTCAAACAGACCTAAAGAACCCTTATGAAATAATACACACATTTAGAATAAACACTCGGACTTATACACCAAGGTTTGATAACAAATATATAGGTACACACAGTTATGACAAGAATTATATATAGATATACAAACAAAACAATACATTTTTAAAGTCACTTACAAAATATTTTATTTGCTTTGGCCTTGAAACAGTTTTTATTTTCCAGGAAGATGTCGATATCACCTAACATTTCGTTGTATAATGCAGGAGAGCGAGAGAAAAATCGGTTTTTATTATATTTAAGAGCGGAAAACAAAATATCTTTATTCAAAAACATTTACATAACATATAAGCCAATTATTTTTCATTCCTCAGTTCTTCGTGATCATGGGCTGGGCGGTTTCGCTGGTTCTCTTCGCGATGGTTATTTACGCTTATCAACCAACAAACCAGGTTGAACCTCCCAGCGATCTCTACCTTGCCTTGGTTTATTCCTTCAACAGAAGTATTTGGGCTCTCGCTCTTGGATGGCTAGTGTTCGCTTGCGCAAAGGGATATGGGGGTAAGTAAAATTATCAGCACGTTTTCACGCACTTCAATAACTTAATAATTATCCGAAAATTCTAGACCTGGAATTGAGCAATTTATTTCTTAAAAATTCCAGGATTACAAAAATAAGGGATAAGTATTGATTGACATAAAATAGTATAATCATTGAAATAATAGTATAGTGTATTGTTAGAATCCGAAGCATTTTTAGGGCTTCGGTGATAAGTAGGTCATCCATACAAAACAACTACGAAAATAGTTTGAAATTCAATAACATTTTTTCTGATGATTCCATTTATTCGTATTCGTATCACATCGATAAAACAAATTTAAAATAAAATAGAGACATATCTTTGCGGCCTAGATGACATTGTTTCTATGTAAGGACGTATTTCATAAGCTTTATGTTGACTGAGTCCACTAGTTTGGGTTACAGAGCTGCAGACGGAATTAGAGACATTCTATTTTTTCTTTAAAATCTGGATTAATTTTTTCAACGATTATAATATTTCTGGTACGAAATTATAACGGATAACCGTTTTTCAGAAAGGACATAAAAATAATTACAAGTTTTATGATTTCATATCTTTAAATTTTGAAACTGGTGGGAACTGATATGAGATTGCACCGCATCTTTGTCTTTCTCGGAGACGATTTATGGGGCCCTTATCTAAAATTTTAGTTCGTTGCCCTTGTCTCGAATTGCTTATTTTACATCAAGTAAAACTTATATCTATGACGTTTCATAATAAATTATTAAAATAGCGCGCTCCGAAGTGTGACGACAACTGAAACATGGCACGCTCTCAAAAAACGTTTTTCTCTCAATAATCGTTTTTACGGTGAAATTTTTAAGAATGTATCCATAAAAATACTTACTAAAGTACCTTTTCTTTAATTAGGTACCTGCAATTTTCATGTAATTTGGCAACTTATGTAAGTTTTATACTTGAAAAATGGACAAAGTTTCGGATTTATTTTCGATCAAACAATGTATAACGTATCGTGTATTGAACCGTAAAAAAATCTGCAATAGGGTATATGGTCTGTGCTAGGGGCTTTTCCCATCGGTGTACTGGTCGGTGAGCCTACTGAGTACTACTTTATTCAATTGAAAATTTTCACAACGGACCAGGGTCAAATGTTAACTTACGTATTTATTGGGTTAGGAAAATAAACTGTGTAAATTTGTTAATTTGTTAATTTGTTATGCGGGCACACTGGCTTGCTAGTATTATTGTTATTAAAGGGTGGGAAGAGTAAACTGGAAACTATACCATTTTATGTCATGGTCCAGGACCCACCCTGAATCTGCCTTTGACGAAGTACGTTTCACATGCTTGTCTTAATTAACAGGGCCCATAGACTGGTTTCTGTCTCTCACGATCTTCAAGTTCATCGCGCGGATTTCCTATGCGATGTACATCTTCCATTATCCCATGCAGTTCATCTCAGCGGCTGCTGTCATTTCACCTATCTACTTTAGTATGAAGACAATCGTGAGTATTATCTATACAAATAACAAAAATTTTTGAAAAAGGCGTTACTTTGCGGAAGTCCATCATAAATTTGTGGATATATTAATAATTTGCAATATTCCGCAAAATGCAGACTCAAGCACCGCCCGCCCCCCCGCATAAAACATGCACAAGCAAAGCAAGCAGTACGAGCACACGTTGCTATATAAATATTGCAAATTATTAATATATCCACAAATTTATTATCTCCACACATAAGTATTCAATGCAATGTCTATCTGTCAGTGTCGTTTATAGTTAGAGAAACAGTTACGGATTGTGGTGTGGATTATGGATAACTTAATTAAATACGATTTTAATTGCTGAACAGTGAAGGAAAACAACGTGAGGATACCTGCGTGCCCTAAAAAGCGTGTATTTGTGCCCGAAGACTAAGGACGTAATAATCGCCGGTGAAACGCGGATGTACCGTGTGTGGACTGTGACTTGCATTTCACAGTTCACACTCGGGAACACCTCGGACACCCCCTCGGGCATTCATGTCGTGACAATATATTTGCATTTTAATTTAATTTTCATTTTAGTGGTTTCTAGGGTTCCGTAGTACCTAAAAGGTACAAAAGCAACCTTTATGGTGAGACTCCGTTGTCCGTCCGTTCGTCCGTCCGTCCGTATGTCACAGCCTCATAACTTTAGCACCGTTAAAGATAAAGACATGAAATTTGGCACAAAAATAGCATTAATTTGCCTACATATCACGGTGTAAAAAAATATGAATGATTTTAAATTGTTCAAAACAAAAGTGAGAAAAATAAAAAATATTATCCTAAAAATAGAATAGATATTAAAAAGATTATTGTGAAACATATACCTTTACTATATTTACTGGCACTGGTTTCGAGAAATCTTTAAAAAACCACAAAAATATGTTTGTCCCCCTCCCCCCCTTTATCTCCGAAACTGGTAGACTGAAAAATATGAAAAAAAATTCGATTAAAAATATGATCTATAGCTGGCCAACTACAGGAAAACTATAGCGATTTAAAAAAAGTTGAGCACAAATGAGAAATATAAAAAAAGTTAAATGAATGAAAAAAATATTTTATAATTGCATCTATTTCGAGAAATTCTTGAAAAACCGTAAAAAATGTATGTCTCCAATACCCCCCCCCCCCCCACCACCCCCCTTATCTCCAAAACTGATGTACCAAAAATATGAAAAAAATCATGGTGATATGTGTTTACGTAAAGATTACAGGAAACATAAAGCGATTGAGAATGCACGAAAAAAATTTACAAAATTAAATTTATCATCCACAATACGCAAACCTAGGTACGCGAGTCTGACTCGCACTTGGCCGGAATTTCATGCATTTTGTTTGTTCCAGTGGGTGAACTTCTTGAGGGACGTGACAATCTCAATATTGGTGTCCATAGTGGTTTGCGTCATTATAGATGCGCCATTCTCTACTTTGCAGAAACTTCTTCTTGGAGCCGGTAAGAGCAGTGCCATGATTTTTCACGTTGTCGTATCTCCCGAAATTTACTTGAATACCCTCCCCTCTTTTCTTCTCTTACAGAAATCGTACCTTCACCTGCATATTCTATCTCCTTTGCTATTCTCTGTTTTCATTAATACTCTTGTCTCTGTTGTGAACTTCAGCTCGTATCACCTGTATGCCGATGACTTGCAGCTGTATTTATCTTGCAAGCAGGACTCATTGTCTCATGCTGTTCAGAAGTTAAATTGTGATCTTGATTCTATCAGTCTTTGGACCGAGCAGTATGGACTTTTAGTCAATCCTGCTAAGACGCAAGTAATAATTTTAGGAAGTAAGGCTCTGGTGGACAAAACTGACTTACATACCTTACCCCAAGCTTGTTTCAATAATATACCACTACCATACTGTACTGAGGTAAAAAGTCTGGGTTTGCACATCAGAAATAACATGTCATGGGATTTACATGTGTCTGAAAGCAGCAAGAAAATATTTGCGTCTATGCATGCCCTTAAACGCATGCAAAAGTTTCTACCATACTCTGCCAAAGTTACTCTTGTTAATTCGTTATTGCTCCCTATCTTAGATTACGCGGATGTATGCTATCCCGACCTCACTGAGGAACTTCTTAATAAGCTTGACCGACTTCTCAACTTATGCATCCGTTATATATTCGGACTGCGTAAGTATGATCACATTTCTAAATTCCGCACTGAACTCAATTGGCTTAATATCAGGTTCCGCAGAGATTCCCATATTTTGACCTTTCTTTATGGTATTCTCCATAACCCAAGTTCCCCGTCATATCTTAAGGAACGTTTTGTGCCTCTTTCGTCCCTCGATCGCATTGAACGACCCAGCAAAACTTGGCTTCTCCGTACACCTGAGCATAGTTCATGCATGTATACAAATTCTTTTACTGTGAGTGCAATACGCTTGTGGAACAGTTTGCCGCTACACATTCGTGAGGCTCCGTCTGTATCAGTCTTCAGGAATAAGATAAAACAACACTTTCTTGATTTACAGAATGATCCACAATAATTAAATATTTTATCTGTTTTAAGTTTTTAGACAAATTCTCTTCAGTATCTATCCATTATACTTATTTATTTATGTAGTGGTATATGTAGTTTATCATTTAATATTGTTATCTCCTATTAATTACTGTATATGTTTATTAGCATGTAGTATAATATAATTTACTAAGTGTTTGAGTAACATATATATTTAAATCGGTACCCTATAATATTTTGACATCATGGCACTACCCGCAACAACTTCCCAATTACCAAAGGTTAGCTGGTAGAGAATACTAAATAGTATTAAGCTCGCCTATGTACGAAATTTTTGTCTTGTGCAATAAAGAATTTTATTATTATTATTATTATTCGCCTGAATTACGCAAGGTGCCATTAATTTATGCAGTCAAAATCATTCTGAAGACTCGAAAGTGCTCAGTATCAGGGTTCGAATTCGTAAATTTCTTTTCAATGCATGTACTCGTAAAGGCCCACTTTTTATGCATCAAAACCGAACAGAAAGTCGATTATTTTGCCCTAGGGCTTTATTATTATTATTTTTTTTTATTTGTTTGCAATGGTTGGCTAACCTGCAGCTTTTCCTGTGTACCATAGATGTTATACTTTTTTTTCCACTGTTTAACGGCTCTGGATACAATCCTTTTGAGCCAATCATAATTTAAAGTTCACAAGATTATATTTGTTTTCATTTCCTCACACTATGCATTGAAAAACGTAGTATGATACACGGGCGTAAAAGAAATAAATTAATCGTAATTTATTCCTTTTGGCCCTAGTAGCATAAACTACTATTTTCGCGTACGAGTACAAGCACAGCTACGAGTCGATTACAAATCTTTGCAAAAAGTGTTATGTTATCGATCCGTAATATTGATTACTTACTAAGCCTCCAATATGATTTGGCTGCATAAATTAATCTCTTTTATATACGAATATCACTGGATCTTTAATGGATTGTACTTTAAGGGTCGGTTCCGCCAAACATGCTCTCGCGTATGGACAACTTTATTTAGCATATTAAATCAGATAATTTTTTGACAAATAAAATTTGTCTTAATAGTTAAGAAATTAAATTACATTATGTATTTTTCAGATATAAAAAGTCTTAGATCACAAAAAGCTTAATTTGGCGTTGCAACTATTTGCAAAAATGTTTTTGTTCCAATTTGAAATATTTTTTTAGCGTCGAAATCAAAGATCCTTATTCATATGATTATTTTTCGTTATTTTAAAAAAAATACACAAACATTTAATTATTTTTTTTCGTTATTTTTCTGTAAGTAAATTATTGAATGTTGAATGTTTGAGTATTTCTTTTAAAATAACGAAAGGAAATAATAAAAATCTGGAAAGGCTCTATTTTTTTGTTGTATCCGTATTACATCAGACTGATCATACTAGTTTCAACGCCAAATGTGTGCCATCTTTCTGTGATTTTAGTGATCTATCCGAATTTTTCTCGATGATTGTGATACTTGTGTCAAATCTGAAAAAATAAATAATGTAGTTCAACTACTTAACTAACTACACAAATTTTATTTGTTAAAAATGTTTTGATTTAATATGCTAAATTGTCCAAACGCGAAACCATGTATGGCGGAACCGCCTTTGAACTCTTAGAAAATAAATCAAACATAATACCGTATATGTTTGATTTATTTTCTAAGAGTTAAAATACTGTGCGTTGGCCGTATTCCCATAGCTTAATTTCAAAAAGGTTTTTTTTTTATTTTTTTCACGGAATATACGCCACTTTAGAACATAGTTTTCATTATTTTGGTATATAAATCAACTATTATTTTCTAATGATTTTTTAAAGATTTGTCCGATATGACGTCACTTGAGAATTTTATAACTTTATAAAAAGTGGTCTGTCTCTGTCTGTCTACTCATCTCTCATCCAGCTGTCAAATCAGTCGGAAGCAAATTTTTATAAATTTATCTTGATAGCAAAGGACACATTTCTAAACAGCCATTTCTCAAGTGACGTCACACGAAGGCAAATGGAAGTTGAAGCTTTTTGTAAAAATATTCATCATCATGAGGTTTTTTAGACCACAAGTTCTAAAATACGGCTTATTAAACCTAATTCTCGAAATGGTTTTCGAATTAACACACCTTAACATAATTTAATCTATGCCAAGCATTTTTCTCGCCGTTATTTTTTGTTTTCTTAGCATTCCAGCAGATTTCGGTGTCCATGTCACCATAGATAAAATATGTCTCGTAGCAATTTATATCAAAGTCGGTGGTTTTTACAATTGTTTGTTTGGAATCTGTGCAAATTTTGTCTTCAATTCTGTTACTAAAATCACAGACATTCAAATAAAAACTCTGTGGCCAAAGTATACGGCATAAATATAGGAATGTTATTTAAGAACGGTTTCGCAGCCGGATTGTGAAAAATCCGCCTTTTTCTAATTAATCGAAACAGAACACTTAAATTCATAATTCACTCAATAGTTATTTAACAAAACCTTATTACCTATGTATTGTGTATGTTGCAATCGTAAAGTTTCCATTGGTTTCTGTAAATAAGAATTTTAAAAAGGCGGGTTTTTCACAATCAGCCTGCGAAACCGCTCTTAACACTAATCGTTACTGTCAAATCCAACCTCAAATCCCTTCCCGCCCGTGGTTCTTTAAAATTAAGAAATTTGACCAGAGAGTTAAAAGTGGTCTAATTAGAATGAGACCAGGGGATCTAAAAAGGCCGACTTGGCTGAATTATAATAGTAGTTTATGCTACTAGGGCGAAAAGGAATAAATTACGAGAACGATTTAAAACACGAGCGTAAAGAGTGTTTTAAACGTAACCGAGTAATTTATTGCTTTTAAGCCCGTGTATCATACTACGTTTTTCAATGCATAGTGTGAGGAAATGAAAACAAATATAATCTTTTGAACTTTAAATTATAATTGGCTCAAAAGAACTGTATCCAGAGCCGTTAAACAGTGGAAAAAAAGTATAACATCTATGGTACACAGGAAAGGCTGCAGGTTAGCCAACCATTGTAAATAAATAAAATAAAAAAATAATAATAAAGCCCTAGGGCAAAATAATCGACTTTTTGTTCGGTTTTGATGCATAAAAAGTGGGCCTTTACGAGCACATGCATTGAAAAATAATTTGAAAGTAGGATAGAGTCCAGAGTTTTTTCACGCGTGCAAAAGAGACAGCATTTGAACCACAGAACTGTATTGGAGATTAGAACAGAATCATAATGTGATTCACGCAAAACGGCCTTTTTAGAGGACTTGGTCACACTTGTAATCCTATTCGGATGTATAAATTTAAACTAAAAGATTCTCCTCTCTGTGACTGCAGTCTCAAAGACGGCTCTTTGGACCATATATTTCAATTGTCCTCTAAATGTTAACTGTCCTCCTATCTATCCCAGTCTAATTGAATCTAATGCCTTCCTTCCCGTCAAAATGTGATATTCATTATCGAATCCTACTGAAAAAAATTATCTGTATCCTAGCAAAATGTATCCTATCAAATAACATTAAAATATAACTAAGTTTTTTTTTTTAATTGTACCGTGCGTGATGAACAAACGGCGTCTGAAAGTCTGAATAACTAATCATTTCAGAATCCAACTTGACACAGGCAAAAAGTGGCGCTTAAAATAGCAGCCGTCACCAAGACTCAATTTTTTTTTAACATCATGCCTATTTAAAACGTACCTGAACGTACCTACAGTGCTACAAGGATCTGATGGCGCGTGGAGGGGGGCGCAGATGTGAAACAAGGAGTATGGTAACGGCGTTAGTTCCGATTTTGGACACAACGAATCAACGCACCCGCTACCATACTCCTTGTTTCACATCTGGGCCCCCCATCACTGTCATCCACGCGCCATTAGATCCTTGAAGCACTGTATACATAGAGCGAGTAAAACTAACTGTACAAGTATACAAGATCAAATGCTGTAATACTCATTTCAGGTGCAAAGAAGCCTCAGACTAAGAAAGAGGACCCTAATGAAATAAACGTAGCTGTAGCGGCTCCCAAAGCTGAAGTGAGCTCAGAGGAAAAAGAAAAGTAGAAATCCAAAACAGAGATCTGTAAATTATGTCTTGCAGTAATATTGCAACTTCAGTCTGTAAGAACGCTAATAATAATTATTTTTTAGAGTTACTTAGGGGGTTTTATGAAGTACGGTCATGTCTAGGGTAAGATAATTTCAATGTCACAAACCACAAATATCAAGAGATATGGTAAGGGGGCGTGGCGCTTGCGAACGCATCTGGCCTTAAATAGGCTTGATGCGAGACTCAATGTCAATAGACATGTGATGTCTTGTGTTTTCCGTGGATACAGGTTGAGCGCCGCCTTCTTTTGCGTATATATTTTGAGAAATATGGTGGGAGTAAACATAGAGACATATGAACACGAACAACTAGAGTACTAAGGCTAATTACTTGATACCTGTGGTCACAACAGAGTTCAGTAGCTTGGACGTACCGAGGGCGGGGAGGCAGGGGACAGCTGCCCCCCGGAGCTGGACTATTACCTTACAATTTGGGTGATTCTTTTATTGAACTGCGGAAAACCCAAGACTACTTTTAAAATAAATGTAATAAATCACATTTCTATTTACGTTGATTCATTTACCTACAGGAGAGTTCTGATTTGGCCACACCTACGCCAAAAATTCCTAATTTCCCCCCCACCATCTAGTACTTAGCATGTAGTTTAGTTTACGATTATAAAGATAAACCTATTACCGCCTCTGTGGCAGTGGCGTGCATAGAACTTTTTTCTAGTCTGTGGTATTGCAGTTCGCGAATACTTGACTACTAATCTGGAGGCCGCGGGTTCAATTCCCATTTGTATTCGGTCTGCGTGCTTCTGAAGACACATCCACCCATCACACGGGGATAATAATCATCGACTAAAAGCGGGTGTACGAGTATAGACTGACTAGCATTTCACTGTCCACGCTCGGAAACACCTCGAACACCCCCTCGGGGATTCATGTCGTTGCGATGTAAATATCAAGATAAAATAATATAAAATCTATGTTTTGTAAAGTTTATCTTATTATTAGTTATTATTATAAAAATCTAATATTATTTATTTAAATTTAAGTGATAGTTTTATAATAAAAACAATTATTTAATTATAATAGTAAAAGTTTTTTATTTTACATTAAAGAAAGAAAATGCAAATACTACCGCCAATGGAGGAGTCAACGTAATTTTTAGGGTTCCGTAGTACCTAAAAGGAACAAAAGGAACCTATGTGGTGAGACTCTGTTGTCCGTCTGTCCGTCCATTCGTATGTCACAGCCCCATAACCTTAGCACCGTTAAAGAAAAAGACTTGAAATTTGGCACAAAAATAGCATTAATTTGCTCACGTACAAGGTGTAAAAATAAATTTGAAAAATTAAAAATTGTTCAAAATGTTTCCAAAACAAAAAGAGACAAAAATAAAAAATATCCTAAAAATATAATATGGGTATCAAATTGTAGATATTAAAGAGCAGATTTTTCTTTCATCATATTTACTGGCAACTTATATTTAAATAGCTGATTGTAAAAATATATATTTACTGGCACTGGTTTCGATAAATCTTTGATTAACCACAAAAAAAAATTTATGTTTACAGTTGACCGGTTTTTCTCTTTCTAGAAATACCTACCTAAGCTTGCTCTATAAAAAAGTCGCGAGTTGTCAGAGATAATACCGTAAATTATTTAAGTACTTAGATACTGCTATTATTATAATGGGTGTTAATTTGATAGCCTTTTTCCTTCAAACATTTTGTTCTACTCATGAATATGATCAGCTTTTACTGTGGGGCCAACCCTGAAATCAAGAAAAAAAATGTCAGCTGTTCCATAGAAAAGTTAAATACCTACTCGACCAAAATATATGAAACAACTGATTTATTTTTTGTGATTTTAGGGTTGGCTCCATAGAAGTTGTTCATATTAATGGGTAAAACACCCCGTTTTCAGGAAAAAGGTTATCATCTTTACACCCTATATAGTTATAGTTGTTTATTGTTTACTGAATCTGTACATTCTCCCTCAGAATAGTATTCCTTATTCTGAGACATTCTCCTTTAGTTGGTTATTGAAGTGTGTTGAGTCCTAGATAAATAAAGGAAGGATAGATTGCTCACTCTATACTTGAGAACAAAGCCCGCGTAAAACTTATTATTTTCGCCGGTACCTAGTAGTTCGACTTATTATTTTTGATGTCGCTACTATACTAGATAAATTGTGACATACCTAGTGCCATCTATCGAACAGTTGATGAAACGAAATTCGATGTGTGTGTGTGTAGTAACTATACTGCGCCCACAAAAACAAAAATTTGCTAGAATACGAGAATACGTGAGACAATATGTGCGCCATCTGCCGGAATTCAGAATAACCATCTGCACGCTTAGTTAGATTGCCAGCTTACCACCGAAAGTTTAATGAATAAAATGTTAAAAACACCTGATTAAGAATTCACTATTTTCTGATGCGATGTTATGAAAATTTTGTGTTTTTATTCATAAAATAAATAAATATGATGGACCAGAACAGTAAATGCTTTCAGACAAATTTTATTTCCAGCGAGACGAGTAACGCCATCTAGCAACGTTATTTTTAGTATTGCGAACAGTACAAGGAGATAGCAATCTATCCTTCCTTTATTTATCTATGGTGGAGTTTATTTTTTGAGTTTCTTCTCGACGCTATGCTTTTTACATTGGTTACGTGGCCTACTCTTCCTCATGATCTTACGTCTATATTTTTAAATTTTACCTCTATATTTCTGAATCTGGATGCCTCTACGGTCTAGTGTCGTTCGGAAAGGACACACGGTATTTTGGTCATTATAAATAAAAATCAAGTAATTCAATCCAACAGTTTATTTACATTGATTTGATTGATTTACCTAATATAAATACATAGACTCAGTCCTTTTTATACTTCTAACTAGGTACATAACTAACAGGCTAATAAATATTTTCAAACGCGATAAATCTGATATAAAATAATTAAAATTTGGCATTTACATAAAACTAATGTCAGAGTAAAAATATACCGAGTAGTGCATCTAAGAAAAACGCTGTTTCAAACTCACGCACACAAATGCGTGCTCTACCCGCCGTATAAGCGAAGTTCGGAGGAGACTCCATACAAATCAAGGACACGCGTCTGTATGTGTGAGTTCGAATCTGAGCGCTTGTAATAAGATTCACTACTTGATATATTTTTAATGTCATCGTCACTATACTATTTTTTGAACACCATAAAAAACAGATGTTGGTATGTATAGGTATAATATACGTACGTACAATTTTCCCCGGTGACACCTACTACGTCCCAACGCAATAGGTACAAAGCTAAGCAATAAAAAACTATACTAAATAACTTCGAACAACAGTATTGAACGAAGCCAAAAAAGCACCAATACATTAACGAATTCAGAACTATATAACTTTAAACTCTCGCGTTTCGTACACATTATAATATATATAATCGGGTCTACCGCGATCAATTTTTACCTTTTTTACGAAAAGGGGACACCCGATGTTTCCCGTAGACCACGAGACATGCAACTGTCTCGAAACGTCGGGTGACCCCTTTTCGTAAAAAAGGGAAAAATTGATCGCGGTAGACCCGATTATATACAGTGTGTCCCTCGTACAAGTGCACGGCCGAAAAGGGGTGAAACTAGACCTTATTTTATCGACAAAAAATTTTTTTTTTAGGAAATCTTTGTTTTATAAATTTACGTTATAAATTTTTTTTTGCCTACCATGGAGACTATGTATAAAATATGTCATAACTTTTAACCTATCGCGAGTAATGCAATGAAATAAAACTGTTATAATCCTTAAGAATAGACGTTGCATACCAAATCAAAAACAAAACATAATCAACTACCATTACCATAAAAATAATGTCCTAAAAGATGATTTCTTTAATTTTTCTGTTTTTTTTTTCAGTAATAGTCAATTTTTTCAAAATAATGTCCCCATTTCACTATACTTTTATTACCATTTATTATTCCTAATTCATTATTATTATTTCATATTATAATGGATAATGGCCTATTCCATTATCTTTCTAACAAAAAAAAATACAACGTTCTATCATAAATACAATATTTTCTACGAGCGGTTAACCAAAGGCACTGCGCTCGCGTCCCATACAAAGATACCCAGGTGGAGTATTTTTTCAAGATTAAAAAAAAAAATTCAAAAAAAAATTTTTTCTTTGTTTTTGTCGATATATTTAGATCTAGTTTCACCCCCTTTCGGGTGTGCACTTTTACGGGGGACACACTGTATATTATAATGAATTCAGAACTTATGGCACTTAGCAAGCAAGCCTCTTTTACGAGAAAAGCACCTGTGAGCAACAAGTGAGTTCACTTGAGGCCAAATCTCAGATTATGGAAAACTAATTTTTTTTTTTCTTATTCTGTAATATTCCCACAATATTTAAAATTTTGCGCGAGTTTAAACTTTACTCTTCTGTAGAAATAGTCGCGATCAAGGCTCAACTAAGCATTAAAAACTATGCACTCGCCTTTTTCTGCGCTTTCTTATCCGTGTATATCCTTTGAAACAGCACAAATTTCCCGCTCTGGATATTTCTAGTTTCATAAATGACCCCTGGCATTAGCCACGTTATCTCTTCACAGTTACGCCAATTTCTTTCTGTTTTAGGTATCTGTAGTTTATCTAGCAGTTTATTAGTCATTTCTGGGATAACAGGCTGTAGGATTATTCCGCAGATTCTCAAAGTTTCCATGGTAATGTGTAGAATGACATCTAGTTCTTTCTGGCATTCGATTTTCTTCCGTAACTCCCAAGGTTTGTTCGTTTCGAAGAATAAATTGGCGAGATGTAGGACATGTATGACCGAGTCTACGGCTTTGTAGAAGTGATAGTTTGAGTAGTACTGTCGGCATGTATCTGTAACAAACATGAAACTATCTCGGGAAAAAGCTCGGACACAATGGATGATTACGGTTGCATTTGAACTGTAAAATTCTCTTCATAAGCCTCTTCATTGTGTTTTTGAAGGAAGATTACACACATTACGCAGACCAAACTTTCGCCTTCTTATGGTTGTAATAAGAGCGGAAAGTGGGCTTGCAGAACTCACCCAGATAGTACATAACCACTGAGCTGATTACCAAAATCCAGCTTATAATCGTATAGATTTTTGAACTTTTATAAAGAGCTAATTTCGACTTTGATAAATTACTTTTCTACTGTTACTATGCGTTCCTCATGAGAATAATATCGCGACCGTAGACATCTTCACTCGTTAGCCATATCTTTCTCTCGCTCTGTCTAGCGATGGCGCGAGAGAGAGCTACAGCAAAATGGCGTCCTGCCTGGCAGTAGCGTTGCCATACGTCCTGGTACACCGAGACATGTCACCGGCCAAATTTCCCGGTAAATAATTACTTAGGAAACAATATGCGTTAATATTGTAATATGTAATTTACAGCAGTGGAGTCACCGAAATGAAAAATTTAATAAATTTTGCTTCCGCAGAGCATTGGCAAGATGTTGAAAGGAAAGACAAGAAAATATGTCGCATAAAAATGTATGGGAAAAAGAAAAGAAGATGAAGTTTGGACGTAATAAAAGGCAATAAAGATAAAAATAACAATAATTGCTTCGTTACAAAAAAAAAAAATTTATAAGGAAATTTATGAGTTCACAACAAATGTCCCGATCAGTACTTAGACTTTTATGGCAATCCTACCTGGCAGTTCTATTCTTATGTGGGACGCAAAGAAGTACACAAAAAAGCTAATTCCACATTTATTTTTCCTATTATTTCCCGTATATTGTCTTCATTACGTGATAAATGAATGGCTTGTTGCTCATCTTATGTAAATAAAGAGTTACTTATCAAATTAATACCTACCAAATAACTTACCAAAATCAATTATTGGGATACAATTGAAAGTAAATATAATGTTCATTTTCTTCTGGCGATGGACAAATCGCCAAGTGTTAAAAATATAGTTTAATTTATATAATAATACTTAAAGAGTTATTTACTCACCAGGTAATCTTTCAAGTTGCCCCAATAGCCGCAAAGCGGTTTCCTCTTCCTTTATGACAGCAAGCTCAGCAGGATGAAGGGCGGGGAACTCTTGCCTCGGGTTGAGCGCAGCGCCGAAACATCGCGAAGCAAGGTTACCAAGAGTGTCCGCTAGTTCTGCATTGATTGTGTTTATTAGCTTCGTTTCGCTGTAATCTGAATAAAATTGATACATTATTAACAATCAAAATCATTTTTTTCATGGCGGCGGGTAGACTGATAGATAATAGTATTTAGTGCAACTGTAACATAATTTGAGGCATTGGGACACGAGTGCTTGCTTACGAAACGAACGAAGTGAGTTTCGATTTTTGCATGTGTGTCCCAATGTGTAATTGGGAAAAAGAAAGAGCATATTAAAGCTCAGCTTTCGGCCTCGCATTTACACAAGGACCACAACAGAGCGCAACAAAATTCAAAACCGAAAGGCATTTCAACTTCAATAATAAAGAGGTAACTATAAAATAACAATGAATGGATAGATAAATGTATGAGGCTGGCGAAAATGGCGTGAAGAAGGGGCCTATGCCCATCAGCAGTAGTGGATGTAGGCTAAATGATAATGATGATGTTATGGTATAAAATAACGAGAATTAGCTCATTACACTAATATCTATTAACAGAAAGGCGCATAATGGCATGCATATACATCATCATGCATAAAAAGCATATTTAGCATATACGCGATAACAGAAGTCGGACTGATAAGCATTCAATGATTCATCTATATTTAAAAAAATCGGAAACCTGTTAAATAATTCATTATCCATTTGTCTGCAAAAAAGCCTAAAAACGTGCCTACAGAATAATATTTGATAACGTCACATGAAAATAAATATCATAATACTCACTAGCGTCACCATGCATAGTATGCTCCCTCAACAGCAAATATCTCATCGCTTCCGGCCCCACCGTCGCATTTCTTGGAGAGACAACATTTCCCAAGGACTTGGACATTTTACTGCCTTCCACCGTCCAATGCGAGTGGCACAGTAGTTTGCGAGGGGGGTGCCAGTTGACAGCCATGAGAAAGGCTGGCCAGTAAATGCCGTGGAATCTTGAACAAAAGATTATGAACTCTTTACCAAGTTACTACAGCGGCCATCGACATATTCTTCTTGGCGTGTCGATGGCTTCAAAATTATTATTATTTTATACTTTTCCGGACCAGAAGGAAGCCACCTTGATGGCACTGCTGTTGGTCTCGAAAAGGTCAGTCATCATGCAAGTGGTCGAGATCGATACAACCATATAACCACTGATTACATAGTCTAAACGTATAATACAATCAGAGAGCAAGAAACAGTAACAGGCGGTGATTTCAGGTATCGGGTTTCAAAGCCACCTTCGGAAATGTTTTTTGTACGAATGGCTGCATAATCAGTGGAGCTAAGCATTTAGAGGAATGGTGACAACTAAATTTAGCTTACTTAAGAATATCCTTGCCAATGACCTGGACATCAGCAGGCCAGGGTCGGCCCCGATTTTTCATGACGGCATCGTCCGGATAGCCAATTACCGTCAAGTAGTTTATCAGAGCATCCAGCCACACGTATATGCTCTGATCTTCGTCATCCGGCACCTAGAAATATACAAAAAATAAAAGGCTACTATAGACTATGCAATTCGTAGTCGTTGACAGGAAATCAGCGTCAGTTATATTCTGACGCAGATACCATTTTGTGGCTAACATACATCCAAAGTCTCTTGTTATTCAGGGGTACTAATTATATCAAATTTTAGTCTTAGAATTAGAAGAAAGAAAGAAGTCTTTTAGTCTTACCACGAAGAGAGAGGGATGGAGTAAAATGATGTGACCTTCCCGTGTGCCAACTTAATTATCAGATACACACTGGCAACTTCGTGCCTTAACCCCTTATATATTATAGCTGACTACGCTAGTGTAATAGACTGAAGAAAGTAAGAACAAAATTCGAAGACTCATTTTGCAACACTTATCCTAGAAAGCTTAGAGTCCATTTTACTCGGTCCAAGTAGTTACTCGTTAGCCAGTGTTTGAGTTTGTACTTATTGATGATAAGAAAGATTGGATACTGACCCTTATAGCCCAATGAACCCTAGAGGAAGGTCTACTGACAGAAATATCAGGAAGGTACACATCACTCTCCAACATGTCTCGCAGCTGTTTCTGGAATTTCTGAGGTGTTATCACGCCATCTGTCGGTAGAAATATGTTCTTAATTAGTAAAAGAACAATTAAAGAACAAATGAAATGACCTCTGATTTCTGGAATAATGTTGTGGTGTGATTATTCAGTGTCTGTCTATACGAGTATCTATTATTTTGTAGCGTACTCAAATACCACTAGAAACTTGGCAGAATCAGATGGAATATCCGGGTAAAGTAGTAGGTTTCGAAAGTATCACATTTTTACAATTCAACGTTTTTAAGCAATTAACAAAAGCTATAATGACTGAACAAGTAAAATGCAATGCAAATCACAACAATTAATTTTGTAAGTCGCCATATTGTCAAATCGATGAATTATGTAGTCGTAGATAAAACAATACCATGAAGACAAGCGGTTGCGATCTCCCTGTGCTATACCCTAATTTTGATGACCTTTTTCCTAAGGTGAAATAGGATTTAATGTGTAAATGAGGCTGCAGTAAGTTGACAAAGTAAATGTTAAAAACGGACAAACCTTCTTTGTTTATGATTAATACTTGCGATTGTCGGCTCTTGGTGAAACATCATCAAAATCTTTGTTTATCTTCTTAATCTTCTTTGTTTATTTAAGGCACAGGTTGATTTTCTCTCTTTAACTATTCGCCATCTGGACTCGTTGGAATACAGGCGCTCGCGACACTTGGGCGAGACCGTTTCTCACAGACTTGTGAGTTTATCCGTTTTTAACATTTGACTTTATATGTCATTGGTTATTGTTGATTATTCGTTAAGAAATTAATTCATGACGAATACTGACCATTCTTCAGCCATTGCTGTAGGTGAGTTCTGAATGCGCTCAGTCTGAACATGTAGTTTGTTTCTTCTGTCCATTCCAGTTTGTGTCCCGATTCAATGTTTACTTTAACCTAAAATTACACATAAATCATACTACAGTAGGGCCTCGCTAATCCGGACACTCGCTTATCCGGTGATCCGCTTATTCGGGCAAATAAACTTCGTTTATTTTTTAACTTCATGTTAAGTTGGAGTTGGAGTGCGGTGTGGGGGGAAGAGAAACATATCTTAAGATGTGTCCAAAGTTTAATTGAGATCAAAGCCACCAGGACGTCAAATACCTAAAGCATTTATATCGTAGCTGAGAGCGAAAGGGCCACTTAATGTTCAAGTGAATAAATCTGTTTAAATGGGAGTTTTAGCATATCAGCATCGATATTATTACACATCGAAAATTTCAGTAAGGACATCATGTCAAAATTTAGAAACTTTAGGCCTTAACGGGACACCTGACGCTAGAACATCAACAATACCAGGTTTGCAAGGGTTTATTGGAAGAAACTAGGTCTCTCCTCATATTAAAGAAAATATATTTTATTTATCGATCTTTTATCTAGGGATTCCACCTAGAAACAATGTTTTAAAATTTATACTTTTGTCAAAAAAAAAAGATTTCCACCCTCTTTTTTTTTTGTTTCAAACGTTTGTTTCAAAAACGCGGTTAAGAGATCAACTTGTTTTTTTTTTTATAAAATAGGCAATAGAAATATGAAGGGATGTTACCTAAATCCAATATTTTTCTCCCTACAAAATATTTCAGTATTAGCTAAAAACACACCAATTTGTTGCTTCGCTGCGTGATCACTAATATTACGCGTCCAAGAACAAGAAGCCAAAGAGCCAACATATAATCGCCTCTATGAAAAGTACATAAGGTCTTAAAAAGCGAATAAGGTCTTTGCCATTAGACTTGTTGTGCTAGACGGGTAATAAAAAAAGTAGCTAGGGTATGCCATCCTCCTAACAAAAACGCATTGTAAATGCAAGAGCTTAACAAACTCCTTCACTTACATTTTCCCCATCTTTAACTTCATCCTTAATTTGAGATTCGGGTACAAAGGTCTCGTCGTTCACGCTGTACCACCCGGAATACTTCGCTTTGTAGATGTAGTCTTTTTTCTTTAGTTTATTCTGAAACACAAACACAAGGCTGTTGAATCGGACCGCAACTTCCAACACTTGTATACAATACATACATGTTTATTCCAAATAGCCTTTAAAATTCAACCGCTTATAATTCGCTTAGATTAAATTATGTTAAGGTGTGTTAATTCGAAAACCATTTCGAGATTTAGATTTGATAAGCCATATTTTCGAACTTGCGGTCTAAAAAACCTCATGATAAATATTTTTACGAAAAAGCTGCAACTTCCCTTTGCTTTCGTGTGACGTCACTTGAGAAATGGCTGTATAGAAATGTGTCCTTTGCTATCAAGATAAATTTATAAATATTTGCTGCCGACTGATTTGACAGATGGATGACAGATGAGTAGACAGAGACAGACCAATTATTTTACAAGCAATCACATATCACAATCAGTATAATGTCTAAAATTCTCAAGTGACGTCATAACCGATTCTTTATAAATTCTTTAAAAAGTCATACAAAAAGTAATGGTTAATTAATATACCAAAATAATGAAAGCTACGTCCTAAAATGGCGTTAAAAAAGTCTTTTTGAAATTAAGTTATTGGAATTGGTGCTAAAGTTTACTTTGAAAATTTATTTTAGACATACCTATTACCTATAAAGCAAAATTATGTTAATAAAATAACTATCATTCTTGAGACATAAAAATGTAAAAATTTCTGAAAGAAACGCTGTGAAATATCAATATTATTGTTATAAAAACCTTACAATAACCTTCCCTGCATATCAGCAATGTACAACAGGCTCTTCTTGTATGACTCAATTGAATAAACAAAACAATGAGACAGAAGAAAGTACGAGAATTTGTTTGTACAACACATACAGGTACAAGTATACTTATAACTGTTATAAAAATATTTTTTACAGTAAGAAAACTTCTATGATAAAAATAAATTTCTATGTTTGGACACTTGGCGATTTATCCATCGCAAGGAGATATAAATTAACATTATATCATTACAGTACAAAAACGCAGAAAGAAAAGTAAATCTGGATGTGAGGAGCTCTGAACCGGGATCGGTTCCGGTTCAGAGCTCCTCACATCCAGATTTACTTTTCTTTCTGCGTTTCTATACTGCAATGATATAATGTTAAGAAAACTTCTATCTATTTTAAACACAATAAAGAATTATGAAATAATAAATTTTATTTTTCTTCAGTGCCGTCGGATACCTTAAAATATTTCTCTATTCTCAATGTCTTTATCTACTTACCAAATTAAACTTTAATATCGAAGTTAGATGCTCAAGATCCGAATTATGTTCGCACCAAAGAAAATATAATTATTATAACTGCCTATGGTACTTATAGTTATTACAATTTGGGGAACTTTAGCACCAAACAAAAAAATTCAGGTAGGTATACATAATACACTTTTTAAGAGGCAAATTTAATCTTATAAAAATATATGTGATAAAATAATAAATGCACATGAACTAAATTAAAGATTTGTTTAATTTATGTAGCAATATATATACTATTAAGATGATAGGTAAATCTATAATTATACAAGGCGATAACCAATCAACCGCCCGAACCCACACCGGAGACCCGGCCAGGGACCAGGAACAAGGTTCAATGATCACCAACCAAGCCCCTAGCACGAATCCAGGCGGCCGACCAAACCAGTGGCGTGCATAGAACTTTTTTCCGGAAGGTCAAGTTTGACGATAAAAAAGATTGAAAAAATTAAATAACACATTGAAAAAAAAAAGTTGGTATGAAAATGTTCACCCAAGGGTAGGCAATGCCTAACCTGGCGTCATACAAACTTTCTTTTTTCAAAGTATTATTTAAATTTTTTCATATTTTATTTTATTGTTAAACTTGACCTTCTGATTGCTTTTTCGGAAAAAAGTTCTATGCACGCCACAGCCAAATCACCAATATACTACATACTAATACATCACATATTTAAATACATGCCTACCTCCACCCATTCGATTAGTCTTGCTAAAAAGAATGGCAAGAATCTTAGCAAGATATGTTTTTTTAGCATATTTCCTTCTTTTTTTAACATATCATTTACATACTAAAACTTATACAATACAAATTACTTATATCTACTTTAGCTAAGGGATAAAAGAATACAAGACAGCAGGAATTTAGGGTAATGATAAAAAGAAACAGCCCACATTAGATGCAAAATAACCGCAATTTTAGTCAATCAACAATCTCATGTCATATGATTGCGGTCACTGTGTGATGCATGCCATAAAATAAAGATCTTCGACTAATGCAGAGTTCAAGGTTACAACAATGACGAAAAACACCACTTGCATTTGATACCTACTCGGTGATATTTTATATGGCATTTCAATTCTTATCTTGATTTGTTTTTTTTATGGTCTCTATAAAGATTGGTATTCTTATTACTTAATGATAAAGATATTAAATTCAAAAAAATTGTTAGTTAAATTCAGGATTTATTGATACCAGCTTAAAAGTTAGAAACCGCCAATTAATATAAATGCAAAACATAGAGCATCTAAATTTGAGATAACTAAATCACCGGCGCGGCGGTAGCTCTGGCCTCTCAATCTTAAGATCCATATTCGATCCCCGGTTGGGCATGCACCAATGAGTATTTCGGAATTTATTATTATTATTATTAAAAACTCTTTATTGCACAAATCAAAAAAATGTACATAGGCGAGCTTTGCTAGTTAGCATTTTCTCCTAGCTAACCTTTGGCGATGTGGAACTTGTTAAGGATAGTGCTTCGATGAGAAAACAGTTTTATGAAATATATTAAATTTATTTTAACTAAAGATAATTATAAAATACATAAATAGGTAACTTATAATTGAATACATAGATTACATACTATATCTATATGCTAATAATAAATATACGGATACTTATAAATATATAAACACAAATAGTATTTACTAAGAATTTATGTGCATAGTATTAGTTCTTACTTACTATTTGCTGAACAGTGAATGAAAACATCGTAAGGAAACCTGCATGCCCTAAAAAGCGTGTTTGTAAAAAAAAACGTAAAAATCGTCGGTAAAACGCGGATGTACCGAGTATGGACTGTGAGTTATGAAACTCACAGTTCACACTCGAAACACTTCTGACACCCCCTCGAGGATTCATGTCGTGACGATACATATTTTTTTATAGAGTTACCTATGACAATACAAGACAAATACTCTTTATTGAACACCAAATTTAAAATATGTAGAAGAACAAACTTATAAAAGAAGGTAACAATTGGCACCCTTAGCCCTTATAGTGATTTCTTCCCGACAACCTTTGAAATTTTCTATGCCAAACAAATATCAAAGCGTTTCATTCTTACCCAGAAATGGTGTACAGCCTTCTTATGCCTGTCTTCCGTAGTCCTGACAAAGTCTGTATACCCAACATTGAACTCCTTGAACAGATCTCTGTACTCCTCGGATATTTTGGTGCAGTAGTCAGCTGGGGGCAGCTTGGCATTTGCTGCTGCTTGCTGGATCTTTGAACCATGTTCATCTGTACCTGTATGTTAAAAAAAGTTAGTCATGGACAGTCAGTCTGAAGGACAGGAGGATCCCTCATGTCCGCACTGCGGCGAGGAGAAAACAAGTAAACATTACTTAGGAGAATGCTTTATATATTCTAGCCTAAGATGGGAGATACTTGGTGATGACCACATCAAGGAGGAAAATCTCAAGTATCTTGAGTACTCAGATATACTTAGATTTATTAAAAGAAACGGAAGATTTGAGAAGTGAACGCCCCTGGGACATTAGGATAGGAAGCTCTAAGCAATGGGAATTGGATGGAATAGCTCGAAATAGAGAGCAGACTATCCATCTGAGCCCAGCAGGTGTCCCATCTCAACATCATCATCATCAATCAGTCTGAAGAAAATTATTATATATGTATTCAATTCAATTCACTTGATAGAAAGGGACACATTTGTAAACAGTCTTTTCTCAAGTGACGTCACACAAAGGCAAATGGAAGTTGCCACTTTTTCGTAAAAATATTCATTAGGTTTTTTAGACCACAAGTTCTAACGGCGTATTTAACCGAAATCTCGAAATGGTTTTCGAATTAACAAACCTTAACATAATTTAATCTAATCGAATTGTGCTAAACACCCTCTTTAGTTTGTTATTGAATGCAATAAAAATGTTATGTATAAAATGACATAATTTTCCTGTGAAAACCTAATTATTACCGAGCCGTTTCCGCGATTTCCGTTAAAACGCATTCATCACATACTTTTGAGTCAAAAGTAACATTAAGATGTGCATTTTGTACGATTATTCTGTTTCACCACCTTAATTAGTAGCCAAGTAATAAGCAGTGATCAGGGTAGGTTAAATAAATGTATGCACTATCAGTGAAATATTAATCTAGTAAAGAACTTTACATGGCAGGGCTTAAGTGTGGTCCACGGACCCTTACGGTTCTGTGACAGATCCATGGGCATATGCTTTTGAAATATCTTACAGAGATTTTCAATGAATCTTGAAGCCAAACAGTGTCATCTATCTCAATGGCTCAATTATTCCAATCTGATGTTAGTAAGTTGTGAACTCCTTTTTCTTTTTCCTAAATTTATTTTGTAAAGGGTCTATGGAATTTTGCTTGGGTTTAGGGTTATAAAAAGCTTAAGAAATCTTGCCTTATGAGATTGACATGAATAAAAATAATTGTCATTACAAAATATTTCAATGATAAAACTTGAAAAATTAATTGTAGCGTTTAACAAGCATGCATCGCCACATCAATGAAGTCTGCAACAGGTTGCAAAGGTTAAGAAACAACCATTTAGCATGACTTTGACAAGCATTGATGCAAGCACCGAGCATCACAAATAACTTGTCCCTTCCGGTGGCGAAGACTGTCACACAGTGAATATAGAAGCCATTTTAGTTTAGCCCACCAGAACAGATAAGTTTATTTCTCTGGATGTAGTCATCAGATTAAACAAAATAAACACACTCTGCTATTGTGGGTAAGTCGGTTATGTAAATAAGCAGAATAAATTAAATAAACCAACCGCCATAGTACATACCATGAATTTTTGTACATACCATGAATTTTGCCCAACAATGTTTCATGTTTGTTGAGGGTCATGACCGAATCGTGGTTGTTTATAGTGGAAAATAGCAGTTTATTGTAATCTGATGACCATACCCTATGTTGGTTTTCTGTCATTTTGACAGGTAAAATCATCCATCGCCGCAACCCATTGCAGAGATCATCACTGCAGTTGCAATTCATATTAGATTACAATGAGAAATAAATATAAGCTGGATTTAGAAATGTGGAAAGTAAAACAAGTTTCAGAAAGGGGACTTAATGAGAAAAAAAAGACCATATTATGGGGCAGAAAACAGTTACGGCTAAAGAAAAAGCTCAGCCGTCTTAATTTACCTCAGCGCCCCCTTATCTACACCCTGACCGAAACTTTTCCTAAAATAACGCTTATCCATACATTACTACATACCTACAACAAATACAACAGACTCTACAAAGATAGAAAATTTTACAGCTCTAAGGTAAAAAATCTACTTTCAGATCAATTACCTGTACTGAAAATGATATTGATGTCAGGGTTGATGAGCTTCTCAAACCTCTGCACAGCATCAGCTACAACAGCCGAGTACAGGTGCCCTATGTGGGGAGCTGGAATAAAATTAAACAGAAATATAAGACTTATTTCATAGGTTCAATGTGGGCAAAAGGTAAATAAATCTTACCCGCATTGACATAAAATATCGGCGTCGAAACATAAAAAGGTCGTTTCTGTATTATTGAAGAAAATAAACATATGCTCAGCCTCATTCTTCGGAAAATAACTGCAGGTGCAGGGCAAAACAACTGTTTCTATAACCTCTTATCAGCAGGGGTGAGAGAATGGTACCTACTATCGATAGCAAGATAGATTGTGTGAACGTAAGGTCTGCTGACTGAGGGGACAATAATGGAAATTAGATGTTATTTCTGTTTAATTTGATAGGTTTTCCACTTTTCCACTAAACGTTTGTTTGTTTGCTGTTGCTGTTCAGCCCTGCGTTCCGAAATAGAATTATATCGCTAAAATCGATTACGAAAGTATGAAGTGAATGGCTTATGATCCATTGTAATTCTATTTCGGACCGCAGGGCAGTATTCATCACATCAATCAGTTCACTCACTCACTCACTCATTCAGAAAGAGGCGTTTTCTTGCTTGTGTTCACAATTTTTGACATTTGTTTCACTACGTGACGTCACAAACGCAACCACGAACAAAAACATGACGTTTTTCGGAGTATTTCTGTTTGTTTGCTCAATAACTTGGAAAATATTGGATTTAAAATAGATATAAAGAAGAAATTACCCTAGCAATAATTACAATCGTAGAAAATGTAACCATTTTATTTTCACTTGAAATGCGCTCCAATATCTATCTTAATCTGACAACAATGATATAGTAGCGTAAGCACATAAACCTATATCAGAGGTAGTTTGCGTGGTCACTCAAAACTGAGAAAAATTCTCTGTTAAAATACGTCATAACTCGTACAATGATCATAAAAACAAAAATAGGATTGTTTAAACTCGCTTGATCAGAATGACAGTTATCGTTAGTTCAAAGATTTATACGCACTGGAACTTAAAGTCACAACGTTGGATTGAAAATCGTAAAAACGCAAGAACAATAATTCTTATCTGTATACAGTGTGTCCCTCGTACAAGTGCACTATCTGAAAAGGGGTGAAACAAGACCTTATTTTATCGACAAAAAAATGTTTTTTTTTTTTTAAGAAAATCTTTGTTTATATATTTACGTTTTAAATTTTTTTTTGCCTACCATGAAGATTATGTATAAAAGCGGTTAGCCAAAGTACTGTGCTGGCGTCCCATAAAAAGATACCCAGGTGGAATATCTTTTCAAGATTAAAAAAAAAAAATGTTCTTTGTTTTTGTCGATATATTTAGATCTAGTTTCACCTACTTTTGGATGTGCACTTGTACGAGGGACATACTGTATATAAAATTCAAAGTCCTGACTGACTGATATATCAACGCACAGCCTGAACCGCTGGTCCTAGAGACTTAAAATTTGCAGGTGTGTGTTCTTTGTGAAGTGTCAGTATCCACTAAGAAAGGGTTTTTTGACATTTTACCCCTAAAGGAATAAAATAGGGGATGCATGTTCGTATGAAAGCCCGTCAGTTTTGAAGTAAGGATAATCAAAATTTGTGTTTAGGGTGGTAATTGAAAATTTACTTACATGTGTTTCACCGTTTTTGATAATTCCACCCCTGAAGGGGTGAAAAGGGGGCTAAAATTGTGCAAGGAAAGTCTTCATTTTCAATGTAAAGATCACTAAATTAATTATTTATATAATACTATGGTTGGGAACTAACGCAACATATATCGGTGTTGTTGGAATTTCAATCCTTAAGGGGCTGAAAAGGGGGATGACCAACGAAATAATTATAAGCGGGGGATGTGTGCTTATGATTTTGTGTTTAAGTTGTACATTCACTAAATTTTGTAGTCAAGTAAAAATAATGTACACGTGTATCGTGTTATGACTAAGCTTCTACTGCCGCCCGTTTATCCGTCTGTCTGTCTACCACAAGCAAATCTCAGCTGTCTGGAAATGGTTGAGGAACTTGTGGATAGATCTCATGGCGTAATTTAAGACAAATGTCTGAGGTCTGATGATGAGGTCCTGACATGTTCAATGAAACTTCTCAACAAGCGTCTATAAGATGATCGTATTTGGATTCTTTCCACCCCTAAGAGGGTAAAATGGGGAGTTGATTTACTTGAAAATTGGAATAGGTACCTACTCTTGAAATACTATGAAATACTGCGGTAGGTATAGTATTTCGTTGTAAACAATGTAATTATTTATTATCCACTTCTGGTTATCTCCTAATTAGATATTTTCACACACGCTTTGAGTTCTGTTAAAACCATACTACTCTCATCCCGGAGATTAGTTAAGTTTTACGGAGAATTTCGTCCTTATTGCTTGGTTTGGGATGTTGTCAGTTGTATATTCAACTGAGAGAGGGAGTGAGAGCACTTTTAATGTTTGTTTGTGAAAAAAAAATGTAATTTATTTCCTATAGGCCACGTGGGTGAAGCCGCGAGCAGAACCTAGACAAGCAATAATCTATAGATGCGTTTTTGGTTCAACTGTTTGACTGAGTGTTTCATTTTTTTTCCATAAGCAATACTATATTTGTTTGTAGTTATGTATAATGTATTTTGACAGAGAATGCCTAGCAACTTAAAGTGACCATGCAAACTACTTCGGGACTATGTTTATGTGTTTACGCTTATTATTTTTTAATTGTTGTCAAATTAAGATATTGACTCGTATTTCAGCTAGAATATTATAGTATTACTCCCAACTCAACGCCTCTATATTTTCAAATACTCAATTATTTTCCGTTACAATAAAACATTCGGCAGTTTCCGTATTTTAATATTTTATATGATTAAAATCATTATTAGTCGCCTTTTTTATTTAAATTTATAAATTTTTAACCCAGTATTATGAATTAATTGTTTTAGGTGAAGTTCTTTAGCAAACGAACAGAGACAGACGGAAAAACATAATTTTGTTCATGGTTGCGTTTGTGACGTCACGTAGTGAAACAGATAAATGTCTTAATTGAGAACATTGTTACAGAAGTAAGAAAACGACACTGAGTGATTAGAAAAAAACGCTTGAAACCATGTATTATAATCTCATCAATTTTAGGTTTAAATAACGCAGTAAAAATTCATAGGCTTTAATACTGGTTATTTCATCAATCTAAGAAGAAGAAATGTATGGTGAAAAAAAAGACGCACCGGTAAATAGCCAGTCCCTAAGCAAAGTGCTTTTAAACGGTGCGCACTGCCCTACAGATTAAAATACTTTTCGTCGGTGGCATCGATATAAAAGACACTCCATATTTGACCATCACCTCCGGCATTCTTCTTATTAATTCGTGATTGCCGGTTCCGGCAGCGGAAGCACAGGTCTTGTTTCTCCATGCAGTTTGTCATAACGGAACCACAAAATAGATACTACCAGAAGGCCGACTCGACAACGGAGCGACAACAGACGCACACATGCATAAACGCATACGTATGATGATCTTGGCAGAATTTCGTATTGGCATTCCACCGACTTCATCCGAGATCGTCGTACGGACGCGTCTGTGTGCGTGTGCCTGTTTTCGCTAGTTATGCCGAGTAAACCTTCTGTAAGTGGTTATTTTGTGACGGAACAATCAAATGAAGGGTAGGAGGCCAGAATGATGAATGTCCTATTTTTAACATTTCGAGATAATCGAGTTTAAAGTTAAAACTTCTTATACTATTGAACATGCAGTATGAGCAGAAGCGGTTCTTGCAGTTTGATGCAGTGTATGCATTTATTAGGTTGGTAATAAATAAATCGTTGAACAGAACAGTTGATGCGAAAATCGGAACAATTTTGACGTGCATCATGCACGTCACGTGCAATACGGAACGCGCGATGCTTCGTCGTTCGATGAAACCAAATCGGACCGTGTTATTCAAGTGCATGGCAAGAAAAACAGGCTGTACAAAACGGGTCGTGCATAACCGATCGTACATAATTGGCCGTGCAATACAGGGATCTCAATTGATCGATCGCCGCAGAAGTTTGACAAAAAATTGTTGCGAAAAATATCAATACCCGAAGAAAAGGAAGTAAAATCTACGCAAACTAGCTCACGTGCACAACCATATCATCATGGCCCAAGGGAAAATAGTTTTAATGGCTTGCGGGAGCTTTAGCCCACCAACTTACATGCATTTACGAATGTTTGGTAAGTTTATTTTCATTGCAATATTTTTTGTATGTGATAAGTTATTTATTTCAACATTTTGCTGAATATGAATTCGATATTGAACAAAAAGTCAAAACCAAGGGCGTATAACATTAAAATTGTTTCGTTTTCCAGAAATAGCACGGGATTACATCCATTCTTTGTGTCTTGGTTCTGTGGTAGGTGGTATTATGTCTCCGGTGCACGATGCCTACGGAAAGAAGGACTTGGTAGCTGCACATCACAGGTAAATTTCTAGGTGCTCAATGTGCCATGCACATATTGCAAAATTTAAAATATGGTTAGGTACAGGCACTGAGGGATGAAGACCCAAAAGGTTTTTCCGTAGCATCTGTCCCCTATGTTTTAAAGACTCTGAACACACTATACACTGCAATTTCCTCCAGGTTGAGCCAATAATGCGTCGCCCCTTTGTACTTTATTCATAATAACTGCTTCACTGATAATACTATAATCACTTGACCTAATTGACTTTGACCAATTTTTATTTAAACTTCAATAGATTGGTTATTCAATATATTATATAAAGACTTCAATAAGCGGATGTAGTCCGCTGACTACACCAGAGTTGCACCAGAGCTTTAACTGGTGAGTTAAGCCTCAACTCAAACTATATAGTATAGAAAGAACTTGCTCACACTCTAACCAGCATTCATTGTCATTGTCATGTTATCATTTTATTTATTTATAGCTTATTTCTAGGTTAAAGATTTTAACAATAATATTGTTTGTTTTATTAGTTTTCTTCTACTAGATTGTCTTTGACATAAGCCACTTCCAGGAACCTCCATCTCTCTCTATCCTTTGCCTCTCTAGAGGCGACTAAAAGATTGGCGTGCACTGTACCATGTGTTACTGCAAGAAGTTAAAGAAATAAAGTACCTTGGAGTGACTTTTGACAACAAACTTGATATTTGATACTCATGTTAAAACTCAATGTAGTAAAGTCATCAGAACACTTTTCCAATGCAAAAGGGCAGTGGGTAGCAAATGGGGTCTGACGCCGAACATAATGCATTGGCTATACAAGGCCATCATTCTACCACAACTGCTATATAGAGCAATTGTATGGTGGCCAAGAACAGGCACACAATCCACAAGAAGAGAACTAGACAAAGTGCAATGATTAGCATACCTCATGATCACTGGAGCCCTAAAAACAACTCCAACTAGAGCTCTAGAAGTGCTAACAGGCCTAAACCCTTTGCATATTGAGGTTAAGAGGAGAGCTACCGAGCAATGGTACAGAATGAAAATAAACAAAGAATGGAAGGGCCACTTTATGGACAAGGGGCATGCCTCCATAGCAGATCAATCAGGCTGTCACTTTGAAATGCTACTGGCCAATAACATCCTAACTAAGAAAGAAATATTATTCAATAAAAAATATTGCATACATATAGGAACTAGAGAAGACTGGAAGATACCGACAGATCGACAGAACATTGACTGCTATACGCACGGCTCAAGAAATGGTAATACAGGACTAACAGGAGCTGGTTTTTGTATATTTGATGAAGAAGAAAGAACTCACTAGGTACCTTAGCTACCGTATTTCAGGCACAAACCGTTGCCATTATGGAATGCGCCAGTATGGTACTCTCAAGGTCGGATATAAACGAAAAAACGGTCATTATTTACTCGGATAGCCAAGCAGCACTTTTGGCGATTTAAAATCCAGTGAATAAATCGGCTCTGATAAGAGAGTGTAAAAATATGCTCAATAAATAAGCTAGGTGAAAAAACTGAAATAATAGTAGCCTGGGTCCCAGGGCATGCGGGCATTGAAGGTAACGAAAAAGCAGACGAATTAGCTAGAGAAGTTGCAGATACAGGTTCATAGGCAGAAATCAGTAATAAAAACTGGACGTCCGAACCGCACTCAACGGTGAAGGCTTTTTTCTACATAATTAAAAGCGCACGAAACGCACCCAACTAGCTAGTTTACGTTGGGCTGAGTATATTATAATGGAATATTAATGGACAAATAAAAAGCTTTTCCTTATATATACATATGGTATCTACTGAATACCCTAGAGCAGTGGTCGGCAACCTGCGGGTCGCGGGTCCCATGCGGCTCTTTGGCCCCTTGAGTGCGGGACCTCTGTCACATATGATCATGTGTGGACGCGCAGGAGCCCGCGAGTTTGTTGGTTGGTCGGATAACGAGAGAGAAACGGGGTGCAGCCGAGCCGCGGGGGGTTATTTTCATCAATAATATGATATCAATCTTTAGTTTAATTAGAATGGCAAACTTTGACTAAAGTTCATTTAGTTAATTATCAATAATAGTGTACATATCTAGGTATATAGTTTAAGCTTAATAAATTTGACACTCAAAAGATATCTGTTGCGCTGTTGATATTTGGCTCTGTTGACTAATAAGGTTGCAAACCACTGCCCTAGAGTAAACAAAGACTATATTTATGTATGTACTAATAATAATGTGCTATTTTGTTCTATTTCTACATTTCAGGATAGCAATGCTGAAACTAGCTCTAAGATCATCAGATTGGATCAAAGTTTCAACCTGGGAGACGCTGCAGGCTGGTTGGACGAGAACCAGGGTTTCTTTGGGCTATCATCAGGTAAGATAAACTTATATGAGATTCTTTAAGGTGGATGTGACGGATCTCGTTCCCGAACGCACAGAATATGGTTGTTTTTCTGATTTTTTTATAAAATATATTGAATTAATGTGATTTATGGCATTACGCGACAATAGCTGGATGTTAATTAGGATTTGCTAGTTAAAATAACACCACTAGGACAGAAAAGTCTAATAGACATTAAACTATTGTCGCGAAATGGCATAAATCACATTAATTTTATTATTTTTATTTAATAATAAGAAAGCAATCATAAGTTGGGCGTTTGGGAACGAAATCCATCGCATCCACCTTACCAGGAAAATAATACGTGATTAGATAGATAGCAAATAGTCCTATATAATTTATAGACAATTTCCAACCTTCTCATATCAATGTTGAAATAAAAAACCGGCCAAGTGCGAGTCGGACTCGCGCACGAAGGGAAAATCTATAAAAACGGCAAAAAAAACATGTCTGTTGTATGGGAGCCCCCTTAAATATTTATTTTATTCTGTTTTTTAGTATTTGTTGCTATAGCAGCAACAGAAATACATCATCTGTGAAAATTTCAACTGTCTAACTATCACGGTTCATGAGATACAGCCTGGTGACAGACGGACAGCGGAGTCTTAGTAATAGGGTCCCGTTGGTTACCCTTTGGGTACGGAACCCAAAAAATGTATGTAGTCACGCACATGATGATAATGTGCAGATGACAGACATATCCAGAGAATAAGCTGAAAAGTCGAATATTTGTATGATAGGAAATTCATTTTCTTTCATATATCACGGAATGCTGCCTTTCCTGTATATCCCTAGCACGTGGCATATTATTATGTAAATAAAGGTACAGTATCTCCCTATCATACTTGCGTTTTCATTCATATCGCGGTTGTTAAAACCCGACAGGGCAAGTTCGATGAAAAGGCGCTGTATCTAAAGGCTCCATGCATATTATTTAATATTTAAATATTTGTTCCATGTAACAGGACGCAATCAACAATCACGCCACATCTCAGTACAGCCCAGATGAAGAAGCCAATTGGTTGCCAGACGATATCTTGAACGTCAATAACCTGAACAACCTGGACGAGCCCGACAATCTTATGGAAAAGTTAAATGGCAATGATTATGTCAATACCAGCGGCGGGAAGGTATGTGATAGCCCAATAAAGGTATAAGCTTACATATGGGCAGCAAATGCGCCGGAGAAATCGCATGTGTTTGCAAAGACGACCGCGTTGACAATCATTGTTAGTTGTTACAGTCGTGCGCATCGCTCTAAAATAATTCACCTATCTAATGTGGTTTCAGCGGTGCGTGCGCATGTGAGTGACACAAAAAATCTCTTTTGAGCCTGTTTCACTTGAATTATAGGGTTTTGATAGCAAATACTGTTGCGAATGACTGACTACTTTCTAGTACACTCTATTACCTTGATTATCATAAAAGTTCAGGGGCCCAAGATCGAAAACCAACACATCTATTCTAACATATTGTTACATTGATCGTAAGTTTATGATAATTTATTCAGTTGCGCGTGAGTTGGTATAACGAGCGTTTACCGTATTATTACAAACAAACTAATGTTGACTTTTTCAATTCTTTTTCATATAAACGGACGTCCACCGAAGCTTCTTGAGCGCCATTTGAATATTGTTTTTATGCTTTTCCCAGGTGACAATAAAACTGCTGTGTGGTGCAGATCTGCTGGAGTCTTTCGCTACCCCAGGGTTGTGGTCTGATGAAGATGTGAGTACAATTAAATGATGACTTAATTTGTTAGATGGATCCGAGTGACAATGAGAACAAAACTTTTACAACATCCTATATGTAAATATTTGTGAAAACCGAGCCTATAGAAGAACTTGTATGACTAGATTGATAGATTTGGAAAATGCGAAAGGGGTGTGTCTGGATCGTAGCAGATGAAAATCTGTAGTCTCTGCCTACCCCTCTGGGAGACAGGCGTGAGTATATGTATGTAAGTATGTTGTGAAAACAACATCGTAATCCGTTTCATGTCTCTTTAGGTAAACATAAATTCGAGCTTTCAATAATAGATTTTATTTTATAGCAAGGCGAAGTATCTGAATATGCCCTCTATTTGTCTGCGAAAACTGCTAGTTGAGTTGCACTCAAGCTGGACTGACAATCATGGCAATCAAGCTGCAATTCGACTATTTTATTGTCTCTGATATTAACACCGATTCGGGTAAACACGTTTTAACTTATTTGACAGGACTAGACTTAATTTAACCTTCTGTATTTTTCTTTCTGTATCGAACAGACAAAGACAGGACGCTCAAAATAAGGTTAGTCCTGTCAAATAAGTTAAGTTGCGTTACGCCGAATCGATACCATTATTAACTATTATTATCTCGGGAAAATGTTCGAAAATACCTGGGTAGTCTAATGAAGCGTATTTTCAGTCGTACGCTGCAGTTGTCAAATCAAATCAAATTTATTTATTTCAGATCAAAGATCCATATAAAACATGTTAGTAATAAAACAACTTATGCTATTGTTAGTAACTTATGCTAATACAGCTTACATGTATAAAAGCTTGATTCGACGCCCCACTACACATGGACATGTAGTCGAATCCAGTGGCGTAGAATCGGAGAGTCCCACCTGTCTACAAACGTGCTCAGCAAGCTGTTGGAGCTGGAACGCACGCGCTCCAACAGAGACGCACACCTTTTTCTTAATACGACATAGGTTTGTTAGACTTCCATGTTTCTACGTCTTATATCAACATTTCAGATGGAGGCGATAGTGGGCAGACACGGATTAATTGTCGTCACACGAAGCGGGAGCAATCCTGACAAGTTTATTTATGAATCAGATATGCTCTACAAATACAGAGTAAGTACTCGGTATTCAGAGTTTATTTACTTACGTGCCATATAAGATACAGCCCAGATTAAAACATTGCTGCTGTAACATGCTGTAACTTTTTATTATATTTATCTCTGATATCGACAAATGCTTCCACAACTCGAAGATTCTTCTGTTCGTGGACGACATGAAGGTTTATAAGCAAATTAACTTTACTGACGACACAAAACTACTTCAAAAAGATATTAATGAACTTTCAACTTACTGTTATACCAACAAGACCTTACTGTACTGTATACCCGTAACAATAATCCATGTTAGCCTACTCATGTTAATATGAAAAACTAATATTAATTTTTCGTTCTATTTATGGAGTGTGTTTTTATTTTTAAGTCACACTTAACCTAAATATTTTATCTAAATATCGACTTAGCTGTAAATGTAACCATTTTTCTTCAACAGTCCCTTTATTGAACTTTTGTTTTTAGTATAAAGATTCGGGTCTTAATAGGTCTTTATCTTAAACGCGATTAAGACCCGAATCTTATAATCATAATGTGTGAAAAATCGCGAAAGTTTAAAGTTTGCTATTCATTATTGTTTCCAGAAAAACATAACTCTAATAACGAACCACATCACAAACGAAGTGAGTTCGACAGTGATCCGGCGGCTGGTGCGTCGCGGCGACAGCGCCAAGTACTTAACCGAAGACGCCATCTTGGCATACATCAGACAGCATAGGCTATACGGGGCCTCGCCTAGTGTTACGTGAGTGTTTATATTTGATACTTTAAGACGCCCGCGCCTACGTCCGCGTGGATTTGGGATATAAACAGCCCGCTGTACTGTTGGAAACGTATTTGAGATACAAAAGTTTATGAATTTAGAAAAATCTTTAGTGCACTTTTGCGCTCCTTAAGAGGAGGAATTTGTAAACCTTTAATCGCAAATCAGCGCCAGGAGACTGGCTTCATACAAATATACGCTCGCAAACTAACTTATGCCGCAAGGTCGTGTGCAGTATTTCTCGTTTAAATTAAAGAGTACCATTTTGAATTGTGAACTTAGACTAATCTGTACAGAGAGTTTTGAGGCTTAAATCGGTCTAGTGTCTCTGTAAAATGAAAATCTCTGGTTTTAAAGAGCAGTTTTTGATTTTTTTTTCTCTACTGTAAAAGTTTACCAATCAAGCAATTACAAAAATAATTTCAAAGAATATCAAATTTCAAATGTTTTGTAATTGTTGAGAAATATTGAGATCGGTGCCGCCAACATTTCGAATGCGTCGTAGTCTTAAGGATAATATTAAGTTTTAGTGCTGTCAAAACTAAATTGTCTTCATTGCAAGTTATAAACAGAAGATAAGTTATTCTAGAGAAATGAACTATGATAGCACTAAGACCAAAATTTCATGTTTCTTGGTTTATGCTATGTATTGTATGTCAGACAGTTACGGAATTGTTTGATATGTAGAGATTGATGTTTCTGTTCAGATATTATAATAGGTTGACGTACTTTTCCGTTGTGATAGATTAGATTGCAACTTTGTGATAATATGTGTATTTAATTATAGTATATAGCTCAGGGGTAGAACGCTGGCCTCTTAATCTTGAGATCTAGGTTCGATGGGCTGCACCAATGAGTTTTTCGGAATTTATGTGCATAGTACATGTTACCACTTGTTGAAAGGTGAAGGGAAACATCGTAAGGACACCTGCATGCCCTAAAAAGCTCGTGTTTGTGCCCGGAGTACGGCGATAGGGCTCACCACCCATCATGTTGGGAAGTAATAATCGCCGGTGAAACACGGGTGTACCGAGTATGGACTGTGACACAGTTCACTCTCGCAACACTTCTGACACTCTCTCGGATTCATGTCGTGACGATATATTTATATTATTTCACTTAGAGTGTTCATATACGTAATTTACTCTCTATAAATATTTTGGGTTATTTGCGACTAAAATGCAAATTAAAACAAGTCATTTAGGATGGTATAAAACAATAAACATTGACATGTTTATGTCAGTAGGATGTTAGCTTTTACAATTTATTTCAGAAATGTAAATCAAAGTCCGTCTGTCTGTCCATTTTTCGGTGACACAATAGCTCTAAACCCAAAACTTTAGAGCGATTGAGCTAGCACGAAGGTGCAGATGATAATTTTTTACGCTATTTAGTAACGGAAACCGTACATTCTACACGCCGTACGTTTTGTTCTGTAAAACGTTTCTATTTTCAAGTTATGACTGGTTTCTGAAATATATTCGTAAATACTACTAAGTACAAGTCGCAGCAGTAAATAATGCACAATAGCAATCTTCGGCTTTGTAGAGCGTCGTCTCTCTCACCGGACTGTTAGTGCTTCGTCCGACAGGGATGACGCTACAATACGATGTGCATTATTTACTGCCGCGACCTGTTTACAATTTGCTAATATTAAATTCCCCGTTGTACAGTACAAAGAAAGACTAACAAGTATTCTCTCTTCACGCTTACCTTGGAAACAGTGAGTATAACATACTAAACGATTTGATCGCTAGTTACGACAAAAAATCTCCACAAGACATAATAATGGCATCCCCTGAGGAGGCCAACTTCAAAAACATACTTATTTCTATCAGAGATAAGCCTCATATTGTCGACGAAACTATAACAGTGAAAAAACCGAGAAAATCTAACTTTTTGATGCCGAAAATCCATACAGGCTACGTCAGTCCGATTATGGACGTGAAGCCAAAAATGGCGTACGTAGATAAAGTCCCAATAAACTACGTTCCAGGAAAAGCCGTGAAAATAGTCGGCGACGGCAAATCTGAATTAGTGAAAGAGGACAAGGTAAGTTTCGCCGAATCCACGTACTCGTCGCTAGACAGTTATTTAAATCCAAAAGACGATTTTGATACGGAGCTGTACAAACGGCGTGTAAGCGAAGGTAACGTAGAAAAGGTTTCCCAAGAGCCGGTCAAAAAACGTTGCAGCTCCTCGACTATACGGAAATTGACTGGTAAAAAGGTAGATAGCCTGAAAAAGAGCAAGTCTGAAGTCAGTAAGTTGTGTGAAAAGATGAAAAATGTGAAGCTGAAAGAAAAGGAATCAGGAAGAAATTATAAAACAAGGAGTTGCAATGATATTGTCAGATTGGTTTTGACCAAACACGGTATTCACGTTATTAGTGATACGGAAGCTATAGTTTAAATGAGTTCAGAGCTTAAATAATTAAGAGGATAACGAACTTGTTTATTGCAATATTATGTAATAGCCTTGTGGAAGAAATACCTGTAGTTGTGAACTTTGGTTTCAGTATTAGTATACTGTTTAGTTAGTGTTTGTGCAAAGAAAACGGGTCTGAAAGTGGAACTTTAAAGATTCTTTCTGTAGAAACGATAATAGTGGTTTTTGCTACAAGGGCGAAAAGGAATAAATTACGAGGGCTTTTAAACGTAACCGAGTAATATATTGCTCTTACGCCTGTGTCTCATACTACGTTTTTCAATGCATAGTGTGAGGAAATAAAACAAATAATCTTGTGTACTTTAAATTATGATTGGCTCAAAAGGACTATCCAGAGCCGTTAAACAGTGGAAAAAAAGTATAACATTTATGGTACACAGGAAAGGTTGCAGGTTAGCCAACTTCTCGTAAAAAAATAAAAAAAAATATATATATTAAAGCCCTAGGGCAAAATAATCGACTTTCTGTTCGGTTTTGATGCATAAAAAGTGGGCCTTTACGAGCACTTGCACTGAAAAATATGTAAAGCCAGTACTTGCCAGAATTTCCAATTATTTTGGAATGTAATAGGTTTGTCAATAGCGTCTACATTTGAGTAAAAAAAATAACTTGTTGTAGTACCAAAGCGATTTAGCTAACTAACATAAAGACTTGTAAAAACGTTTATATAGAAGTTTAAGTAAAAATAACAAAATATTTATCTTTGTCGCCAATTAAAAGACTTGTAGGTATAAGAACTGGATGGTAACAAAGCCGTTGCAAAAGCATCAGCATTTGTACAACTTCAACACTACCAAATTATTTCCTTTGAAAATCCAAAGGCTGTACTGAGAGAAACAGTAATTATTGTGTAGATTTATATCTCAAAAAAGTTCTATACGCCCTCTGTGATATTCGTGGACTTTTGACCTTTACTATTATCATAGGTTTACTTGTGCCAAATTTTATAGGTCTCTTGTTTTACTGGGTTTGTTCCTTAGGTAGCGGTTTTTGATGGCGCTATGCATGCTTAGTATTTTGTGAACATCTGTTTTTTGGTCTTATTTTACGAGATCTTACGATGACTCCTTCGATTGTGGTCTAACGTGAACCATCATCAATAGACTGGGACCTGGGAGCTGCAACAATGAAAACGATTCAAATGATGGGTACGCAAAAAGAATCGAGCAATGATATTTTTGTATCTTTTTCTTTCTTTTTGATCCTTTTACCATACTGCTCGATGTGTGTTGTGTGGAAGAAGCGAAAGTGATGTGTCAGGATCGTAGTACATAGAAAACTGAGGTCTCTGCCTACCCCTCTGGGATACAGGTGTTAACATGTACGTGTTTATTTATTTATGTATTCCAGTTAACTTTACAAATAAAAGTTACCTGATTTTGGTGACCAATATGAAACTATTTATTATGTATTTGGTATCGTATCGCTTCCTCGTCCCGCACCTTCCTAAGAAGCGCACTGAGCTGATGGGTACATCTACACTTTGTGTTGTTTCAATATTTTTTCTTCTTTTGAAAAAAACTTGTATGCGCTTAAATAAACTGACATGAAGGTAAGATAAAAAAATATGTTAAAAAGTATTAGAATGTAGATTTCAATCGTTTCAATTGAATTAAACGGTAACGTAATTTTGGAAATAAACTATTATTAAGCATTAAATTTATTAGCTATTAGGACATATTTTGAATGTTTGATGTTGCCTCTCTGTAGTTTAGAAAATATTGACGTAAAATAATAATATATAGTATTAAATCTATTTCGACTGTTTTTGTTGAGTATTTACCGCTATTACTTAATTTAATTTCTATTTAAAATCTTTTTTAGGTTGTGCCTGATTTCATAATAAAAGGTGACTAACCTCAAATTCGTACTCAAGGAATCAGTAATAACATTCTGTGTATTTTTGTGTATTATCAAATTATTGCCACCTGCACTTCCCTGTTCTTTCCATAGATGTCATTGCTCGCTTATGCGTTATATTTATATGTTACAGCGTCTCTAGTTTGCAATACTTAATCGTTCCAAACATTTTGTGTCAGTATTGATCCTACGACTAATCCGATTCCAAAATTGTTTCTTTATCACCCTTCGAAATGTTTTGAACGAAAACCGATGTTATATTTTCTGCTTGAAACCATTCTTTGACGAGTTTTCATGATTTCAAAATCACTTAAAATATGATATTGTATTTTTAATAACAAATTGAAAATTAACCTGAGACTTTAAAAACTGATGAATTTTATAAAATGAAGACTCGTATGTTAAAAATAAGTAGATAAATCAGAGGTTTTTACGGAACAGCTTTTTCTAAATTATGATTATTATCTATATTAACTTGCCATTAAAGTGGCATTGACTAAGAAATATGGAGAAATAGCAAGCATTTGGCGGCTCTTCGAGTACTTACGGAGTTACCTTTAGATCGTTCCTTTAGCATCACAAAAAATGTACCTATTTATAGTTTTGAAAATTTGAATATAGATGGCGCTTTCCTCAAAATATATCAATATATATGTGAGCGCAATTTATTTGTTAAACGACATATATTCTCCAACTATTCGAGAAACTCATTCTTATCTTTAGATGGATCTGAGAAGCACAAGGCGCCCTCTATCTCAGTTTTTAGCCTGTTGGCGAACAAAGCCTTTAATTTATGCTTCGTGTAAAAGTAGATTATGTTCTATTTATTTTTTCTCTTTTTCTAATTTACCTGTCTCCATCCTCTAGGGAGGCGGCTCGTGTATCTAGCTGACATGCTGCGCCGCGGACGAAACCGACGACGCATGCTAGTCTTACTACCGCATTCAAGACCCTACTTTGATATGTTCCTTTTTATAATAATTTTTTAGATTGTTTTAATTTAGTATGCAAGAATCGTGTCTTAAAAAGAAAATAACTTTATAACAAAAGAAAATAACTTTATAAAAATTTATGTTCTTCGTAGATCGCAAACCTTATTTACGTTGGAATGTTAAACAAAATGCTACAATTCCCGGGACTGGTGTAACGTGCATGCTAAGCTCCGAGTTTCAGGGTTCAAGAGCATTCTTGCATACTAACTTTAATAGGGTGAAAGTATTCAATTTTACTTCAAATTATTGTTTTTTAACTAAAGCCACGTGCATAAGAAATGTTTACCGATACATATGTCTTGTTAAATATGATAAGCGAAAAAACAATCAAAGATTAGTGTCAAGACATAAACATTTATAAATATATTTTTAAACTGCCTATGGTTTAAGAGTCTATAGTACCTCAAATTGAACACGTCATTTTGCATCCCGTTTTAAAATATAACGCTCTGAGCGTGGCGGTTACAACGACAACCTAAGCATCACACGCTCTTAAAATGCGCGCGTTTCATTCAAATAACGGTTTTTACAGTGAAGATAATGATTATTTCTCAAACAATGGCGTAATACGATCAGAATTTAAAGAACAAAACATGCGCGCGAAACGTGTAAATTTTATTGGTACTTATTTTATTGAATAAATTATTACTGATTAAAATTAGCTCAAACGAAGAAATTTGTCCGATAAAAATAATTTTGAATGAAGGACCAAGACGTCAAGTTAAGTGTTATTCTAGTAGAAACCTTTACTACTACAAGTACCTAGCATGTCAACTTTTTGGATTGTAATAAGTAAAAACGTATCGCATTGTTTGAGAAAAGTACTGTACAAGCCTTGGCGGCAATTGGGCGTTGATGGACTCACGTATGTGTGCCTTGGCGGCAATTGGGCGTTGATGGACTCACGTATGTGTGCCGTGGCGGCAGTTGGGCGTTGATGGACTCACGTATGTGTGCCTTGGCGGCAATTGGGCGTTGATGGACTCACGTATGTGTGCCGTGGCGGCAGTTGGGCGTTGATGGACTCACGTATGTGTGCCTTGGCGGCAATTGGGCGTTGATGGACTCACGTATGTGTGCCGTGGCGGCAGTTGGGCGTTGATGGACTCACGTATGTGTGCCTTGGCGGCAATTGGGCGTTGATGGACTCACGTATGTGTGCCTTGGCGGCAATTGGACGTTGATGGACTCACGAATGTGTGCCTTGGCTATCGGCTCGGCCCACATTATCACGTTCGTGCCATCAAGGTCTAACTTGGCGGCCGCCGCAATAATACCTACTATATTTTTTAATTTAATCCATTCTGGGCGTGCTTTGTATCAAGATCAATCATTGTGCAAAGTTTCAGGATCAAATTGAATGTAGTAATTGAATAATATCGGTTTATCATACAGTTTACAGGTATATATTTTTTTCTATTGAGACAATTTAATAGAATCATGTTTCGCCACATTCTGGGCGAAGAATTTGTCCTCAACTTTACCAAATATTTATTTCAGAGTGGTTGTCGATATAACAGAGGATCGTGCAAAGCAATTACACCAGCTGCCTCAGGGCCGGCCCAAGGCAATGGCCTAGGGCGCTCGAATTTAGAGGGTGGCATGGCGAGGCCTACGATGGCAAGTTTGTTCGGTCCTTCTAAAAGGAAGTCAGCGCTCTAGTCTGGTTTATAAGCTTCTTGTCAGAAACGGACGGAGCAGCCACCTGGTAGACACTGACTGAGCTCGTGTAGATTAATTTAAAATGGTATTTACTGTGGTTCTTTCTTCTGAGATTCCTCAAAATGTTACTCTCGCATACCTTGCTTTCTGCATGGCAAAAATCTTCGTTCCTGATGAGATAGGCAATTACCGGCTTCGAGATTTGTCTTCGGACTCTTACATGTGTACGAGTCAAGAGAACTACCTGTCTGCTACATTAACAATAACAAAAGTTTGATATAATATGTCTGTCGGCGTATTGCCGACATATTACCGATACTTTCACCCTATAGTCTACCAATATTTGTATACATGCATGATATATTTTATTACTCCTTAATTAATGGTAAACTCAGTGGATATAATTTCTTATTTATTACATATCTTGGATACTTTAAGTTATAAATCAACCGCAATTTTTTCTGGTTATTTACACAGATGTACAGGTATATCAATGGCAGTCCACATTTCAGTGAACATAAACTTGATTAATCAAATTTCATTTCGCAAAAATATCTCCGAAACATCTCTGTTAATGAACCAACTACCACCTGCATTCCTGGCATGCGCCATACATACCAGTTCTTTCTCTTCTACTTTTTCGCACAATGACAGCGCAAGAAGAATAGACAGACGCTGTATTATTCGGCCGCTTTCAGTCAGAATAGGAAAGGAACGTACAGTTAGCATAGTAGTAAGTACTAATTTATTTTTACATCGGTACTTATATTATACCTATCGAAAAAAGTGACCTAATTTTTGTGTTTTAAGTTTACGTAAATACTTTAATAGTTTTCCGAGTTATTAATGTAGCTTCTCCAGAATATGAAATGTTCGCTGATCTACCAGATTTCATAATAGCTATTTCCTAAATCTGTTAGTTTTATAAAAAAGAAATCATTCAATTTTATATGATAATTCTGTCACTACAAGGCGTTTACTTTTTATCGTCACTGATACAAAAGCTTTTCGAAAAAAAAAATACTGTAAAATAAACGCGATACTGAAAAACCTTAATAGCGGTTTAGCAGCCGGATTGTGAAAAACACGCCTTTTCTATTAATCGTAACAGAACACTTATATTCAAAATTTACTCAATAGTTCCTCAACAAAACCTTATTACCTATGTATGTTTTGTGTAGTTTTAATTTTAAAATTCTAATTTACAGAAACCAATGGATGCCTTGTTATGGCAGCAACCACAATAGTACATACATAGTGCATTTTGAATTTAAGTGTTCTGTTTCGATTACTTAGAAAAAGGCGGGTTATTCACAATCCGGCTGCGTAACCGCTCTTAAGGTTTTGTGGCGAGTCATGTCATCCTGTTTAAAGGTAGTTTTAAATGTTAAAATAAATATAAGTTCTATTTAATGTCAGTTTTTGAGAAAATATTGTTATATTGCGTAAGGAAATGTTATCATAATATTTATTACATACCTCAGGCAATGCCTGGTCACATCAAATTATTAATGGATCAGATGGCGTTGATGAAGTGTTAACACGTATTGAATGAAACTACATATACAACTCATTGTTCATACTGAAATAAAAATCGCAAAAAACATACTTATATTTTTAAATATAATATGGCTTTATTTCTTCCTTAGTATAGTCGGTAGGTGATCAGATTTACGTTTCTTGGGCTGCCTGCAGCCATTCAATTTGTGATAGCTTGATGCATGCATTTAGTGTTTTTGTATTATTTAGCTTTTACTGCAGCCCTTGCTTTTTTGTTTTCAATAGAATAATAAGATTCTTATTTTACAAAATCGATTAACATCTATAAATATTTAAGATCCTACTCATGTTATGTACTGCAGAAAAACAAACAATTTTAATCAGAATAATTCTGACGTTAAAATGTAAGCTTAAATTTGTGATTGGCATTTATACATATGTAATATGTACTTACTAGTGTCGATTCGGTGAAGCGCGATTTAACTCATCATCAGCATCGTATGGCCTTTGTGTCCTGCATTGTTTTTCTACAAAGAAAAACGATTTAACTTATTTGACAGTACATAACTTAAGGTCGATGGTCCAAGGCAAATTTCATAAAAATTTTTGGGAACCAACAATGACGACAATAATAATACTAATAAAATTCTTTATTACACAAGATGAAAAATTCGTACATAGGCGAGCTTAATACTATTAAGTATTATCTACCTAACCTTTGGTAAATGGGAAGTTGTTGAGGGTAGTGCCATGATGTCAAAATATTATAGGGTACCGATTTAAATATATATTTTAATAAATTACTTAGTAAACTATATTATACTACATGCTAATAAACTTAAACAGTTATTAATAGGACATAACAATATTAAATAAATTACAGTAGAATTATAATTTCGTTCTGTTACTTTTTTTCTACACGGTCAATTAATTTTAAACTCGCGAATAATAAGTTTTTTTTCAAAACAAAATGTTTTTACAATCTAATTTAGCTATTTAAAACTTTCATACATTGGATTACGAAAGTTTTAAAAGGCAAAATTAGATTGTAAAACGTTTTGTTTGTAAAAAAACTGATTATTCGCGGGTGAAAAATTAATGGAACTTATAGAAAAAAAGGAAAACGAAAAACTAAATTTTAGTACTTCTGTCGACGTTATTAGTTCCCACAAGTTTGTATGAAAACTGCCTTGGACCATAATTTAAGTGTTATCTTTTTTTCTGTATCGAAAAGACAAATAAAGCTAGTCCTGTGAAATAAGTTGTGTTACACCGAATCGACATAATTGTGTAGTTAAAATGATATTTTTAAGGATGTGTTGGTAAATCTTTACGTCACAGGTGAATTTGTGTCTCAAAAACAAGGGCGTAGCCAGGCCCTGGGGGAACAGGTTGTCGTTGTAGCAGTGTATGGGTATTAGTGCATAAAATAAATACTTATTTAATTTATGTATTTGTATAGCATGTATTATTATAATTTTCCCTTGCCTACCCCCCACATCATATAATATACCTCTAATAGAAGAAAAAGAGGAAGAGGAAGAACTAGACGCACCTAATTTATTCAAGTGAAGGAGAAAGAGAAGAATGGCGGTTACTGCACCAACAGGAGCGTACCTGTTAAGTTATAGACAGAGGCCCCCATAAACAAAATACTGGCTACACCCTAGTTCAAAAATATAGGTTTAGTAAGCATAGTTCCTGTAACTTTATTGCCGAATAGCTGGCTTATATTTTATTTTAAGTTCGAGTTTGGATTACTTAAGTAGTTAGTAAAATTATAAACAACTATTTAAATTGCTGTAACATATTTATTTATGTAAGTACCTTTAAATACGTGCTAATAAAAAACAGTAAAAATCTTATAAAATAACTCAATAAATATTTAATTTAATAAACTCGATTTATTTCTTTTAATATTAGTTGCACAAGAAACTTAATATATTGCTGTATTTTATATAACTATTAATGATTAGTGGATTTATTTTGCTGATTGTACGAAATTGTAATACAAATAGGCTTCCTCAGTAAATAAATAAATGGTTTATTTTTTACAGATTGTTTATTTTTTATAGCTTAAAAAACGTCGTTACATCTTACAGTCGCGAAAACCGAAACTCCGTTTATAAATAAATTAAATTGAAGGCGAGGCGAGTCTGTGCAGAGAATTCCGCAAAATCAAAACGGACGAATAACTGATACAAAGCAACTGCTTGTAACCAGTCTACGGGTGGCTCCTCACAATTACACAGCATGGTTTGGTCGTGAAGGTGGTGACAAGGCACGGCCGAAGTCTACCACCAGTTGAAGTGAAAGGATTTGTCATTTGTTCGAGGGTGCGGCGTATAAGGCGTAATCAGTCATTGTATCTTGGTTTATGTACGCAATTATACATCCAAACAATCTTAAAGAACAACGCAAAGCATATTATTTTAAGGGGAAGTGGTTTATTTGGCTTCACACTGATTTGCTTTCAAGATTAGCTTATAAAGTTAAGGTTACACGACTAGTTTTTCTGATTGATTCATGTGTCACTAGATTTAGATTATTAAGACAACAGATTTTTCAGTCGCATTCGTAGTTTTTATGTAAAATTGGTGTTGATTCGGCGTAACACGACTTATTTGTCAGGACTAACCTTATTTTAAGTGTCCTGTCTTTTTTTTCTTTATAGAAAAGACAAGGACAGAACGCTTAAATTAAAGTCCTGTCAAATAAGTAAAGATGTGCTACACCGAATCGACACCAATATCATAGACTAACTTGTAATATTTAGCCTATGGTAATATCAACATTATTCTAATTAAAATAAATTAGATTAAATAAATGTAAAATTTGAACTGTCAAACTGAATATTATATTTTTGACAAGGTTTCTGTGCTGTACGTTTTTACTCTGGTGGTTGTGGAACGGTTGGCAGTTAAATTTTATATTTACCCGTGCGTTTAGGAACACAACCATAAGCGATTTCGCAGCTGGATTGTGAAAAACCCGCCTCGAAACAGAACACTTAAATTCAAAATTCACTCAATAGTTGTTCAACAAAACCTTATTACCTATGTTGCCATCGCAAATTTTCCATTGGTTTCTGTAAATTAGAACTACAGAAACCGATGGAAACTTTGCGATGGCAGCATACGCAATACATAGGTAATAAGATTTTGTAATCTTTGAATTTCAAAATTTCTCAAATTCTAAAATTTTAGGAATTCTGAATTCTAATTTACCGAAACCAATGAAAACTTTGCAATGGCAGCATACACAATAGTACATACATAGGTAATCCTTATTTTAAATAAGTTTTAAGAATATAATTCAACTAAAGCAAATTTTAAATGCTTGCTTTAATATCTTGGGAGCATTTCCATTATTTTATTGTATCGGTGATGCTAGCACCTCTTCCATAAGAAACAATCAAATATTTCGCTACGCTGCGGCTATACTTAATCATTTCGCAAGCATTGCAAGTTACTTAATCTGGATCTTAATTTTAAAATTTTGCGACTCATTTTGTGACACTTGTACTTGTAAGCAAGTATATTCTATTCTCCGTCCAGGGTCAAAAGCTCACTGGATAGATGAGCACTTCTGCTTGAACTCTGCATGGACTAAAGAAGTGATATCTAGTTTATTGAAATTTTACCTATAAATTGCTTATTACCTAATGATGGGGTTAGGTCAAGTACCTGCAACAAATGCTAATATACCTATAGTTACTATGTATTTACAGAAATTTCTAGATCAATAAAAATATTATTATCGCACAATGTAATTCTGTAAATAAATAGCAATAAAAAACAATAGAGCCTTGCCCTTGTACTATGTACAAATCTCTTTAGTTGTCTATAAGGTCTATATTCAATTTGAATGGAAAGTAATTTAGGAGGTAATTCAGTATCGTTGATACATCACATTCCACTGCAAAGTACTTTTTTTACGCGAACTTTTTCTTCACTTGTCTATACAAACTGAGTCAGCTGATCAGACCACTTTGTACTGAGAAGTGAAAAATAAGTTCGCGCAAAAAAAAGTGCTTTGCAGTGGAATGTGATGTATTAACGATACTGAATCACCTCCTAAATTACTTTCCATTTAAATTGAAAGACCTTATATAAGTCATGTATTATGTCTCTTATAGATAGATGTAAAAGAATTTATGATATATCTTCAAAGAAAAGCTTATCAATATTATGACTACATACTGTGGGTTCATTAATTTACTCCACCTACCCCAATCATTACGAATCACATTTTACTCTCAACTTTTCTTCACTACTTTTGCTGGCTCAGGACACTGACACCATGGGGTTATATTTTTATCACAAAGGAGTTCTACATTCAGTATGGTTAACGCTAACTTATCTATAGTTACTTCATGTGTGCTATGAAGTTTATATGCTACATCATGAAGACCAGTTTGACGGTCTCTCCTACGGGTCACTTCACGCTGATTGAAGCATTTCCGCATGTCTCGTTTGCGATAAGTCTTGTCATGGATGTGTCTGCAAAGAACAACAAAGTCAGTCTAGTATATTTTATGTTCAATATACCTACAAAGGTATTTTTAAATTTTATTACGGTTTAAGTCTAAATTATGTTAATAATGCTTCTACGTGCTACAATAACACACTGATTTCTTTGATTTTCAAAACCAGATGGAATCCCAAAAAGCCATGGGAAAGCTCTTTCTTAAGTAAAAATTGGGACTAAAGTTATTTATTACTCACTTGAATGTATCTTCTGGACCAGTAGTTATGTTGGAAGGTCTGGTAACACTAAGATTGGCGTCTTTCAGTCTGACATAAAATTCATCATCTTCTAGTCCCCAACCCCAATATCTGTTGGACATCCCATTCACTAGTTCATAGTGCTCTCGATTCACCAGTAAAATACCTCCAATAAATGTATCATAGTGGTATTTGGGATGAGTTTGAGGCGATGATATATGCATAGGTCCATGAACAGGGTAATCATACTTTAAATTATGATTCAACGGCAGCAAGTCTACATCATGCATTGCAATATAATCATAATCTTTTGTGTGTAGAAAGCCAACATTTATAAGTGAAGCTCTGTTGAATCTATTGCTATCTTTTTGTTGAATGATAAAAATGTGAAATGGAATTTTTTGTTGATTTAAAAACTGATACATGTGTGGAACAAACTCAAGAAGCTCTTCAAAACGGTCTCTGAATGGGACGAGTATCGCTAAGCGTTTCTTGATGAGCATATGGTTATTCGTTGGCTGGATGGCTGCTTTTGCAGTTACCCTTGGCCTCTGTAGATCAGATAATGCCTTCTTCCCTGAAAAATAAATTGATAGTGTACTGAATTTGTATTAAAGACCTAAGCAATGGTTTGGTTAGAGAAAAATCTGTTATTAACTAACCTGATGGTAGTATAGGTAAAGATGCTAAATAGCACCCCATTATAAAAGTTAGGCCTAAACAGACAGCAAGGCATTTTGAGACGGATAACCTATAACCCATCAAAGTAACACCTTTGATCATAGATATTGAGGAGATTAAGTAGGTATTAAAAATTTACGGAAATATTATTATAAATCATTATTCCAGAAGAAACAGCACAATAAATATGTATGTACAGGGTTACATAATTACTTTTCAAAAATCAAAATTTTGAAAAAGTCAACAAAATATCTAAAATTATGCGAGCGAGCACTGCCGTGCCGAGCCGTGTTGCCAGCTGGGTCTTGTCAAAAGTTACCTGACAGACAAAAAAGTAACCTTTTATTGTGAAAAATAACCTTTCATAATGCTTTCATATTTTTCTTCCAGAAGTAAGGTGTTAAAGTTACTAGACTTTATATTTTAGCTTTATAACTAACAGAATTATGGATAATTGATGGGTAGGGTTTCCCACTTTTTTTGCCAGCTACTGCAAACTAAACACATGAAAATAAGGACATGAAATGTAATTTGCAAATGAAATAAAAAGGATGGAAATATATCTGTATTAAAATCTTACAGGAACAATAAAAATTGTTTGTAAAAAACGCCTTCCTCATCCTTGTTATATTTTATTTTAGTTCTGAGTATAGCTTTTGTTGGCTCAAATGTTGTCGCATTTTGGATACTTCCTTTGGTAGCCATCAATGCTGAAATTGTTTCAGTGCCAAGCCTATTCCTGCTGTCACATATTTCATCTGTTTATGAATTGGATGGTAGAAAGAAATTCTACCAACATTATTTTCTAAAACAAACTATGACAAAAATATATGAGAGCGTTCCATTTCATTAATGTAAGAAATTAGAAACTAATGCTACAAATTGCGAAAAATCACCTAAAAGTCACCTTTTGGGTCGTGTAACCTAGAAGTAACCTGAGGGAGTTAAAAATCACCTAAAAGGTTACTTTGTAACCTTCTGGCAACGCTGGTGCAGAGTGCCGCTGCTGCCTGCCACTCAGTGTTGCCGTTTAAATATTTTTCTTGTCGCTGGATTTTTATATAAGTCACCAGATTAACTAAAATTTTTTACAAAATGTCGCCAAATGTATGGAATACCAGTTTGAAAAAAGTCGCTAAAATGTATGAAACGTCTGTTTTATCAAGTCGCTAAATCGACTGAAATTCCGCGACAAAGTCGCTAAGTCGGCAGCACTGCTGCCACTTACCAGTCCAGTGCTGCGTTCATAAGCTAGAGGTCGCGGCACCGATTGTAACGCTATCTCTGTCGCGTGCGTTGAAAATTGTATACGCTATCCTGCTGTCAGTGTCGAAACCTGTCAAAATTTTTATTTTATGAACGGCTATCCAAGGATGTATACGTCAACTATATAGAATCGGTCTTTCAAAATTATGGTACTTTAAAAAAAAGAAATGGTACGGTCACACAGAAAACATTTTAGTTTAAAATTACCTTTATACCTACGTATCCAAGCAAATTTTAAAATAATTGTTTTTTTTCACATGACTTAGAACGGTTATCTGTTGGTATTATTTATCCTTAACAAACTTACCACAAAACGCAGCCCTACGACCAATATTCCATCTCATTTGCAGTCAATGGGTACGGTCATCAGATCACAATAAACTACTATTATCTGCTATAAACACCCACGATTCGGTCATGACAACAAATGTCAAAAATCATGGGGAAAAATTGACTGTCAAACGTGATTGTGCAGCCACATTCAGGCCACTATAAACCACCATGGCATGCACTATGATGGTTGGTTTATTTGGTTTATTCTGCTTATTTACATAACCGACTTACCCAGGATAGCTGAGTGTGTTTATTTTGTTTAATCTGATGACCACACCCAATGTTAGACGGGCGTTGTCCGATGATCGAAGAGTACGCAGCCCGCCCAGATGTCAACACCATGACATACAAATGAGCGGTTTTCCAGACTGACCTTGATCAAGCTTTCAGAGGTAAACACAGATGGCGTTACCCTGCTTTCAAGTGTCAAAAAGCAAAGATTATTTTTTAATTTGTGGGCAGCAAGATAAAAATTGTCAATTCAATTGTTAAATCCAACAACACCCTTCACAAAGACATTCCTATTTTGTTGTGTTTATATTGTGTTGTTTTCTATCTGTATTACTTACGTTAATAGCTTGGTATTTCATTCAACTTTCAACATGGTCAGCCCATGCGTTGTAGCTAATTGTAAAAATATAGGAACACACAGTTTAACTAATTACGGAAAGAACAATGGATCTTAGCAATAATACATTTGAGGCATGGATTGACCATAAAAAAGAAAGAAGCAAAGAAGAAGTGTCAAAATCAAAAGAATCCAGTGTTGCCAGGAAGACATTTTTTGACACTTTTAGTACAGGCTGCGCCATCTATTGAGTCTTTCGGTACTACTTTTTCTTTTTTAATTTGACTTTGAAAACCCCTCATTGTTTTTTAGAACTTTTTTTTGTATTGTTTATCAAAGATATTTTGATAAATATAAAATTTTGTAGAGAAACCTCAGAACAAGGAATACAAATAGAAACCTGGCTAAAATAATACGCGGAGAAAGACACCTATCCTTGATTTTCTTACGACATTTTAGTGCGTTAGAGAGAGATGGATATGTATTAGTTTTTTCTTAATTAGGTAGGTTGTCACTAGTTCGTTGCTTTGCTAGTGATGTAACAAAGTCGATTTTTGACTACGATAAATAAACCAAATCGAAATGAACCGCGACCAATCTCCTTACCACACATCATATCGTATCAAAGTGTGAAAAAAAAGAGAATGCAGGAGGCACCGACCTTTCTGGTGACATCCTCTTGCTTTGGAAGGAGGCCAAGAGAATTAATAGCAAAGTGGTCTCTGTCTACCCCAGTGGGACACATGTTATATTGTGTAAATAAGGAATTAATAAAAGCAAATAAAAGGATATCTTTCGTTTAGCATATTTTTTATTAAGTACAAATTACTATATAGTAGGCAGGTAGGTACATAAGTTAAGTCCAAAATTGTGCTTGTTTCTAGTACAAAAAATGCTGTAGCTTGTATCAGAGATACAACCGTAAACTATTTAAGTGGATACTTTTTAAGTCGCCTCTTAACTCAATCAAATAGATGTTCGTTGATGTCGCGTCTTTGTTCAATCAAGGAAGAAGTAATTAATCGCAACAATAGAAATCATAATAATCATAGACTTATAGGATTCGTAATAATAATATTATGTCAATGATGAGCGATGACAGCGCAATTACTACAGAGGTAATTTCATTTTTTTTTATTTCTATGAAATAAACATCAACTAATCTTGAATAAAAACTAATAACAAATAATGAACGATTAAAATACCTAATAACCTGTAATAAGAAATCAAATTATGCGCAGTTCAAGTCAATAAGCATTCCCAAAATTCATTTCACGATAGAACTACCCTGTCAAAGTACTTTTATTGTCAACTACTAAGTACGAAAATGTCTTGATCTGCGGAATTTCTTCGTGAAGTCGATCACGGCAGTAACGTGAACGAACAGGCCTTTCAGAACGATTTGCGAACATAGAAGTATGCACTTTTCTAAACCACAGACATCCATAGGTACTGGTTCTGTTGCCTAAAATTGAAAAATTATCGAGTTAATATACTATAGTATAGTACAAGCACGTACCTACAAACAAGATTGATAATGCAATTATACATAATTATTTAAAGGTTACCAATGTGTCTGTATCTGGTAAATATAACGTTGGTAAGGCATCTGCTTTTAAAAGTCTCCATTTTAAATTTTCGTTTGGTCTAAAAGAATCCGACGTAAAGTGTTTCGAACAAATATGACCGCTTTTTTAATTGCCCAATTTGGTCAAATTATTCGTCTAAGCCATTCACTTTTTAATTCTTCCCTTTTTGGAAATCTGTAACAAAAAAATAAAGCGATATTTATTCGGCATTATTTTTCTTTTAACTCGCGCTGCAATGAGGGATTTTCTTTTCTTTTTTTTTACTCTTCCCTAGTTGCTGGATAGATGGCGCTGAACTTGGTAAGTTACTGTAAGGAACGGAACGTCACATTTTGATTATTGCACTTGGATGTAATTTTGAGATCGTAAAACGAAACGTACATAAAAAAGTAATTAATGTCATTGTCACATCACATCACAATGACATTTTGAAAATAAATAAATAATAACAACAAGGAAAAAGAAAAAAATAATTAGCAGTCTTTTTATGAGTTTTCTAAGCCAGAAAGAAAATCTCCCAAGAGAAAAAGAAGAGAAGTCTCTGCCTTGTGGATTTGTATAAAAATGGAGGCATACATCTTTTTCCTAAAGATGAAAGTCGTAAAGCGCAATGAGTACAAGCCATGGTACATTTTAAACCTGGACGGACATAATATGCTCAGCACACATGTCATCAACCAACGAGCGTATGTGACGTGACGTGACGTGACGCAATGTTTCTTTTTCAATCGTTTTGGCTTTGGCACCTAGCAATGTAGTCAGTTCAACACCATCTACAGAGTTCTGGGAAACTATGTTTTTTTTTTAATACTCAAAAAGAAAACCTCTCATTAATCTATTATCCTTTATGCACGGCTGCCGCGGGAACCAATGTTCGATAGTTTGCCACACGGCCACACGGACTTTAGTACATCACTATACGAAAAAACATAACCTCTCGTAGTCGGCAGAAAATCTATATAAAACAGGCAAATATCGGTGTAGAATTGAACACGAGTATGATTTACAAGAACTACTGAACTGAGTTTTAAGTATGATCCTGCAACTTATTAACATAAAAACTATCAAAACTCACCGATGAAATGATATTGCTTCATTGTTGTTTTCTTTTCTTCCTGTATGCGATTTACAGCCTTCAATCGCACAAGACATTTTATTACAATGTTAAAAAAACAATCAACACAAACAATAATAAATCACACTTTCACGAATTTTGAGAGGAAGAGCACCAAAATATTTAATTTCTCTCGGTGAAGCTGTAAACTTTCGCAAAATGCAATAGACATTTCGATGCCACCAAATTAAGATGTGATGCACGCAACGTACGATATTACAACACAACGATACAATGATGAGACATATTTAATTTGATGGTATTATAATTTTTAAAATACATCCAAATTACATCCATCTGACATTTGTTTGGTTCAATCTAGTGACACACCAGGAAAAAATATAAAGTAACTGCGGTCCGTCGTTTCATTCACTCGCACACAGGAGTAATTTACGTTAGACGAGTACAATGGCTAATGCCCAGTTCTTATTTTAGTCAGGCTTCTATTTGTATTCCTTATTCTGAGAGAGAAACCTACTTTATTATTTTTTAGAAAATAGTTTAAAACTAAAATTGTTTAAAAGTGTCACTTTTACTTTTTCTTTTTTTATTATGATACCTAAATTATATGTCACAAATTTTTTTACATTCGACTGATGACGGCTCCATACCGAGGGCCGAAAATATCGAGTTATAATTTTTTTAATTGTTTTAATAATAGTACTAATCAAAAGCTCGTAAAAGTTAAATATAATATATTTATAAACGTTATCAAAGATGGCCGTTTCATTCTACGCATTAAAACCTTTGCAGCGATTGTATTTGATTTAACGATTTACCAAGGATTTTACCAAACGTTCCGTTCCATTACACGAAGAACTAAGATTGCTTATGAATGTTATGATTAGGCATGCGAAAATTATGGAATTTTTGCGTACCATAAAATAATTATGGTATGTATCTATAAAACCCCTGCGACTATCAGGGATAGGGATGTTAGACGTTAGAATTAGGAATGTTACACTGTGTCGCCACCACCACCCTCGGATTTTGGCTTTTTATAAACTGCAGAAGTGCTGCCACTTTAGAAAAAAAAACATTATTTACTTGGGTACTAGAATAATTATTGAAAATCTGCTCAAGTAAATGTGTAGATATAGCAAAATGTGTAGATATAACAATGATATAATAACGAAAGATATTAAATATTTGTTGCAAGCGATAGAGATCTGCACATTATACCTACCACTTTACGATATATGCATTCTAAACCCGAAATTCCTCCCAAATAACTTACCCTTAAAAAATACCCCAAATAATTTCTTTCCCCTAAGAAATAGGTACCGTCTTAGGTACCGTAAATAATTTTAAACTTACCTTAAAAAATCCTGCCTGCTGCTGCGCTGTCATAGAAGCGACGCGTGACGCGTCTTTGACAGCGCAGTGTTGCCAGATCCGTAGGTTAAGAATTATCCTAGATCTACTGCAAAATTATCGTATCTTCAGTTCACAAAATTATCGTATTTTACGCATACTTTGTTGCAATTGCTACTAAATAGTATGAGAATAACCCGTGCCACATCGAAAATAATAAGTGACTTGAACAAAAACCTCCCTGCCTATACTACACACTACATACCGGTCAAGTGCGAGTACGCCTCGGGCAGGGTTCCGTACGTATGTTTTAAAAATAAACTTTTAACAAAAAGATAGCAACTGACTTCAATAGTAACAGCAGTCATTCACTAAAAAGTTAATAATAATTCTATAAAGACAGATGGTACCGAAGCAACACTTTTGCCGACTTCTTTCTTCCTGAAACAATATGTTATCTAGAAGTCGGCGCTCTTATATTGCTTTTTATGTTGCTATATCGTAGGAAATAAGCCGAGTTCTAGATAACATATTGTTTCAGGAAGAAAGAAGTCAGCAAAAGTGTTGCTTCGGTACCATCGGTCTTTATAGAATTATTATTAACTTTTTAGTGAATGACTGCTGTTACTATTGAAGTCGGTTGCTATTTTTTTGTTAAAAGTTTATTTTATTTCACATTTTTTAGTGTTGCTGGGTTAAATTGTGAAGTATGGGTAGTTCTTGCAAACGTGGTGTTAATATGAAACGAAGTTCAAGTGAGTATAAGTAGCTATGTTTGAGTAGCTTCCTGCTATCAGCACCCTAACACAACATGATTACCGCAATCTCGAGTTATGTGCTGTCATTCGTTGAAGAGTTCTACGGTGATGAAGCCAAGATCGAAGGTCAGGTGGGTACACTGGCAATTTTCAAGCAATGCCCTGCAATGAGCACCCTAACATAAACTGGTTGCCGCAATCCAAAGTTATGTGCTATCATCCGTTGAGGAGTTCTATGGTGATGAAGCCAGGATCCAAGGTCAGGTGGATATTCTGATAATCTCCAAGTAAAACCCTTTAATTAGCACCCTAACCCAGTGATTGCCGCAATCTTGAGTTATGTGCTCTGATCCGTTGAGGAGTGCTATGGTGAATATGATGATGAAGCCAGGATCGAAGGTCAGGTTGAAGAATGTCAATTTTCAAGTAATACCTTGTAATCAGCACCCAGGTACAAAGCGATTACCTCAATTTCGAGAGGTATGCTGTCATTTTCTGAGGAGTTCCACTGCCTATTTCTGAAGACCTTCATCAGGTCATGACCAAACCCGAAATGGGACCTACCTGGAAGTTCACTCTTTCAAACAAAAAAAAATATGATTCCCCAACTTAACTTGACCCTTATTCTCTACTCAACTAGATGTATCTAAAGTATCATTTGCTTACTCGTAGATTAAATTACGTAAAGGTGCGTTAATTCGAAAACCATTTCGAGATTTAGGTTTAATGAGCCGTATTTCCGAACTTTTGGTCTGAAAAATCTCATGATGATGAATATTTTTACGAAAAAGCTGCAACTTCCATTTGCCTTCGTGGGATGTCACTTGAGAAATGGCTGTTTAGAAATGTGTCCTTTGCTATCAAGATAAAGTCTTTTCTTCTCCCCATTCTAGATTACGCAGACTCTTTTTTCTTGGACCTCACTGAGGAGCTTCTCAATAAACACGAACGACTTCAAAATGTATGTATTTGATTCATTTTTAGGGTTCCGTAGTACCTAAAAGGTACAAAAGGAACCTTATGGTGAGACTCCGTTGTCCGTCCGTCCGTCCGTATGTCACAGCCTCATAACTTTAGCACCGTTAAAGATGAAGACATGAAATTTGGCACAAAAATAGCATTAATTTGCCCACATATCACGGTGTAAAAAATAATATGAAAATTTTTAAATGGTTCAAAATATTTCCAAAACAAAAGTAAGAAAAATAAAAAATATTATCCTAAAAACACAAGATGGGTATCAAATTGTATATATTAAAAATTTGACTGTAAAAATATATACGATTACTGTTTTTAGGATTACTGGTTTCGAGAAATCTTAAAAAAAACTACGAAAATATGGATCCGCCCCCCCCTCTTATCTCCGAAACTGGTAGACCGAAAAAAATCACAATTATAGATCATAATTGGCCAGTTACAGGAAAAATATATCGATTTAAAAAATTTTTGCACAAATGAGGAATATAAAAAAAGAAGTAAAATAAACAGTAATAGAAGTAATACAGAAGTAATAGAAATATAATATGGGTATCAAATTGTAGGAATTAAAAAGCTAATTGTAAAAATATATCCTTTTACTGTATTTACTTGCACTGGTTTCGAGAAATCTTTAAAATAATCCCAAAAATATGTATGTTCCCCCCCTTATCTCCAAAACTGGTGGACAAAAAAATATGAAAAGAAATCATGGTAATATGTGTTTACGTAAAGATTACAGGAAAAATAAAGTGGTTGAATTATTCACGAAAAAAAAATTACAAAATTAAATTTTATCATCCACAATATGGAACCCTAGGTACGCGAGTCTGACTCGCACTTGGCCGGTTTTTTCTCTCCGGAAATACGATCATGTCTCACAGTTTCACTCCCAGTTAAATTGGCTCCCCATTCGTCTTCGCAGAAATGCTCACATTCTTTCTCTCCTCCATAGTGTATTTAAATAATCCCTCTGCTCCTAGTTACCTCCGTGAACGGTTTACATTCATTAATGAACGCGGGCGTGAAATGCGCTCCTGCAACAGTAAAAGGATAGCTATTCCAGAAAACAAAACAGGATTTTACAGTGACTCATTTTCGGTACACGCTGCAAGACTCTGGAATCGCTTACGCTGGTACGCTGGTACGTCTGCTGAGACGTAGTACGAGTAATACTTTATATTCTCTGCCAGCAGTGTCAATTCAGTCATTGAAAAATACAAATCACTAATAAAATACTAAATGTGAAGCGATTTTTCTCAACAGCGTACCCATTTTAGAACTCAAATATCCAATATTATTATAATTTATTATTTATATAATATATGTATGTGTTTATTTTATAGGTATGTATTCATTTATTTAAGTATGTTAATGTATTTTTATATGTAAGTTTATGTCTTAGATATTTAGGTTTATATTTTAATCTTGATCTCCCTATTATTTTCTGATTGGTATTTACACCTCCACATGTTATTTTGTTCATGTTTCTGTTAGCTACCAAGGGTTGCCTGGAAGATATTGCTATTAGCAATAAGTGCCGCCCTTGTACACCATGTTTAATTGTTTCTTTTGTCTTTTGTGTTATAAATAAAATAAAATAAATTTATAATAATTTGCTTTCGACTGATTTGACAGATGGAAGACAGATGAGGAGACAGACAGAGACAGACGACTTTTTTATAAGCAATCATACATCACAATCAGTATAATTTTTTTCAAGTGACGTCATATCGGACAGTTCTTTAAAAAATAATTGTTAATTTATATACCAAAATAATTAAAACTATGTCCTGAAATGGCATTATATTCTCTGAACAAAAAATAAAAAAAAATACTTTTAGAAATTAAGCTATGGGAATTCTGTAAAAAATCATAAAAAAATTGGTTAATTTATATACAAAAATAATGAAAATCGAGTCCTAAAAGAGCGTAAATCAAGCTATGGGAATTTCGAGTATATGTAATGGAACATTATTTATGACCAACCGCTTCTATAGACAAATTTTATAAAGAGTGAAAGTGTGTCGTCAATTTAACATGTACTTTGTCTTCTTTGTATTACCTACTTCTAAATAGTTATCTAAATATACGAGATTGTCAACGATATAAATCGTTTAAAATGCGTGAAATAATTTATATTCAAGCTGGGCATTGTGGAACTCAAATTGGTTCGAAGGTCAGTGGCAAAGCTTTGTTAATACAAATAATTGCATTAAATGTCTACAAAAAGAATGGATATGAAACATGCGCATCGTAATTTGGCAGTGACCTAATAAGTAAATTGATTATACGCAACGTGGCACCTAACAAAATATTTTAATTTCTTATAATAATTGTAAATAATCTATTTCGAATCTTGTCCTAACTTTTTTGATTTTTAATTTTTGTTATTTAAATTGTGTATTTTAAAGTATGTAATTTCATGCGTTTTCCAATGGGTCTTCGTTACCTTAATAAAGAACTATTTTATTTTATTTATATTTATATATAAGGTCTTTCAATTTAAATGGAAAGTAATTTAGGAGGTGATTCAGTATCTTTAATACACCACATTTGGAGCAAAGCACTTTTTTTGCGCGAACTTTTTTTTCACTTCTCTGTTCTCAGTACAATGTGGTCCGATCAGCTGACTCAGTTTGTATGGAAAAGTGAAGAAAAAGTTTGCGCAAAAAAATTACTTTGCAGTGGAATGTGATGTACTAACGATACTGAATCACCTCCTAAATTACTATCCATTTAATTCCTTATATATATTTTTTACGTTTAGTTCTGGACAATTATATCGGATGAACATGGTGTTCGGGCTGACAGCGTTTATGCTGGAGAAAACCCTTTACAACTGGAGAGGATAAGAGTGTAAGCGATTATTAAAACAAAAAAAAACATGAAATAACATTGCCACAACATGAATCGAGGACCCAAACCAAGGTGTTCCCAAGTGTGAATTGTGAAATACAAGTAACAATCCACACTTGGCACCAAAGTCCGAAATAAAACCGAAAATGTTAGATAAAAAGTCAGCACTTTTTTTGGACTTCAGGCTTAGATCGTTCGGTCCGTTAGTCGAAACGATTATGGATGGTTTTATGCAAGTACAGCATGAAAAATTATTGTTGTTCGACGAATGTGATACCGACTCTATTAAATGAGTCGAAATATTAAATTGTAACACTGTCTTTATTGCGTAACTCTCTGGAAGTAATTTAACAGATTTTTTCGGATCAACTCGGATCGGACCGGCTTTTTACCGAGATAGGGCTAGTCCGCACGGTCCGCTTGGATTTAGATTAAAAAAAGTCCATCGGACCGAGTCCGAGTCCTATTTAAAAGGACTAACTTCGGCCTTTTTTTTGTGACGTGTGACAGCTCTGCTTGGCGTACCCACTTTTTAACCGCAAAATACACTTTGCCTAGGGAAATACGTTCTATAAAATTTATGGTCCGAAAAATATTGACAGATTCGATAGGACTACACAAAAATTTAATCAACGCGGGCGAAGCTGAGGGCAAAAGGTAGTCAGTCCTTAATAAAATCCTTAAACATTAACCTAAAATGTGAAAATGGGCTAAAACACAAATATCTTTGCATGACTTCTGGTTTTGGGCTTGTGTGCGGGATCTCCGATTATACGAGAATTGAAGTAAGAAGTAACGTTACTACTAAGAGCTGATTGATCACAGCTTTACTATATCACGCATCCAAACCCTAACCGGTCGGCCACAGCTTCAGGCTTCGAGAGGCGCGCCAAGCGGTTCTTTTTGTGACGGCGCCGGCGCGGCGGAGAGAACAAATGTATGAAGTTGTATAGAGCCGGCGTGGAGCCAGCCATGGGTCACCGCTCGCGCGTCTTGTAACTTGCGCTCTCGGGACGGTGGTGTGCGGGGAGGTGGGTGGTTGAAACAGTGATCGAGCGCGCAGGACGAACCTAGTGTCGAGCGCTTTGAGCAAGCGAGCGCGCTATACATCATCCGATGCGGTGGAAGGCGCCGACGGGTGTCGTGGCAGGGCAAAGCCCGTCGCAACAACCGCCTGGAAGCGCAGCAAGAAGCGCCGCCAGAAGCCTGAAGCTGTGGCCCTGGCGTTACGCCCCCTACATACCTACGAGATACAGAGACTAAAATATAAGAAAGCTAGGAACCAGGCGATAAAGCAATTAAAAATAAACTTTTAACAAAAAAATAGCAACCGACTTCAATAGTAACAGCAGTCATTCACTAAAAAGTTAATAATAATTCTATAAAGACCGATAGTACCGAAGCAACACCTTTGCCGACTTCTTTCTTCCTGAAACGTTATGTTATCTAGAAGTCGGCGTTCTTATATTGGTTTCTATGTTGCTATATCGTAGGAAATACGCCGACTTCTAGATAACATAATTGACATTATAGTTATCACAGGAGCAACAACATCTTTCCGTCTTCTACTTTCGACACTAGGGTCGTAATTTGATGATGATTGATGATTTAGAGATGGGACGTCTGCTGGGCACAGGCGGATGGTCAGCTCTCCAGTTGAAGCTATTCCATCCAAATCCCATTGCTTGGAGCTTTGGTATCCTATTGTCCCATTTGCATTCCCTCCTCAAATCTTCCACTTCTCTTAATATATCTTCAGGGTCGTAATTTAAAGTCCTATGCTGTTTCAATACAGTATGTAGAATATATTGTTAGGAGATCACATAGTGAGTAAAAGTCTTTAGTATCTTTAGTATCTTTTACTTTCAGCAATGATCTTTGTGCTCTTTCTAATTCCAAAAACTTGTTCGTCGTTGCCCCACCCCACACCGGAATGGAATATACCAGAACTGATTGAGCTAAGGAAATGTATATTTGATTTAAAAGGGGTTTTGTGGTGACGTGTCTAAGCATTGTAAATGTCTAAATAAGTTTCCATATTGTGTTCATAACCAGTTCTGTGTGTGCATGCCATGACAGACGTTAATTTTGTAATTTGTATGTGCACGAGCAATCAGGGTTAATAAAGTCATTACATGTATGTATCTTAATTTGAAAGTCATTTTCCTGTTGTGTAATATTATATTTAGTGAAACAAATGTAATGAGTTTTATCGAAATTTTATGTAAGAATGTTGGTATTACTTTGTTTGCGATATCTGAGCTAGTCAATAATAATGCTAGAGGGACACCTCTTATACCAATAATCTGTTCAAGTTTATGCACAAGGATGGGGGCAGAGACTGTGTCAAAAGCTTTTTTTAAATCAAGGAAAACAGCGAGACATTTGTTTCCTATGTCAACTTGATCCACAATTGTAGAAGTAAGTGCTGTTGCAGCGTTGCAGCATCTTCTGTACAAAGTACTTGTCTAAATCTGTACTGCGAAACTGATAAAATTTTAACCTTATTTAAATAATCTTAACTCGTAATTATAAATTTTTCTATAACTTTAGAAATAGCAGACAGAATAGAAATAGGCCTATAGTTACTAGGATCGTCTTTGTCTCCACCCTTATACGAGGGTGGAAAACATTTTTTGATAAACATATCAGTAAATCTTAATACATTGTTCATCAGTAGAATCCATAGATAAAAGATCAATAAATCAAATATATTTTTTTCAATACAAGGAGAGTCCGAATTTCTTCAAACGAATCCTCGAAAGTCTGGCGTTGTTCGTGCTCTAGGCCCATGTACAGTCTTAAAGTAAAAGCTAAGGATTGGCTCAAAGATCAAAGAATGCACGATTTTTTTTTTAATATCGTACAAAATTACATAAGCCTATTCCCTCTGCCTTTTAAAATACGAAACGGTATTATAACGGCGTAATTTTAGTTAAATTTATTGTTACCGAAACTAGATCGCGCTTTAGCAACCTACATCATGATATCGCTTGTCAACATTTACAATATAAGTCGTTTTAGCAACGTCTGTGTAGTGCTGTTATGGCATCTATATTGTTCTTATTTACCATAATATTTTCATTTAAGGGTACCGTACCCGTATTGTGTGGCGGTTCTTTTGTGCCCCTTGTGCGCGAGTGCGATGCGCACTCGCCCTAAGTACTTTGTTAACGTCTAACACAAGTATACGTTAGATTTCCTAAAGTTGACCTTTAAAACTCAAGTCATTCATTATACATACACCATGATCAAATCAGAGGGCATAAAACGATCATTATGAAAATTAATACAATGCATACAAAGTCGATGGTCCGTCTAATAGCTATAGTCACGCGAAAAGATTTTCACGAAAGTTTTGCTAATACACATACTCGTACGGAATCTAAAAAAGATGAAGTAAATAAAAACTTTATAAAAAAAAATAAGCTTGGTTTTTTAAACGATTCTTTGTTCATTAATGGTTGTCGTTTAAAAACACAACTGTTTTTCACTGGAGTTGGTGACCCAATATTGATTACACGTTTTTAATTTATTGGTTAAATAAATAAGTATAAAATGATAACAGATAGCTTATGATTATTGAGTTAGTTATGTCTTACAAAATGTTAAAGTCCCGGTATGTACTGTTCTAGTCTAGAAAATAAGCTAAATTGTTATCGTGAATTTATTATTTTTATTTTACATTTGCTTAAGCATCATACAAAGGTAATTGGCATAGATTAAATTATGTTAAGGTGTGTTAATTCGAAAACCATTTCAAGATTTAGGTTTAATAAGCCGTATCTTCGAAGTTTTGTCTAAAAAACCTCATGATGATGAATATTTTTACGAAAAGGCTGCAACTTCCATTTGCCATCGTGTGACGTCACTTGAGTAATGGCTGTTTAGAAATGTGTCGTTTGCTATCAAGATAAATTTATAACAATTTGCTTCTGACTAATTTGACAGCTAGATGACAGATGAGTGGACAGACAGAGACAGACCACTTTTGTATTAGCAATCACACATCAAAATCAGTATAATGTCTAAAATTCTCAAGTGACAAGGTCATTGGACACTTCTTTAAAAAATCAAAATAAATAATGGTTAATTTATATACCAAAATAATGAAAACTGTGTCCTAAAAAGGCGTACTCTGAAAAAAAAATTCTTTTATAAATTAAGCAATGGGAATTGGCCTCTTCTTTTTTTCGTCAATATTTAAGATTTGAAAACCGTTTCGAAGAAAAACTCCGGGACACCTGACGCTTGAGCATCAACAACGCCAGGTTTTCAAGGGTTCATTGGAAGAAACTAGGTCTCTCCTCATATTGAAGAAAATATATTTTATTTATTGATCTTTTATCTAAGTGAAACATTCCCGACATACCTACATACATAAATAGATATATATACTATACTATAGCCTATATAATACCCTATATACACCCTATATATATATATTACCCTATATACCCTACTCTCTCACTACCTACCTATCTACTATCTATAATTATTACTACTAGTATTACTAACATATCCCTACCTAACTAAAATTAACTTAACCCTAAATAAATCTGCCTGAGTCTGCCTAACTCCCCCAAACTACTATATTCGAAAACAAAACCAGATAAATAAAATATATAAATTGATATGAAGAGTTCTAAGTTAGTGTAGGCCATGATGTGATCGTCTAGTCTTCGGTTAGGACCCGTGAGTTACGTTGTGTGTAGTAATCCTGGTTCTTTTAGCATGAATAGCGATGGACCAAGTCTACGTTAAAATATATGTTGAAACCAAAAATCAAAAGAAACTTTTAAGTAAATAGCAAACTAAAAATGTTAATTGTTAGATCTCTCAACCTTATAATAATACCATGAACGATTTAACTAAATACTCAGAAAAGGAATATGTTTCAAACTGTGAAGAGGTCTATTCCGACTAAAATTTTCAAAGGCGGTAATTGAATGAAAAGAACATAGAGTTCCGTCTGTACTAAAATCTATCAACTTAACCAAAACAACCACTACGCCATTACTCAAACTGATCTCCGTCGAATCCTGCCAAAAACAACCCACTTACAACCTACATAGCTTAACGCTTGGTGCTCAATAGAAATGATTTCAACGGATATATGGCCAAAGTGTGATCGTCGGATTAGAACCTTACGTCGCGCTTTAAGTAATAACCTAAATCTTTCACGTGCTAAATAAATTGGACATAAAATAATTAAAACCGAATTCGTAGGTTTAGATAGTAAAATGTTCCGATTAGAAATTTCACTGTTTGTCAGTTAAGTCAAAATATGAAATTCATCAATATTACAAATAATAAAAGGTGAATAAAATCTCTGTAGCAATTCTGCGCCAGACAGATTCTAAAGAGGCTATACAACCGTGAATTTACTACGTTAAACTAACCCGCTACTTGAAACGATACTTCACACCAAGTTCTGTAAATACTCTGTTTGACCACGTTAAGAACAAAATATATTATTATTTTTTTTTTTTAATAACCACTACCAATAATTGGGGATGGATGAGATGAGGTATTTCTGAGTTTGAAATTTAATAATTTATTGATGATCAAAGCTGAATAATATTTTAACAGCTGACCTTTATGAATGTCATAAAACCTATTATTCGTTAGATATTTCTATACGAAAAATAACTTATTTAGTCGGCAATCTTCAAGTAAGCCATAGGACAGTAAGTAAAATTCTTACATCTGTGATTATCTTTTCATAAAAGAGATTCAAAGTAAGCCATATCAGCAACTTCTCAGAAGTACCTTCCCTTGGATGTGGAATACCCCCTTGACTTTTTTTAGTGTATATTTTTTTTTAATTCTAAATTTAAGATTTATTTATTTATTTTTAAATTTACGCGCCTATGTTGGTTCCCTGACTACACAACTCTGGTAAAGAACCAACAAGAAATCCAGAGCGTCCCTAAACATTGAAATCACTCGTGTTGCGCCATGTCCCATTCAATGATTCAGCCTCTTAACAGATCTACTCAAGTAGTGACTAGCTGTTTCAGTTAAAATTATTTTCTTAGATATTGCTTGTAGTACTCAAGTTACTAGGTCAATATGACAAACTATCAAGTAAAACTTAGACTTTCATATTCAGCGTACAGTCATTCTGTTTACTATTCAATAGAGAACTTCTATCTAGTCAAAATTGTAAAAACTTCTGTAATACAATCGTCTTTGTTATATTTAAGGCAAGTCAGATAAGTACCAATATCTACATTAGAATTTTATTCATTTTCTAAAAATCTCTCAAATAAACTTCGATATAAAAATGGTTTCCATGATTTCGGATCTAGAATAATATTTAAGGCAATGTCTGTGCCGGATATTATATTGACTAAAATAGCAACATGAACATTATATTTGTTCACTTGTGCAAAAAAGAAGTAGGTAAGTCTTATAATGTTGTATGGCATTTTTACCAAAAAAGTAGCTTCTCACTATTTATCTGACCCAGATCCATAGTATGGGTTAAGCAGATACTCAACTAGACCAAATTCTGGACTATTTCTGTTGAACCAAGACTTTTTCTACTTGTCTTAAAATTTATAAAAGCTTGAAGATGTCCTTTATTTTTAGAAACAAACTTCAGCAATAAAGCTATACGTTCTACATACTTCCTGGATTCGGAATAATTTTCAACGTTATTAAGGCTATCTCTCGGCCATTTATGATTTTACTATATGACGAACAAATAAATGAATCTACACACACCTGACGAAGTATAGACGCCTTAACCATCTCAGTATAAGGTTGACTATAGTAGTACTGCTATGCTTGACTTCAGAGGAGCTATATTCTAGTCTCCTGGCGAATATAAATTCATTTTTACTAATATACCTTTATTTTCAGGTAAAGTAATTTATAAATCGAAAACATTCCTTCTCCAAAAAGCTGCAAACTCGCAATAACCAAACCTTTTTCCAATATATTTATATAATTGAAATCTTTCCTATTTATAGGGAAATTTATGATTCCAAAATTATTTAAACTAAGCTATGTACATATGTACTGAAGCTTTATTTATTTTAAAATAAAATGCTTTATCTGAATCTATGAAATTCACAATTTCGATATCAAAATCACCAACTTTATTTAAGGCTGATCATGTGATTTTTCTCATTGAACACTTTATCATGGAAACCACTCTAAATGGATTAAAATATGAACTTGAAGTCTACCCTAATTGATAAATGAGTAACTATGGACCCGAAACTATTCTTTCTAGTTGCAAATTCAATACTAGATAATTTCACTGGATGCAAGACTTTACCAAAATAAACCATTTTTATGAAAGGTTACTGCAAAATTGATCAAACAATTATTACAGAATTCGAAACACTTTCTTAGTAATATTATATGGAAATATCTCTGATTTTTATTGAGAGAATATTACTTCCAAATTAATCATTCTATTTACAAACCCACATAGATTTTACTCGGATTTTCACAACAAAAGCACTCACTTCAAACACGTCATCTACCCTACTTAAAGGTCAAACTTAGTTTTCTAAAAAGTAACACTTCACTTCACAAACCTATAGTCAAGAGATTGTTTCTGATCAATTCCAGATTCTCTCGGTCACAAACCTAAATAATAATCTAGAATTTTCAATATTTCTAGTAACCTGACTGCTCAACCATTTTCCTACCTACTTCTCTAACACAAAATGTTACAGGCAACAATATTGGAACCTTCTGGAGTTCTGTCCTACCCACTCAACTTCTCACTCTTTCCCGCGTTCTTTTCTATCCCGTAAATAAATTACCACCCTACATCGAAGCATGATAATACTTACTTATTAGTAAGTATAACCTTGAAACTGAAAAATACCAATAATAGATTACCTACCTATGATTTTACCTGCCTATCATGTCCTAAAACAAATATCCCTAAGCTGTTGGGTGTGTGAATATTTCAAAACTGGAGGAAATTCCTCACATTTACATTTAATTGCGTATGTCAACAGACTCGGGGTGCAATGAGTTCTGGCCTATCCTAGCTAATATTTGATGAAGCGAGGTGAGTTAGTCCTCTAAATGTGCCTAAAAACCTATTACTCCCTAGCCTATCCCTATATGGGTGCAATATGTACATATATAGATAACAAGGATACTTGTGGCCAAAGAACCTACAACCACAAGCGGATAGGAAGGAAAATAAGGTACCCTGCCAAGTGCAATGCAGGAGGAAAGATTTTCTCTCGTGTACAAGCCAGTCTCAACAGGTACAATTAAGGCGCATCTAGCGGACCTCGCCCGAGAGAGGGAATCACTGAAATCGGAAAAACACTCCCGGCGATACCCTACATTATTTGTCCTATACAATTTCAAGGTAATTCCTCGCCATACCAGCTCGAGAAACACCCATGCTACCCACCCCAGCAACCCCAAACTAGCTACGGATCCTATATTTAATTTACTGAAAGCTACGGTACGACTTTAATACTTTATCAACAAATCACGATTCAAAAAGAAACTTGCCTCACAACTTCCCCTGGCCAGCCAAACCTCACGCCGAAGCGATCATCAGTTTCAAGCCTTCGCGACCAAAACATCCGGCAATACCTACATAAGGTAGCCCAGAATTCTTAGGAAATCATAAGACAAGCCCACTTTGAATATCTAATAAACTATTGATTATGCGCCCGTGACTCTAAATTTTGTACATCAAAACCGAAAATTAAACATTTAGGCTAAACGAGTGCCTGCCGCTTTAAAAAAATACCTTTGGCAAATACGTCTGCATTGCCCAAGAAGAATCTGCTAATCCCCCGCAAAAGTGCGCGCAATGGCCTTATAAAACCTTCTCTCCTACTCCTGTTCGACGCCCACGCAACCTTTCTAGATGTCTTTCTATTGGCTAGCCGTCGCCGCTCCAAATCGTACGATATTACGTCACACTAACCATCTCACTGCCTTCCTACAACAAACTTGTTTTAACCAGTTCTTCTATCATCAATTGCTGAATATATTTTAGCCTCTTTCCCCCTTAACCCAAGGTTCAATTTTAGTTACAATTTGTTTTCGCGCCTACAAATCCGATTTCTCCACCGCGGTTTGAACACGCCACGTGTAGTTCTGATAATTTTTGAATCTTTCAAGAACATTCGAATTCCAGCCGCCATATTGTTTGCTACACAACAATACTATGCTTTTTAAGATCTTAATGAAATAATGAGCAGCATGAACATTTTGTCACAATGATGTTTAGAGTTACAAGGGAAGGTGAAACCCTTAATGGTTCAATCATTCAATATTTCCTTTACTTTAAGTTGATTATTCATCTAAGCACATGAGTTTTGGTGGACCCTTCGACCTGTGGTTGGCTCCGTCTCAGTTTGGAATGTTGCCACTTTACCGAAACTTCTAAGTATTAAGGTTCATACATCATCTGTATGTTTATTATGAATAAGTACATAATAATTGTCCATTTTAGTGATACCCAATGACAGCATATCATGTGGAATGTTACATTCGCCCCCGAAATATTTACGCAGGCTTCTATCTATCTAACCGGAGTAAATCTTTCCCCCAAAAAGAAAAAATAATTATCACTAACATGGACCCAGCTTAATCTTCCCAAACGAATTATCATAATTTTTACCAGAATATGCTTGTTGTATGTATGTCTTATGACCAATCCTTTAACATGAATCACTAGTATCCAGATTCCCCTACAATAGATTAATAATGGATATATTTTACTTCGATCGATAGAGGTCTGGCAGAGACGAGGGTGCCGAAGTTGTGAATTTCAACATATCCTGTGATAATAATATGGCCATCCAATGCAATTCAACTTTTCAATTATACTAGATCTGCCATCGCTTATCCCAAATCTCACCAGATCTAACTATCAATGGACCTCCTCATAATAAATATCTCTTTATTTACCCATCCCAGGTGGAAACTTTCCTCTAATAACCCTTGAAAATCTCATGGCACATGTATAGTGTAGTTTAAAGGATAGCTTTTAGCTTCTTGTGTAGTATGGACTTATCATGTACTTTTTCTTTGTATTTTAACCTAACTCCAATTTTCCATAATAAGTAATTTGTTAAATGTAGTGTTTCTGGTTCTAACCATGATAATTTAATCCTTATCGACATATCTGTTACCCCCTTAAAGCCTCTTTTTAACTTCATACTTAAGGGAAATAATATATATACATATTCCGTACAGATAGGTATTGGGATATTTTCTTTTCACCTTTCCTCATTCTCGTTAGTCTTACATCCCACTCTAAGGAGTCACCAGCACATCTGATTAGGATTCTTTAAATTTCCGGGTTTAAATTATAATATTAAGTCAATGCGTATGAAATTGCTTGTTAAACAAACAACTTCATCATAATTTATTGTTTTATTATTATTTTGAAGATAAAGTTGTCCATGCTAGTAATTTCCGCGGATTCATTTCCTTATCAAACTGCGGTAATTAAAGTTGTAAGAAAAAGTTAAAATCTGAGAAGATCAAAAATTTAGTAAGTCAGTTTTCTTGCTTACTCGGATGCGGAATAATTTCATAAAGTCTTATGCCTATCTTATAGTAAAGAAAAAAAAATGAAATATTTTACTTCCTTGCAAAATAATAAAATGAACGATGATTCCATCCACTCCTGACGATGTGTAAAGTCCTGATCTGCATAGTACAGGAACATATACACTTAGCACGGCATTGCTTGGCTAATGGGGTGGATTTTCCCCGGAATGAATGAAGGCATCTTTCCATTCAGATAAATTTATTTATAATTTGTTATTATTCCTTCTCCAAAAATAAGACATGAAAACCGGACTATATTATAAAAAAAATTCACACTATTTTAAATTTGTAAATCCAAAATAATACCGTAACCCCCCATCTGTGATTCTACCTATACTCAGACTGAGTGAATTATCCCTTCAGTCCAATCGACAAACCAACTACGCCTATTACAGTATACATAAGAACAGACAAACTAACTCCATGATTGGTATTACTGCTAAAATTTAAGGAATATCTGTACGTACTTCATGTACCTACTTTATGACCCCCCCATCACTACATCAATAATAAAAATTTCCCATCATATGTAGATTTAAAAAATATATATATATATTCATTGATACAAGGACATAGTATTGGCTTTTTATCTGCCACAGTATGAGGAACCTTGATAAAAACATTTGATCTTGTTTTATGACAAAGTTACATAGCATTATTGAGATAGCTACCATTGCCTAATGTAATAAAAACCAAAAATAAAAGACTTAGTACAATATTCAATTGTGTACCCAATACAAATCGAAGACTCCACCAACAAGAGCACAACTCTTAAATAAAATTGAACGATCTTATGAATATGCCTATAAAATGTATGAACCTAGACAGTTGACAAAGATTTATCTTGATATTTTAATTTAATTGACAAAATCTTTGTTTTACATTTAGATATTACTTTTATTAAAAAGAAGAGATACTCTACGAATCAAGCACAATTTCCAACTCTAGCCTATGTCACGATTTACATGTTGACAATGATTAAAAGAGTTGACCCCAGACAATGAATGATGCAAGACACCTCACCGACAAGAGCTAAACTCTTAAATAATTGCTGAAGTGAAATTAAAATACTGAGAAAAGATAATTATGAACTACGTGCGTTTGGGTGAATTTAAAATTTCTATACCGAAAGTGAACTATTGATCAAGTTAACGTAACACGAAGATAGTTGGCCGTCTTTACTCTCTTTTTGTTTTCCTCAACGTATTTTAACTAAAATATGTTGTGTAAATCCTCTTAGTAGAGTAGACTCACCCCTCTATTAAGATCATCCAAGTATTCTATTACTACGAACCCAGATTTGATTCTGTTTTGATTTCTGTTCCTATGAAATTCATGAAAACCTAACTAATGGAAGTATACTGTGTATTAAAATCCAAAGCACATACATACATACAATACCCAAGTACTAAATAAATATTTGTAAACAAAACCTTTGACATGACAAATATATTCTTTGACCTTTAAATCCTAACTAGTGATACCTGCTTCTATACACGTAATTCCACGAATTGTCATAATATTGTTCTCTTTCGCACAGTTTTATTACATAGTATTTGTACCTTTCAATAAATTTCAGATTTGACAACTCGCGATTTACTAAATTGAAGTAGATTCTATTCCTAAAATATTTCATTTGTAAAGTCCTTCACTCTTGTATCCAATGACCCACAGGCTTACAACTCACGGTTTATTTAAAATAAAAATTAATGAACGAAACTGTAAATATTTAGCGCGAAACAACCTATTTCATAGATGTAATCAAAATGATTTCACAGTATTTTGGTGACGTGAATAACAAAATTGGTCATACATCGCTCTTCTCCAAAGCTAGCAAAATGTACAACCTTATACGCGATCATTTTTTTGTTCTCCTTGTAACACCCTATCGATGTCAGCTTTACGTGTCATAAAGGCTAAAATTACTGACTCGACTGAATGCTCTATACTAGTATTAGATAAACATCGCTAATTAATCGATTATTCGATATTATATTCACTTTCGCACAATCTGTTGTCCAGTAAAACAATCGATAATCTGCACGTCCTTCAGTATTGATTTTGAAACAAGTTACCTAAATTTAATAGTATTTGGTCATATTTAAATATTTTGTGCCAGAATAAAGTTCTTCTCACAAAATAAGTCATTAAAACATTTTCATACTAAGTCATTGACAATAAGTACTTTGACTTTGCAAAGAGGTTCTATTATTTATTTACTTGTTTAGTTATTAGTTATTACAAAAAAGTTTAACTACGAAAACCCAGGTTTAATTTAAGATAAGTATCTAAAAAAAACTATGATTAACTTTCAGTATATCGATTGGATTTTCATAAACCATCGATACTATCGGAAACTCAAACTATCGTTGTATAACCAACATTACTTTATACTGATCATGACCACCTCTAAGCTCTACTTTTTATTAACTTTTCAGTATGCCTCTATGCACTTAATGGAACAAAGAAAATGATACATAGACAAGAGACCCTGAGTAAATGAAATAAATAAGTCATCACCCTATTCGTTACCTATATAACTTAAATTTTCTTCACTCTTTTAGCTCAGTTGATCGGGAAAAATTGAGCCATATCAGAATCGAATGCTGCTTATCGAGTGCAACAAACCGAACATACCCCTCTCGTGTTTCATAACTTTATGACACCGTATGCAAAATCCCACTTAAATCATAGATATTATAATACTATTGATATTTACTTGCTCTACGATTTACATAATTGAGTCTGAAATTGACACGTATCAGTAAATCACATTCAAAACAAACAATCACATTATACCCCTTTCATATCAACCGTCAAAATTATATTTTCTTTGATTTTCTCTACCTATCACCCGTCCCTTGGCTACCACACCTAATTTAATTCCCTAATCAATGTTGGTCTGTCACTATTATCGTGTGATGTTTCATAACTAGCCTCATTAGGGTATCGAATACTCCGATAGATAACAATTCAATATTCACTTTATGTGTTCGTTTGATCTATCACTCGCCCCCCATCCCCATAATCAATGTTAGTTTGTCACCTCATAAGCGAAAGTTTTCTTAATCAGGTTTTCTGAAGGCAATACGAAAACTCGGTCAGATAACAGATTAAAATTTAATTTTCTTGAATATAATCTTATTTAAGATCCATATTCTTATATTTATGGTTTTTACCTATTAAGTAATTTACTTTTCGACCAAATATTTTTTACATTTACCCTTCACCCTTCCTTAACTCAAATGAAATGTAATAAGTCTTAGTAGTTTAATTCTCCTGTTGACTTTATGCTTGAAACATTATCTTATATAGTCATTATATTGATAATTATTTCATATTTAACATACACTCGCCCCCAGCTCACTACTTCCCTAGGTACTGTTCAGGATGTCACAACTCTCACGCAACCCTTAGTCTAGTCTATAGAAATAAACGAATATGCCTCAGCCTCTAAATTGTATTTGCACATTACTCAAAATGTACACATTCTTCTTTTAACCTAATCAATCTCACTAAAATACGCTTTAATGATTTAACTAATGCGTAGTGTTCTTATTTCTCTACTCCCTGTCTGTGTCAAACGAGGTGCTTTCAATTTGACCGCCCACCAACGCTTGTGCAACGACCGATGTCGACAAGAAAAGCATAAAATGCGTGCACGGAAAGAAAACGCGCATGAACTGTGACGCAGCAAAACACATAAACGCCGCCTGTCGTTCTAGTCAAGCAGATAAATCTCATTCATATCTATCAGAATTATTATATACCTACCTATCTGGTGGTACCTACTTTCTATGTCAGTGTGAAATTTTACTTTATAACTGTAGACTATATGTACTTGTAAGGTATGAAGATAAACCAACACAAATTCTAAAAGACTAGACTTGCCTACAGTCTTACAATTATACACATTGAAATTCTACCCGTAATTCATCTATTTTGTTTTAAAAACCACAATACTTCATTATAGGAATCTTATCTTATTCGTATCTTAGTCTAAAACTGCTTCTCAAACACTGTACACTAAATTGTCTTCAAGTATCATCAAGCCAAGAATACACCTAACCAAGTACTGAGTAAAGTTTTATTTCATTGAACTAAATTTTCTACCAAACATGTTACTGAAAGTCATTGAAACTAATCTAATATTAGGCCTTCTTTCTTGTAAAACGTATAATTGATAACCTATTACTAATACAACATCCTTCTACCTAACATTTCCTAATTATCGAAGTCAATATACACCAATAACAAAAATAGTGGTCTGCTCTCATTGTACTACCAACACATAGATATGGGTTCATGCTTGAAACCATAATTTATAATGTACATACTATCTATGTAACAGCATAAAGGTAATAAATATTAAGTACTGAATACTAAGCAATAGTATATGATATTTATATATTTAGATATATATAAATACATTACCAGTATTTTACACAGTCAATCCCCAACTACAAGTCTTTTTTTTTAAATTTAGATAGTTAACTTGTGTATCCCAAACCATAAACAGAATTTAATGCAAAGATTTTACTTTTATTGCTTGAGTATTTCAAAAGACAATAAAAATAATTAGCTCATACTTCCATCATATAATAATATTCTTTTCATGTCAATACAATACTGTATCTGAATGATTAGTACATGTATGTACTCATAATAATGTTGACCACCCTATAAAATCTTTATGTACAACCGGCCACTATTCTAACTTTCTATAGCTATGATATTATGATGCATGTGTCTGTCATTGTATAGTGTTATATACTGACCTACAGTAGAGAATATAAAGTATTACCTACATTCGCTAACCGTAAACATTTTATACCACCATGAGATCACATCACATTCATTCAATGTAAACCTGTTATATCGTCAGCCTTACACACACATTACTGTTTATTTCTTTATTCATCCCTACAACTTGACAACCTGGTCCATTTTGGCAAAATTATACACTAGATAGGTACATATTATTTACGCCCCCATAAATTTGATTGTATGAAAATACACCAATCCTTTACAATTGATTATCAAATAAATAAGCTCGCATAAATAATTCTAAGTGTGATTACTATCTACATCTACTTTAGACAAGAAATGAGCACCAACCCCTTCTCAAGTGGGTCAATGTTTACAACCAGTAACCAAATTAGCCAAATATAATATAATTCAAATATAATAATATAATATAATTAATAAAAAACATTAAAAGGGTCTCTTTATCTGCAAAATTAAATGATAAATTAGTAACGGTTATTTACTATTTACTTTTTATTTACTTCTGGACTGGAAATGGCCCACAGACTAAAGTTTGACCATCTCTGCCTCAAAGTTCGTAACCAAATAATTTTAAAGTATTTTACTTATACCTTACAAGGTACTATGATATAATTCAATATAAAATGCATTAAATTCTTTACGACTTTAACCTTTGTTTTAGATTAACTAACTTTTTATACTGAACATTGTCAGAATATGCAACCAAACCGGAATAAATACGACAACAAGCAGACTTAAAGCTTTTTGACAGTTAAATGCATACTAACTAGTGCTTTCCTTCACATACACACACAATACATCCATAACCTGTTCGCATGTATTTACTCTATCTTATGAATGGTCAGAATACAGTTGGCAATGAGAAAATTGATAGTAAAATTGACTCATTGTCAATCATTCTTACATCCACTGGCCATATACACAAAAAAAAAGCTTCCATACTATTACATAATAGTCTTGACCACAAACCAAGATGAGTACAATATCTTTTATTCTATTGTAAACCCACTACTTCACCATGTAATTTTTCGCCCCATTTTCACACAAAATTAATATTAATATAATTTACAAACGCCCTATGTTTCAGTTAGCATTTCAACCACTCACCAACCCTCTCATATCTACCAGCAACCAAACTACTCTGAATTCCCATTAAACCTTCCAAGCAGTCAATACAAATATCCAAGACCCAATATAATAAATCCATTTCATATCATTCATCCTAATAACAACCTATAATTTCATTTTTCATACTTCACTCTACTGACCACCATAGAAGGGTATACTTGTACTAAAGAAATGACTACTGTTCATCTAATTCATACATAACAATCTGATATTATCAATGGAAAACTTTTCTATCTAGGTATATATGGTAATTCTCTTATTCTATAGATATGTAAAATATCCTAAAACTATAAGTGTCCTTATTAGACTATTTTATATTGTCTCGCCTCTACGTAGCTATACCCTATCCTAGTCTATTTTATAAAGATAATTAGATAATTTAGTTTGCGTAAAACTTTAGAATTACCAAAGTATGTATTCATTCAAATCCGAAGTTAGTACCTCAGTTCTTCTGAATATATATAATATTAGCGTATATAATCTATTATAATATTTAAGTTATTGAGTCACAGTTTGTTTGTATAAATAACCTAGTGTCCTGGTTCCATCTATACTAACAAAAACGCATTACTACTTAATTGTACTAGGCTTTCGTATGCGTGTGTGCAGTCAAGTGTCAAACTAGTTAAGTTGATGTTGCATCCCAACGATAGGTGGAGCTAGTATCTAAATAATTGTAAACCTACATCGCGGTGTCAAGATTTCTTTGAATCACAGTATGATTGTATAAATGTCCTAGTAAAGTGGCTCCATCTATACTAACAATAACGCATCACTATTCAATTGCATTAGGCCCTCGTATGCGTGTGGACAGTCAAGTGTCAAACTAGTTAAGTTGGTGTTGCATTCCAACGATAGGTGGAGCTAGTATCTAAATAATTGTAAACCTACATTGCGGTGTCAAGATTTCTATGATTTGTTTTGAAAATTGGCACGCCCCCTATTCAGTATTAAGCTGATTAAGCTATTCAGTATTTCCTGTTTATTTTTTTGATACTACCTACATGAAAATTCTTTACTCGTGTTCTACTAACAAACCAAAAAACTATGAAAATTGTCGTATTCAAAAATGGATATTGAAATAATAAAATGTGATCTGAGAAAGCACGCTTTACTCTTCCATAAAAAAAAAGAGATGGATGGCTAATCGTCTACTTTGATCAATGAAATTTATGTTAAACGCTATTATGCTTCCGTCTACACGATACCAGTTGACTAACTCAGAACACCGTTCATATCAATAATTCTGAACTAAAAATTTTAAATAGCTTATCTAATTTTACTGCATGATATTACTACATATATTCAAACTAATGTCCTGGTCACGGCTAAATCAGTTGAAACATTCCCGACATACATACATACATAAATAGATATATATACTATACTATAGCCTATATAATACCCTATATACACCCTATATATATATATTACCCTATATACCCTACTCTCTCACTACCTACCTATCTACTATCTATAATTATTACTACTAGTATTACTAACATATCCCTACCTAACTAAAATTAACTTAACCCTAAATAAATCTGCCTGAGTCTGCCTAACTCCCCCAAACTACTATATTCGAAAACAAAACCAGATAAATAAAATATATAAATTGATATGAAGAGTTCTAAGTTAGTGTAGGCCATGATGTGATCGTCTAGTCTTCGGTTAGGACCCGTGAGTTACGTTGTGTGTAGTAATCCTGGTTCTTTTAGCATGAATAGCGATGGACCAAGTCTACGTTAAAATATATGTTGAAACCAAAAATCAAAAGAAACTTTTAAGTAAATAGCAAACTAAAAATGTTAATTGTTAGATCTCTCAACCTTATAATAATACCATGAACGATTTAACTAAATACTCAGAAAAGGAATATGTTTCAAACTGTGAAGAGGTCTATTCCGACTAAAATTTTCAAAGGCGGTAATTGAATGAAAAGAACATAGAGTTCCGTCTGTACTAAAATCTATCAACTTAACCAAAACAACCACTACGCCATTACTCAAACTGATCTCCGTCGAATCCTGCCAAAAACAACCCACTTACAACCTACATAGCTTAACGCTTGGTGCTCAATAGAAATGATTTCAACGGATATATGGCCAAAGTGTGATCGTCGGATTAGAACCTTACGTCGCGCTTTAAGTAATAACCTAAATCTTTCACGTGCTAAATAAATTGGACATAAAATAATTAAAACCGAATTCGTAGGTTTAGATAGTAAAATGTTCCGATTAGAAATTTCACTGTTTGTCAGTTAAGTCAAAATATGAAATTCATCAATATTACAAATAATAAAAGGTGAATAAAATCTCTGTAGCAATTCTGCGCCAGACAGATTCTAAAGAGGCTATACAACCGTGAATTTACTACGTTAAACTAACCCGCTACTTGAAACGATACTTCACACCAAGTTCTGTAAATACTCTGTTTGACCACGTTAAGAACAAAATATATTATTATTATTTTTTTTTAATAACCACTACCAATAATTGGGGATGGATGAGATGAGGTATTTCTGAGTTTGAAATTTAATAATTTATTGATGATCAAAGCTGAATAATATTTTAACAGCTGACCTTTATGAATGTCATAAAACCTATTATTCGTTAGATATTTCTATACGAAAAATAACTTATTTAGTCGGCAATCTTCAAGTAAGCCATAGGACAGTAAGTAAAATTCTTACATCTGTGATTATCTTTTCATAAAAGAGATTCAAAGTAAGCCATATCAGCAACTTCTCAGAAGTACCTTCCCTTGGATGTGGAATACCCCCTTGACTTTTTTTAGTGTATATTTTTTTTTAATTCTAAATTTAAGATTTATTTATTTTTAAATTTACGCGCCTATGTTGGTTCCCTGACTACACAACTCTGGTAAAGAACCAACAAGAAATCCAGAGCGTCCCTAAACATTGAAATCACTCGTGTTGCGCCATGTCCCATTCAATGATTCAGCCTCTTAACAGATCTACTCAAGTAGTGACTAGCTGTTTCAGTTAAAATTATTTTCTTAGATATTGCTTGTAGTACTCAAGTTACTAGGTCAATATGACAAACTATCAAGTAAAACTTAGACTTTCATATTCAGCGTACAGTCATTCTGTTTACTATTCAATAGAGAACTTCTATCTAGTCAAAATTGTAAAAACTTCTGTAATACAATCGTCTTTGTTATATTTAAGGCAAGTCAGATAAGTACCAATATCTACATTAGAATTTTATTCATTTTCTAAAAATCTCTCAAATAAACTTCGATATAAAAATGGTTTCCATGATTTCGGATCTAGAATAATATTTAAGGCAATGTCTGTGCCGGATATTATATTGACTAAAATAGCAACATGAACATTATATTTGTTCACTTGTGCAAAAAAGAAGTAGGTAAGTCTTATAATGTTGTATGGCATTTTTACCAAAAAAGTAGCTTCTCACTATTTATCTGACCCAGATCCATAGTATGGGTTAAGTAGATACTCAACTAGACCAAATTCTGGACTATTTCTGTTGAACCAAGACTTTTTCTACTTGTCTTAAAATTTATAAAAGCTTGAAGATGTCCTTTATTTTTAGAAACAAACTTCAGCAATAAAGCTATACGTTCTACATACTTCCTGGATTCGGAATAATTTTCAACGTTATTAAGGCTATCTCTCGGCCATTTATGATTTTACTATATGACGAACAAATAAATGAATCTACACACACCTGACGAAGTATAGACGCCTTAACCATCTCAGTATAAGGTTGACTATAGTAGTACTGCTATGCTTGACTACAGAGGAGCTATATTCTAGTCTCCTGGCGAATATAAATTCATTTTTACTAATATACCTTTATTTTCAGGTAAAGTAATTTATAAATCGAAAACATTCCTTCTCCAAAAAGCTGCAAACTCGCAATAACCAAACCTTTTTCCAATATATTTATATAATTGAAATCTTTCCTATTTATAGGGAAATTTATGATTCCAAAATTATTTAAACTAAGCTATGTACATATGTACTGAAGCTTTATTTATTTTAAAATAAAATGCTTTATCTGAATCTATGAAATTCACAATTTCGATATCAAAATCACCAACTTTATTTAAGGCTGATCATGTGATTTTTCTCATTGAACACTTTATCATGGAAACCACTCTAAATGGATTAAAATATGAACTTGAAGTCTACCCTAATTGATAAATGAGTAACTATGGACCCGAAACTATTCTTTCTAGTTGCAAATTCAATACTAGATAATTTCACTGGATGCAAGACTTTACCAAAATAAACCATTTTTATGAAAGGTTACTGCAAAATTGATCAAACAATTATTACAGAATTCGAAACACTTTCTTAGTAATATTATATGGAAATATCTCTGATTTTTATTGAGAGAATATTACTTCCAAATTAATCATTCTATTTACAAACCCACATAGATTTTACTCGGATTTTCACAACAAAAGCACTCACTTCAAACACGTCATCTACCCTACTTAAAGGTCAAACTTAGTTTTCTAAAAAGTAACACTTCACTTCACAAACCTATAGTCAAGAGATTGTTTCTGATCAATTCCAGATTCTCTCGGTCACAAACCTAAATAATAATCTAGAATTTTCAATATTTCTAGTAACCTGACTGCTCAACCATTTTCCTACCTACTTCTCTAACACAAAATGTTACAGGCAACAATATTGGAACCTTCTGGAGTTCTGTCCTACCCACTCAACTTCTCACTCTTTCCCGCGTTCTTTTCTATCCCGTAAATAAATTACCACCCTACATCGAAGCATGATAATACTTACTTATTAGTAAGTATAACCTTGAAACTGAAAAATACCAATAATAGATTACCTACCTATGATTTTACCTGCCTATCATGTCCTAAAACAAATATCCCTAAGCTGTTGGGTGTGTGAATATTTCAAAACTGGAGGAAATTCCTCACATTTACATTTAATTGCGTATGTCAACAGACTCGGGGTGCAATGAGTTCTGGCCTATCCTAGCTAATATTTGATGAAGCGAGGTGAGTTAGTCCTCTAAATGTGCCTAAAAACCTATTACTCCCTAGCCTATCCCTATATGGGTGCAATATGTACATATATAGATAACAAGGATACTTGTGGCCAAAGAACCTACAACCACAAGCGGATAGGAAGGAAAATAAGGTACCCTGCCAAGTGCAATGCAGGAGGAAAGATTTTCTCTCGTGTACAAGCCAGTCTCAACAGGTACAATTAAGGCGCATCTAGCGGACCTCGCCCGAGAGAGGGAATCACTGAAATCGGAAAAACACTCCCGGCGATACCCTACATTATTTGTCCTATACAATTTCAAGGTAATTCCTCGCCATACCAGCTCGAGAAACACCCATGCTACCCACCCCAGCAACCCCAAACTAGCTACGGATCCTATATTTAATTTACTGAAAGCTACGGTACGACTTTAATACTTTATCAACAAATCACGATTCAAAAAGAAACTTGCCTCACAACTTCCCCTGGCCAGCCAAACCTCACGCCGAAGCGATCATCAGTTTCAAGCCTTCGCGACCAAAACATCCGGCAATACCTACATAAGGTAGCCCAGAATTCTTAGGAAATCATAAGACAAGCCCACTTTGAATATCTAATAAACTATTGATTATGCGCCCGTGACTCTAAATTTTGTACATCAAAACCGAAAATTAAACATTTAGGCTAAACGAGTGCCTGCCGCTTTAAAAAAATACCTTTGGCAAATACGTCTGCATTGCCCAAGAAGAATCTGCTAATCCCCCGCAAAAGTGCGCGCAATGGCCTTATAAAACCTTCTCTCCTACTCCTGTTCGACGCCCACGCAACCTTTCTAGATGTCTTTCTATTGGCTAGCCGTCGCCGCTCCAAATCGTACGATATTACGTCACACTAACCATCTCACTGCCTTCCTACAACAAACTTGTTTTAACCAGTTCTTCTATCATCAATTGCTGAATATATTTTAGCCTCTTTCCCCCTTAACCCAAGGTTCAATTTTAGTTACAATTTGTTTTCGCGCCTACAAATCCGATTTCTCCACCGCGGTTTGAACACGCCACGTGTAGTTCTGATAATTTTTGAATCTTTCAAGAACATTCGAATTCCAGCCGCCATATTGTTTGCTACACAACAATACTATGCTTTTTAAGATCTTAATGAAATAATGAGCAGCATGAACATTTTGTCACAATGATGTTTAGAGTTACAAGGGAAGGTGAAACCCTTAATGGTTCAATCATTCAATATTTCCTTTACTTTAAGTTGATTATTCATCTAAGCACATGAGTTTTGGTGGACCCTTCGACCTGTGGTTGGTTCCGTCTCAGTTTGGAATGTTGCCACTTTACCGAAACTTCTAAGTATTAAGGTTCATACATCATCTGTATGTTTATTATGAATAAGTACATAATAATTGTCCATTTTAGGGATACCCAATGACAGCATATCATGTGGAATGTTACATAAGGAATCTACTTATAAACAACATATTAAAATTTATACTTTTGTAAAAAAAAAATGTTTTCCACCCTCTTTTTTTGTTTTCAAACGTTTGTTTCAAGAATCAAGAACGCGGTTAAGAGATCAACTTGTTTTTTTTTATAAAGTAAGTAATATACATTTTAAAGGAAAACAAAATATTTGTTGTTTCGCTGTGTGAAACCAAAAATATTGAAAAAACGTGTTATGAATTATCAACTCCAAGACAACATATGTAATATTTTTCTTTTTCATACCACCAAAACTTCTATATGAAAAAAAATATCAACCGAATGGTGTTTTTTGTCTTGAATTACCTACTGCTCCTAAGCGGTTTGGTCGTATAATTCATTTATGCTTTGATAAATAGATAAACTTAGTAGCTATAAACATAACATAGGATTATTCCATCGAAAAATCACGTCTATGTGAAAAGTATTATTTTCTCCTATTTCACCCTATCAAGGACGCAGCGATCGTCGTAACAGCCACTATGCATTGTGCGCTGATTATGAATGTTATTTCAATGTCGTTTCCGTCGACATTCGTACCGACAAACATCGAGCTGCTAATTTGGCGACGGTAATCGCCTTAAAATAAGCATGCAATGAAAAAAAGTTATGTCTTTGATTCGACCTTCAGTTTGTTAAAGTAATAGATCATGCGATTAGATTAATAAAAGAAGCAGCTACAATAGAAATATATAATAACGAAAAACTGAATACATACGACACAAGACAATAATTAACAACAACACCAAGAAACGTCACACTTCACTCAGATGACCATAGCTTGGTAAAGCCAACTGATACAACCTCTTTAACAGCTTCTCTCTTTACCAAGTCTTCAGTATTTTGGTCAACCTTTACAAACATAGACCAATTAATCTACAAAGTGTAACCAATCTGGGTTTATAAACTGGCTTCGTCATCATATCAGCCAGTTGAGATTCCGATGAAACCTTTTTAACATCTAGGATTCCTTCATCTACTGCTTCTCTTACGAAGAAGTATCGAATCCGTATATGCTTGGTTCTTTGGTGAAACTCAAAAGGGGGGTTTCTGGCCAGCTTAATGGCTGACTCATTGTCAACATACAGCACTGGAGTATCATCTAAACCTTCTATGCTTTGGATAAGTCTTTTCAGCCAAACAACTTCTCTAGTCGTCTCACTAGCGGCAACAACTTCAGCTTCTGTACTGGATATTGCAACAGATGCTTGTCGATGACTTCTCCATGATATTGCTCCACCAGCATATAAACAAACCATTCCGGTTGTGGAGCGCCCGGTCTCTATGTCTCCTCCATGATCTGCGTCGCTGAAGCAATGAAGGAGTTTCTCTGCATTTCTTTTATACACTATGCCCAAATCTTGGGTGCCTCGTAAATAACGTAATATACGTTTCACCTTAACAACATCATGTCTTGTAGGACTGTCTAGATGTCTCGAGGCAACTCCTACAGCAAAGGCGATATCAGGTCTCGTCCCCACCATCAAATAAGCTAGTGCTCCGACAGCTTCTCTGTATGGAAACTGCTCAGTATTAAAAGCTTCTCTTTTTCCAGAGCCATCTTTTAGTATGGGAGTTCCAACTGCTTTACTATCCTGCATGCCAAATCTTTCTAATATTTTCTTAGTGTATGCGGCCTGAGTAACTTTAATGGTGTCATCTCTTCGCTCAATCTCTAGTCCAAGAAAATATGAAGCTGATTTCGATTTTATCTTAAATCGACACCTCAGTTCATTAAGAAACTGCTCAGTCTCTTCATCATGGGTGGAAGCAAGAAGACCATCGTCTACGTACAGAGCCAATATTAACTTCTTCTCTCCTCTCTGCCTTACAAATAGACATGGATCTGCTTCACTTTGCTTAAACCCAATTTTCAGGAGGAAATCTTTGACACAGCTATTCCAACATCGTGGTGCTTGCTTAAGCCCATATAAGCTCTTTTTCAACTTACATACTCTGTTGGACCCACCATCATAACCTTCTGGTGGTTTCATGTATATTTCTTCCTTTAAACTGCCATATAGAAATGCTGTGGAGACGTCAAATTGTGTGAGCATCAAGTTATCTCTCGCAGCTATACTCAAAACAACTCGTATAGTACTCATTTTTGCAACGGGACTGAATGTTTCTTCATAGTCCAATCCTTTTTTCTGTGAATAGCCCTTAATCACAAGCCTGGCCTTATAACGGTCTATGCTTCCGTCAGGATTAGTCTTAATTTTGAAAATCCACTTACATGGTATGGCTTTCCTTCCATTTGGCAGAGGAACCATCTCCCATGTTTCATTTTCTTGTAAGGACTCCAATTCGTTTTTCATGGCCGTCTCCCACATTTCTTTATCATCACATGCAATAGCTTCTTGATATGATTTTGGTTCCTCTAAGGTTTGTAATATACTGTCTACAGTATTTATCACGAAGTCATCAAATCTGTCTGGACGTTTTAGTTTTGAGCGTTCTCTAAGCGTTCTTTGTTCTGGTTCATCTCCATATTCTCCTGATGGAACTACTTCAATTTCATCCTCAATTTCAATACGCTTTTGTTCGTCTTCAGATTCTGAATGAGTCTGATTATCATCTTTATCATCTTCATTTAAAGTTGGTGAAACCACATCAGATTTTTCACCTTCTACTATAATTGGGAATGACTCTAAAGGTATTTCTACTTCATTACTGGGTTTAAGAGTATGTTCTTCAAAAATCACATCCCTAGAACGTATTAATGAACATTTATCTTTATTCCATACTCTATAGCCTTCGTCATTGTCATATCCAATGAGAAATCCTTTCACAGCTTTTTTATCTAACTTCTTTCTGGTTATCTTTGGAATGTGAGCATAGCACGTACTACCAATTATCCTAAGATGACCAATCCTTGGTTTCTTCTTGCACCAAATTTCATAAGGTGACTTATCTAGTCCTGTAGGGCCTGTCCTGTTGAGGATATATACTGCACTATTTACCAACTCAGCCCAAAGTCCTTGCGGTAAGTCTTTCGAATGCATTATGGTTCTCGCGGATTCTACAACAGTTCTGTTATCTCTTTCTACGCAACCATTTTGTTCTGGGGTATATGGCATCGTCAACCTCTGTCGAATGCCATATCTATCAAGTAATGTTTTCACATTTCTGTTATCAAACTCACCGCCATTGTCACATAAAAGCTCTTTAACTGTGTGTCCCACTACTTTTGTTTCAGCTAAGAAGAGTTTTAACTTGTCATGGACTTCAGATTTCTCTTTTAAAAAATAAACATATCTGAACTTTGAATAATCATCTTTAAACAACACAAAATATCTAAACTTGGAAATAGAGTAGCAGAAGGGGCCACAAACATCAGCATGAATTAACTCTCCTGGTTCCTTTGCTCTTTCTCTCGTTCCAAATTTCAGTCTATGTGCCTTGCCATAAATGCATCCTTTACAAAGTTCACTATCTAGTTTCAATTTTATTCCTAACTCTCTCTCAATCACTTTCTTTACATGAGTTTTATTCTGATGACCCAACCTTTCATGGTACAGCTGCAGTAAATTCTTTGCATTCAATGTGTTGATCTCTAATGCTTTATCAGGTATAACATTCGACAATCTGAGCTTATAAAGACCGCCTTGTTTTTGCCTGTCTCCAATCAGAACAACCTTTTCATCGACTCTTAACTTACATTCAGTAGCTGTGGACCTAAAATCGCTATTTGAGAGTCTATCTTGGGCTGCCAATACAGAAAAAAGATTCTTTGTTATACCAGGAACGTACCAAACATCATTCAAAGTGATATATTGGATTCTTCCGTCTATATGAGCTTCAAGTCTAATCGTACCTTTGCCAATTGCATTAATAGTGTTTCCGTTTGCTGTTGTAACAGTATGAGAACCATTGAATTCATCAAATTGTTCAAACAGATCACATCTGTTAGTAACGTGGCTTGTTGCACCATTATCAACAAACCAGTTGTTTGTATCATTCACATTATCAATAGACATAAGGTTCATGTTTACACTCATACTCGGATCATTCTTTGATGTCAATGACTTGGCTTTAGGTGGACGTCCATCTGATTTCCATTTAGAACATCTTCTTACCACATGTCCAATCTCCCCACAATAATTACATTTGATGTTTGCATAATAATCTTTCTGAACGGATTTCTTCTTAATTCCAGATTCTTCTTGCACTATGAGAGTCTCTACTTTACTTTCTGTGCCGCTCTTCTCGGCTAGAGCTCTTTCATAAGAACATAACTGGTTGGTCAATCGCTCTACATTTCTTTCTGTCTTTGACATAAGCAGCCAGCTAGACTTGAATGCAAAGTATTCCTCAGGTAGTGTTTCCAAAATTTTACTTATAAGAAAAATTTCTGGCAAATCACTCTGTCCATCAGACTTTTGCAACTCTTGTTTTAGCTCAGACCAAATGGTCTTTAGCTTTGACAAGTGGGTACCCATGTTATGATCTGTCTGCTTCTTATAACCAAAGAATTTCATACAAAGATTATAGGCCTTATCTTCTGATACTCCATCAAATAACCTATGTAACTCTTGCCATACCTGATTTGCTGTAGAAAATCTCATGACCTTTTGAAGATTATTATCTGACAGGTTTGTTGTTATTATTAACAAGGCTGTGCTCTCAACCATTTGGTATCTGTCAAGTCGCTTTTCATATTCCTCAATTGCATTCTCAGCTTTTGATGTAGATCCTTCAGGTTCAGGTTTTTTCAACTTTCCTTCAACAACATCTATCAATCCTAAGCCCCTCAATGCAATTTTCATCTTATATTTCCAGGTTGTCCAGTTTTCTTCTGTTAGAAGACCAATTTGGATTTTAGTAGCATCAATGATAGACTTTTCCATTTTGCTATCCAAAAAAAAAAAACGTCAGATCTTTCTAAGGAAAATCTCTCGACGGTATAGCTCTCAATTATTCTCGATCTTTATCGCACACGCTCTGCTACCATGTTAAAGTAATAGATCATGCGATTAGATTAATAAAAGAAGCAGCTACAATAGAAATATATAATAACGAAAAACTGAATACATACGACACAAGACAATAATTAACAACAACACCAAGAAACGTCACACTTCACTCAGATGACCATAGCTTGGTAAAGCCAACTGATACAACCTCTTTAACACAGTTACGTCGTCATCATCACGTATTTCAAAATGAAAAATATATATTTCTTGAATGCATCTTTAAGGCTCTACGTAAAAAATATCGTCACTTTTAGAACGTGCATATCTACTTCAGTAAATAATGCATTATTTTGATAAAATAGTAAATTATTTTTGAAATCTTTTTCTAGGGACATGTTAAAACAGAAACGCGATTGGAGCAATTCGGCTCGATACAAATATTTATTGAAATGAGGTCTTTTTCGACACCAATTTTCCTGATTTGACAATTTGGAATGACTTATGGACTGCAATTATATTTTATTAAATGGGTTTTAACAGTATCTAGGACCAGTGCGTCTACCGCGTAATTCTCATTTTCATCAACATCAACTTGAGATTAAAATTTGACGTGCGTGCGACGACGCCCGCTTAACATGCCATCTCTTTTGCACGCGTTGAATTTCGCATGCATTTGCTTGAAGTTGATACAAATGAGAATTACGCGGTAGAGCCCCTGGTCAAACGAAATTTTGATAACAACTTTAGTACATTTTATATTAATAAAAACCGACTTTTTCCTACTTCTCCTCGAAATCCGTCCCTCTCGCACTGAGGGTTTTTCAGAGTCAGACTCGCGTACCTAGGGTTCCGTATTGTGGATGATATATTTAATTTTGTAATTTTTTTTCGTGAATTTTTCTACCGCTTTATTTTTGCTGTAATCTTTAAGTAAACACATATTAGCATGACTTTTTTCATATTTTTTGCTCCACCAGTTTTGGAGATAAAGGGGGGATAATAATTTTTTGTGGTTTTCCAAGGATTTCGCGAAATAGATGCGCTTAAATATGGGTAAACTATATAATATTTTTTAATACCTACAATTTGATACCCATATTGTATTTTTGTAATTTTTTTAAAATATATTTTACTTCTTTGTTTATAATTTTCATTTGTGCTGAATTTTTTTTAATCGCTATAGTATTCCTGTAATTACACCGTGATTTGTGGGCAAATTAACGCTATTTTTGTGCCAAATTTCATGTCTTTATTTTTAACGGTGCTAAAGTTATGAGGCTGTGAGTGACATACGGACGGACGGACAACGGAGTCTCACCATAAAGGTTCCTTTTGTACCTTTCAGGTACGGAACCCTAAAAACGACCAAATTGAACAGTTACTCGTATTTTCCGGAATATCAGTCTATAATAAATACCTTCTCCACTGAAAATTAAATTAATACTACTAGGTGTATAGGTATACAGGAAAAATAAAGATTTATTTAAACAAATCGTGACTCGTGAAGGAGGAGGTCTATTCTAGAATCAAATTTATGGCTAGGAAGGCATTAATTACGGGTAAACGCAATCGGTTACCGAGTTAAGCCGTTGTTATTAAGCTAAATTTGTTTGAATTGCTAATTAATCGGCCCAGAATAGCCGCCATGCACGCCATTTTGGCGCTGTTTTTGTATGAGGTCACGATTTAGATGGAACAAAAGATAGGCTACACAATACGTTGAGTCGATTTTGCTTTTTATTACAACGTGCATGTGTCTTAGGGGGTCTTAGATAGATCCTAACTAGTATTGTCATGGTGAGCTACACTTTTACTTCTCAAGTTTCACCTAATGGTAGGTAGGCCAGCTTAAGAGGCACTGAACCAACCTAACGTGACCCCGTAAAAGTTGTACAGTTTTCGAGTTATTGGCAAATTAGTGTTTTTTGGGACTTTTCACTTTTTTAACATTGTTAGTGCCAGCATTCACTTGGGAAGCTCTCGAAGTTTACGGATGTAAAATGCTGAAAAATACTGGATTAATCTCAGTGCCTCTTAAGCTGGCCTACCTCCAGTGTCACTGTGACGTGCCACTTATAGGACACTCTGTAGAATAAAAGCGAGAAGGAAGATCTTCAATAGATTTATTATCGTTAGTTAGCCGTAATTAAAGCCATTTAAGTACGTAGGTAGGTTGTATTTGTCATTAATTTTAATGAGTAGGTAGCTAGATTAGGCAAACAATAAGCCATTGAATATTTGAATGAATCCTAACCAGTTAGTTACATGTCCATATGAAGTTAATTAAAACACAAGAAAGTACAAGTGTATATACAGTTCCTTGATGGTAGAAGTTTGGAATTATGGCTTCGTTATAAAATGTATAATAATAATATCAATGATGATATTGCTTAGAGATCCATATTTGGTATTTATGACATCATTACTTTTTTGTAGGCATTTTTTTTGAAGCCTTTCGTGTGGGGTATCAAATAAAAGGGCTTTATGAGCTGGTGGTAAATAATTACTATGTACATCATTACATTTCAGCCACTCGTTTTCTAAAAAAACAAAGAATATATTCAAAAGATACCAAGTTTGGGCTCCACTAAAGAGAAAACTGCTGAAGGAATTATTGTGAAATGTACGTCAAGTGACTCATAATATATAGGTATTCATGTTGAACGTCATGAAAGCATAAAAAATAACTATTTTCAAAATTATTACAGTTTTCTCCTTGACTGAGATGAAAGGAATTTTCACGGAATGGATTTTCTGAGCTCATAAAGGCTGCCTTTTCATTTGTTGATACCATAAACGATAGGATTAGAAAAAAAACATACAATAAAATGATGACGTCATAAAAACCAAACATGGATCTTTAAGCCATATCACCACTGATATTAACCTCTCCCATGCTTTAATGCTCAAGGAGCCCACGGCAAATTGCTTGCCCCAAGCTATAACTGCCCAAAGAGTGCGTAAATTTTTAAATAAGTTAAAATGTGTTAATAGTTATAGCCACTCTGAGACTCGGTAGGTACATTCCTCTATATTGTCATATAATTTGTTCGAGCAATTTTAATTGCGACGCAAATACCTTCTAACCATTGCGGCCATTCTAAGCTCACCCCAGGCCGCGGCTTGAAAAAGTAATGAATAAAAATTAAATTTAAACGAGCAGAGCTCACGGCACGAAATGTCAACAATAAATATCAATTTAACACACACAAAAACAGCACTTTAACCACACAATACAGGAGAATTAATTACCTAAACTTTTTTATAACCAACTAATTACATGGTGGCTGAACGGACCCAGTGCCATGGCCGACGGCGAACTTAAAAATATAAAACCAAAAAGCGTTTCGTTTCACCCCGATCCATTCATCAATGTCTTCAACTGAAGATAAGTTCACTAAATGCCTACTTTCAGCAGTTGAGTTACGTCTTTGTTAAAAGCAATTAAGAATAAGTAGTTAAAACTAGAATTGTGGCATTTTTATTTATTTTTCAAACGATAATTGACGGTTTCTTGGGCCGCAAGCATGAATAATTATAATAGTTAACAAACAAAAATAAGTGAGGGATGTGGGTTACTTATTAGTGAGAAGCTCAAGGCTATGGACCTATGTGTTTTAATGAGCCTTTTGTTTTCAACTAATATTTCTACAACAAAACATATCTGTCTGTTTGCATTACGTATCAGTGTGTACATTATTTATGATGTAACTAGGTATTGTAGGCACTGTTGGTATCTAAAAATAACCTTAGTCGTCTACCAAAAGGCTTTCGACCTTTGCCTTTATGCTTTAGTCAAAGCTTTCGACAGTGTCGAAAATTGGGTTGGGTATCGTTGCAATACTGACAAAAGATATCCCATCAAAAACATAAAATGTACAAAAATGGCAAGTCTCGCAACGCAATCCTTCCACTCTAAAAAGTTGTGAGATCTTATGTAAAGCCAAGTCTGCTATTTTAGTTTTTATGGAAGCACCTTTTCATTTAAGTTAGTATGGGAGCACCTATTTAACAAATTTATCATTAATTGTTTCCTATTTAGTTACCTACCAACATTAAGTGACTGTATTAATATTAGTCATCTTTATTTCCTAATAAAATATAGTGACTTCGCAATCGCACAGCAACATATACAACATATCAGCTACCTAATACCAATTTAGTAGCGATTTGAGAATATATTTCTACGCATCAGTGCTTTATTTGTGCTCTGCGATTGCAAAGTCACCATATTTTATTAGGAAATAAAGATGACTAATATTAATACAGTCACTTAATGTTGGTAGGTAACTAAATAGGAAACAATTAATGATAAATTTGTTAAATAGGTGCTCCCATACTAACTTAAATGAAAAGGTGCTTCCATAAAAACTAAAATAGCAGACTTGGCTTTACATAAGATCTCACAACTTTTTAGAGTGGAAGGATTGCGTTGCGAGACTTGCCATTTTTGTACATTTTATGTTTTTGATGGGATCTCATTTCTTTTTGTAGGTAGTCCTCCTTTTTTTCTTCTCGGGTAATATTTCTTGCACGTCAGCTGCGGATTTTCTTAAAACCCACTTCCTTTAACTGATCATTAGGACATACTCCTGAGAAACTAGTATCGGGAAGGAGCATTTCATAATGACCACCTAAGAAACTACCAGAGAATCGTAAAAGTTTCACTGGCATCCCAGGATCGCCACCGAATGATCCTCTCAAACGGCCATTTTCGTAAACCTCGAACGTAAATGGATACAAAGCGGTGGCTGCCATAAGTTCGGATACGGAACCGTAGGTGGTAGTTTTCATCATTGCTGTCGAGTACATGTGTCTCCACGCTCGTCACACGTATAAAGTTGCATTTCATCCCAATGCGCTACCACATACTCGACTACCGCACACCTAATGTCATACGAGTATGACGACTCAATGTTCCCATACATAGAGAATGACAAAGAATGGAACAAACATGAACCATCTCCAGGTATAGGGACAACTAGGTGTGGACAAGGATTTTCATTTATGTACAATATTTCAGGTTCCATTGCAATATTAATTTTTACTGTAAGTTATTATTACTATTATCCACAAATAGATGCAACAGGCAGGTTAAAATTTCTTTTGACCATGAAGTGAAAGGCAGGCTTGTCAGTCTAAACCACAGAGTACATTATTATGTCTAAACCTCTCAGAATAATGAGCTAAACCTGGTCTTTTTTGAATGACACACGAGTACATAGACATTTCAATATACCTACATCATAGAGGATGCATATACAAATAAAACAACATTAGCCGCTTTATTTTTCCTTTAATATATTTAAAGCTTTACTTGATAAATAACCTTTTACCTTGATTTTTAGGGTTCCGTATCATTAGGTTCCGTATCATTAGGTTCCGTGACCCTATTACTAATCCTCCGCTGTCTATCCATCTATCACATGGGTCTACAGCTTCAGCCGTTATAGGTAGCGCGTAAATATTTTCACATAATATATGTTACATTGTCCTCTATCACGGCAAATAATAATATGGCCCCTATCACAGCATAAAAAGTTCAATAAATGGAAATCCAAGGGGGGTCCAATTATTCGATGTTATTTTTTTCAGCTCTATCTTTATAAAACAACAATTTTGGGCATATAAATATTAGAGTTCCGTATTCAAAAGGTGCTGATTTGTTTGTCAGGCGCTACCATTTTAGCGCCTTGTTTTTTGTCGCCTTGATGTTGCTATGTCATCTTTATTGTTGGTATTTACCATAATGATTTGAGGTTTCGTACCCATATTGTGTGATGGTAGTACGGAATCCTTCGTGAGCGAGTCTGAATTGCACTTAGCCGGTTTAATAGCGACTTAATTACGAAATGTTGATATTTATCTTCTTAAATAGACTAAATGTGTTTTAGGGTTCCTTACCCAAAGCACAAATTATTATAACAAAGGCTCTATCGTTAGAACGGTTATACATACAAGTTGAAACTTTAGGCAGACTACTTTAAAGTAAAATAAGAAATAATAAAAATTAGGGTTCCTTCCTAAAAAGGTACCGAATTGTTTGTCAGGCGCTACCGTTTTATCGCTTTGTTTTTTGTCGCCTTGATGGTGCTATTGCATCTATGTTGTTGCAATTTAGTTTTAGGGTTCCATACCCGTATTGTGTAAGGGTACGGAACCTTTTATGCGCGAGTCGGATTTGCAAACTACCGTTTTTTTAGTGACTTAATTACGAAATGTTGATATTTTCTTCTTAAATAGACTAATATTGTGAATGTGTGGAACATTATAAACCACCCTTTTTAGGGTGCCTTACCCAAGGAACAGATTATTATAACAAAGGCCCTATCTTTAGAACGGTAATACAACATACAAGTAAAGGTTTAAACTTTGGGCAGTCTGTAGTAAATACTTTAAAGTAAAATAATGAAAATTTGGGTTCCGTACTAAAAAGGTACCGAATTGTTTGTCAGGCGCTACCGTTTTATCGCTTTGTTTTTTGTCGCCTTAATGTTGCTATGGCATCTTTATTGTTGTTATTTACTTTTAGGGTTCGGTACCCGTATTGTGTAGGGGTACGGAACTCTTTATGCACGAGTCAGATTCGCACTTTACCGGTTTTATTTTTTAGTTCTCGCACTTTAACTTTAACGTAGAATTTTTCGTTTTAGGCGTCTTTAATGCAAAGCAGCATACCAACAACGTCATCTAGTGTCATACAAATTTATAGATGCAGCTGGAAACATACATTTTGTATAGACTTTGTATGGAAATATTAAATTACCAACCGCAAATAACATTTTTATATTTTTTTGTTGCAATGTACACTTAACACTAACCGCATACAAAATTTCAAGTTTGTAGGCCTGCTAGAACACCTTTAGACTTTTGATGATGTGTCAGTCAGTCAGTGACAAAATAAGGGAACTTTGACTTGAGATATTTCGTAATCGAATATAGGTACAAAGTTGTAATTTGGGGTCAGATATAGGATCAGTAAGTACTCTTGGTTCCTGAAATTTCAGACTTCTAGCTTCACCCACAACGAAGATACAGGGGGGTTGAAAGTGCCGTGAGTTGCTTCGAGAAAAGGATGGTACGGCCGTTCCGCGTTTTTTCTGCGAGACTTTGCGGGGGCACTGCCGTGCCCCCAGATGTACGAGTAGATATCCTTCGGGAGCTGTAGGACTAGCCTTGATGCAAGTGTGGGGCGTGCGACATGGAGACACCTTTTCACAGATCTTCACAAATATTTTGAATGATTCTTGAAGACTAGAGTTAAAGGGTGTTAATAATAACTGTATTTGCCTATTGCCATTGCGTTTCGCAGATAATCTGATCCGTCTGGTTGAAGACGTTGCAGACCTCCAAAGTAAGTGTACCAGGGTTTCTTAAACTGGGGTCCATGGACCCCCAAGGGGTCCGTAGCGTGAGTGCTAGGGGTCCGTGGCATGATGTCTGATACCGAACGCCGCACAGTGCTATTGTATCTTTACCGCGCAAGTGAAAATGAATATATGAACGAAAATATGTATTGATACCATCAATATGAACGAAAAATTAGGCTATATAACATACACAATACAAAAACTTTACAACAAATCTTTGTTACTTTTCGGTGACAAGTGGAAGTAAATATTTCTTTTCGTGATTGTTCGTGCTCGATTTAATAGAAATGTAAGTTTAAAACATAATTACTTAATTTATGTTTTAATTGATTAAAAAGTTGTAATTGCTTTCTCTGTAATCAGGTTTGGAAGGGGTCCATCAGTTTTTGAAATTTTGCAAGGGGTCCGTGACTACCAAAAGTTCAAGAACCCCTGCCCTAAACTAAAGCATCCCTGAAGGTTGGACTTCCGATGAACATATCCAAGACGAAGATTGTGACTTAAATCCTACACAACATCGGTGTAGGTAACTATGTCATAGATATGGTTAAAGAATAAATATTTAGGTAAAGGGGATCGCTAGACGAAATTATCCAGAAAGGGACATAAAACTGAAGGAGACAGGTGTTTAAACCAATGCCCCTGGCTAGGCAGGAAGACGGAAGTAAATTCTTTGGAGTAACAGAGCAGTATCCAAGAACAGGGCACAGTATAGATACTGTGATCAGGGTAACGTTTGTCGGGCAGAGCAATGACCCGAATGATGTGATAATATCATCAGGGTTGCTGGAGGGAAGAACAAAGAGTTCGAAGAGACTGAAGCCATTATACCTAGCAATGTGCTGAGATTGGCTAATTGACGTTAATAATAAAACGAAGTAAGTAAGAATTGTATTCAGCTACGAAATTCTGAAAGTTTGTTGGCAATAGCTAATTTAATTATATTGTAGATACTTTTTACAATAATTAATTAACTGCTGTTAATAAAGCAACAAATATGAATAATATATTTGTTGCTCCATAGTTTTCCTGGTTTGTACTGTAGACCCGCTATATAGCTCCAATAATTAATTAACTACTGCTAATATGGCAAAAAATATGAATCATATATTTGTTGCTCCATAGTATTCCTGGTTTGTACTGTAGACCCGCTATATGGCGCCAATAATTAATTAACGACTGCTAATATGGCAACAAATATGAATCATATATTTGTTGCTCCATAGTTTTCCTGGTTTGTACTGTAGTCTCGCTATATAGCGCTAATAAATAATTAATTCACTGCTGGTAATAAAGCAACAAATATGAATCATATATTTGTTACTCCATCCATAGTATTCCTGGTTTGTACTGTAGACCCGCTATATAGCGCTAAATAGTCATGTCAGTCATTACGTCGGCATCGTAGTCTGGATGTATTTGTTGGGTCTTGTAGGTATAATACCGATTTAAATGTTGGAGTACACGACCGCTAATCCGGAATTCGCGGGTTCAAATCCCGTAGAAGCACATTTGTATTTGGTCTGTGCATGCAGTGGAAGGCATGACAAGTTGTGGTTCACAACGACTAAAATGGAGGACAAAAAAGAAACATTATGATTCTGGACTAACCCATGGGCTAAATCGCGAATTACATAAAAGGCCGACATTTCTTTCTATACATCACATAATCTTACGTAAGAAACAGTTTAGACCTTAGAGTATACATGAGGGTTTAGACTCTCTCCCTCCCTATATATGACAAAATAAGTTTTGGTCTGACCCCCCCTCCCCCAAAACGTTTAACGTATAAATGAATGCCGCTTAGTTTGTTACTCTTTGAGCGCGGGACGACCTGCTAGCTAGATTATTTACCGCAAAGTATTGATTATAGTCTGGCAAGGGAAACGTGTCACAACAAAAGAGCAGCAAATTTAAAAAATCTGAAGCTGTTAACACTGAGCACACTCTGAAAAAACAACTTTGATACATTTAAGTATACTTGTGTAACAGCATATTATTATATTATGATCTTTCCTTATTTTATACAAATGAAGGAGAAATAAAATATACTTATGGGCATATTAATAATTTACAATATTCCAAAATTAATAATATTATAACTATTTGCGTAAGTTGATGATGAACTTCCGCAAAGTAACGCCTATTTCAATCAATTATAAATAATTACACTTTTAAATATTCATCATGATTTATTAAATTAAAAAATATCGGTCATTCATTATAAATGATACTATCCCCTTACGAAATGAAAGTATCACAACGTTTTAAAGTACCAATGGTTCCTCATTTGACAGTTAAAAATGTTGCCATAATAAAACTTTCGAAAAATAGCTGTGACAGGATTCCCAGGTCAAACTATAGTAGATAATTGGAAATAGAAAAAAACTCGTGAAGTTTTGCTGATTATTTTATCGTATCCCCATTATACCTATAGTAGTTACTATTGGATGCTTACCTATGAAATTGGCGAAATTTTATTACAGTTTCTTGTGTTCATAATTCCTGTAATTCAGTAGCTATTTCCATTATTTATTTTTTGTTTGAAAGTTGATTTCAAGGTTTTAAAATTTTGTTTTTATTATCAGTTTGATAACTTAAATTAAATCTTCAAAAACAGTTTGTCCTAAATGCCATCCATTTCCATTATAAGATTCGTAATACTTTTTTACACTTGACACTTTTCAAAAATTAAATTAGTGTTGCTGTTTGACAACTTAATGTTGTCTCATTTATGCACAAAAGAAATCACAAAATTTGCATTTGTCATTCCTAAAAAAATGCAATAATGTTAGTACTGAAAATTGAGTTTCCTTCAAATTCTCCCGATACAAAACGCCAATTTCATATGTAAGGACCTAATATATTATTATGAATGAACTCGTATAGTTTATTATTATATCGTATTTCAAGTAAAATATTTTTTCATAGTTCAGCCCAATTGGTACTTGGTTATCTGGTTTCAGTCCTGGATGAAATTTATAATGTTTTAATTAATTGAAAGTCTCATACTTACTATTAACAATTAGTCTGGAACAAACCTGGCCGAGAATTGATCCCGGGACCGCCCGCGTGGCCCACACATTGACCATTGTTTTACTGCGACACTTTTATGATTGATTTGCTAGTGATGCACTACAGTTATCGATAAATCCTCGACCGCAAGAAAATGGCAATATAGAAAAAAAAAAAACTAAAAATTACTTATCATTTTGATTTTCAACATTAACACAATCGGAAGTATAAATTTAAAAAAAAAACTTAGGTTATAAAAAATTTTGTTTTCCTTTCATAAATAATAATTAAGAAAAAGTCGCATGTTTTTCTACAACAGCCACCCAACCAGCAAAACTAAGTCGTATGAAAGTAACGAGCATGCCCCTAGTTCAGCTTTATAGTTCTAAAAAGGTTCTTTAAACAGTTGAGTGAATTTTCTAAGAACGTTTTCTCCTTTCTCTGTTTTTAGATTCTATGGACATCGTAAGATCTTCGCCTTTGGTTGAAATCTAAGAAATAACTAAACATATGATAATTCGATTAAAAAATCCGAGTAACCTAACTCGATATCGATAACCCCAATACTAGATTGTCGACAATCCGTGCCCAACGAAGCGGTACAACACGGGCCATTAACTTGCTTCCTACACTTTTAAATACTACTTAATGTTATGTTTTGGACTTCATTAATGGCTGCTGCTGTAGGTGACCTGGATCCTATACCTGCCTAACTACCAATACAGGGTGTTAAGATGAAGTTGCGGAAGCCGGAGTACTCGCCCATACGACCTACTTTTCGTGAAAAAAATTTGGGAAATCAACAAAAAAAACAGTTGTCTTAAACATTTTGGTCGGGTAGCTATGTAACAGCTGATTTGTTTTCGCGATTCGAGGGTTGGTTCCATATTAAAAGTTGTTTGTATGGATCAGTACTATCGCCAGTTTCCGGCTTCCCCAACTTCGTCTTAAAACCCAGTATACAAAGATGGAAGTACTCGTAACATGTTTTTGAGGCAAGACAATGAGGTATGAGAATAAATTAAAAGGTGACTTACATTTTTAGGGTTCCGTACCCGAAGGGTGCCTAATGGTATCCTATTACTAGGCCTCCGCTGTCTGTCTGTACGTCTGTCACGGGGTCTACACTTCAGCCGTTAAATTTAGCCATTTGAAATTTTCACACAATACGTATTTCTATGGCCTGCAGCGGAAAATAATAACAATTATTTATACTCAAGATGGGTCCCCCGCACAGTCCATCCATCAGCCTAGTTCGTCCACTGCTAGACATAAGCCTTTCCAGGACTTTGCCACTCCCGGCGGTCACCCTGTAAGAATTGCCCATACTCACACACGCTGGGCAGGCGGGTTGGTGAGCGTGGTAACGGGACCCTCGCACCAGTGCCGCCGCTGCCTGTGACCAGTATGTTCCCTATAAGGCCCGGCTATTAGGGATGGATATACCGCCATCCATCGGTCCCAGGCATGGTGGGCCTCCTGGTTTTTTGCCTGTGAGCTGTCCTCTTACTCTCCCCCGAATTACTTCGAGGGGGTCTCCAAGTAGATAGTGGTACGTCCACAGTCGAGCCCGGCATCAGCTCTACCACCCCCACAGTAAAATGCTTCAAAATGTAACGTTTTTAACGTTATCATGTCGCCCCCCGACAAGCGAAGAAGACCCAAGACGACCGAAAAATATAAAAAAATCATGGTAATGGGTGGTTATATAAGGATTACAGGAAAAATGTAGTGGTTAAGATATTATTAGGGTTCCGCACTCAGAGGGTGCCGAATTGTTTGCTCGGCACTACCATTTTAGCGGCTTGTTTTTGCCGCCTTAATTTTGCTATGACATCTATATTGTTGTTAATTACTATAATATTTTTAGGGTTCCGTATCCGTATTGTGTGGTGGTACGGAACCCTTTGTGTGCGATTCTGGCTAGCACTTGGCTAAATTATTATAGGTATAATATCTTAAATAATCTATAAATATCTATAATATTTATTTTACCTCATTCCGGTGTGGTTCCATAGTAAATAATTTGCATATAGATTCGTTATATCTCTATTTTTCGGATGTTCAGCTACTAAAAACGCAGCCTGTGTATATCTAATGAATAAATAGTTGCACAATTAGTAAACTATAACAGAAATAAATGTCTATGTTTGAACACTTGGCGATTTATCCATCGCATCGGTAAGCGAGAGGTCCCGGGTTCGAATCCCAGTTCTGAGCCCCTCACATCAAGATTTACTTTTCTTTCTGCGTTTCTATACTGCAATGATATAATGTTAATGCACAATTAGTGACATTAAATAATACAGTGGCAGTAGATTTATGTGCATAGTGTTTGTGTTACTTAGGTACTTACTACTTGCTGAACGGTGAAGGAAAACATTGTGAGGAAACCTACATGCTTTAAAAAGCGTAAATGTATTTGTGCCAAAGAACGGTGATAGGGCACACCGACCATCACGTTGGGACGTAATAATCGTCGGTGAAACGCGGTGGTACCAAGTATGGACTTGCATTTCAAGTTCACTGTCGGAACACTTCTGACACGTCTTCGGGGATTCATGTCGTGACGATATTAATATTTTTTAAATATTTATAATATTTTACTTAGAGTGTTTATATAATTTACTCTCTATAAATATTTTGGGTTATTTGCGACTAAAATGCATATTTAAACAAGACAAATAGGATGGTACAAAACAATAAAAATTCACATGTTTATGTCAGTAGGATGTTAGTTTTTTGTAATTTATTTCAGAAATGTAAGCCAAAGTCTGCCTGCCTGTACCGAGTGTGGACTGTGACTTGCATTTCACAGTTCACACTCAGAACACCTCTGAAGCCCTCTCGAGGATTCATGCCGTAACGATATATTTACTCAGAAAATCCCCTCCCACCTTGTTCTATCCTTATTCAAGCCCGAATTCAAGTCAAAAATGTTATGTTAGGAATTTTGCAAGAACGGCTTGAGGGGTTTGGAATAACTGGTTGTCCTTGCTCGTTTATATAAATAATTTTTACCATGGGGTCAAACCTGGAAACGTGGCAATGAGCCGGTAGCACTGACGAAAATGCAGCATCTCCTTGGCCAGGATGTTTGAATATCATAGTGAATGTTCCAAAACGTGTAGTGCAACAGCGTGTCTGTATAATTTGTTAATTTTATGCTTTGATTAGCTTCGAAGCACGTTCTGGTAAATATGAGTACCTATATACTGCCGTTCTACGATAATCATACATACCTACAAACAATAGGTACTTGCTGGCTGACTAAAAGAAGCCGTGAAAAGTGTAAATATTTGTTCTATTCCCTACTTTTCTCACAAAATGAGTCGTGCCTGAATCAGAGGCGTTGACGGGCCATACTTATGATTTCTCCACGACTTGAGGAACCTAGAATTGATCAAATGTAACTTCCAACGCCAAAACATAAGAGTTTTGTTAGAGGTCTAAAAGTCATGGTAGTGTATACTTATTTCGAGCTCCCTACTCGAACATTATGGTCTATAACAGCAAATTACTGCACAAGATCTCACGGTTTTGTGCTTACAACCTTATCGAAGTGAAACTTTTGTGCAAAGCTTTAGGAATGGCTGTGTGGGTTGGTATGAAAAAGTTGTATCTGCAAAGGCTGATACAAAGGTTGATTCAACGCTGAGTTAGATTTGTAGTGATGTTCTTTTACGCTTTTTTCGGTATCGGTAGGTAGGTTTATGACAGGAAAATTTACTCTTTAGTAATAAACGTGTTTTGTTTGAGCAACAGTTATAGAAAAGATATGCTTTTATGATTGGGTGCTAAATAAAGGACTTTTATGATTAGCAAAACAATAAACTTTGGAGTGTACTTCGTACACGGTTGTGTAACAATATACGTATCTATATTGTACAGCAATATAGATATATTTTCTGTGATATTAGGTATAATTGGTCTGGTAATTAAATTGACAACCCAATATATTTCAATGAAAATTTAATTACACCTGAAAAACGATGTGATGTTCTGCTACATTTTGAAATTAATTTTAAATAAAAACGCTGACATTAATTGAGCATTCGCTTTTATATAACAAAAGCCCCAAAATGTTATTTAAATAAAGTTTAATCTGTCTTGATAATCTTCACTGGAATCTGGAAATATAGACTTCTATAGGATCTGAACACTATTGGAACAATAGCATTATGATATCTATGGATCAGAAACAGAGAGTTATATCGTTGTTATAGCCTTACCATAAAAAAATACGAACCGACTTCAAATGTAATGAAAAACTCAGAAGGAAATGGGATGAAATCAAAACCTGGATGAATTCTTGATGTGTTTATTCTGTTCACAACCTCACAGCAGCTAACCACAAAAATCAATGCCCGACATCCAAGTGGCGCGCGAATGTGCCGTCACAGATTAGAAGGTGTGGTTTTTATAAAAGATAACCAACTGCACTTCACAGATAACCATTTACTACTCGAATCGAATAGTATGATCGAGAAGTCAATTACTAAACACTGAACGTATACAGACTATTACCGACACACGCAAATGTTTGTTACAGTCGGCCATCCTTCACAAAACGAGTCCCTTCGTTTTATCTCAAATTAGAAGATTACATAATTAGTTTACTTAATTTAGGGAAGCTAATAATAACAAAATATAATAATTTACGGCTACCTAATTACCAGCACTTAAGTTGTTCAAACACAATTATAATAAAGGAACTTACAATTTTGATCACTCATTTAGATTTTACTCTCATTTGGGCGGCAAAATCATGTCACTCATGCCCAACACGCCATTTTGACTAACATTTTCGTTAAATTTCACTATTTTTATTAACAAACACAACATGCGGCAATTTCAGATGCCTTACTTTCTCACTAATCTGACAAGTTCATATACCTCACTTACTCACTAATCTGGCAAATCCATATGCCTCACTTACTCACTAATCTGGCAAGTTCATATGCCTCACTTACTCACTAATCTGGCAAGTTCATATGCCTCACTTACTCACTAATCTGGCAAGTTCATATGCCTCACTTACTCACTAATACGGCAAGTTCATATGCCTCGCTTACTCACTGATGCGGCAAGATCATATGCCTCATTTACTCACTAATCTGGCAAGTTCATATGCCTCACTTACTCACTAATACGGCAAGTTCATATGCCTCGCTTACTCACTAATGCGGCAAGATCATATGCCTCACTTACTCACTAATCTGGCAAGTTCATATGCCTCACTTACTCACTAATACGGCAAGTTCATATGCCTTGCTTACTCACTAATGCGGCAAGATCATATGCCTTACTTACTCACTAATGTGGCAAGTTCATATGCCTCACTGATTCACTAATGCGGCAAGTCCATAATCATTTTGTCTTTTAATTCTTCTTCATCATATTTACAATTTCAAATTATCATTATCACTAAATTTTAATTATTCACATCAGTATAAAGGTTTTTTCACGTTACTTTATTTATTAATCACTTTCATCGTTACTGTCACTTTCGTCGTTCGAAGAGCAAGCAGGATCATTAAAGCTTAACCATGGATATATTTTATCAATAGCTACAACGCTTTCGTATTTTTGTCCCTTCCTTGTCAAAGGGGTATCCTCAACAAGAAAACGATCGTTTTGTAATAACTTCTTAATCCTATACGGCCCCTGGCACTTGGATTCTAGTTTCTTGGACTGACCAGGACCCGTAACTATTGCTCTTGCTATACGCACAAGATCACCCTCCTTATACTTTGTGACTTTCTTCCTACGACTATCGTATCTTCTTTTGTTCGCTTCCTGATTCTTTCTTATGAGTTCACCTGCTTCTGACCTTATCTCATCAATATTTTTATTTATTGTCCCTTCATCTACATCATCAACTAAGTCATTCAGTACACCTTGAGCTGGGTTACTTATTTTCCTACCAAACAGTAATTCGGTAGGCGTTTTCTTGGTGACATCGTGAACAGTAGAGTTTATGCCCAACTGTACGTCTGGCAACTGTTCGTCCCATGTGTTGTTACTTTTACCATGAGTCATGGAGCCAAGAGATGCCAAGATCGTGCGGTTATACCGCTCGACCTGGCCATTGGCTCGTGGGGTGGCTACAGAGTTTAATATGTGCTTCATACCAACTGAACTAGTGAAAGACTGGAATTTCTTGCTCGTGAAGCTGGTTCCCCTATCAGTTATTAGACGAACTGGGCTACCAAAATAACTAAAAAGATTTCTAAATGCCTTAATGCTCTCTTTCGTTTTGGTACTACGCACAGGCGTTAAGCTTACGCATTTAGTGAAGGAGTCGACTATCACCAGAATATACGTGTTACCACGCTTACTCCGTGGAAATGGGCACAAGTGATCTTCGTGCAGGGTGTGGAAGGGAATTTCCACCTTTGGGATTGAGTGTAGCAACCCTTCTTTGGCTCCTGATGGTAGTTTATGGTGGGCACATTCAAGACATGCACCCACATATTTCTTAATGAACTTGCGCATCTTTGGAAACCAGAAAAGGGATCGCACTCGCTGTAGGGTCTTTTCGAAGCCGAAATGACCGACATCATCATGGTTTGACCTTAACACCTGCCAGCGCACTCCACGTGGAACTAACCACCGTAGTGTGCCATCTCCGAGAACACGGAAAACACGACCATTTTTAAGTTTGTACTCTTTATGTACTTCCGCTATTTTTGGGGTATCTGGGTCCTCCAAGATGTCCCTAATGCGCTTTACTTCCTCATCGGATGATTGTACTGTTGAAATCCAATCCTCTGCATTTACTGTCAAAATGTCTAAAGTGTGAACATCTTCTGGGCCTGATGTGATAGGTCCTCTACTAAGGGCGTCCACATGGGCCATTTTGTTGCCAGGGCGATATTCAATGTCACAATCGAATTCTAAGAATTGGATCCACCACCGTGATATTCGCGATATGAGGTCCCTTTTTGTAAACGTGGAGCGCAACGCGTTGCAGTCAGTGACGATGGTGAATTTCACTCCTATGAGGTAGGTCCGGAATTTGTTCAAGGCGCTAATAACGGCCAGCGTTTCCAGCTCAAAAGAGTGAAGTTTCATCTCATCGACCGTTGTTTGACGGCTAAAATATGCCACGGGATGCCACGGGTCACCGTCTTTCCTTTGCATCAGTATGCCTGCAACACCAAATTTACTGGCATCTGTATGTAACTGCGTTTCTGCACAATGATCATACAGAGCTAAGACTGGTCTACTAATAAGCTGGCCCTTGATGCGTTCAAAAGCATTTGCTTCCGTTTCTCCCCAATGCCATGGAACTTCCTTTTTCAAGAGATTCGTCAATGGTCTTGCGATCATCGCAAATCCTTTGACAAATCTTCTAAAGAAACCCGCCAATCCGAGAAACCTCCTAACCTCATGCTGGTTGCGGGGCGCTGGAAATCTGGACACTGCTTCTACTTTCTGAACCCCAGCTCTAATGCCATCTTTATCTATTTGGAACCTGAGAAAGTCAATTTGTTCTTGGAAAAAGTTGCATTTGTCCATTTTCAAGGTTAAACCTGCATCACGCAAAAGGACCAAGACTTCCTCTAAACGCTGCAGACCTTCCTCAAATGTCTTGGAAGGAATCAAAATGTCATCCATATAAATAATGACATAACCTGCTTTAGGTTTATGGAGGACTTTATGGATCGCTCTCTGAAATACAGCTGGAACCCGAAGGGCATGCGATTATATTCGTATTGTCCATCGGGTGTGACAAACGCAGTTTTTTTCGCGGGATTCTTCAGCTATAGGGATCTGGTGGTACCCAGACGCCAAATCTAAGGATGTGAACAATGAATGACCTGATAGCTGATCTAATAAGTCCTCTATTATGGGCAAAGGGTAATGATCCCTTTTAGTGCGAGTATTTAAGGCACGATAGTCTACGCATAGTCTCTTTTCTCCAGTTTTCTTTTGAACCAGCACAATAGGACTGGCATAAGGGGAATTAGACTCGCGGACTATACCATGTTCGACCATTCCATCAACCATGGATTGGACTAGTTTTCTCTCTGAATGGGCCAATCGGTAGGGTCTGTACACTACTGGAGAGGAGTCTTTAAGATGAATTTCCATCTCTGTGATGGTTGTAAAACCCAAGTCATGCATGCCACTAGAGAAACAGTCTTTATATTTCTCTAACAGCTCATGACACTGCTGTTTCTCAAGGTCATTTAATTGTTCACCGCATTTTATATTTTCATGTTCATCACACGTATCAACATGTTTTGAAATTCTATTGACTGATTTACTAGCTCCCAAGTAGTGCGCCCGCGTCACAAGGAAATCCTTTTCAATGGTTATCGGTTTCGTACCAACGTTCTGTACCAATAATGAACACTCACCATTTGTCATTTGGTACTCCCCCGGTAACAGATAGTATTCATGACCATGACTGCCACGCACTGACCCACCAACGTAAATGCTTCCACTGAGCTCGGAATCGGATCGTACAAAAACTGACTTCATTTCGCTCATCTCCACAACAGTCGTTTGTGCCGAAATGAAGGCTAGTTTTATGTTTTCAGTGGAATCAAACCGCTCAAATTTCAAGTCCAATGCAGTTTTAATAATTCGTACATTGGGTCTTTCCGTAAAACTGTGCCCGAGCAATAAACTATGACCAATTAGAGGGTCGGATACCACAAATACCTCGACGTTCTTCTCCAAAATACCCTGCACATCAATATCAACGTAAACTCGACCTAGAGGTAAGTATGGAACGTTACCAAGCCCTCTCAAAAACGGTCCTTCAACGCTTTGCCAAGTCAAACCCAATTTAATGGCATCACTTTCACGTATTACGGTCGCTTCACTTCCCAGATCTACTAAACACGGTGTCATGGTGTTATTTACTTTTATGGCTATTTTATATTTGTCAATGGGATCGTCACCAACTGGGATTTTAAGGAAATCCTTGCCTATTGTAGTGATGTCATTTTCAGCTACCGAAACTTTAAGTATACTTTTATCTTTAGTCTGATTATTTGGCTCTTTGACCTTGGGACAATTTGAAGAAGCGTGCCCCATGAGATAGCAATTGTTACACTTTATGAGTGGCTTAGGGCATTTGAAACTCGGGTGTCCAACCTCCTTACAGTTAAAACAAGTTATTGGGCCTGGTCTAAATCGTGATCTATTGGTATTCGAGTCATTGTTTTTGCCTACAACGTGAGGTGCCGGTGCAAAACGTCTGTCGCGGACATTGTCTTTCCTATGGTCAGAAAAATCGCGGCTATGGTTTTTAAGTGTTTTGAAGAATTCTAGTACATCTTCAGACTTTACAAATTTCGCCGCTTGGGCACCTACTCTTACCCCTCTATCGTCAACCCCATGAACCAGGCAATCCACTGCTTGCTTTCCGAAGATCTTACAACGGTTCAGCAGATTTATTTTTGAGAAATAGTAAAGTTCTAGTGATTCTCCAGGGCGTGCCCGCCTATTAAGCATCTCTGTAAGAAGTTCAGCGTAATTTTCCGTAGCTGGAAAGGATTCTCTGAGCATTATCTTCCATTCACTCCAAGTGTGCTTAATAGAGGGTAACCCCTGGTACCAAGTTCTAGCATGCCCGGTCAGCTTAGGCAGGGCATAGTGTATTGTTTGCTTTTCACTCCAGTTATATATTTCGGAGCATTCGTCCACTTTGTCGAGCCATAAATTTATCGTTTGTTCTTTCGATAGTGGGTCGAATTCAGGAACTACGTTATTCAGTGCGGCAAACGATTCACGATCCCCTGACCTATTTTTCAACACGTTTAAGAACTCCTCAAGAAATTTGGAATCACCTAATGTTGAATTTTTGATATTGGAATGGATTTCGTCTTGTTTGGTACCCGAAGGATTGGGAATGGAGTCGCCAGAATCCGAATCTTGTACAAAAGGTTGTGGATATGGCTTTTTGATCTTTTCCGTTCCCAATCTTTCGCTTTCATTCCGTACCTCATTTTCCAAAGTAACTAGACGCTCTCTCGTTCTTGAAAGTTCCCGAAGCATGAGATCCCTGCTGCTGGTTTGGTTGGTGCTATAGTTGCGCTTGTGGTCGCGCGGCGTGCTGCGACTACGGCTGCGCACCCCTCGATGACGCACCTGTCGTCGATCATCGCTGCGGCTGCGGCTGTACGTAACTCGACGGTGAGAACAGTATCGTCTACTGCGGCTGCGGTTTCGCGTAGCTCGACGATGATGACTGTACCGTCGACTGTGGCTGCGGCTGCTGCACGTAGCTCTTTGGCGACCACTGCGCCGTGGACTGCGGCTCCGACTGCGCGTAGCTCGACGACGAGGAGCGTTCCGTCGACTGCGGCTTCGACTTCGAGAGACCCCTTCATGTTGCTGTCCCGTTCCCGCATCTCGAGGTGGAGTCGTCAGTTGCCTCGAGTGCGTCTTTTCGTTCTTGTCACTCATTTTCTGAAACTTGGAAAAGTTTTTGTTTATTGTATTTGAATCACTAAGTTAGAGTTACTTTTACTGTTTTTTTGAACTTAAATTATCCATTAAAGCATATCTATGTCTACATTTATTATATCGCAAATTGTTTTAGTTACGAAATGACTAACTCAAACTTTGCCTCATCGAAAATAAACGATAAAACGATACTTCAATCCGTTTGAATCCAGCGAGTGGAAAACTAAAATATAACAGTTTTTCGCAAAATAGCTTGATTTGTAGTAAATCTATTCAAAGAAACTTATATTTTAGAAAAAGATACAAAAATTGTGACCCACAGAAAAAAAATCTTAAACCAACATGAACTTTAATCCGTTTGCATCGTGCAAATTATCTAACAAAATTAAAAAATTGTAGTAATTCCGTAGATAGTTCGTAATGAGTTACTGTTTGAAACCAATATTTCAATCACAAGCGTTTGTTTGCAAATATAAAAAATATCGAACAAAAAAATATCGAAACATTACCTTGATTTGTTTGGTTTTGGGCGTGTAGTTTAACGCAAAATCGTTTGTTTTCGCGCCAATCCCACTTCTGAGCTGAAAAACTCAGAAGGAAATGGGATGAAATCAAAACCTGGATGAATTCTTGATGTGTTTATTCTGTTCACAACCTCACAGCAGCTAACCACAAAAATCAATGCCCGACATCCAAGTGGCGCGCGAATGTGCCGTCACAGATTAGAAGGTGTGGTTTTTATAAAAGATAACCAACTGCACTTCACAGATAACCATTTACTACTCGAATCGAATAGTATGATCGAGAAGTCAATTACTAAACACTGAACGTATACAGACTATTACCGACACACGCAAATGTTTGTTACAGTAATTACCTATTCACAATTTCTTTTTTTATAATTATTTTTAAATAACACTTTTGCTTCCTTCTTTCTTTCTGAAATAATGAATAATCTTAATATTGGTTTTTGCCGACTTCTAGATAGCATATGTTTCAGGAAGAATGACATCAGCAAAAGTGTTTATTTCTGTACCATTTTCATAATTTTAATTATTTATTTAAACTTTTTAATAAATGTCTGCTGTTACATTTGAATCCGGTTACCATTTTTTTTGTTAAATTGTGAAATGTAGGTTACGTTGATCTTAAAAACGATCTTGATCTATTCATATGAAACGAAGGTCAAGTAGGTATTATGACAATGTTTATGTAGCATCCTGCAATCAACACCCTGATACAAAGCGATTGTCTCAATCACGGTTGGTGGGGTACAAAGATTGCCGGAATCTCGAGTTATGTGCTATCATTCGTAGAGGAGTTCTATGGTGATGAGGCCAGGAACAAAGATCAGTGGCTTTACTGACAATTTTCAAGTAATACCCTGCAATCAGGACCCTAACACAAAGTGATTGCCGCAATCTTAATTTATCTGCTGTCATCCGTTGAGGGGCTCTATGGTGATGGGGATAGAATCGTAGGTCAAATGGGTCAATGACAATAATTATCAAGTAACATCCTGCAGTCATCATCTTGGTATAAAGTGATTGCCTCAATATCGAGTGGTTTGCTGTCATTTATTGAGGAGTTCCATTGCCTATATCTCTGAAGAGGGTCTTTCTTCAGATCATGACCAAACTTAACCAAAATTTACCTGGAGGCACAATTTTCCAAAAAAAATTATTTATTCAAGTCGGTTGAAAAATGACGGAGTTGGAAGAAATGAATGGAAAAAAGATTTTTGCAGTCTCTTAAAATGGGTTCAAGTCGCAATCGATCTAACAAACGGTTTGTATATTGGATATTTTCTGCTCTTAACGATTCCAGAAGTGGTTGACCTTGCTAATTAAGGACTTCAGCAAATATCAAAGCAGTGACTGAACGAATTCGAAAAAATCCTCTCTGCAAACAGCAAAATGGCAAGAGAGACGAAAATTTCAAACTGTACATTTTGTATAATTGCATTATTAATGAACAGCCAAATATTATCTCAAGTCAGTTAGCTTTGGGTTCATAACCTGTCTTCGTTTTCTTTCGACCTAAAATATAGAAGTATCTTTTTCCAAATTGCATTCACCGTAGTTTCAGCACTTATCGATATCGCAACTAGCCCATCACTATCTCCTAGTTGTTAGAGTAAACACCATCGGGTGCTAGTTCGATTCCCGGCAGAGACTGATTACTGCTGGATGCTGGATTTATCTCCGAATATGGACATGGGTAATTATGCCAAGTATTGGGCCGTATTCCTGGTAAATATTCTGTTAGAAGGCTAAACGTAAAGTAAAATAACGCGGTTGTTTGTTCGGGCTGAACAATAGTTTGTCTAGTCTGGGACTTTCCTAAAATTGGAATGTATATTTCAGTCTTTTTAAGGATGGTGGAAGAATATTAGTGTTGTGCTTAGGTCCTTCGAAAAAACGTAGTGGAACAACAACCTATCGATACATACTTGTATAATAATTTTAATAAAACAATAGAACCCGGTTTGTCATAAAAATAGAAAGGGGGTGACTAAAGAAGAGTAATGGAACACAAATCAGCGATTTTTAGAATTCTTTTCTGAATGTCTGTTTGTTTGTTCGCGCACATCTCCGGAACCACTGGACGGATGTGGATGCGGTTTTCTTTATTGTCATCGTAGTGATCCTGTTCAACATATGCCTAGGCTATAAGTGGTGTTAATAAAATATCGTCCAAACCGAAAGCCGCGGGCAAAAAGCTATCATCAATAAATAATAGAAGTCGAAGAAAAAGTGGTATTGGGTAGATAAGGGTCTTTTGAACCTGGGCGAAGTCAAGAAATATTTTTTAGGGTTCCGTATCTAATGGGCAAAACGGACCCCTATTAATGCCACTCTGTAGTCTGTCTGTCCGTTCATATGTCACGGATCTTAAGCTCTTAGACGGAATGAGAGAGAGAGACCTGAAATTTGATGTTTTGTACAAAATTGACCCAAAACCGAATATGGAATTAAATACAAAATGAAATTATTTTATTTTAATATTACATGAAAAAGGAGCCGAACATTTTTTTTCTTACCCTGGCATGTAGTGTGTCATTGTCTAGAGCTAATTGAATAGAATATTAATATAAATATAAACATATGTATTTTTATTTGTATTTTAATGTTAACAGTTTTAGACATTTTTTGTTAGCGGCTATCTCAATTAAAAAAGTAGTAACGAATTTGAAATTTTTGTGTATTATGTACTATAGGTATATACACCGGATTATGATATAATCTTAGGGTTACGTCCTTGAATACTCGATCATCTTAATTTGCCAGTTTTGTTTCATTAATGTAGGAAGTTTGTAATTTTTGTTAAAATTACTTAAGTTTATTAAGAGTATGGCCTACCCTAGCAACATTTTTTATCACCTGTCCAGCATAATAAGTCCAATGGCAAAGATCTTATTTGCTTTTGATAGAGGCAATTGTATGTTGGCGCATTGGCTTCTTTTTCTTGGACGCGTAATAGGAATGATCATGCAGCGAAAATAAATTGGTGTGTTTTTAGCTAATACTGAAATATTTGTATTTAAGTAGATTGCCTTCATATTTTTATTACCTTTTTCATGAAAAAAAAATCAAGTCGATCTCTTAACCGCTTTCTTCCGCGAAACGTATAAAAACAAAAAAAAACTAGGTTGCAAATATATTTTTTTAGACAAAAGTATACATCTTAAGACATTGCTTATACGTACACTGAATTAATAAAAGACCAACAAAACAAATGTACTTTTTCAATATGAGGAGTGACCTAGTTTCTTCCAACGAACTCTTGAAAATCTGGCGCTGTTGATAGTCTAGCGTCAGGTGTCCCGTTAACTTATTTGAATGCTACGGAACCCTCAGGTCAGGGCGCGATTCCTACTCGTACTTGACAGTATTTTTAATTTTATTATATATATATATTTTTTATATACATGTGCGATAAGTCAGGCCAGTTGATTAAAGCAGTTAGAAGAGGAATTTGTGAAATTTTGAACGATATAAAAGTTTAATTTGAACGTTCCTACAAGTTCCTATTTTCTGTGATACGTACGAGTATGCTATTTCCGCTTCAGCTTTTTGTTTGTTGTTTACATCCTTAAAGCTCTGCCTAAATATTTTATTTATGATGAAGTATTTTTTTAATTTTTATGTCCTATTAACGCAGTTCCGCGACCGCCATACCTGACCTTAGTGGTTATTTTTTATGACAACCCAGAAATACTTTTAATAATCAAAATTACTTCAGACCAACTTAGTCAAAACTAGTTTTGACTGATTTTCGCAGTCAAAACTACTTTTGACCGGCTATGAGTTTTGACTGCAACATATACACAGCACAAAACGGCTTTTTTCTCGGAGCTCTTTATGCAAAGACGTTCGGGAATCGTATGACGAAAATGGCGGCAGAACTAGTTTTATGTAACGCGTTAGAGATTGAATGTTAAGGCAGGTTTATACAGGGTCAGTGCACAAGTCAGTAGTGCCGGCGCCGACACTGACTTCAAAATATTCGTGTGCGAATATTCAAGTCAGCGCTGACTTCAAGCCACTGTACTGACTTCAAATCAGTTTACACAGGGTTTTTTTCGGGTCAGCACTGACTTGCCTCGAATTTGTAGTCAGTTACTGACCCTGTGTAAATCAGCCTTTATACCAGAGAATATAAAGTATTACTACAAAGTATTACTACGTAAAGAAGCGACACTCACCTCCCCGCGCGAATTTAACGTCCCCCGCGGTCCCCCGCAAGTTAGTGGAAATCTGGAGTCAGGCAGAGCTCGATTACCACTCGTTTGCTGCGCGCGTGTTTTGTTACAAAGTTTTATCACGATACTGATTTTTAATCAGTATGGTGCGTTATTGCAGTGTTTATGGATGCCTGGAAAACTTTTTTTCAAAAATTAGAATTGCGTGATCAAACCTTACAATTTCGTTCAGTAACGCATTTGGAACAATAAAATCAGTATTTATAACTTTCCATGTTTTGACAAGTTTTCATTTTTTTTCCAAAATTTATGTTTGAGTAGTTGTTAATTATATGATGATCATTTATGCATACGAAACTATATAGGTACCTACTAAGCTTAGGCATACTATATATATATATATATAGATGTATATATTTACTTTTAAAGTAACGAAAAAGCAGCGGTAACTCAGGGGTAGAACGCTGGCCTCTTAATCTTGAGATTAAGGTTCGATCTCCGGTCGGGCATGCACCAATGAGTTCTTCGGAATTTACATAATGTGCATAGTATTTGGTAATAGGTACTTACCACTTGTGAACAGTGAAGGAAAACGTAGTAAGGAAACCTGCATGCCCTAAAAAGAGTGTATTTGTGCCCGAAGCACGATGATAGGGCTCACCACCCATCACGTTGGGACGGAATATTTGCAGGTGAAACGCGGGTTTACCGAGTGTGGGTGGACTGTGACTTGCATTTCAAAGTTCACACTCGGAACACATCCGACACCCCCCGGGGCATTCAGGTCGTAACTCATTTGGCGAAACTCAAAACAAAGGTAGTACTAGTCTATATGGACAACTGTTTGTATGGGAGCTAAGCGAAATTCTTAACTTTTTTTCACTTCCTCCTATACAAATTTCTCCGATCAGCTGACTCGTCCAGTATGGAAAGGTGAAAACGAATTTTAAGAATTTTTCACTATCCTATTAAAAAAAGTTATTCATATGGACATGTTCTACATATGTTTCAAATTTCGCCAACTAATTGAATTTAACCTTGTATAATATATATATACATATATTGTTTTTAATACTGATTAATCCACGGGGAACCAGAAATTGGACTACGCTAAAATTTAGGAAGAGAATCACATAAGTTGCTGACTTATATTGTGTCCCTCTCGGGCGACGACGCTCACACGCTTGCTGCCAGCCCTAGACTAGCTCACGCACACACACAAGCGTGTGCGGACAAGCCAGATGCGCGCGTGAGAGTGTAGGTAAATAACTTGAGCCTTGACTATGAAGTGTCGGGGGTGTACGTAGTAATACTTTATATTCTCTGGTTATACATTTGGCAGAGGGGAGCGCCCGTGTAAGGCGTCTCCTTTGGTATATGCTCCAAGGCTGTGCCTAGTAAAGCATAGACAAAATAATATTTGTTATAATATTTTGTTATAATTATATATTGTAATATTTGTATATTTTGCTTTTTTTTTCTATATTTGCTGTACACTTAGTTTGCATGCATGTGTTGTGCTTTGTATGTGAATTTGATTGAGTTTTGCTTTAAGGCGATATGTGAAAGTTTTAGCGTCCCTGTTACTCCATATGCGAAAAAACCCGCATTGACGGATTGGTGACCCGTGGGACGGATTCGTGGAAAAGTAGCAAAAAGTCGGTTTTTTATTAATATAAAAGTACTAAGCTATTTTCTCAAAAATATTTTCAAAGAGACTTTATAAATACATATAATATCCATATTTTGAATGCAATTTCACAATAAAATTAGTTAAGATTTCAGAATTACAGGAAAAAATAAAACAATTTACAGGTCTTTTCGGAATTAAATACTATCGAGAAAATTTCATCCAATCGCGTTTTCCTTCAGTGAGAATCTTAATCAAATACCCAAAAATGAAATGCGTAGATGACGTTATAGTGGAGTAAATGGATTCGATAAACTTGTTTCATAAATTAAATCAGCCTGCTTAGTTGTGAAACCAACAAACTGCACAAACCTTATGTTATGTAAATTCATTTTAAGCCTAAATTACACTATGCTGCTACTTACACGAAAATAATACCTCGATAGGTATCAGTCTGTAAGCCTGTCTACTTATTATCTTCACGCCTTCAACTCCAGCACGGCCGGATTTAGGGGAGGGCAACCGGGGCTAGAGCCCCGAAGCCACCACAAGAGAGGGGGCTCCACAAAAGAAATTTCTATTTTTTTCTCCCAAAACCGATTTATATGCGGAATTATTAAAAAAACGAAAAAGAAAAAAATAAAAAGCATTTAAAAACAACTTTCAATTTCATGTATAAATTTGATTTATCTCACAATAAATTATTATTATTTAATATTCATTCGACTGATTGTTATTTAATATTCATACCATAGGCCGAAATATATCGAGTAAAAACCTATATTTATTGTTTTGATATTAATAAATAAACAAAAGAAATAAATAAAGCTAAAAAGAAAAATATAATAATATTTATTAACAAATTATTGTAGCACTTGAACCGATTTGAAAATAAATTTGGATCCTCCACTCCGCTGTTGCCCCAGGACCTCCAGTCTTCTAAATCCGACCCTGAACTCCAGGGTGTGGTCAGTACTCGTGACTTCATTTGAATTGCGGAGTCCGTTGTTACTTGCTCTTGTAGAGCATAATCTTAGGTCTCTTTGTTATTTGGTTAATATTTCGTGATAATAATATATAAACATATTTTGGGTTACTCCTTTTTATTGATTGAGGAAATTGTGATACGTTTTAATGTTAAATATATTCAACAGATAATATCAGGTGCCGGGCTCGACTGTGGAGGTACCACCATCTTACTTGGAGACCTCGAAGTAATTCGGGGGAGAGTAAGAGGACAGCTCACATGCAAAAAACCAGGAGGCCCACCATGCCTGGGACCGATGGATGTATATCCATCCCTAATAGCCGGGCCTTATATGGAACAGACTGGTGACGGGCAGCGGCGTCACTGGTGCGAGGGTTCCGGCACCGCGCTCACCAACCCGCCTGCCCAGCGTGTGTGAGTATTAGCAATTCTTCCAGGATGACCGCCGGGAGTGGCAAAGTCCTGGAAAGGCTTATGTTCTGCAGTGGACGAACTAGGCCGATGGATGGATGGAATATGACTATTTGAAGATTTAAACAATGTGGGTAACAGTTTGCAACCATGAAAATAGAATATGTATTTATTATTTTTATTTATATTAAGTAGGCATTTAAATTTGAGGTGTTTTTTATTGATTTTCAACTTGTACGTCTGAGTTAATCTTGTTTCTGTACAAATAATAGGTATGTTGCGCACTTTATCAGATATCTTTTTCACCGTTGGAAAAAATCTCACTATTGAGATAAGCACGCCATTTTATATATCTTTTAATATGTATTTTATTATTAAATTGGTAAAGTCCAAAATAGATGCCCCAACTTTGAAATTTCATCTAGAGCAATGTGGTTAATTAGTTACATAGACCGCTTCTAAGACTGCATTTCCGAAAGGGGGTGAAACTGGATCAAAATATATCGATAAGAATAAAAAAAAAGGTTTTTAAATCTTGAAGAAATGCTCCACCTGTACGTCTCATTGTATGGGACGCGAGCGCAGTGCCTTTTGTTGCCCTCTCGTATAAATTATTGTATTGCAATTTTATTTTTGTTAGAAAGGTAACAAAATTGGAATGATAAATAGGAATAAAAATATGGTGATATTATTTTGAAAAAATTTACTATCACTGAAAAAAAGGCGGAAGAATAAAAATAAAATCATCAGATCTGTATTGTCTGCTCACGCCTCTGGGATACAGAGTACTTACATGTAATTTATGTTCTCGAATCTTTTTCATTCCATCACGTTTTATTAAACCTAAAACCACAATACAAATACAATAGCTATATCTATAATATCTACATCTTGCTACGTGGTCCTTGAATTGACGCCGCGCCGCCGTGCCAAGCTACGATCAATAGTACGAACAATCAATCTTGGAATGTAAGTAATGGCAATAGAGACGTTTCGTTCATTTTGACAGCGACAGCGACATCTAGATCTATTTTTAAAACCACCTACCTGACTGAACCAGTACGAACGTCGTCGTCACGAATGTCGTTCACAATTTTGTCGGGATTGGGATACGTAGAAGGCAATGCCATCTACCAAGTGCTAGTAAAAACTACTAACGCCATCTACTCATAGCAAGTATACTTTTTGTTGTATTGGATGGGGTATACATCTGTACTACTATTATATTATCTGTGGTCGGGGTAATTCTTTGCTATTGAAAGCCGGGTTTTCCTTAGTGGCATCACGATCCTGCAAAACAAGTAAAGCGCTTGTAAGAGATAATAATTACAAAAAATAAAACTCCGTGGCAAAGATACCCCTTCGGGGCGTGTATTTTTTTTTTAAGATAACGGATGCTTTAGACTATATACTAGTATATAATACTAGACTAGACAAAGAGCAACATAAAAACAAAATACTTACTAATTCTACCAAAAGATACAGCCGATCCTTAAATTTGTTGGGTGAAATATAATTTGGTGCGAAACGTTTTATTTGTGATTCTGGGACTGAGGTGGGAATTTGGTGCGCTTTCAAATGACTGTCACGGGTTTGTCCACTCTTTTTGAAGTGCGAGATTTTGAAAATGGGGCAACTATCCTGTTTCAGTATTTATCGTGGACTCACCCTGCTGTGTAGAAAAAGTGAAAATGAAATACGATGAAAATATCCATAATATTTATATCCAATAATAACATTGAAATAAATAAACCTATCCTTAAACACCCCTTAATATATTGCAACAAAACCATTTCTTTTTTCGTAAATTACCCATTTTAACAAAGGGTTTTTGAACTCATAAGCGATAATCTTTTTATGAGACCTTAATTGCTGGTGTTGCTTATTAAAATAGCAATGGAACTACTATTTATCCGGAGTTGCTTATTAAAATAACAGTGGAACTACTAAGACTAATATAAACAAATTAACAAATATAAACAAATAAGCTTGCGGCATCGGTAGGACGCCGATTCTCGATCCTGAGAAATCGTCATTTAACATGTCTGAAATTGTATTAATTAAAGCTCTGTAAATTTAGACCTTTCCATTCTTTTCGTAGGACGTTGAAAAACACAACAGAATTTTCTTAACCATTTTTTTGAATTACTCAAATAAGACCTTAAATATAAAAAAAATAACAACAATTTTTAATTTTACTAGCCATTTATGAAATTCTAAAAAAGTAGATTTTCAGCCCACCCTAACGTTCAATTAGGTATGTAAACCAAACTCTCTCTCTCTTTTTCTTTTCCAATAAACTATATACTGTGTAGCCACTTGATAGAGCGGAAATATGACTTATTTGTCTTCAAAATAACACATATTAGACAAAATATTTTTCATCAAAATTACAAGTGGAAAACAAAATGGTCAGGGACCAACAGGGCCCTACTTGTATTAAACAAGTAGGAGCTGAGAAAATTTCATAGAAAAATATTATTGATACTCGTAATTATTAAATGTCTTTTCTAAAATTAATTTTAATGATTATTGATCACAAAAAAAATACATTAATAAACCAATAAACATTGCAATAAGAATCTAATTAGAATTATTTGTTAAGAAATAATAAAAAATAAAAAAAACACAATGTCAAAACGAAAGCTCGCCAAATCTACGTCACTACAGCAGCTTTCCGGTCGTCGAAGAGCCACTTGTAAGTGTGTTTGAAAGTAGCCAGTGTCTGGGGGTGGAAAGCTTTTCCAAATCCTGGAGGCGTCAATTTTGAACAATTTTCTCGTATACCCACACTACAACTATGTTCAGTGTTAATTTATGAACTTGGGTCATCCAAACCAGCTTCCTGTAAATATACAAAGGCATTTGCTCCTTACGCAGTGTCAACATAAAACGAGCAAGCTTCAACGTTCGAGCTGATTTCATATTTAATATCCCTCTACTTATGAGGTAGGATATTTGTAAGAAAATAAAATAAATAAATAGGGTGAAATTAGATTTCTTTTAGGAATTGGAAAACAATATTTCTTATATCTTAAATTAATAAATCTTAAATTTTCGTCAAGTTGTAGTCCTAAATTCCTATATGAAGAACGCGCGATTTGACGTTGGCGATATTAATTTCGTTTGCGTAAACATTATAGTAAAAAAAAAATATTTGATCTTTTTAAACATGTTCAATTTTAGATACTTAATCAAGACTATTTCTATTGATATAATTATTTTAAATATTTATTTCTTTGGTTTACTTATTAATACTAAAACAATAAAAATACGTTTTTACTCGACATATTTCTGCCAAAATATATGGAGTAAAAACGTATTTTTATTGTTTTAATTTTAATAAGTAAACCAAAGAAATAATTAAAGCTAAAAAAGGACAATCTATATTCATGAACATTTTGAATATTGAGTAACGTTGGAGACCAAGAGGTGAAAACCTGGGTTATGGCCTCCAGCGCCTTCCTACCGGCCAAGCTCTTTGACATAAAAACAAAATGAAATACATGTTACACCTAATTACGAGTATCACTACTTATTGCTACTTTATAAGAAATAATCAAAAAAAGAAATAAACAAAGCAATACATCTATAACAACTAAATGCTTATAAAGTTCTAAGGAATAAAAGCGAGCAAGTTATTGATTTTATTTACTTTTCGATATACATGGGTGAGGAATATTAGGAGGTTGTTGAGTTTTATAATTTTTTATTTCATAATAAATAATCATTTAACTTACGAGTAGATACACAGTTTAATTTCAAGAAATTAAAATCAAAGAAAAGATACTTATCATTATAACATATCAAAGTGATTTTACCTTAACCTTTGCGAAACAAAATTTCAAATTTTTATATATAATTAGAAATAAATATAAAATAAAAATAAAATAAAAAATAAAATTTATTCACAAAAGTAACGTTCTAATACAATAGTGCACTAGCTCCCACCCTAATTTGTGAGAAATAGGCTCAACCCAGTCAAGTTACAAATATTTACTAGTGTGTACATTATTAGACTAAAAGTTAGAGATATGAAGAGAAAAAAAAAACACAATAGTTAATCAAAATAAATTTAAATATGTTTTAAACTTAGTAAGCTTTGCCTTTAGATGAGTGAGTGTAGTGTATGTTGAGTATGTGTAAGTGATGGAGGAATTTGTGTATAAGGAATAATTGTGATGGAGGGTTATTTAAACGATTGTAAGATGTTAGGAATGTATATAACATTAGAGGAGAAATACAGGAAGATAAGAAACTAAGAATAAGTAATAGTAGTTTATGCTATAAGGGCGCAAAGGAATAAATTACGAGGACGATTTAAAACACGAGCGTAGCGAGTGTTTTAAACGTAACCGAGTAATTTATTGCTTTTACGCCCGTGTATTATACTACGTTTTTCAATGCATAGTGTGAGGAAATGAAAACAAATATAATCTTGTGAACTTCAAATTATAATTGGCTCAAAAGGACTGTATCCAGAGCCGTTAAACAGTGGAAAAAAAGTATAACATCTATGGTACACAGGAAAGTCTGCAGGTTAGCCAACCATTGTAAATAAATTAAAAAAAAAAAATAATTATAAAGCCCTAGGGCAAAATAATCGACTTTTTGTTCGGTTTTGATGCATAAAAAGTGGGCCTTTACGAGCACATGCATTGAAAATAATCTTACATACTATTTAATTAAATTTTCGGTAGATATCATCGTAATAAAGTTATTGAGCCGATTTGTAATAAACTTTTTAATATCTTTAAAACTTTTATTGACCTTAATATTTAACAATGAAAATGGAACTTCTGTTTTTTTTATCAGAGCAACTGAGCAACTTTATATTTGGTATTTTGTTTAGGACATAATTTTGAGCCATTGTTGAGGAAATCATAATTAATTTAACTCCTAAAAAGTCCCTAGAAGAAAAATAAAAATAATCGTTGATTCGCAATAAGTTGTAGACATATATCTAACACGTATACATTTTTCAAATGGATTGGTGATAATGAATTCATTTTTATTATCACCTCGTTTTGGTTTATAAAATTTAAAGATATTAATAATATCAATTCCTCACTCAAATCATCGCTCGAACGTATTTATTATACCTACATTTTCACAATGTTCCACATTTTAAACTTTTCAGCTTAGACTACCTGAGTATAATTAAGGGCAGAGGCACCGAAAAAGTCTTTTAATTTTTTTGGTTTTATACTCCCAAATTTAAATACAATACTGCAATATTTTTTCTACTTTTAAATTAATAAACTAAAAAATTTTTCAAAAAATCTTTACCTGCTTCCAAGTTTGACAAAAGGACAAAAAAAATATTCGTCTTCTTTCTTTTGCATGTGTCTTGGATCCAATTTTTAAATCAGTAATGGCAGCGAAAGAAGAAAAAAATGTCGTCAAAAAATATAATTTTTTTAAAAGACGATGTTTGAATGCGGTTTGATTTTATAAAAACAGTTCCAATTTTTTTTTATCAACAGAATTTTTTTTAAGAAAATGTAGACCTTTTTTTTACATAAAGTAGTTTTTATGTTCAGTTTACAGTTACGTACGTTCTACATTGTGGTGATGACGTCAATTTCTTATTGTGGTTAAGTTGTACGAACTTAATATTAATAAATAAATTGTTTCCTTGCAAACACGCTCGTATCTACTTACATACTAATACTAGTACTAATAATAGTACTTACATATATAATACCTATCCCTGACGTGCTAGAGCCCCTTCCTGGGTCTTTTTTTATAATAAATTTATGATAAGAATTTCTTATTAACTTATATCAAAGATCATGAAAAAATGTAACCAAGCGAAATTATCCACCTAGAGTCCTAGGCGGAATAAAATAAAGTTCATATTGACAATAAACAAAAATTATTTGTGATCAAAAAAATGTTTGTAGCAAATTTTTGTTATCCACTTTTAAATTTGTAAAATAAAAAATCTGAAAAATCACCTGGATTAGGGTAATTTATTTAAAATTAGGAGTAAATTTAGGGTCTTAGCTCTTAACTAGTGCTCGGAAGGATATCTTACCTATGCCAATACGTAATAGATAGATATTAAAATAATAATAATAACAATGAGCCGAGTGCACATTCTTTATAAGATTTGTCGAAACGCTTGGTCGATGCCTCCGCGGACCCTCGGGCTGGGACTTACCTCGGCCAAAGAACCAGTCTGGGTATACAACGAGGTAACGCTGCCAGCTTGCTGGGTTCTCACCTGCACGACGGCAAACAAAACGACCTTGACAACATTTTTCATTTAGTTTAATTTATAATATATTTATTTTTAGGTCTTTAGTTTACCTAAGTTTTCAGTATTTATAGAATTATTTAGTTCTAATTTTAGGTATATAGATATTTTATATTTTTATTCGTCATGTACCTAATTAATTACTAATTGTGTTTAAATAAAAGCTATAAATAAATAAAAATACTCTAATAATAATAAAAATAATAAAATCGTTTATTGAGTCAAGTAAAAAGTTACAACATTTTTTCTCAACTTATTAAAAACAATTTAAACGATAATTGATACCTAAGCTAAGTTTTGTTAGAAACCTGTACGATATAGACATCAATACCCCTCGCTGAGGTACTCATATAGTGGTCAAATGTCATGGCTGATACCTATTTATTTTTAAAAAGGTATGCGTAGACTAGCAAACCTCCTATTTTGAAGTTGGTTAAAAAGTAAGCAAAATTTTTAATTACAAAATTAATTAGCTAACGTCTAAGCAGCCACATGATTATCAAAGCATAACAATTTTAATTAAAAATCAAAGTATTTACCAAACACGTTTAGTTTATAATAGCGTAAAATTTGCGTGAAATTCAAACCTTATCGCATTCATTTCATTCAAAATTAATAAAACAACTATATGAGAACAGTCGCTCAGGCGCAACAAACAATTATTTTATTGTTGATAAGAATAATTAAATTACAAAATCAATACCAACACGGGCAGTTTTAAAACATTAATCATTATTATTTTACTGACGAACGTTGAAAGACTCATTTTATCTCGTGACATTTAGCTAATAAAGTATCGAAGTTAATTAAAAAGTATTATTGTGAATGTAGAGTCCGAGAACAGCAAGCGTCCGTGCGATCCAAAAACGAGAAAAACGAACCCGTACGCACCCAATCCGATCCATAATTGAATCCAAAGCAACAAAATTTAAAAGTACAGTCGCGGCCAGCACGCCACACAAATCTGATGTAATACGCCATCTGGCAGGCTAAAAGCACAAGTTCAGAACCAAAACCGCCTACTCTGAAAGCGTTTGGAATCCAAACACCACCTTAACACGCCTTTTCACCAATAGAAGTGCTAGGATTCAAATGAAGAATTCGGTTCGAGAACCCGTTGACACCCATTGGTGAACATCAGCCAATCGGAGCTCAGACGTCCATGTTCAGAAGTTTTTTTTTCACAGAGCGAGCGTGAAGCACCGACTCAGATCTCATTCGGCCCCGCGCCGCCTTGGCGTACGTAACGCGTAGTCGCGTCTCTAAAATGGATTGTGTTTTGTGTGACATGTGCTACTGATATTGAGTGTTTATTTTGTGACGGACCCGTAGTGAGCAAAAGCATGATGCCTCTCGCACCGACCCCTGTGGTGGCGGTGCCATCAAAGCCAAAAATCGGGTTCAGTATAGACAGTATAGTTGGTGGTTCAGAGAGACCCAAGCATGCGTCGCCGCCTTTGGCTAGTCCTGGGTCTCCTTCTCCTGTGGCTTCTCCAAGAAGTCCATCTCCAAGACCACTATTGCGACCGAGTGCATTGCCAGCTGTATTTCCTTCTCCAGAGTTGAAGAGGCTACCTTACTTAGATGCTCAAAGTCACCATCAGCAGTTTCTGGCACACTTCCAAGGGGCAGCGTTGGCAGCGGCAATAGCTCACCAGCAGCAAGGGTTTGGGGCGCCGCTGCCTCCGCATCCAGCTCACCATCCGGCGGCACCTGTACCAAGAGAATCATATCCATTGTACCCTTGGCTGATCAACAGACACGGGAGGATATTTCCTCACCGATTTCCTGGAGGTGAGTTACCAATCTAATTAAAAAACCTCATTGTTTAACATATACCCTTTTATATTTGTGATATACCCAGCTTATGTGATGTGGAAAGACCAAATTGTCGTCCTGATTTATTATTTTGATTCTGATAAAAATAAGTAAGAAAAATAGTATTATAATTATCCTTCGTAAATTTTAAACTGAAACAATTCCTTATCTGCTCAAAAAATCGTTATTTAATAATTCGAAGTGAGTTTTTTTTTCAAACTGCAATAGATATCCCAAATGTTGGCAAAAACAGGTTTATTAAAAGTACAAATTTGGATTTAATGTCGACCAAGTAGTAGGTAGTAATATTAGATAACGGTGTAAAAGTTTTTTTTTAATTGCTAAGTATCTAAGAAACTACTGTCGTCTTGAGAAATAGTCAATATGTTATAGGTAATGCATCGAGTCAATTTAATTTTAAATTTTAACACATGAGAAACTTTTGCAAGTGCTTTTGTAAACATAAAATAAAGAAGTATTTTAATGTTTTAACCTGTTATCTTTTTATTTAGGTAGGTAGGTATAGGAATTAGGATTACAATAGGAAATATTTACCCAAAACAATTTTTTTTAAGGAGATAACACATTTTTTGATGCGTTTTCCGTGGCTGTACAGAAACCATAATATATAAGTAAGTTAAAATAATTTAAAATGTTTAACCAACTAACCAAACTGGATTGAGTATCCTTGTCTGTTATCGGTAAACGGAGCTACCGACCTTTTGCCAGATTAAAAACGATCTTCACGAAAAAAAAAACGTATCTATTTTATCTATAAACAAGACCGTTAAGATAACAGCCATAAATAAATTCTAATCTTTCTTTTTTGTTAGGAATCTTAAGAGACAAAAATATGTTTCTCTTTAATATGGTTTTACCCGATAAGATTTCATCTTAGCAATCTAACCTAAATAAACAAATTGTTTTGCAAAGTCTTACACTAACGTACATTAGGTTTATTCTAAAATTACAAATTTAACCTACGATGACCAATGTTCTTATCTATTTCTTAATTACAAAACAGATAAGTACAAAAGATAACATTTAGCCTTTCCTCTCTTACAATGTAGAAACTATCATCTTATTAGTCGTAATTATGTCAATGATAAGTTAATTATAATGATAATAAGTAGCTCTTGTTTATAAAATCTGCAACAAAGTAGAGCGTAAACATGCGTGGTTTATGTAAATTAATTATGTTGATATCTTATTAGGTTGATAAATTTATAATCATTAATAAATAAAAATTTGTCAATTGATGTTTAACGTTTAACTGAACAAACTTGAAAAAAAAGAAAACGTTTTGCGTAGGTATCACATTTTATTTATTAAAATTTAATTACTTTTACCTTTTGAGCGACGACTTAAAGTCTGAATTCGAAATTTTTATGAAAATCGATTCTCTACAAGTGAATTAAAAAAGTAAAATAATTCAAAGTAAAGATTTGGCTTATCATTTTAACTGTTGGTGTTCAAAATTCACTAACACATGCTAAAAGTGGGCGGCGCATCAATTTTTAGCTGCGGACATTACAAGGCGTCACGTCCCTATTGACATTGGTCTCGCATGAGGCCTTTTTCTGGCCTCATGCGTTCGCCAGCGCCAAGCCCTTTACCATATTTCTAAATATCTGTGGAAGTACCTATGGACCGTACAACATATCCGTCCGCTGCTGTATAAACTAATTAATAATAATTTCTTTCGCTAACATTACATTCAAAGTAGGAATACATAAAAGGTTTTAACCACAAATTAAACACGTTCCATTTTTCAAAAATTTTGCTTGGAACATATGAAAGTTAAATCTTTTTAATTATTAAATTCATCCGTTGCATTTTAAGGCTCTATAAATATGCAATTATTCTTTTTTCCGAAAAAGGTCAGGTTACGATAGTCCTCAATGTAAAAACTGATCAATCACCCATTCCCAATGTTTTTATTTTTCTCTAACTACAAATAAATAACGTTAACTGTTACAAAAAAAATGGTCAAGTGCGAGGCAGACTCGCGTACTTCTAGGGTTCCGTATCGTGGATTTAATTTTATCATTTTGTTTTCGTGAATTTCTCAACCGCTATATTATTCCTGTAATGTTTACGTAAGCACATATTACCATGATTTTTTTCTCCATATTTGGTCCACCAGTTTTGGAGATAAGGGGGGTGTTACGGGTTTTTCAAGGATTTCTCGAAATCAGTGCCATTAAATATAGTTAATGTATAATATTTCTACAATCGGCTCTTTAATTTTTACAATTTGGTACCCTTATTTTATTTTAGTTTTTTTTTCTCCCTTTTGTATTTGAACATATAAATTTTTGTTTACAAAATATGGGCAATGTGTGCAAATTAATGCAATTTTTGTGCCAAATTTCAAGTCTGTATCTTTAACGGTGCTAAAGTTATGACACTGTGACATACGGACCGACGGACGGATGGACGGACAACGAAGTCTCACCGTAAAGGTTCCTTTTTTACCTTTTAGGTACTACGGAACCCTCACGTACACAGTATATAGCGAGAAAAACCAGAACAGTTTATTTTGGGTTTTAGTACCGAGTATTACTTACTAAGGTTTATCCTAATAGAAAACTTTTTAAAGAATTTAATAATTATTTTATAGAAAATATATTTTCAAAGTAAGCTTTTTCAAACGAATTCGCCGAAAACGCAACTAAACCCAACGGGGAATTATCTGCAAGTACACTTTTCACTCTTACCCACTGCAATGATAATAAAGGCGAAAAGTGGGCCAGCCCAGTTTTCCCAGATAGTACCTAAAACGTATCATCGCCATTTCAACCCTCATCGCTCTAATAATCACGAACATTATCTGAGTCAACAAAAAATCCATCAGACCCGCTCCGACGGTCGACGCTCAAAAAGGCAAATATTATTCGGCAAATAACGAGACCCAATTTCGAGATCAGCCCTCGCTTTCAATTGACTGACACCCCTCTCTACAATAACAATATTATTTTTATGAACTCATTCTATTATAAAACGACTGCTTCTTTTTAATTAAACCGGCTTAACGCTTTGAAAGCATAAAAATCGTCACTCGAAAAAAAACCAAGATACCAAACTTTTTATGGCGGATACAAAAGTTCTTTTTGTAACTAAGCTGTACCCAAATGCCCGCTTTTATCAACGTGCGCCATTGTTGGACCGATTTTGATAATTTTCCTAGGGTAGTACGATGCATGCTATGTCGATAAAACTTTATAGCTTCCGCATTCTACGTTTTGATTCATTATTTTCAATGCTGTATCTGGGTTAGCTTATTGTTTGATTTTACTGGTACCGCAGCCGAAATGCTTAATAAAATTAATGTAACACACATTACTGTTCAGGCCAGTACAGAAGGCAGGCGTGGAGTTAGTCACAGACGGCGTCTCAATGGTGCGTTCTCGGAGCTTCAGCGAGGAAGGGCAAGTGTGTGGAGGGATTACTGCGCAGGTGACGTCTAACTCAACGCGCGCCTTCTGTAATGCCCCGAACTTACAGGCAAAAAACAAAAACATATTCAAAACTAGATTATTAAAAATGCAGTAAACTGATTATTCAATATGCAGTGCCAATAAACGAATCTATGGTTTAAAAAGTACTGAGCTAACTAAGCATTGAGGTGATTTGCGTTGCACTACAGTCTGCCTAACTCTAACAGACCTCGTTAAAAAAAAACGCTGGTAGCAGCACCACACGTCGCATAATTTGTTACACTCTCTTTTTCTTAATTACCACGATTGTTAGTCCGTGCTTTTTTACCATATTTCTAAAAGGATTGAATGGCTTATAATTGGATGTAATTTTAGACCACTTTGTTGCTGAGCGACGGCTGGGCAATTAAATGACGTTTTAGAACGTGAGTTTCGGCTTGTTTTGTTGGTACTAACTACTTGTCAGCCATTTTGTAAGACTGGAGATCGGTAGTTTAATAAATGATTTATAGTGTCAAGAAATGATAAGTGGCAGCTTGATATTGTGATTAATTAAAAGTAGTTATTGTTGATGCTTGTGGGTTGTTATAATTTATTTTGAGCACTTTTTTTCTTAAACGGATTTTGAATAATGTTTTATAACAGTCCTTGGTTAAAATAATAAATTAAAAGCTTAGATTTTTTTAAAGTTTTTGTAGATTTTAAGATCAAATAGATTTCTTTATCTTAAACAATAGTCAATAAATGGGATGAATCTTTTGTCGTTTGATAAAGTCTCAAATTAAAATATTTCATTGTATCTACTTAGTAAAGTTTATAAAAATAATAATGCTTCATAATAATGTAGCAATACTTTTTTTGTGAAATTAATGGAATAATTAAGTGAATTTTGCAACAGCACATGATTTATATTTTGAAGATATTTTATTCTTGTAATTATTGTAAGAACAGTCATCGAGTAAAATTTTTATAAAAAAAAGTACAATCTATTTGAAAAATTCCGAATGAGATGTCATAGAAAAGTTTTCGTATTTTCACTATCAAGACCTTCCATAATTCCACGCAACATGCCAAATATAAATTAAAACAACCCTTTAGTACTTATTTGCTGCGTTAAACCCTAATTATCCAAATAAAGGACTTAAAATTATGATGACTTTTTAATAACCCAGTGCCACGAATGAAATAAAAATGTTAAAATGTTAAGCTGAGTGCGAAAATGTCATTATAACCTTGCTTGCGCGACAGTACTATATTAACAGTTTGCATCATGGACGTACGTTCATAGTTTGCATATACCGCCATCTTGCGGCGGCGGGCACGCGAAATACGCATTTACCTGTCAACTTAATTTAATTTTCCTTTGTTTTTATTGCAGGTACTACCCGTACATATATCATTATTTACTCGTTATGTGCAAAGGCGAATTCATTCTTTATATTTTTTTACATTTATATGTTTATTGTGAAGAGTTACAAAAATTCAAGTTCAGTCTGCATGGAGTACTGCACCTACCTTTGGGACGGCTCTGCCATTATCGGCTTGTTGCCCTGGGATTCGAGTGAACGCCGCGCAATAGACTCGTTGGTGATGAATCGCGCGGTAAAGAGTGCTGAATACCTAAGCTTCGGACACAGTAGAAATATTGCTTGCCTCTCCATTTTTTACAGGAGAGGTTTTTTTATGAGAACAGGAATTACAAGATTAAATTCCCTTCAGCAAAGTTTCACCTACTTGTCTTTTTCCGCTCGTTTGTACGTAACGTACCTATTAAATCTTCGTTTATCGCAGTTGAGATGTGGAACGTCCTTCCAGCTATCATTTTTCCGCAGCTCAAGGTAGAACTCTGGCCTCTCAATCTTGAGGTCCAGGTTCGATCCCCGGTCAGTATTTGTTCTTACTTACCACTTGCTGAACCGTGAAAGAAAATATCGTAAGGAAATGTGCATGCCCTAAAAATCGTGTACTTATGTGTGTGTACAGTGGAGACCGCATCAAGTAAGACACATTGGACTTTGTACCTAGCTTATATTCTTCTCTGTAGGGGCTAATGTCGTACTGCAAGTGTATAGCTTGATGTGGTCTCCACTGTACAGTGTAAGCGTGTACCGAAGAATGGTGATAGAGCTCACCACCCATCGCGTGGGACGTAATAATTGTCGGTGTAGGTGTACCGAGTGTCGACTGTGACTCGCATTTCACAGTTCACACTCGGAACACCTCTGACACCCCTTTGGGGATTCATGTCATGACGATATATTTATTTATTTTTATTTTATTTATACCTCAGGTGGGAATTAAAAGACAAGTAAAAAAGATGGTTAATTTCTGATCCAGCGCCCGTTATCATCCCAGGTCTCATTGACTAAGCATAAAGCTCAATATGAATTTGAAAAACTCAATTTTATACGCTGAGCTTTAGAACATTTGACGGCTTCCGAAATCAAACACTTGATGCTGTCAACAAAACCTTGTATCGTTAAACAAAACCACTCGTATATTGCGTATTAAGTACCTATATTACAAGTTCAACATTTTCTTTTATTTATGTGTATTAAAAATTATATTTATATTATTTTCTTTTTAAATAAAAAGCTAATAAAAGCGTATTATGTCCCATAGATGAACGATGATGAAAATAAGGTCACGTTAAAGAATAATTCTCTATAGTTCGTTAAAAAACACTTTGTAAAAATGTGTAATTTTTGATGATAATTTCTCTTTGAATACGTCATATTTTTTAATTTTATTTTTAAAGGAAGTAATCGTGGGTGAATATAATCGTGAAAAAACTAAATCGAGATCCTGATGGGAATCTTATCTCTAACTTAGTCTAAAAGAGAAAGAAAATTTAGTTTATTTTATGCCTGTTCCGCAGCTCTGTAGCCCAACTGTGGACCGACTTCAAATACATTTTGTACTTAGGAGTCAATATTAAAATATGTCAAGCTGCATTTATATATTTTTTTCACATGTCGTTCATGTCGGTTGCTTTAGAATAGTGTATACAAGAACTGGTAGATAATATAAGTTTGATTACATGTCAGCTTATTTTTGAACTCATATTAGTAGTCCTATCTATTTAGGTACATATTTAAAGTAAATTAAATGTCAAAAAACAAAAAACTGTACGCACGCTGTAAATTTCAAACAGCGGCGGGTTATACCGTTTATTAAAATTAAATTAAACACAGATTAACCATTAAACGTCCGGGGATCGAGACTGCTTCAAGCTACAATCTATCAACCATTTATCTTACATTATTTCAAGACAAAATAACTTTAACGAACAATGAAATAAGACGTAAAGTTGTGGTTACTCTGGATTGAGGAGTAACATGTGATTTTAACGTTCCGTTTAGCTAAGAAATATGAAGTAACGAAAGACAGTAAATTGTAGGTATGTTATAAATTGCGGACATGCTGATTCAAAACGCTCGTGGCTGTTTTCTGGAAGTATTATTAAATAAATAAATAAATAAATTATGAATAATAATATGAATAAAATAAAATCAAACATAAATAAATAATATAAAACAAATACGATTTTGAATTTAAAACTAACTAACTCTTAAACCTAACTCTTCTATTCCACTGTTGCTAATTTGGAAGATTTGTATTTTTCTGCATTGGAGCAAATTCTGTCACGTTCAACAGCTTTCCTGATAGAAGAATAAAAAACCCTAGTATGACGGTTTACAATTTTTTACCGAACCCTAACGCAGTCAGCTGTTTGCGTGTTATAAATTGATAAGGATAACTTACAGCATGTCATGAAGTGACAAGCAAAAACCGTTATTTCTGTCATAATTAAACTTCATTTTGACCATTTCACAAGTCAATTAAAAAGATATATTTTCATCAAAAATGTCATCATAGTATCTTTTTACATGTTGAAAATTATCATCTTTGTAACGCGTCATTGCATTTCGCTGCATCCTTGTAACGGCGCCCTGACATTTGCTAACGACATAATAATTGCACAGCTTTCATAGTAATTTATAGCAGGTACGTTGCAGTATTTATTAAGCCACAATATCAATAATGGCTCTGCATTGCTTATATTATTGTTCTCTGATGCATTAAAGTGAGACATTATCTCGGGTATTTTTATGAATTAATTTTCTCAAGATGGCAAACAATGATGCAGGTTATGATTAATGCATTTTTACCTACGTACACAAATAAACGACTATTTAGTGCAATTAGGAGTCGATTTGTGTTTGAAAAATAAAATGCCTTTTAAAATTAAAAAATGTCTTAAAAAGTTATTTTAAAAGAAGCAATTTATCGATGACATGGTTTTGTCAGTACTTCCATAGTCACAATCATTGGTGCAGGATTAATCAGTATTAGCTAAGGATTTTCAATGGAACTGACATAAAATATTGTCGTAACCCACTAAACCAGACAGCTCATGTATAATTCAATAATGATTGATATAAAACCAACGACTATATTCGTTTAATGCGGGAATGTTGTACCTACTGGGCAGCAAATTCAATTAAATATAAAATATCTACACCTTGTTAAATTGATCATTCTTTTACACTTGACAGTCGCGTCGGATATCGAAATAAATTATTTCCTTATAGATCTTGAGAAATAATAAGAGCATGTACTTTTCTCACTAGTGGTCAAGTTAACAAACACACTAATGTACGTATATACATTGTTTTTTTAGTGTTTATATGTATGAAATGAAGCCCATGTTTTTTTATTATACGTAATATTTTTTTCTATTTCAGGGCAAAGTTTTTGAGTTAAAAAAGACTCTGTTCTGGGCATCTATTTTCGCAACATTTTTCACACGCTTTATGTTTCATACGACTTTGTTACTCGTGTAATAATAATGTGATGCTAATCCACACAAAAGGTTTTTATTTTAAAATATTGATATTTTTCTGTACAAAGAGCTTCTTAAAATCACCAGACTTTGGCTCTCACAAATTGTCGCATATGCCAGGATTGCCTTCCTGGGCAACTTCTGCTCAATCCTTTAAAAATGTGCTTTTAGTTAACCCGCCGTCTTTGTTTCGGTTGGTCTGGAAATATAAATAAAAATAAATAATTCAGAATATGATAAATTGAGGGTTTTTAAAACAAAACCAATAAAGCATACTTTATAATTAACTAGTAAAGGATACTTTGTGCATTAGTAATCGAATTTCAATCTGGAGGTCCCGGGTTTAATTCCGTAGGGATATTATTTATTAATTTTTCCGGTTTAGGGAAATACGTCGTTGCTTGAGCCCGCGGGAGATAATCCTGAAATTCCTGCACGCGTCCTTTAGGGATGTTGTACAAAGCACAGAGAATAGAACTCAGTTTACTTTACCAGTCTCTTTGTAATTCTCACAGAAAAATAAAAGTAGCCATCGATTATTAAAATTAATATTTAAATTGCAATAAATATGCTGAGTCAACTACATACTTCATAATTGTAAAATTTAAATATTATGTTTTTTTAGACCTTTATAAAGATATTGCAAAACCATTACCTGATTGGAAAATTTTTACTTGATAGATACATTTTTAATTTTGGGGCTTAAGTTTTATGTCCAAATTAAATATTTACGGCAAGAAAACATAGTTTACTAGAATGTGTATATAAAAAATAAACCTAAATAATCTTGAAATCAGACTCATTCTGAATCATTTTTCGCGCATTTTGGCGCACGCGATTTTCAACTTTATTAAAGTCAGTCTCCGGATTATAAAAGCAAAGGCCGCTGTGCGCCAATGGAAGGCCTCGTCTTAAGGTGCTTAGTAAAGTCAAAATTAAATTAGTAGCTCTTGCGACGATCGCTGCGTCTCCGATAGCGTGAAATAGAAGAAAATAATACTTTCCACATGGAGACGATTGTTCGATTGAAATATCCTATGGTTGGGTTATAGCTATCAATTTTATATATTAATCAAAGCGTAAATGAATTAAATCGACCAAGCCGTTTAGGAGCAGTGGGGAGTTCAAGCTAAAAAAGAACATTGGGTTGTTTTTGTGAATGTCACGTTTGTTATCTTGGAATTGATAATTCATATACATTTTTTTAATCATTTTTGGTACAGCCACGAACGAGGAGAAGGAAAATGACCCATTTGGCGGTAATAAGCCCCTTAATTAAATGGCCAGTTTTGCTAGGCCTAAACAAGCTAAATTAGCTGCGATCAAGGCTTATCTAATAGTGAGGGCAGACAGAGGCACCGAGCTGCGCTGTTAGTGCAATTATTATAAATGATTTGATAAATAAATCAAACGTCACAACAAAGTCACTGCGCTCAGTAAATGTCGCTTGATGCATGACATGCTTTGTTAGTCACTATACAATCTATACATCGTCAAGTCATGGATCTCAAAGGAGGTGCCAGAGGTGATTCCGAGTGTGGACTGTGAAGTGCATGCCGTTTCACCGACGATTGATCCCAGGGTGTTGAGTGGTTAGCCCTATCGACTGACCTATATATGACCTATAACTACTTTCGGACTTTCAAGATTTGATTCCGAGAATTCCAAATTAGTGGTCCAGACGTTCGTACCACTGGACCACAGAGTCGGTCAAAACGGTATATACATATAGTTCTAAACGTTTTATTTTTGCTATATGTGATGGGGGAACTGGTGGAATTAAGTAACCTAACATTTTGTTTCCTATAAGTTTGTTTTAAAGTACTTGACTTATATTTCTTGGGCCTGTTTCCCCACTTGCTGTTAAAGTGAGTGATATTTTACGTGTCACATAACTTGTACACAATTAATTTCAGTTTTTAACTCATGTTCTGGATGTTGCGCATCAGTAAGTGGTGAAATCAGCGGTTTAAAGAGGCGATTTTTTTTTTCATTTTGACGAGGTTCTTCTTTGGAAAATTTGTTCAGTATAATTAAAATTAGAGTGGCTTCAATTAAAGATCTATTTACACCTGATAGTATTAAACTAACTTTTTCCCGTTTCATATCTTACTCAAATAAGAGGGTACGATCTCCTCGTCTTATTATAGTGCGGAGTCGAGAGTCCGCCTGTCGGTCTGTATGTCACAGCCTGAGGTCACAGCACTTTTTCGCCGGAATAAATAAAGCTTACCCATTCACATTATATGTAGGAATTTATGTCCCAAAGTGATTTCTCAACATAAAAATATTATAGATGGAAAATGTAGAGTAGCAAAAAATAACTTTTTAACCCCGCTAAAGGGGATGTCATTCAAAATGAATGAATGAATTAATTAATACTTTTATTTATCAAAATAGGTAGGTTTTCGTAATGCTTAACATGACCCACAAAACTGCATGTACAGTTTGACTGTGGGATCCGTGAGTCTGATACAATTTTAATTAAATTAGTACCTACTTAAATAAAAGTAATTAGTACGATCAGAATTATATAGAGATTATATAATACATGGCATTGAACAAGGATTTTCCATTTTACATTTTGCTTTTCCTAATTAAACCTAAATCATAATATACTTATATATAAAACAACAACTTGATAAGACGTCTCTCATAAAATATTTATATGTTATTGGCGACTTACGGAATGTGGAGAATAATACTTATACTGCGTAGGTACACAACAGGTATTCGTATATTTTCCCCGTGTTATGATTTCAATAATACACGTGGCTTAATAAAACATGACGTAACCTACATATTTTTGAGTAATTTCGCAACCTTATATAACATTGACCGACCTACTGTGGCTGACCAACAGACAACGCATAGCCTTAACCGCTGAAGATAAAAACGAAAAATTTCACAAAGAGAGGATTTTCCGAAAAAATATAAGGTATTGAAAGGGGGTGTATACTTATATGTATCGAAAATGCGTATAACGGGCTGTTTACATCCTATATCTTCACTATAAAGACGACAAACATACATAAAAAAATCGCATGACTTCTGGCATCGACCGACATTCAACGGGGAGCACGACGATGCGATGTCCGTCACATACTAGCGGCACAGTGTACATTTTTTTTAAACTGTGCTGGCGCTTTGCTCTACAGTGGCCACACTAGAAAATTCAAGGCCGCATAAAATAAAGCATTATCTCCACCTCCAATTGTTATTTTTAGGCTGTTTTATCGAAAAAGCATTGCGAACCAAATCTACAACCTGTGTATGCGTAAGCTGGCGTGGCTTAATAAGAATAGCAATGTTATCTCATATTTGATTAATAATATAATATATATTTTATACACAAAATATAATAACGGGTTGTAAAATATATTTCGACCACTAGTTGTGGTCTGCATCAGTTACATTGGTATTAATTAGTATTTACAATGATAAAGATATAAAAGGTAAAAATTAACAATTATAAATTTTATAGGTAAGTAAAAGTATGATATTGAACATTAAATATTCTAAGTAAAAGTAAAAGTATGATATTGAATATCATATTTTTCCTTACCTATAATGTATAATTATTAAATTAAATATTATATATAAATATATATAATATTATTAATCGAATATAAGACACGATAAGTCAATTATCATTTAATGTTATCTCATGTTATACCGTGACGTAAAATTCATGCTCTAAGTAAAATTACAGCATCAATGCTAAAAATTTGTAATTCTTTTAATATTTCATAATAAATGCGTAATTGGCGTAACCCGCACGGTTGCGTACAAGTCAAAGTTACCAATTTTTAACAATATTTTAAGCTTGTATAAAATGAACAGTGCGACAAGGCTTTTTTGGCACGTGGATGACAGTGACAGGGGGGCGCAGCTGTGAAACAAGGGGTATGGTAGCGACGTTAGTTCCGATTTTGGACACAACCAATCCACGCGCCAAAAGAGCCTCGTAGCACTCTAGTACCGATCTGCCACAGATATAATGCGCATAGAAATCTTTGAGCGTTTTTGTATTCTCGAAAATAGTCGAATCATAAATTGTAAGCACCCTTAACACATTGGCGGATACTGGCGGGAATGGGGAAATCTTAAAATTAAGGGTGGCCCTAATACCCAGGATTTCCAATACATTTGACTTGATTTTTCGATTTGAATCGGGTGCATTATTAGAGGAAAAGCAGGAATCAAAGTAATTGTAGAACATGGTGCAAACAATTGGAACTGGGAGCAATTATGACCGGAGTCTGTCAATGGATTGTATAAAAAGCGTTCGGTAATACGACCTTTACCGAAGAGTGGCGAAGATTTCTACGCGCATTTTTTATATTATGGTACTACTGTACAGTCTCTAACACGTCACGGTATACCATGGCAGTTCTTACTGACACAGAAAGATATATACTTGCGTGTGGCCGTGTGTACCATTGAGGAAATCAGACCTACTTTTTGCTCTTACTTCAATAATTCTGACAAAATGGATCTGCCCTTTTTTCCTTGATAGTACATACAATAGTTTTATGTAACATGCGCTTGACAGGTTTTTTTTGGTCTTCTCCAGGTCCCGACATTCCAGGCTTCCTGCTGCAGCCGTTTAGGAAGCCGAAGCGGATTAGAACCGCCTTCTCCCCATCTCAACTTCTCAAGCTGGAGCACGCGTTCGAGAAGAACCATTACGTGGTGGGGGCAGAGCGGAAGCAGCTTGCGCAGGCGCTTAGTTTGACTGAAACACAGGTCAGAACTTGGAGATATTCTTGCTTTAGCGATGAAAATGAAAATGTCTTTGTTGCAAAACGTTGTTATGGTTACAGTGTATAGTCAAGACCACGTCAAGTTATACACTTGCAGAACTACATTAGCCCCGATGATGAAGGATATAAGATAGGTTCAAAGTACAATGTGTATAGCTAAATGTGATATTGACTGTACATAAGCTTTGGCGTCTGTTTTTTTGTCTGTCCTCGGCATAACCTGCAAACGGCTGGGTGGATTCAGCTGTAAAAATTTTACACCTACTTATTTTGAGTGGAGAATTAATATATAAGGCGTCTTGTTTTGAAATTATTTTTTCAATGCAAGTGCTCGTAAATGCCCACATTTATGCATCAAAACCGAACAGAAAGTCGATTATTTTGCCCTAGGGCTTTATTATTATTATTTTTTTTTATTTATTTACAATGGTTGGCTAACCTGCAGCCTTTCCTGTGTACCATAAATGTTATACTTTTTTTTCCATTGTTTAACGGCTCTGGATACAGTCCTTTTGAGCCAATCATAATTTAAAGTTCACAAGATTATATTTGTTTTATTTCCTCACACTATGCATTGAAAAACGTAATACGGGCGTAAGAGATGGATGTGGAATTATGTGGAAGAGGCGAAAGAAGTGTGTCAGGATCGTAGCAGATGGAGATATTTAGTCTCTGCCTAACCCTCTGGGAAACAGGCGTGAGTATATGTATGTATGTATGTTAAAATACAATGTGGTTGTCAAACTGTAGATACTAAAAAGCAGATTCTTAAAATATGTAACTAATAATAACCAAAAATAATGTTTGAAAACGTCCAGTTTTGCCAAAAGGTAACTCCTGAAACAAGTTTCAATTTCGCGCCCGCGACTAAATCGGCACAATTGTATTGTCCTCGCAAGTTTCATTGAGTGTGTACCTTATAGCGAAATGAAACAGTATGACATTTGGCCACGCCCACAACTAAGTTAGTCGCGTTATGATGTCTGTTCTTAATAAGCAACATCATTGTTAATTATGGCTCTGTTTTTCCCTTTGGGTACGGTACCCTGAAAAGTAAATTAAGGCGCTACGGAAAAAAAACGACACTTTCAGAACTTGCATATTTACTTGAGTAAAGAAGGTATTATTTTGATAAAATAGTATATTATTTTTGGATTTTTTTTGTAGGGATGTGTTAAACGGAAACGCGATTGGAGAATTTCGGCTCGATACAAATACTTATTGGTCTTTTTCGACACTAATTCTCCTGGTTTGCCAATTCGGAAAGACATTAACTGCAATCATATTTTATTAGATGGGTTTTATTATCTAGGACCTGATTATATGAAATTTTGATAGCAACTTTCGCACTAAGGGTTTTTTTTGCATATGGAGTAACAGGGACGCTAAAACTTTTACATATCGTCTTAAAGCAAAAACTTAAATTTGTATATGTACAACTTTATTTTTACGTGGGAAATACGATTATTACGCCCCAGCGTGATAGGTCATTTAATATTAAAAAAAGAAACCGGCCAAGTGCGACTCGGACTCATGCACAAAGGGTTCCATACCACCACACAGTACGGGTACGGAACCCTAAAACATCATGGTAAATAATTCCACTTGCAGTTACGGGTACGATCTATATTACACTGGTCATAGATAACTTCCTAAAGAATTAAATATTTGTATTTTTCAGTTTTTTTTCCCAAGTGTGTGTTAATATGTGTCTTATATAATAATAATAGTCTTATGTAACACAATTGGGAAAAAAATAATAAAATATTTTTTAAATTAAATAATAAATTATTTTTTTTCCCAATTGTGTTACATAAGACTAGGAGTACCCTAGATTTCATGGTGAGCTAATTTGCATGAAATTACTTATGTAATACTTCTTAATCGATGCAAAAAAAAAGTGCAATAACTTTTTTTAATCGACTTAGAAGCCTAATTTTTTTACAGCACTATAGAGTCGTAGACTTCTATAGGAGGTATCAGTTTCAACTTGATATTTTGTACGGGGCCCGAGCAAAAAGGGTCTTGAGAGACAGACAGACAGACAGACGGACAATAAGGTGATCCTATAAGAGTTCCGTTTTTTTAATTTTGAAGTACGGATCCCTTAAAACAAGTCAATTACATAACCACGTAACCGTTAGAAACATTTTAAAACAAAAAAAAATAGGGTTGAAATATAATAATATACAAGGTGTAACAGAAAGGTGTAACCATATTTGAAGAGCTTATTCAGTCAATGGTATAGATCAACTTTTACTATGGAGACAACCCTGAAATCTCAAAAAAAAAATCTGCCCTTCCATACATTTCGGCCGAACGGTATTGCATTTTTTATAGTGTTATAGTTTATAGTGTTTGTTCCATAGTAAAAGTTGTTCTATACCATTGACTGAATAAGCTCTTCAAATATGGTTATACCTTTCTGTTACACGTTGTATACATGTATTATTACCTAATATATAATATGTATCCCTTAATACATTTTTTATTAGCAAGTTTACTTAATAAAATATCAACAAATCAAATAATAGGTATTTACATATGAAATTGCCGAAATTTTCTTACAGATTCATGAGTTCATCAATAGCTACTCGTATTTCCATTATTTGTTTTTTGTTTGAAAGTTGATTTCAAGGTTTTACATCTACGTATTAAATTTTGTTTTATTGTCAGTTTGATAACCAAAATTAAATCTTCAAAAAAAGTTCGTCCTAAATGCCATCCATTTTCATGATAAGATTCGCAATAATTTTGTACAGCTGACACTTTTCAAAAAAAAATTGTCTCATTCATACACAAAATAAATTACATAATTTGAATTTGTCATTCCTAAAAAAAAAATGCAAATATGTTAGTAATGACAATTGAGTTTCCTTCAAATTCTCTGTAGAAAACGGCAACTTCATATGTAAGGACCTATTATATTTATTCAATATCCTCTTATATTGTCCGAATTTCTTCCAACGAATCCTCGAATCACTCGTTCATGTTCTAGGCTAAGATCCAGCTGTAGCCTTAGTTTTTTTTTTCAGCTGGCTGATTATCCTTGGCCATCATTTCTAAAACACGTGTAGGCGGGGTAGGTTTTTAGGGTTCGGTAGTACCTAAAAGGTACAAAAGGAATCTTTATGGGGAGACCCCGTTGTCCGTCCGCCCGTCCGTATGTCACAGCCTCATAACTTTAGCACCGTTAAAGATAAAGCCATGAAATTTGGCACAAAAAGAGCATTAACTTGCCCAAATAATACGGTTTAAGAAAATGTACAAAAATTTGCAATTGTTCAAATATTTCCAAAACAAAAGTGAGAAAAATAAAAAATATTATCCTAAAGATACAATATGGGTATCAAATTGCTGATATTAAAAAGCTGATTGTAAAAATATATACTTTTACTATATTTGCTGGAACTGGTTTCGAGAAATCTTTAAAAAACCACAAAAATATGTATGGCCTCCCCCCTTATCTCTGAAACTAGTAAACCGAAAAATATGAATAAAATATCGATTATAGATCATAACTGACCAGTTACAGGAAAAATATAGCGATAAAAAAATTGAGCACAAATGAGAAATATAAAAAAAGAAGTAAAATAAATACTTAAATAAACTATTTTATAAAAATACAATATAGGTATCAAATTGTAGATATTAATATAAGATTTTGCTGGGGCTGTCCCGACGCTGCAGTGCGTCAGGTATGTTTGCGGAAGCGCGCACAGATTGCTTCTGCACAACAATACGCAAGCGTGCCACCTCGCTGGTGCGCCGTGTGCGGGCCAGCTCCAACATTCTCCTGTCTACCATTGCGGCCAGGCTCGACTGTCCCTATCTGAGTCGCTGCTCCTTGCTGCATGCAAGCGTCCCAGCTTGGAGGAGAGCACTCACATAGGTACAGTCCAATATGATTAAATGTCAATATGATTTATTTATTTATTTACTAATATTAGAATAATAATTATTGATACTAACAAATTATGGGTTGTTATTGTAGCCTGAAATAAATGGATTTATTATTATTATAAAAAGCTGATTGTCAAAATTTGGCTATATTTAATTGGATCTATTTCGAGAAATCCTTGAAAAACTATAAAAAATTTAATGTACCCCCCTATATATATCTCTAATATATCTCCAAAACTGGTGGACCAAAAAATACGAAAAAAATCATGGTAATACGTGTTTACCAAAAAATTACACGAAAAAAAATTACACGAAAAAAAATCTCGCGTCTGACTCGCACTTGGCCGGTTTTTTCTTAAAACGTTTTACCTTTAACAATTCAATACTACGTGGTTTCGATTGCCATATCAATTGAAATCCGTAACTGTAAATAAACGGGGTACTAATATTAGGCAATGCCTTTTAATTGATGTGATGTACTTCAGATTAGCCAGTAAATTTACATGCAGCACTAATAAGCTATTTTCACGCAATTAATTAATATACACAAATTCGTACTTTCATGCTTTCTGCTTAAAATTAAAACTAATAGGTACATCTAGTATTTAAGGGTTATTATCACAGAGCACTTTCTATTTAATTTAGGTAGAAAGAAGTAGCTTGGACCTTCAAATAGGTACTCATATGTGAGAGAACTCCTCAGCCCAAAGTCTTAGAACTAAAACTGGCCAAGTGCGTGGCCAAGTGCGGGCCACGTGCAGTGTAAGGTTCAGTAGTTGCCCGTCACAATATGCGGACTTAGAAGGGGGCTTTTTGCAGTTGGTCGACTATTACACTGTAACTTTTAACGTACTTTACTACTTAAGAAAGGTTTTCACACACAACCGAAATATTTTTGAACGCCTCTCCCAAGACACCCAACACCAGGTTGGACGAGCTATGTATGTTCTATCTTGCTGTTATGCGGGCGTGTCGCATCGTCGGCGGGCGATCAAACGCAGCCCTGGATGTTATCAGGGCTGGATTTAGGGGAGGGCAACCGGGGCTACAGCCCCGGGGCCTCCACAAGAGAGGGGCCCCCACAATAGTTTCCAAATTTTTTATTTCAAAGCCGATATATTTGCAGAATTAAATAAACAAAACGAAAAACATCTAAAAACTAACTATTCAATTTGTATGTTTTTTTAATTTGATTTATCTCTTAATAAATGATTGTAACATTGAATGCTTAACCTAATTGAAAAAAATTAGAGGCCTTCACTCCCTTGTTGCCCCTGGGCTTCCAGTCCTCTAAACCCGACACTGGATGTTATGATGACATATGGGTTCAGCTGATGAAACTGCTATTTCCTGACGATCCTGTCTACTTCTTTACCTACATGCAACAGCTCAATCGACCCTTGTTTATGGGTTATGCCGTCGACGGAGAGTAACCACCAAAGCTTCTCTATAAAGGTTTTCGTGTTCAAAAGGAACCCCAACAAAAAACCGGGCTATCACCATAGATGACACACATGTTTCAGGTAATCATCAAAACGCATTTGCACCTATTCATATAAGGTAGGTACCTCTATCCTATAGGTAGGTATCATTGTAATCCATTTAAATCATTGTTATAATAATGTTCCTAGCCTGCGTGACTGCATCTATAGTGCGTATAATATAGCTTGAGCCCTGTGACAGCTGTCAGCGCTATACATATTTGAGCATGAGAAAGAGAGTTAGAAATACAAATTGTGTAGCGCTGTCCTGCTGTCACAGGGCTCAAGCTATATTATACGCACTATAGACTTATTGTATTATACTTTTAGATGAGTGAAACAAAATATAATGTTCCAGCTATTACCAATATTGAGACGTAATTCTAGTCGTTTATGCGTAAGATGTTTATCAGTAGTTGGCAGAAAAGCAGACTACGAATGTCGGATGACGTGATTTATTATGATTTAGGCGAATGCTCGTTGAAATTATATTTCACTTTGCGCCCGATGCGATAAAGATGTACTATAGGAGGTCTGTATATACATTGTGACACGCTACATTGTACCTTTCCGTACTTTGTTATCAATCACCTATATGCAAGGTTCACTCTTCGGATAGAAGTAGACTATTAGCTTACATAACATTAATAAGGCACTTAAATAAAATAAATAAAACTATTTATTTGAATACTCTTCTCTCCTCGCTTTTGTCTAGTAACAGTTTAGATTTAAGGCGCTACGGAAAAAAAATCGACACTTTAAGAACTTGCATATCTACTTCAGTAAATAATGTATTATTTTGATAAAATAGTATATTATTTTTGGATTCTTTTTCTAGGGATCTGTTAAAACAGAAATGCGATTGGAGAAATTCGGCTCGATAGAAATATTTATTGAAATTAGGTCCCTTTCGACACCAATTCTCCTGATTTGACACTTTAGAATGACATATATATAGACTGCAACTATATTTTATTAGATGGGTTTTAACGGTATCTAGGACCTGCCCCCCTATTCTGTATCTTTAGTTGCCAACTGCACGAGGTGTCTATCATCAAAAACATAGCTAAAAACTCAAATTTCAAAATTGCCTTTAGTGGGTATTGAACTAGTAACAATCTGTGTCGTCACTTCAAGTGCGAAAATATCCTTAGGACATCGGAATTCGATAGTATATCTATGTTTTTGATGATAGACACCCAGTCCAGAAGGCAACTAGAGATACACAATAGGCCCGCTAGTTAAAAGAAATTTTGATAGCAACTTTAGTACATTTTTTATTAATATAAAACCGACTTTTTGCTACTTTTCCTCGAATCCGTCCCTGTCGCACTGAGGATTTTTTAGCATATGGAGTAACAGGGACGCTAAAACTTTTACATGTCGCCTTAAGCTACTTATAGTAGTGAAGTAAGAGGTATGTACAAAATAAACAATGGACGCTGTTTGCCACCGTTGGTGAACCCACCAGATCGACAAGTGGTGACATCAAACAGCTTTGGATTTGACTAATTTCGGCCAATATAATTTTCATTTGCGTTTGTGCTTGACGATTTTCGGCTCGAAAGAACGTGGACGGGGAAGTAGAGAGTAGAGCCTACTTTACCATATGCGTTATCCGCTCTTCTTTCCTAGTACAATGTGATAAGGCTCATTTTGACATAGTCCTTTCTTAGTAGGTGCATGTGTGGCATGGAACCTACTTGCCTAATTTTAAGTTGTATTGTACCTATGTAACTATACAGGCTGTTTGGGACATCGATGTAAATATTTTCAGGAATGATAAAGAAAGTGATTTTGAAGATTTTTGTCTGAATTTACTATTATGCAAAGTTTTGTAGTTGTCGAGATACAAACATTTTTCAGTTTTGTCTACTTAAAATTAGAATAAAACACCATTTATGTCTAAAAATCATGTTTTTATAATAGATTATTTCTTAATATACTTCAATCAAACAAAAAAACAAGATAAATATGTTCACAAAGAAGTGAAAATAAACACAAAGCTAACAAAATGCACTACGAAGAAAGATACTTTTAAAGTAAATTTTAGTAAAAACTTAAATTGTTATTTTTAACCATAGTTATTTATATTTATGTTATTTTTATTTTTAGTAGAAACATTTAAAAAAAAATCTGTATCTCGAAAACCACAAAACGTTGCATAATTGTAAAGTTCAAAATCACTTCCTTAATCATCTCTCAAAGTATTTACATCGATGTTCCAAACACCCTGTATATAGGTAGTGTGCAAAACGTGGGCAACGCCGTTATAGCCTTGTCGCGCTGTAGTAATGTTATCAGTAATTTTTATTTTATCCCTGGTACTCTACCACTTACTCTACCCTACTTTATCCCTGGTACTCTACCACTTACTCTACCCTACCCGTGTAAGCTAGACCTTACGGCGGACGCAGTAAACTGCCAGGGAATACTGTGACGTTTTGGACTCTTATTAGCTGATCTATAACTGTGTTTTACATGTTATTAATAACTACATATTTTATAGAGCTCACTTATTGTATACGACGTGCACTTCACTGGCTTTTTGCTCATTTTAACTCATTAGACCTTAACGCCCCTAATGCAATAAATCTACAAGACGAAAAAACTGCTTTATCCAGCTGAGTAATGTTTCAAACCATACTCTTAAGACTAGAGAAATCAATAATTGATCCGAAACTAAATATGTTCACTTTAAAACATTCACTACTACCTTTCAATAAGAGCGAGGTACAAGAAAAACTATTTTTGTATACTCAGCTAATTCACCTAGACATTGCAGAAACAATGAAATTGCGATAAATGTATCAGCATTACGCCTAATTACGCGACACGAAACGGTAAAAAACTATAATTACTCGTTCGTACATACATAATAATTGTTGTTGCGTGCAAATGTACAGTCAGCAAAAACGGCTGATGTAAATGCTGAAAATGATATATTTATGACAATTTCAATTAAATTCGCGTTTTGTTCTCTTAATCTAATTAGCCTTATGCTTGAGAAATGGGCGAGAATAGAGAATATAAATGATTGATATTATTTCTTCTTGACATCGTTGTATGTTCCGAACATAATCGTCAAAAGACAACATTTATTTTGTTTAGTGAAGACCAAGTCACGAATGATGATATGATATCTATCATTTCTTATATGGCCCGACCGCGTCCATGTTAGTATATAAGAGTTTTTGATATGAGGACGATTGTTGTAGTAAACAACAACAAAATTCTAAACAAACCCAAAGATTCCGTAATGCTATCTACTAAGGAATAAAATAAAACTCCACCTATAATCGAAGAATGCCCAATTTGTTTAATCAGTATGGCAACACTAGGACAAAAATATAATGTATGTTATGGTAGAAAACATATTAGAACTGAAAGCGTAATTTGATTATCTTCGGTAAATAGAAAATAATCGCAACCCTGTCTTCCAAAAGGGTAGACAGAGACTACAGATTTCCATCTGCTACGATCCTAACACTACTCTTTCGCCTTTTCCACATCTATCAATCTAGTCACACTTACAAGCTCTTCTATTAATTTTACACTAATGTTGTTCCTATACTTAAAAGGGAAGATGACGAAAATATGTAGAAATGAAAAAAAAACGGTCGAGTGCGAATCAGATAATTGTGTTACTTGTGTTAAATATTTTGATTTAGTATGCTAAATTGTCCAAACGCGAGAGCATGTTTGGCACAACCACAAAAATTATATTGTTCTGTGGGCGCAACTGACCCTTAATGTATATATTTTTACAATCAGCACTTTAATATCTACAATTTGTAACCCATATTGTAATTTTAGGATTATTTTCAGTCTTTTGTATTGGAAATATTTTTAACAATTTCAAAATTTTCAAATTTTATCTTTAATGGTGCTAAAGTTATGTATTAGGCTGTGACATATACGGACGGACGGACGGACAACGGAGTCTTACCATAAAGGTTCCTTTTGTACCTTTTAGGCACTCCGAAATTCTAATAAAACTTTGTAACGTTTATGAAATAAGTTTCACCGGGTCAACTGATTCTTTTATTTACTCTAAATAAAATCTTTTATAACCCTCTACTTACCTAACTCTATTTTAGACCTTTTATTGATTTTCTCTCGAGAAAATTGATTGATTTCGGAAATTAGTTGGTTTTTTATTTATAAAATTTGTTTTGAATGATATCTAGCAATTTCTAAAGAAACCTGTGTTTATTTCAACAAGAAACCGAGTCATTTAATTAAAAGTCCCAGTTTTTCGAAAGCGCGTGATATTTCAGTTGTCGTAATAGCGGCTCAGACCGCGCTATTTTAAACAATTACGAAACGTCATACTTGATGCAAAATGAGGTGCTAAATCTTGGGTCACCCATGCTCTTAACTTTAAAACCACTTAAAAGAATTGTTGTGTCACAGTGCCCTAAGGGTGTTAAAGATATATCGTGACGATAATTTTAATGTAAAAAATTGCCATTTATTCCAAGATCTGGAGACTGTTTTCTTATTTAAATACAAAATGCTTTGACTACATACAAGATTATTGCATATTATTATGCTTAACTAATCCACTGGAAATTAATTTTACTACGTAAATATTTTATTTTATTTGAAGATAATATAATTGAACTGACTTTTTGTTTTAGTTCAACTCCGTATACGAAAAAAGTATGTTTCAGTGACATCTGGTCTTCTAAAAAGGCCATTTTACATGAATCACATTATGATTCTGTTCTAATGCCGTCTCTTTTGCACGCGTGAAAAATCTCTGACTCTATCCTACTCTCAAATCATTTTATAATTCACCTAATTCGGCCTTTTTAGATCCCTTGCTCTTTGGAGGCAATTTGGTTCCACTCCTACAAGTGCGACAAGGCTCTTTTGGCGAGTGGATTGGTCGTGGACAAAATATGAGCTAACGCTGCTATCCTATCACTTGTTTCACAGCTGCGCCCCTCTGTCACTGTCATACACGCACCAAAAGATCCTTGTAGCACTTGTACAGTGCTAAGGGTCTTATGGCGCGTGGACTGGTTGTGTCCAAAATTGGAACTAACGCCGCAACCATTCTCCTTGTTTCACAGCTACCCAGCGCCATCAGATCCTTGTAGCACTGAGTACATGTCTCTGACCCTGTGTTGACAGAAATCTTGTCCCAGTATAGTTTTTTAATTGATTTCCAAACTTTGTATTTTTGTTACTTCAAATCAAAGACATTGAATACTTTTTTAAATATTATTTTAATATACCTTTACTATTTTGCAAACCCTACATATTTAGCAAGTGGCTAATAGGTATACTTATTATAAAGTAACGCGAGGTGTGGTCGATAACTGGCCTGGTTTCTAAACAGCTTACCTGTTTTTATCACATTTTTACTACATTTTCGTACATTTTCTGGTGGATTGTTTATTCATAATGAATGAAGTGATCAGATTTGAAAGAAAAAGTGAGTCACGGATACCGAGCCACAAAATTAGAAAAACTGGCTCTTCCAAATGATTTCATCTGGTTAGTTTGTTTGTGGAAATGTATTTTTTGCGTAACACTAGATATATACCTATAGATAGTCATTTTATAGTTTCTTAAGGCCGTCAGTGGTAACAGAAAGAAAGAAAAGAGCTTAATTTCGAAAACCACAGTATAACAAAAATTAAAATTTGTAAACGAATTAAATATACTCTGTGATTATGAAAAAGGAGTCCAGCTAAGCTTGACGCCATAGCCAAAGCCACAGCGCTGGTATTCTGCTGCATCTTACTAAAATGTAAAACTAATAACTAATCTAAGCTTAATAAAATAGAACTTAAATTTAAAAGCGTATAGCAGCGCAAAAGTACACACAATTAATGAAAAAATAAATAGTAGTCAATTAAAAGTAAATATGAAATAAATAAACAAATAATAGTGTGATACTTAAAGTAGCATAATTAAAACACTTTTACTTATTGATTATTAAGGCATCATTGATTGCTTTTCAATTAGCTCTGAAGTTGAATACGAAAATCATAGGTGGGTCGTTCCACACCTTTGAAGCTCAACTCCAACACCAAAACCAAAATACCAACACCAACTAACATATTTCATACAAAAAAGTTAAAATAGCATCAATATAACGGAAAATTAAAATCACAAAAACCATTAACATGTCAGTTTTCAAATTCAAATTCAAATTCAAATAGTTTATTTTGCAAAGTAGGTATATACAACGTGTAGCAGAAAGATGTAGCCATATTTGAAGAGCTTACTCAGTCTATGGTATAGAACAACTTTTACTATGGAACAAACCCTGTATCTCGAAAAAAAAATAGAAAAATGCAATGCTGCTCGGCTGAAATGTATGGAAGGGCAGATTATTTTTTTGAGATTTCAGGGTTGGCTCCATAGTAAAAGTTGTTCTATACCATTGACTGAATAAGCTCTTCAAATATGGTTACAACTTTCTGTTACATCTTGTATAATACACTTTTTACAAGTCAAATTTAATCTTATAAAAATATATGTTATAAAATAATACATTTACATGAACTAAATTAAAGATTTGTTTAATTTATGTAGCAATATATACACGATTAAAATTATAGGTAAAATATATATATTATACAAGGTGAAATCGAATCAACCGCCCGAACCCATACCGGAGACCCGGCCAGGGACCAGGAACAAAGTTCAATGATCACCAACCGAGCCCCCAGCACGAATCCAGGCGGCCAACCAAATCTCATCCTATATCCATCCATCAGACTAGTTCGTCCACTGCTGGGCATAAGCCTTTCCAGTGACGCCGATGCCCGTCAACAGTCTGTTCCATATTCGACTATAGGGATGTATATACCGCCATCCATCGGTCATAGGCATGTTGGGCCTCCTGGTTTTTTGCCTGTGAGCTGTCCTCTTACTCTCCCGCGAATTACTTCCAGGGGGTCTCCAAGTACGAGTAAGATGGTGGTACCTTCACAGTCGAGCCCGGCATCAGCTCTACCACCTAAATATTGCTAATAAGAAGGGCAAGAAACTTAGCAAGATCATGTCTTTTTTTTTAACATAAAACTTATACTATACAAATGACTTATATCTACTTTAAGGGATAAGAAAATACAAACAGCAGGCAACACATTAAATTATAACCTACTATCATGACAAATATCGTTATCATTTCTTGTCCTAAATACTAATTTTGAACGACACTAATATGTAAACATTATGTAAACAATGACCGTTATTTATTCTCATGTCATGAATCTTAAATTAAACATGTATTGCAAGAAAGCCCTTAATTAAACAACTGTAAAAAAGATAAATTGTCTTTTACTATTTTGAGAAGACTGCTCTAAATTTGAAAATAATTTATATATAATTATAATAGTCCTCGTCCATACGAACAACTTTTACTATGGAGCCAAATCCCGAAATCACGAAAAAAAAAATCAGCTGTTCCATAGAAAAATTACATAGCTACTCGACCAAAGTGCATGAGACAACTGCTTTTTTTCTCGATTTTTTATTTTTTTTCCCGAAAGTTAGTAAATGTGGTTCTATCGCCCAGGTTTTGACTTCCGCAACTTCCATCTTAACACCCTGTGTATTTTTGACAATTGGCAGCATTGTTTTATTATTATATGCATTTTTCGTTAATAATACTTTTGACCTACGAGGGAAAAATTTTGACTAATGAGAGCGGTTTCGCAGCCGGATTGTGAAAAATGTGTTTGAATTTAATACAATTTAAAATGATAATTTACAGAAACCAATGGAAACTTTGCGATCGCAACATACACAATACATAGGTAATAAGGTTTTGTTGAACAACTGTTGAGTGAATTTTGAATTTAAGTGTTCTGTTTCGATTAGTTATAAAAAGGAGGGTTTTTTACAATCCGGCTGCGAAACCGCTTATAAGATTTCGCATCGAATTACTTAGGAATCCCTGTATTGCCCTGTAACACCTGTAGCTATTACTTTGTATATAAAAAAATGGCCGGAGTTTTTTTTAATATGCCCGGCTTTTTGTCCGTGTTTTTCAAATTTCGAAATAGTTGAAAAAGTGTGTGTCGATTTCATACTATCATTTTGTAATGAAAAAAAAAATATATTAATAAAATTTATAATTTCACGGGTTTGAGAATTTACCTGCGACATATATTATGTATATAAGGTGAACTTTAATCAACCACCTGAATTCATACTGGAGACTCGATTAGTGATCAGGAATAATGTTTAATGACATGGCAGGTGAAAGTTGAAAAAAAAATTTTTTGTTCCTTTACTGCCTATACTAGGATTTGTATTTGAACTAGTCCAGTGTGAATGGGCGCAGAGTTTTTTTATGATTTCGATAAACGGGGTCATCGAACCTTGTTCCTGATCACTAACCGAGCTCCAGTATGAATTCAGGCGCTTGATAAATTTTCACTGTATAACAATTTATATTCCAAATTTCCAAAAGTTTTGAACGCTAAAATTTGGTATGCAGGCTAGGGCGTGCACACAAACAACAAAAAAATCTGTAGCTTTCAGCCTCCAACTCCCCAAAAAGCGGGTGAAGGGCTGTGTTTAGAATTTCCTTACAAAAAGAAATAAAATCCCACCAAAAAAATTTTATGTAAACAAGTTGCTAAGACTCACGAGCGCATGACGCTTTCACTGTTAAAAAATTATCAGATTTCGTGTAGAATCAAACCCCTAACTCTACAATGCCTAACTTTACAAATCCTAACTCTACAAACTCTTCATCTTGGTCAAAAGTATGACTCGGCCGTTTCATGAAACTACTGCATGACTAGTGTTACAGTAAGAGGTATTACATATGGGTTACCTTTACTCTAGTAAGAGATTTCTTAGAGCATACCATTGAGAAAACAATTAAAATTTAAATAAGAGTAATCATACACAACGTGCACAAAAATAAAGTTTGCCTAAATATAAAAATAATATATAATAATATAAGATAATAAGTGTGTAATTACTTCTACTAGATATTATTATATGCATAAAATACATTACCATAAGTATACATGCAAGATAATAAAATAAATAAATTATTTATCATTTTAAAACGCGTTGCTTAAAAATTCTAAAACTATTTTTATTAAATTTCATTTTGCGTATATTTCGAGTAATTAAAAAAATGCAGGTACCGTTATTTATGATGTATGCGATAATATTAGTCATATATTACTATCAATATCAGTTATTACTTCGTAGCCCTGTTAGAACATATGACAGAATTTTTTTATTTCTTAAAATCAACTTTTTTTCTAAGTTTAACTATAACCCTCGTCATTATTGCCACCACTGTAGTAGAATAATGAATCGCGGTCCAGATCGTGGCTCAGACACATATTCTCATTTTTCTAAACTATACACAGCCTGTATTAGTTCTGATAATCAAATTACCTACGGTAAACATTTTACTTTTAATAGCCCCCTGTATAAGATCAAGTATGGCAGGTGCACCTCGTTTACTTTAATAATATAAAATTACGCCGTTCTCAATAACCTGTTTTGGGTCCTATAAGTCATATTAAACATATTAATAAGGTTTTTTTTTTTTAGATTAAAACACAAGATTGCCCGTTTCAGCGTTTTAATCATAAAATATATTTTTTCTGTAAAATGTTGATGTAATTTAATGTAACTTATCACTAAATTCCAGTCACGTACAATTTTCATCCTAACAAACAATTTTATCCCACCAAAAACATGTCATGGAAAGAAGGTTGCCAAGACCAGACTCCCATGCTCATAACGCTGTTAAAAAGTTATCACGGCAGATCTCATGTTGAGCCAAGCCTCAATATTTTTGGGGAAATAGCCATTTAACTAGGCTCGTGTTGATACGATGAAAGCGTCCCATCTCCAAGCGACTTCGCTCAGGGCGGGCGCGGCTGCCCTTGGGGAGGGCTACATGTTTGTGCCTTTTGGTGTGGAGACCGGGCCATGGGGACCAGAAGCGTGATGACTCTCTAAGGAGGTCTCGTTGCACCTGATTGACACCTCCGGTAACCCAAGGGCTGGGCCATAATTTGGTCAACGGATTACCCTCGCGATCCAGCGAGGCAACGCCGCCACCCTGGGGTACTTTTCCCAATCTGGCGATTGGCCAGCATATTTTATTTAACTTAAAATTATAATAGGTGCCGAAAATTTACCTTTTTATTTTATTTGTGAATTGAATTTTTATTTTAGTTATATAGTTAATTTTAATTTTATAAAAGTAATTATATGAGTAAACTAAATACATTGACGAGCAGTAAAATTAAAACAATTTAGTAAGATAATAACTGTTCCAAATTTTTTGTTAAAAGTTTTATTCGTCTCGGAGAAAAGTGTCTTAGACAAAACACAGATCGACGGACGTACACATGTGTCAAACCAAAAAGATTCCCTTTTCATATTTTTGAGTACTGAACCCTAAAAAACGAAATAAAGAATTAACTCGTACCATTTTCAAATTAATCTGGTGTCGATAGGAGCGTGACGGCGCCCCCTGGTGGTGGCCGTGTGAACTAGACTGTTGAGTGTCAGAGAGGGGACTCCCCGGGGCGTGGGCGGGCGGAGTGCTATAAGGCTCCGCTGGTGGGGCGAAGAATTAGGTGTGATGTTAGGGAATTGGGATGGAATGGGCTGCCTACAGAAGACAAAGGTACATATTTATATTATGCAATACGCTCAAAAATAGTTGCTTTAATAAATTGTAAATGTTATGAAATAAAAATTTTCATTTCAAAATAAATGTTTTCTTATTTTAAAGTGTATTCAGAGTTTTTTAGGGTTCTATACCTAAAGGGTAAAAAAATTACTATTATGGCGAAACTCCATCCGTCCGTCCGTCTGTATCTAAAAATGTATATATTTAGCCGTTATGTGTAGGTGGCGGTAGGTGGTACAGCTGATGCCAGGCTCGACTGTGGAGGTACCACCATCTTACATGGAGACCCCGGGGGAGAGTAAGAGGACAGCTCTCAGGCAAAAATCCAGGAGGCCCACCATGCCTGGGACCGATGGACGGCAGTATATCCATCCCTAATAGCCGGGCCTTATATGGAACAGTCTGGTAACGGGCAGCGGCGTCACTGCTGCGAGGGTTCCGGCACCACGCTCACCAACCTGCCTTCCCAGCGTGTGTGAGTATGGGCAATTCTTCCAGGATGACCGCCGGGAGTGGCAAAGTCCTGGAAAAGCTTATGTCCAGCAGTGGACGAACTAGGCTGATGGATGGATGGAGCCGGTATGTGTACCTTCTAAACTAATTCAGGGTTTTACAGAAATGGGATCACCAACTAAACTAAAAAATCATCAATTACCGACCTGTAATGATAAATACGAGCATCTATTACATACGACTTTAACTTTCGCACGTTAATCAAGGATCGACACAATTGTTTCCATAGCTATATTTGTTTTAAAACGCCGCCGATTGGTTTATTCATAAAAAAAGGTATAGAAAATCGTGTTGTAACTCGAAACTAAAAAGGTTCTACTTTAATTAACTTCGGAAAATGCAGTTACTTTTCATGACTTCCTCTTCCTGCAATTACTGACACAAAGCTTAACCATCATATCAAAAGTTCAACGACCAGGCCAAATTAATCTTAATTATAATAATAAAACAATAAAATGAATTACCATAACTCATATTCATAACTGAAATTAAATAATCACTACCAAAAACGTTAAGTCATTAAAACCGTCTGACTTCGGCAAAATGTCGGACTGTGGAGGTCCGTTATGTCGAAAGTAGTGGAAAATGGCACTTGATGGTTGTTTCCTGTCTGAGTTAATGGATGGTATAAAAAGAAATGGCTTACCAAGTTTGGGGTAAATTGGAAAAATGAAGTAAATGGCGGCGGAAAACATAAAGCCAAAAATTACAAAAGTGTTTATGTAAGTTGAAATAAGAGAGATAACCTCGTTATGATCAGTTAAATTAACATGTGGACGTGTACATGACTGAGAAGTTTTGTTTTTGATAAAACACAAGAATATATAAAATTATTATTATTTTAAATGATATCGAGTGGGGCCCAAAATCTATTTCGATTTTTCATAATTTATATACCTCTATAATGTGTCTTATTTGGGTATATTTAAAACAATATAAAAAAATATTAAAAGAAGGCTGATTTAGTAAATTTTTAGTAATATCTGTAAAATAATTTTATGTGCAATGAGCTTTTTCAGTAAATTAAGTAAACTCTTTTATTATAATTCCGTTTACATTATGAATTTTATTTTAAATTATAAGCACTTCTAATACATACAACAAGATATAAATGAACTCGCAACAATAGTGAATTTCCACAACATTAATCCCGAAGCGTAGGGTGGGGGGCGGAGTAACGAGCCTCGGAAACTCGCTAAGCTGTGCGCTTTCACACACTTCCTTTTGGGCCGATTATCGACGTACAATTACTATACAATGGAGAAAATATTATTTATTTATAAATTAATTTTTTACTATTGTTTATTATTTTTAAACATACAACTGAATGCCTTCTCGCCATAATTTTTGCTTAATACGCTAGTCGAAATTTAAAATCCCTGTATATCTTTAAATATATAAAACAAAGTCGTGTTAGTTACACCACTTATAACTCAAGATCGGCTGGATAGATGTTAGTTATCTCTTTTTTGGTGTATTCTTCTCCGCTCCGAATAGCAGAATAAGTAATAAAATATCGGATAAGTTATCGAATAACAATTAATTAATTAATTAATTTTACGAATGCAAACAGCATGTGCTGCCATCTGTTGACAAAACTACGCATATAAAAGAAACCTATTTATCCAGCGTTCTGATTATCATTAAATAACATCTGAACCCCAAGTTTTAAAAATCGCTTTGTTATTCCAAGAACTATTATTTCTGCATATATTCAATACCCTACGCTAAGCCTAACAACGGTACTGAAACTACTACATGGGTCCTTGCCATTCTTCTTTCGCAATGGCAAGCAATAAAACATTTCTGTATTTGCAAAAAAGGTGTATTAATGTTATTACCTTAATGATATCCTAAATTAAGTTTAACTAAAGTTAACACGATATTATTAGATTGTTAGGCGGAACGAAGTTCGCGGGGTCAGCTAGTATATTATGAAGCTTAATTGAGAGTATGTCATGGATGTGGAAGAAATGAGGTTGTCATTTGTTTTTATAATGTAAAATAGACAATAAAATTGTTCGTACGTTTGGTCACTGATCTTATCCGGAATACTGCATACTAACAATGAAAATATTTATTTATTTGTTAGCCTAGCAATTTTTTTTATTACCCGTCCAGCACAATAAGTCCAATGGCAAAGACCTTATTTGCTTTTGATAGAGGCGATTATATTGTTAGCTCATTGACCTCTTTTTCTTGGACGCGTAATACTAATAATCACGCAGCGAAACAAAAAATTGGTGTGTTTTTATAGCTAATACTGAAGTATTTTGTAGGCAAAAAAATATTGACTTCATATTTTTATTTAAATGAAGTTCATCCCTTAAGCGCTTTCTTCTTTTAAAACCAAAAAAGTAGTTTATAAATATATATATTTTTAGACAAAAGTATATAATGCCTTATTGCTTACAAGTAGACTGAATTAATAAAAGACCAACAAAACAATGTATTTTTTTCAATATGAAGAAAGACCTAGTTTCTTCCAGCGAACCCGTGAAAATCTGGCGCTGTTGATGTTCTAGCGATAGGTGTCCCGTAAACAGCAGCAGACATTCAATATTCTTAGCTATTATTCTAAATAAATGTACACAGCATCTTTAAAATATCTAACCACAAAGCGATTTGTCAAAATGTCGAGTTACCGAACATCAGTATTATTTTCTAACAATCTTTATAGCCAAGTTTCAGTACAAATGACCCAGACATTAAATTTGCTTAGATTAAATTATGTCGAGGTGTGTTAATTCGATTTTGAGCCGTTTTGTAGAACTTGTGGTCTATAAAACCTCATGACGTCACTTGGCTGTTTATGTCCTTTGCTATCAAGATAAATTTATAATAATTTGCTTCCGATAGATTTGGCAGTTGGATGTGGATGACAGATGAGAAGGCAGACAGAGACAGACCTCTTTTTTATAAGCAAGGCGAAGATCTACAATGAGTATAATGCCTAAAATTCTCAAGTGACGTCATATCCGACAAATCTTTAAAAAATCATGAAATGATAATGGTTAATTTATATACCAAAATAATGAAAACTATGTCCAAAAAAGGCGTGTATTAACGGAAAAAAAAATTGAAAAATTAAGCTATTGGAATTGTTTTATAACTCCAATTCAGCAAACTAGTAATTAGATTGATAGGCCTTAATAAACCCAAAGAGGTGAAGTAAACGAAAATCGGAAATGCGCTAAGCCTTGCACTTTCCCACTTCCTACTATGGTAAATATCGATCTGACTACAACCTACCATCCAACTGGGAAATCTAGAGTTATCATAGGCACCTTTATTGAAGACCACAAAAGGTCTAGCCAGGTCTCTAGCTATCGCGGAACTGTAAAAAAGCTGCAGTCACTACGTTTACAGAAATTTAACTCTTGTGTCTGTACTAATAAGGTATTTGTTTTGATTGTATGGTTTCAGTATTTGTTTAAGTTAAGGCGATGGGTCATTATCGCTGTTCGTATCGGATTTCATTGCGCTTTTGCGTGTCGATTTTGCAAGAGATTGACAGCCGATAATTCAATTGATTTAGGATTCCGTTAAGTAACTGAAACCTGTTATTTTGTTTTATCTGTCTGTACACCAGTCGTTGAAGCTTCCTGACCTGATCATACTGAACAGTTTGCGGACGCTTCTAGTTTCTGGCACATCTTAAATACAAAATACAAGTCTAGAAATATGTAGTTTAAAGTAGGGTGAACAAAAATAAATGTAAGTAGAATAAATTGGAAGTCTTTAAAATAAATTGAAATTCGAGTTCAGTATTCGCATCGACTGTTCATCATATACTCTATCATATTTCTGTTAAAACTTGAGGAGTCACCTCGCTCCGCTCCGCTTTGCTCGTCTCCCCAAATGTATTTACATGTTACGCTCCTCCTCGCTCTTCTTCACTCTGCTTGCCATCACACCTATTTTTAACTTTTAGTGAAAGATTTTCATTTTCATACTTTACGATCTGCCCAGTTCCACAATATGCGTTGATACGGATTACGGCGCGCTGGAGCAGTTACACAGCACACACTTGTTATGTGCGTCGTCGCAGTCTCACGCTTGCTAAACGCGCCGCCGTAGCAGTCTCACTGTTGTCGTGGGCAGATCGTAGAATTGGGCGGATCGTTAAGTATGATATTGAAAATCTTTCAACAATAGTCAAAAATAGGTACGACGACGAGCGGAGCAAAGAGGAGCGAGGAGGAGTGTGTTAGGTATACATGTAAATTAATTTGGGGAGCCGAGCGAAACGAAGCGAAGCGAAGCGAGGTGACCCCTCAAGTTTTAACAGAAATATGATTTTCCCAGGATCATAATATGCCCAATCCTACAATGTGCTTGCTACGTGAGTCGTAGCAGTCTCACGCTTGCTACGTGCGTCGTACCAAAATCGTAGCGAGTTATAATGATTGTTTAGAAAAAGGCTTCAACACGATTTGACAACAGCCATGTTTTTCTTGTTTATTGGTAGGTAGGGCACATATTCATTTCAAAATAGGCACTGTTTAATTGTTTAAAGCTTCAAGTTTCAAACTGTAGGTAATAAAAAAAAAAGTGCTAGTTTCGTTGATATGGTAACTAAACAATAAAAACCCTTAGAAACATGTTTAACTGATCATTTTTCTGTCCTTCAGTGATATTTACCAGACGTATGGGAAAATAACCCACTCGAGATAATGACTTGTAGATAATGACAACATAAATACCTTCAAAACTTCTCTAAAAAAGTACCTCATTGAAAAAATTTACTATACCACTACGGAGCTTCTGACCGAATAAAGTTTTTTTGATTTTGTTTAAGGTTTGACTTGTTGATGAACTTAATAACTAAATATCAATAATTGTTTTTATGTTTATGTCTATGTTTGTGCTTTTGTGTTTTGTGTTTATTTAAATTTTATGTTTGCATGGTCTACATTTTTCTAGCTTTATTCTGTAATACAAAATACAAAACTACTTGTGTACGCCATTGCATGGCAGAACATAGAAGAATTAAAATATACGAGTATACTAACACCATTTGCACCTATGTTCAACAAATAAAGATGATTTGATTTGATTTGAGATTTAGGCCTAGCATCAAGACAAGCGGAGATGTTTTATCGTGAAATATCCGAAAGCTAATTTTATCTTTGTTAGCTATTATTAGTTGTATCTATTAAAAAGCCGTCACTCTACACTTTGGTGTAAAACTGGATAATAAAATACATAAAATTGTTTAATTTACCTTCTACCTCTGCTTTGTAGTTAAATCGGTTATAGTAGTCAGTTACTAATTGTACGATTTCTCTATGAAGTGGCATATTCTCACGGAAATAGTGAAGTCATAAACCAATATCAATCAATCGAGTACGTTCCCTTAAGTTACGAACGCATTCTCGAATCACATTACTTAACACGAATATCCCATCAACACGCACAACATAACAATTCAAAAGGAACATTATACAATTACCCAAAAATTACTATACAAAATGGCTACCTATGATCATCAAAACCAACAAGAAATGTAACTAACGATATATTACTCAACTCATTCCCAATTATTTCTGACAAAGAGCTCATTATTACCAACCAATTGAACTTTCGTAACTACCAACATTAAATGTGCAACCGAGCTTTTACTTTACAAACACGAACGACCCTTAACAAAATTTGGCAGGCGAAATCTCTCGGGAGAGTATAACGGGCAAAAATTGCAAATGCGTAACAACCCCAATTTGTCGCATAATGATGTCTCTCTCTCACGAATAACGCCATCTCTTTCGCTCCGTAATGGATCGACAATAAAGTAATATACAGATAAATAGCTTTCCGCTTAAATTTTGGCCCAATTCACGCTCTACCCCTTAATTGCGTATCTCCCCTAGCTATTTCCCTCTTTATCGCACCAACAGAAGTTTTATATCTCCATCTCGCTCTAATCCCGGGGGAAGTAGGGTATAATCGGGTATATAAGTACTTAATCGCATTTGGGGGCATGTTGGCGCGGCCCCATCTATTTATTTAGTACGGGTACCATTATATGACGCGGATTTCTCTCCCTTTCTGCCTATTAAAACGATTGTTTGTGGAGACTTATGACTTTTATTATTCGACCAGTTTTGTTAGGACCGCTATTATTAACTCAATTTAGTTTATAGCAGTCCATTTTAAACTAGTTCCAGCTATTGTTTGGGTTACAGATGGTGCTTTTTGTTCCCCTGCGTATGATACAAATTAAAACTTTTATTGTTCTTGTATGGCTCGGGTATTTGACATTTAATTTGCTTCAAAATGTGATGATAATTGTTCTCGTTTGTGATGTTGATTTTTTAGAACAGTTTGTATGGTTGATAATTGTTGGAATTATTTAGGCATTAAATCTTATTAGCTTTTTTTGTAACAGTAATTAGCTTAAGCATAGGTACGGGTATAAAGATAGCACTAGGTAATATAAAAAAAATCAAAAATTTATAATATATTTCAACTCCTACAATGATCTGACTGATGTCGACCTCAAGAAACCAAATCCACGAAAACCCTATTTGCGTATACACTCAACACGATTTACCAAAAAAATATCAGCTTTAAGAGCTCAAACGTCCCACAGGTCAATTTATCACGTTTTACCACAGATAACCCTTATTCTGTGCGATCGTAAACTTCGTCTATCATTCTGGAACATTGTACATTTTACCCCAGTCAACCCTAGGGAATTGTAGCAATAGTCTTTGGTATTAAGGGGGGTATTGCGAAGATTTTTGCAGTGATTTATCGGAGATTTATCATGTGTCTTTGTATAACTTTTATCATGTGTCTTTGTATAACATTTATCATGTGTCTTTGTATAACATTTATCATGTGTCTTTGTATAACATTTTTTTAATATCTCGTTTAGTTGTAAATAGGGGTTTAATTTTTAGATCTACTGTTGAGTAAAAATATACACATAAACTACAAACTGTATATCTACCAGTTTTTGCCCGCAACTTCGCTTGATGAGAGTCTCTACGATGATAATAAAGAAAAGCCCGAGAAAATGCATTCAAATCCGTTGATTTGATTAAGTTTCCGAGTTAAAACGCATAAGGTACACTGAAAAAATGCAATATACATATGTAGTTTTGGCCTCAGTACCAATACTAATAACTAATAACTTAATAAATATATAATATGCCTCTATTAGCTTTTTATTTAGAAGTAATACACATATGTAACTTTAAATATATATAAAAAATAAAAGAAAATTTAAAACTTGAGATTATTTCGGCCCTTAGTGGGCCGTCATCAGTCACTTATTAAAAAAAAATATACTTGTCTGATGACGGCCCACTAAGGGCCGAAATATTATATCTCAAGTTGTAAATTTTCTTTTATTTATCATATATATTTAAAGTTACATATGTGTATTACTTCCAAATAACTAATAACCCATTTCATTTTGTTTTCTGTTAAACATACTTTCTGTCTTTGAAATCATATTTGTTTTGCCGCTTTTTGTTTTATTTCAAGTCCCATAATTTTGTTTAGACAGCCAAAATAACACATTATGTACATAAATAATTATTACAAACTTCTAGTGCGGGTATAGGTACTATATGGTATTTCGTTAATATATCTATTGCGACAATATACCTAGGAACGTTTTCACCAGAGCTGTCACATGGCCTAAATAAAAGTCCGAAATAAAACCGAAAATGTATAAAAAGTCCTATATCATCAAACAGGACTTTTTTAACGGTAAGCGAACACGCGGACCGATAACTGCACGGGATTTTTCAGATTTCGGGCTTAGTCCGTTCAGTCCCTTAGTCCGTTGTGTTTAAAGAAATAATTATGGATGGTTTTATGCAAGTATAGCATGATTAAATTTTGTTATTCGACAGATGTGATACCGACTCTATTAAAGGAGTCGAAATATTAAATTGTAACAGTGTGTTTATTGCATAACTCTCTTGAAGTAATTTAACGGGTGTTTCCGGACCAACTCCGACCGGACCGGCTTTTTATCGAGATCGGGCTAGTCTGCTCGGTCCGCTTGAGTTTAGGATTCACCTTCAAAGTCCATCGGACCGAGTCCGAGTCCTATTTAAACGGACAAACTTCGGCCTTTTTTTAGTCCATGTGACAGCTCTGGTTCTCACACTGTAGCTACATAATAATTAATCATATATAATATGTATAAATATCGTATACGATCTACGAGTAATATATTATCAATCAGTATCATATCATTATATATACATATAATATGTATGCATGTCGTATACCTATATTACAATGATCCGAACATTCCGAACTTCTGACAATATTTTGATGCTGAATAGAGACAAAGGTACTTTGTGATTAATCAGACAATATCATCGGACAGTTACTTACGACCTAATGACCTAACATTAAAAAAAACTTTTCGGTTTGTAAGTTTTGAAACAAAAGTTAAAATCAAAAAAAGGAAAGTTAGCGACCGGTAAAAACATCACCGGTCTGTCCCTCTATTATGTATCTTTGGTTGCCAACTGGACTGGGTGCCTTTCATCAAAACTATACATGAAAGTTGAACTTTCAAAATTGCCTTTAATATGTATTGAACTATTTACGAACTGTGTCGTTATTTCAAGTGTGAACATATCCTTAGACAATCGGAATTCGATAGTATATCTTTGTTTATGATGATAAGCACCCGGTCTAGTTGGCAACTAAAGATACATAATAGTCCCGCTGGTCCCAGAATCAACTTTTAGGCCTCGTCCCTAAATAAAGTGGGTATTCCGCGGTTTACATTTTTGCAAATAGCCCCAGCATTTACGAAAGAATCTGAGAAAATGTTAGTAATTAAAATAGGTTTTGTATTAAATAGCAAATATTATTTTTGTCTATAAATAAATTATGATTTTTGTTTTTAGATATCCACAGCCATGATTTCCGGATCCCCGTACCTTTAGCTATAGAGTTAACTTGAGTTAAGGTACTTTTACACGATTGAAATCAGTAAATAATTCGCTTAGATTAAATTATGTTAAGGTGTGTTAATTCGAAAACCATTTCGAGATTTGGGTTTAATATGCCATATTTTAGAACATGTGGTTTTTTAAACCTCATGCTGATGAATATTTTTACGAAAAAGCTGCAACTTCCTTTTGCCTTTGTGTGACGTCACTTGAGAAATGGCTGTTTAGAAATGTGCCCTTTGCTATCAAGATAAATTTATAATAATTTGCTTTAATTAACTAATTTGACAGCTGGATGACAGATGATTAGACAGACAGAGACAGACCCCTTTTTTTAATAAGCAATCACACATCACGATTAGTATAATGTCTAAAATTCTCAAGTGACGTCATAGCAATGAAGTAAAACTGTTACTAACAATATGGATCCCATCAAAAACATAAAATGTACAAAAATGTCGAGTCTCGCAATGCAATCCTTCCACCGTAAAAAGTTGTGAGATCTTATGTAAAGCCAAGTCTGTTATTTTAGTTTGTATGGAAGCACCTTTTCATTTTAGTTAGTATGGGAGCACCTATTGAACAAATTTATCATTAATTGTTTCCTAATTAGTTACCTACCAACATTAAGTGACTGTATTAATATTAGTCATCTTTATTTCTCTAATAAAATATAGTGACTTCGCAATCGCAGGTAGAATTTTTCGTGGTAGATGTCTTTAATGCAAAGCAGCATACCACCAACGTCATCTAGTGTCAAACAAATTTATAGATGCAGCTGGAAACATACATTTTGTATAGGCTTTGTATGGAAATATTAAATTACCAACCGCAAATAACATTTTTATATTTTTTGTTGCAATGTACACTTAACACTAACCTCATGCAAATTTTCAAGTTTGTAGGCCTGCTAGAACACCTTTAGACTTTTGATGATGTGTCAGTCAGTCAGTGACAAAATAAGGGAACTTTGACTTGAGATATTTCGTAATCAAATATAGGTACAAAGTTGTAATTTGGGGTCAGAAGTAGGATCAGTAAGTACTCGTGGTTACTGAAATTTCAGACTTCTAGCTTTACCCACAACGAAGATACAGGGGGGTTGAAAGTGCCGTGAGTTGCTTCGAGAAAAGGATGGTACGGCCGTTCCGCGTTTTTTTGCGAGACTCGGCGGGGGCACTAACGTGCCCCCAGATACAATATCCGAAATAAACGTTATTATTATTATTATATATTACGGACAATTCTTTAAAAAATTATAAAAAAATAATGGTTAATTTATATAATGTCCTAAAATGACGTAAATTGTCTGAAAAAAATAAAAAAAAAATCTTTTAATAATTAGGCCATGAGAATTACTTTAGAAACATTGAACTTTTTTTTTTTAGCTTCGTGCATTCTTGCCAAAAATATATTTGCTACTTTAAAACAAGAACTGTACAATATACATAACCTATCTATATATCATCATACCCACCCTCTTTCATGGTACATTAGTTTCATAGGGTGTTTCGGAAGCCCACTGATTGATTTTTGATGTCGTTATAAATGTCTTAATGTAGCGGAACCGTGTCGATGGAATATTATTTTGATATTTTTTTAGTTATTACCCTTAAAATTATGTAAAAATATAAATAGAGTAGGATTGTTAAGTATTAAATTGATGCACCTAATTCTGTGTAAAAAAATCGAAAACATTGTGTTACCTCATTTTGTTGTTAAATTATCGGGTTCGTCTAACTCGTTTATTGTGACGTAATAAGGGTATATTAGTACTTTTTTAAGATCCCTCACATCAAATTCATCGTGATTTGTTTTATAGACCTTTAATGTTTATTAATAATTGCTACCAAAACTACTATTAATTGAAATTAAACTTTATACAAACAAAACTATAGGAACATCTAGTGGAGAACACTTTTATTAGGTTATAGCTTATTATTTTATTAGCTTACAGCTTATTATTTTATCTATCAATTTTGTTGTATTTATTGGGTTGTGTAGGTATAATAAGTATTATTTTTTCCTATATTTTTTGGAAGTTGTTCATTTCATTAAATTTAAGTAAGCCATTTTTTTATTACCCCGTCTTTTATTTATTTTACCGTATTCTGTTGTTTTTTTAAAGACTAATATGACTTTAAAAGTGCATTTTATGTAGGTACCTATTTTACAAATAAACTATTTGAATTTCAAAATTTTATTGTGGTCAATGAGCTTTTTTATTTGACTTAAAAGATAATGTTAAGTACTAAACAGAGATTCGACAAAATTAAAATAAAATTAGCAGTTATTCTTGTAAAAAAATAGGTTGTACCTACTGGTAAAGTTTTCCTATAAAGCAGTAACTAATAAGAAATAATACGGAGCACGATTTGATATTTGCCTACTTAATTATTTTAGCAATAAATCTCCATTTTATTATACAAATCGTTTAGCTTTTTAATCTTGAAACGTCAATTTTGAATCGATATTTTTACAGTTTTACATTACGCAGTCAATTTCTTTAAAACACTTATTATTGCGTTTTGTTTGCAATATCGTTTTGTATGGAATTGGCGTGAAATTGTATGAGCATGTTATGGCTTTTACATTCAATACAAGTTATAAATTACATTTTAGTGGTTTTCTGATAACAATGAAGTGTGCTGTTTGGTTTTAAAAGCTCTTTAAATGCCATGTTCTTGAATATTTATGTACTTATCCGAAAACTGAAAGTCTAGCTACAGTAACTACTCGAACATTAACAATATCAAAGTTTTATCACTACGAGTTTATATATCTGCTTTCTCTTTATTATTCTATATAGTGGATGCTTATTTGAGTAGACGATAGTAGCAGTTAAAATCCAAGTTTACCCTCTAGCTAGGCTTTACTTTTATATTTTATCTTTTTTTGGTCACGATGTGATCATGTCACCCTAATTGTACAAATTAAAGATAGGTATTTGCTACTAACTATATACAGTCATTCCTTATTTTGATACAAGTCTTTGCTAGTTCTAGCAGTATCTTAGCTTCCCCTGAATTTGGAGCAGCCAAAGCGCTGTTACAGCCACCTAATATTTTATCTTAAATTTAACTGCTACCAATTTTTATTTTGACTATATTTGGAATACTAAAAGTTGGAAAGTTATCATAAATGTTTAATTTTAAAAAAGATCATGTCTGTTTAGCCAATGGTACGATAAGAGTATGTCTGCGGTGATGTTACGTTATGTTTTGTTAGTAAAAAGACATTAATATTTTCAAAATATGACAACTACGATACATTACCATTCTTATTCTTTCTTTATCCAATGTACGTCATAATACCAAGTTTAAGCTTATCAAGTTAGCTGTTTTATAGCTATCTCGCAGACGGATATACACTGAGGCTTCTCCTTATATGGAGAGAACCCTAAAAAGCCAAAAACAACCCCGTCTAACAACATGAATAGATTTCACAAACCATTACACATGTGACAAATTGCTAAAAACAAGATGGCGTCCATTTTTTGCGCGGGAAACTACGCGCTTTGTCACTAGAAAATCTACAGACATTTTCTTTGAATGACTTGAATTATGGGGAAGGCAACCGTTTATCACGGGGTTTTGTATTTATTTATTCGGTTCGAAAGATCCATCCTTTGTAAAGATAGTTATTTTTATTATGCAGCATGAATATAGTTATGTGTACAATTTGTGTGTAAAGGGTTGCGTTTATAGATAGGAAGACGTTTTATTGTTATTTGCTTAAGTTTAAAAACAGCCACAGAATATTTAAAAAATTGTGACGTCGTAGTAAAACTTTCTCGTCTTTTTTTCGCCAATATTTACGATTCGAAAACCGTTTAGACGAATACCTAGTAGACATAATTAAAAATAAGCGTGCATATAATATGAAAAAAGCGGTTTCATTTGACCTTCAGTGACTTCGTAACCACACATTTAAATACGAAAAAAGTTTTTCTTGAACGTATCCTAAAGTCAGACTAAGATCTGACTATTCAACCTAATATGATGACGTCACTTCCTGTAAATATTAAAATAGGTAATAAATAATGTCAAAAAAAACACGAAAAAATGTATTATTGAAATTACATGCAATTTATCTATTTATTCCAAAAAGCGGACGAAGAAAGCCTATTGAAGTTAATGATCGTATTGAGTCATTGTAATAAAAGTTCATTTTTATTCAGGATCCTGAATTCAGCATTACGAAAAGAGGCTTCCCTGTTTTTTATTTTAATATCCCTCCATTGGTATACAAGTAAAGGTACCATTGGAGAGATAATAAAATAATTTCCTAAATAATCATAGACCCCTGAAATCTCTGTGACTAAGTTATATTTAACATATATTTAAATTATTACAAAGATAATCAATTTATTTAAAGATAAAAAACAATTTGAGTTTAAAACTAAATAATCCTATAAAATACGAAAAACAAACTAAACTTCTAAAAATAGATATATTACAAACTAAACTAAATAAAAATAAATTTACACTAAATAAAATATTTTGTTAAAGTCATTTTTTTTTTTTCTTAAATTATTATATACATTTTTTATTCCGGGTTAGGTTACAGCGCATTTAAAACCATTACTCTAGTGGTAAATTTCCTCTGAGAGGGCTTCCTGCCATATTTGCTGCTTTATTGACAATAAATATAGATGAGCCATTTATTAAACTGCAGTCACCTCCCACAGACGTATCATTTAGTGACAATATTTTACGCGAATATTGATAAAATTTACATATCTACAATAATCTACATAAACTTAAAGATATTTACGGGAAATCGCAAATCTATTTAAATAAATTGAAAGCCTTGAACACTATAACTTTCGGTGTATTTTATAATAAGTTTTTCCATTTTGCAATTTAAATTTAAAATGATGATATTCGTAAATCATCAAATAATTTTCTAGAGCTTTTTATTCACACGGTTGTTTGTGTACATACGGGTACTGTTTACCTACGATATTAGCTAAAATTAGCTTAGTTCTTTTACTTATAAAGACGTAGAACAAAGATAAATAATCATCGGCATACTTGGGGCGAACGCTAATAACAAAATACCTTAAATTTACAATATGTTTTCTGTCTTTACAGGTAAAAGTCTGGTTCCAAAACAGAAGAACAAAACATAAACGAATGCAGCAAGAAGAAGAAGCTAAAACGGGCGTCAAATCAGGTTCCTCCAGCAGTAAAGCAGAAGATGGTAACCAATTCAATAATTCCTATGAAGAAGAAGACGAAGAACTTATTGATATGGATATGGATGAACTTAGTGAGAGTGAAAACGAAACGTAAAAAATACTGACTTTAAATGTGAAAAACATTGAATAAATATCGCGCCGGCAAGCGTTTTTATTTATCCGGCGTAAGAAAATCAATTGATGAAATTTTGTACTTTGCGCCAGATGTTAAAGTGACAAAGTGCTAAAAATTGTAAATAGTCTTTAATTTTAGTGTAACATTGTCGTGAAGAGCGACGTTTTAAATTTATTAGTTTATTTATTTATGTATAAAATAAATTAGAGAGTGAAGATTGTTAACAGAGTCGCGGTTTTATAGAATGCTTCCTATTTTTTTTTATCCAACAAACAATATAATCATGCAATTCTTAGTCACTTATAATTGTAACACTTAATTTCAAAATACGACTTTTCTATAAAAAAAAACATGCTGCGCGTAAAAAATAGTTGATCTTTTTAGAACGACCCACAAATTTTAAACACAATTAAAATGAACCATAGCACGTCATCACCAATTAAAATTTAACAAATTCCAATATGGCGTCAGTAACAACTCTTATAACATCACCACGGTTTATCAAATAACTAAATTGACCGTATTATAATAGTTTTGGGGCTAAATTAATTAAAAACGCCTCGTTTCTTTTTGATATGGGTATAATTAGACAGTTTAGATTTAAACGCTGATATCCCGTGACCATTTCTGGACGCTATATCTAGCTGTCAAAGTGTTAGAAAAAGACAACAATAACCCCATCAAGATAGAGCCATAAAAATAAACAAGGTAATTTAATCACTACGTTAATGTAACAAGGAATAATTTTGAATTTACGGGTAGGCCTATTAAGAGTTGCGTTCAGAAGTGGTATCGGGAGTTAGAATCGACGTTCCGTAATTACTAAACGCGCTCAAATTGTTTTTAAACTGTTGATGATTGTTCTCGCGGCTATTTGTCTACGTGCTTTCGGAATTACAGATTACTATCTCAAACTTTGGGCTTTTGTGAAACTGTGCCAAAAATATAAATTGCTTTGTTATCCGTTATTTTCTACGTTGCCTATTATCTATATTCGGAACACAGCTTAAAAACAAATAGCTTAATCATTCAAAAAGCGTAAATACCGAAGAATATAGATTGAACGTCTGTATACTGTACTCTTTCTACAATATTTTATGCTTGCTTAACCTGTGAGGCCTAGTTGTACCCCTTATTTAGAGCAATCATCTCTTCCGTGATATTCCAGATGAAATTTATAATTAGAAAATCCCAACGCAAGCTATAATCGTGTAATTTAACGCCAGAAACGCTTGAACCACTCATGTCGTTCCACCACATTAAGTTTGGTACAAAGACGATTGCTATTGTTTTCTGGAATTTTGAAAAAAGATCTTAATTGGTGCCCAGTACAAGTGTGGGTCCCAATCGCAAGTCCAAACGCTGGTATGGTGACCAGCATTTTTTGTAGTGCTTGACGCTGGCTATACTTAAATTTTGTTAAAAATATATATGGACTTCAACACCATTCTTCAAAAACCATAAAAACAACGCCGTAAATAACACTTATTGGTAAATAAAGAACGATAACCTAGTAGTTATTAGGGTTCCGTGAAAGGTGCCAAACGGACACCATTACTAAGCCTCCGCTGTCTCGCTATCTGTCCGTCTGTCACAGGGGTCTACAGCTTCAGCCGTGATAGGTAGCTAGTTCAAAAATTTACAGAATACGTGTAACTTTGGCTTCTATCACAGTAAAAAACAAAAATAAAATAAAAATTCATATCCAAGGGGTCTCCCATACAAAAACCTTGAAAAAGTGCCATTTTTTTTAACGTTACTTGTTTCAGCTCTGTCTTAAAGACAAGTTTCAAATTTGGTCAGAATGCTGTACATACCATAAAGTAAATAATAAAAACAAGGGTTCCATACTCAGAGGCTGCGGAATTGTTTGTCAAGCGCTACCATTTTAGCACATTGTTTTTTGCGCCGTGACGTTGCTGTGGCATTTAAACTGTATTTACCATAATGTTTTTAAGGTTCCGTTCCCCTATTGTTTGGTGGTAAGGAACCCTTTGAGGGCGGTCCGGATCGCACTTGGACAAATTACTTTTTTTTTCTTTAATGGTCCAATATAATAGCAAAAATGTCTAATGTTTACATTTGACTAAATATATTGATTAGAATACTTAATTCTGTAAAACGTGGCCATACTAGCATCTTTAGGTGCTTTAATAGGCTCGTGATTATAGGGCTAATTTGTATTTTCCTTCCCGTTCTTTGTTCGCCTGATTTATGACACGGGTATCGAATTCGCGACTCGGTTTACGGGCCACAGCGACTTTAAAACGACAACAACAAGTATTTAGTTATTATACCTCTGGTAAATACATTGTTAGGCCTTATTTAATACTTGCATTATTTTACCGAGAACATGCATTTAAATGGTGCCCTATAAATTACTTTTTTATATCTTTGGCCGTTATTTTTAGTCCTGCTTAATACATATTTTCATTCAGCACTGTTATAGAACCTTTTTTTAGGAGATTTGTTATTTACTGGGCAGTCGTAATTTTAATCTCGATTCGATTTTCAAGTCGATTGATTTTAATTATCGATTTTCTTCATCAAGTGCTCACGATTAGCGACCATGTCGATATTTTAACGACGCATTTTGAAAAGTCGGTTTTTAATTACTCTCACGTTGATTGCTTATAATTTCTTGATTAGCTGACATACTCGTAATTCTGACGTTAATTGGAGGCATTCGGAACTGCAGATAAGAACATTTCATTTAAATCGATTAGTCAATGCCATAAGATGAGATTTGAAATATATATATCAACATGAGTTTCTCTCAATATCCAATACAATTAATATATATACATATATATATTAGATACTGATAGAAACTAATGTTGATATATATATTTTAAATCTCATTTTATGGCATTGACTAATCGATTATGTATAGAACTCATTTTAAACAATTGACATTGATCACTTGTACGCACATGCTGCCGGTGATAAACTAAATATTGTAGTCGCAGTAAGCTAAAACTTTATTGTTTTTTCGTAAGTATGTTACGTACACATGTATGTATGTGTATGTAGTATCGATGATCGACGTAGTATGTATGTGTACGTAGTATTATCCGAAGCGACGGCAATTGTGAATAAAAAAACAAACATAATGTTATTTTTAAATGCACATAAAATCGCTCAACATGTAGTTATATAAATACAGTTCCTTTAGAATATTATAAACAATGTATGTATGGAAAAAAAAACAATTACATTTTGTGTGTAATACAAAAATATCGCAGTATTAGAAGTTAATAATTAGTAAGTTTCGAAACATTGGTTTTCTTCCAAAATCACGAGTAGGTTTTGCCGTATAAAAATAAACTGTATATAAAAACTATTTATTACATCGTACTTAAAATAAGATTTAAACTTAAATATCTACTTATTGAATTCATTGTTGTACATTACTAAATATTAAAAGTTGTTCCTTCAATCGACATAAAATCTTTTAATGGGTTCCATAAGCCATAAGCCATAATTTATCTTGATTTGTAAATAATAACATAAATTATTAATTATGCATATAGATAGAAGAATAACAAGTTATTTCATGAGAATTAATTGTAATTTGTAAATTGTCCTATCAAATACATAAAATAATATGTAAATATATAATTTGTGTTAGTCTTCGACTAGTATGTATTATTATATTATAGGTAAGTGTATTGTGTGTATCTCTGAATAGACATTTCTCTTGAACCATTGTACCATGGACGTTTAACAACATACGTGAAACCATAATAAGTTATACGTGTCAAATATATAGTGAATTTAAAAGATACGGCTACATTCATACTTGGTAAGTGATCAGAAACAAAGGCTAGTTTCTCTTTTTGCAAAATTTGGAAAATATTTATAAAAAAAAAGTCAGGCCTGGGGCCTTATTTTCTAACTTCAACATCTATCATTATTGCTTTCAAAGGTAACTTGATTGGCTATAAATGACGTGACACATCGTTTCTAGCCAATCACGCGTACTTTTGAAAGCGATGGTAATAGATGTTAAAGTAATAGATGACAATAAGGCCACTGAATAGATTATATTTTCTTCTACGTTTTGATACTCTTGTATGTAAATTTGCGATGAAGAAGTTGAAAAGTGTCTGAAAAGCTAAATACTTATATCATAGCTAATTATTTTTCTAAATCTCGTACTTTATTGATCATGATGAAGAACTTTCCATGATAATCAAATAAAAAGAAACATCAGCCCATGTTTAATTTTTTTGCTAATATTGTTTTTGTTCGAATACCTGTTCAAACCTCACCAGACAGTCAAAGACGCTAAAATAATATTGAAAAAGCTATACAGTTGTTTGGGCTTTTTCTGTTCACTTACCTAGTCTTCAGTATCAATTTGTTATGCTGTTAAATTGAGGTCACCTTGTATTTCCTTGTTCAGAATAATCAGGACGGCATTTATGAATCTCAGCAGTTTACTTACATTGACTACAGGTGTAACTGCATAAGCGTGGTACATTAAACGTCCATTGGATAGTAGGATATAGACATTAATTTCTTGATGACTGTACTTCTTAAACCCAAGACAATCTGTTTCATGTACGAGTAAAAAGTAAAAATTGTAGTTGTTTAAAAGACGAGTGATATAAAATATATGTTTTTACTCATTTCAACTAGTTGTTTTTGTTCAGCTCCAATTTTGATTTGTTTTTAGGACAGTTACATAAATTTCTTTTCAATGCATGTGCTCGTAAAGGCCCACTTTTTATGCATCAAAACCGAACAAAAAGTCGATTATTTTGCCCTAGGGCTTTATTATTATTATTTTTTTATTTATTTACAATGGTTGGCTAACCTGCAGCCTTTCCAGTGTACCATAGATGATGAACTTTTTTTTCCACTGTTTAACGGCTCTGGATACAGTCCTTTTAAGCCAATTATAATTTAAAGTTCACAAGATTATATTTGTTTTCATTTCCTCACACTATGCATTGAAAAACGTAGTATGATACACGGGCGTAAAAGCAATAAATTACTCGGTTACGTTTAAAACACTCGCTACGCTCGTGTTTTAAATCGTCCTCGTAATTTATTCCTTTTCGCCCTAGTAGCATAAACTACTATTTCACACCATCTGCTCGACAATGTCCAATTACATATCATGCAACCTCAACGTAAAGTAACGCATTATATCTCAAGGGATATAAAGTTATATGAAAATCCCGAGGGATTAAAGTGATTTAAATTTGGAACGTCAAATTCGTGTGGAAACTCGTGGAAAACAAATGCCCATATGAGATTGTAAAGAGGTTTGTTCGAAAATCGAATTGGCCACCATAAGCAGAATTCAACAAAAAGAAAAAAAGCGTTTACAAAGAATGTGAAACAAAAGACGGTGTTTGGTGCTGTGATTGTCAGTGAATTTCATTGAATTATTAAATGTTGATAAAAAATGTCGAGCTTTTTATTGTCTCGCAGAAGGTGTGAAAAGTAGAGTATGCTCCTCTGGAATAAAGCCTGTCTTTGTCTTGGGAAGCTTGAACCCCTCGCTTTACTCAGGACTCTACATAACTCCCTCTAGAGTCCCTCGTTACGCTCAGGGTTCAATATGCCGCCCGTGACGTAAGACACTGCTTTATTCCCTTAGTGCATAATCTACTATTTGTATGTGATAATTATAATTATAATACGTTCAAGATGCTATTAGGACAGAACCATAGACAAATAACTCCTATTAGATAAGATGCAAATATTAGGAGTATTTTGTCTATGGATAGAACCTTGTGCGTTCGATAAGCAACGCCTGTCGGATGTGCGTGAATGAGTGATCTTTATCGTGCCCCAAAAGAAAAACAGGACAATACAAAGTTAACAAAATTTAGGCAACAATGGGCGATCTTAACGCTTAAAGCGATTTCTTCCAGACAACCTTTGGGTGGAAGATATTTTGGAAGAACATAAAGACGTAGGTGGTGTACATATCATGATTAAATATACCTAAACAACAAAAACAATAACTAGTCCTAATAGCATCTTGAACGGATAATACAAGTAAATTAATACCAAAATCAAAAGGATTAACTATAAAAACTTTTTCATAAAAATGTTAATATATTAATATCGTAACAGTTTTGAAACGCAAAAAACTTAATCTAGTTGTAAGTACAAATCTAAATAAAAATCTTTGGACCGGGATTCTAACCCGGGACTTCTTCCTTACTAGGCCATTGATCTTACATTGTGCCTGAAAAAGATAGGCCACTTTAGCGCTTATGAACTGAATATTGGTATCGATTCGGTGAAACGCGACTTAACTTATTTGAAAAGTCTAAGGTTATTTTTAGGGTCCTGTCTTTGTCTTTTCGATGCAGAAAGAAAGATACAGAACGCTTACATTAAGCTTATTAACCTATCAAATAAGTTAAATCGTGTTACACTGAATCGACACTATTGTATCAAACAGAGTTAACCCTTAGGGTTAAACGTCAGTCGTTTAGCGCAAAGTGCATAACTTAACTTTGTTTTTCTTGTTAAGAAATGAAAAACTTAAAAAATTTTGGTCTGTGGCAATTGACGCCAATAATAAGTAATTATTAAGCAAGAGTAATTGTATACAAAATTAGTCATAATCTTTTCAAAACCAACTAAAAATGCTATTTGGACATTTGGACTATTTGGACTTTGTTTGGACAAGATCATGACTAATAGTGCATTAAATTTCAAAACCATGCTTTACAAACCTCACTAATACTAAACTAATGGCGTCAATTGCCACATAACAAAAGGTTTTTCAATTTTAACTTCTGAACAAGAAAAGCTTAGTTAAGTTATGTGCTTTGCGTTAAGAGGCTATGCAAATTTTATTTTTGTCACTGTCACTCCAAGCGAAAAATCGCGCAGTGCGAGAGGGGCGGATTCAGGCCAAAAGGAAAAAAGTTGGTTTTATATTTTTATTAAAAAAAACTAAAACAGCTAGCAAAATTTAAATTTTCAAATCTGTCGATATTGTTGAAAAACACCTAATAAAATATGTTTGAGTTCTGTATATGGTTCCTATTCGTCAAACGAGGAGAAAAAGTGTGTTTGAAGACCTCATTTCAACAATTATTTCTATCGAGGAAAATTTATCCAAACATGTTTTCCAATTTCAAAACCCTAGATTATATAGTCAAAATGTATATACCAGAAATTAATTAAAACTTTCCGTGTATTTCATGAAATACACAAAAAAGAAGCACCTCTATTTTATACATATCGCCTTAACAGGGCTAGCTAGAGGAATAATATTCCCACATTATGTTTCGTGTTGTAAAAGGCCAATAGAAAAACTGTTCCCCAGAAATGTCACTGTCATCCATTTTAATTTTGATACGTAATTGAAATATAAACAATTTTAAACATGTATATTTAAACATACTTGGTGTTAATATGATGTTGCGGAAGCCGGAAAGTTTTACTGTGGAGCTAAGGCCAACCCTCAAATCGTGAAAACAAAACATATTTTCCATAAAAGAGTGACATAGCTACTCTACCAAAATGTATAAAACAACAGTTTTTTTTCTCGATTCCTCGATTTTTTTTACGAGAATTTCTTCGTCTATACTAGTACTATTACCAGTTTCTGGCTTCCGCAACTTCATGTTAACGGACATAGTATCGCCAAATGGGTACATTCTTAAAGCCTGCTTCTCTTTTATGGCCTAATAAAAAATCCAGAAAAAAAATTATATGAAATATCAAATCTAAGACAACATATGCAACATTTTTCTTTTTTATACTAACAAAACTTCTATATGAAAAAAAATTTCAACCGAATGGTGTTTTTGGCTTGAATTCCCTACTGCTTCTAAGCGGCTTGGTCGATTTCATTGATTTTTGCTTTGAGTAATAGATAAAATTGATACCTATGAAAATAACAGGATTTTTCAATCGAGCAATCATGATATTTGTACCGACAAAAATCGAGCTGCTATTTGGCGATATACCTATCACCCTCTATATACCCAAACACCCAATACCACTCAAAGTGACTTTCCAAATGGGCAACAGGAATTATTTTCCCATATGGTTAACTGAAAACCTGAAAATACAAAAACGTACGAGTATTTTCAGTTTTTCAGTTATCAATCCAACATCTGTATGCATTTTCGAGCATGCGTAGTATTGATATGCCCTATTAAGGGTTAAAATAATTATTATTCATACTGAAAAGGGATATACTTTTATTCGCTCGGCTATATTATTGCAAAAATGGCGAGTTAGATTGTGATGTCGTTAAATTACATTATTTTTTTTATATTACTTTATAATATAGCCTTTTGTCCTTTACAACTTTGCCTTAAAAAGAGGGAGACAGACAGTACCTAGCCTCATTTCTTACTAATTTTAGATTTTCAAGTAAAGTCAACACGCCAGCAGGTAGGAACTGATTAAATTAGACCTGAAACTTGAAAAAAAAACGTAGATATATATATTTAGACATCAGCGCACATAAAACCTACATCAATGACATCACTGTGCCTAAAGCCTCCAAATTTTGTGATGACGACATAACTTACTCATTCCTTGCGATCCGCCAAATGTAATGTATTCCACAAAACACTTTGTAATAAAACAACTCGGACCACACAAAGTTCGAATTGCGTCATCGAACGCACTATTACCAACCTGAAAAGACATTAAACCATTACCTTAATACAGAGGTCCTAAGGATTAAAATTGAATGGCATAATTGAAGTTTAAAGTTGTTTTTAAGGCCTCAGCACACAGAAAGCGGGTTAGTAACGAAGCGCGATGGTAACGTGCGCTTTAACGGGTGAATTAATATGAAAGTATGTGAGAAACGCCACACCAAATACATTATACAGAGAACTAGACTGTGCACTACGACACGAAAAATGGGCCGAGCGAGAAGGGCGCAAGCACTCGTTTGTCCCTTTTTTACTAATATGACCACACGATTGGCACTTGATTATATAGGTATATTTACATATAAGTATGCATATATGTATATACCGAAAACTTGCTAAACAAGGACACACGAGTGGCGAATGCTTCTCTTGCTCGGCCCGTTTTTCGCTTGAATATGCTATCATAACAATAACAACCTTATTTGTAAGTCAATAAAATATAATTTATTTGAACAGGCATTAGACAGTGCACAGTCTTGTTCTCTGTTTAACGTCTTTGCGCCACACAAAAAGCGCGGCGTGAAGCCCCGCAACTGTCCCGCTACTGTCCAGGGCTGCGTTCATGAACTAGGGGTCGCCACACGGGTTCTAATGCCATATCTGTCACACGAGTTGTAAATTTTGTATACGTTATCCTGCTGTCAGTGTTGGAACCTGACGAAATTGTTAATTTATGAACAGGTATCCGTGTCGTCATAACTGTCCCCATAGTATTTCGCCCGTCAACGCGCAACGCTAACGCCACGCTATCATCGCGCTCCACTTCTGCCTCGCTTTCTGTGTGCCGAAGTTTTAAGTACATTGATTGCATTGATTGATACTAAGTCGTATGGTAGAAACGGTAAGTGAATGCACAATTTGAATGCGCCTTGAATAAACAATTGTTTTTATACGAAACGATTAAATGTAAGGATTTGACTGACAAAGATCTTTAGCTGTTGGTATCAACGTGGAGAAAGTTAATTGCAATTTATATACTTAGATGCATACTTATTAACATCGAAATACCATTCACTCACTTCCCATAAAATCTCCGAAACTATAAAGCCTTCGAATTTGAAATTGGCACGTTTGTTATACAGGCACATTATGTAGAGTAGAGAAGGAAGTCCAGTGCGAGGGTTAAAAAGTAAAATTACATTACAAGCCAAATGTAATCAATTGCAAGATAGGACAAAAAACTGTAGCTGGGTATGTAGATGCTTTAAATTCAAAAACGATTATAGAATAGTTGAATAAATAGTTACGCAATTTACTCTATTACTAACAAGTCCTAACGTAAACCTTGCTTGACTACTTCAGCGCATACGAAGCTGTAAGGAACAAGCTACAACGGATGCTCTAATCTCCAAAGATTTCAAAAGTTTAGATGAGCCCTGGCACCTAAAATCTATTGCATTGTTTTTGAATGCGTGCGTTAACATAATACCGACGCGAGCACACTTATGAGTGCGCAATCTGTCTACCTACGGTCAGCAAACTGATCAGACTACTAGATTTGTTAAAATGAATATTTTTAAGTGTATTTAAGGCGTCCAACTATCACTGTGTTCAGATGAGCACTGATTCCAAACGTGTGAGCGTCACCCATTTAAAGGTGGAAACATTTTGGTGCTGTCATAGTACGGTAAGGGCTTATCTTTACTTTTGAAATCTTTACCAATCTCACGAAGTTTTGGCTATTAGTTGTAGCAGCGACGTGTACAGATAAGCGCGTTTTGTAGCGCACCCGAGGTTAGACACACTAAACAACGGAGCGTTTAAACGCACTACTACAACCATAACCAAATAAACTTCGTAATATAGAACATCTGTAGTTTTATATGAAAATAAGTCTGTCAAGCAAGTGAGTTACGGAAAAGAATAAGATGCGAAAATTGCAGAGTGTTTGCATAAATACACTGAGTCAACTATATACTTGTTCAATGTAAATTTTAAACAAATATTTTTTCAGACCTTTATAAAGATAATGCAAAACTGGATAAGATAATTTTCAGTCGATAGATGAAATTTTTAAAAATGGTGCTTTAAGGAATGTTTTTCGATTTTTCTCTAATGCGGCTTGAGTTTTATCTCTAAAATATAGTCTCATTTATAGCAAGAAAACATAGTTTATTAAAATCTGCATAGAAAAAAATTTACTTCAATAATTTATTTTAATTTAAATCAATTTTAATCTTGAAATTAGATTCATTCTGCATCATTTCACGCGCATTTAGGCGCAAGCGAATTTCAATTTTATTAATGTCAGTCTCATTTAGTTTTGACAGCACTAAAACTAAAATAAAGCCCTCAGAATCAGCTTTATTAAGCTACTATTGTGTGTAAATATCGACGGTCGATAGACATTCGATTAAGGAGTAATTGCCCGGTAAGCGAGAGCCCCGGGTTAGAAACTCGGTTCGGAGCTCCTCACGGCACATCCAGGGTTACTGTCGTGGGATACTCGGAAAATTTTGCAAAAGAAAAAATAATGTTTTACGGCGTATAGTTTTAATATTAAATCTTTTCAAAGAACTCTCCACCAGCGTCTATACATCGATTCTTGATCGCTTCACTTTGGTAGGCATTGTTTCGTTTTCAAATAGCCAAACTGTTGGCTAGAGCTTCTTTTCTAGATCGTATTGATAAATCCAAGATTCATCGCCTGTAATAATGTCGTAAACACGATGACACGATCCTACTTCAATTTAGCAATCATGTCACAGCACCATTCCACGCGGGCCTGCTTCTGAGCAGCGGTTAGGTTGTGCGGCACCCAGCACGAAATTATCCTCCTCACGCAAAGGTGCTCGTATAGAATCTCGTGAATCCTTCCTGATCCAATTTGCAATATGTTCTTAATCTCTTCATATGTAATTCGCCTATTTTCTTGAATAACATTTTTTAATGCTAGCAAGTTTCCTTCTGTAACAGCCGTCAAAGGCGACTTTTTCCTTCATCCCTCAAAGTTAGTCAACCGCGCTTAAATTCGTTATACTAACGGTACACGGTTCCTTTAGAAGGGCTTTTATCCATAAATTCCATTTGAAGTCTATTATACGATTCGCCCGGCTTTAGGTGACATTTGAAATCGTAAAAATCATCGCACGAGGATGTTCCCGATCCATTTTTTAATGAGACACGATAGTTCAATATAGCTCGTAAAAAATGTGTAGTGAAATTTTTAAGTTGGAACGTTGGTATTTTAAATTTAATAATTGTTTTTTCAAAATAAATTATAACTGGCCAGTGTCTCATACATAAAAAAAAATTTCGCAAAATATATTGCGTTGCCTGGTATTTATACAGAATGTTGCTTTGGCCGCAACTTCCGTCACAGGGTTGTTATTACACTGTTATTATTATTATATTGTTATTATGTGAAATATTAGGTTGGAATAAAAACCTTTTATTTCTTTATGTATACATACATATAAACCATACAGGGCTGCGTTAACGAGGCTGGTCGCGACGCGGGTTCTAATGCCATCTCTGTCGCACGCATTTAAATTGTATATTGTAATTTATGAACGGCTATCTGATGCTAATAGAAAAAAAAAATAGTACATTCAATATCGTCACGACTTGAATCCACGAGGGGGTGACAAGTGTATCCTAGTGTGTACTATGAAATGCAAGTAACAGTTGGTACATCAACTTTTCACCGACGATTATTACGTCCGAAACTTGATGGGTGGTGAGCATTATCGTTTTACTTCGGGTACAAAAGGATCAATAGCTTAACGCGGCTTCGGAAGCACGCAGATCGAACACAAATTATTGTGTACCGCGGGGATTGAACCCACGATCTCTGGGGTAGCAGGCAAGCACTCTACCTTGATTACGATTTTCTTCGTCTTTTTTAGGGTTCCGTACCCAGAGGGTAACCAACGGGACCTTATTACTAAGACTCCGCTGTCTGTCTGTCTGTCTGTCCGTCTGCCACCAGGCTGTATCTCATTAACCGTGATATTTAAACAGTTGAAACAGATGATGTATTTCTGTTGCCGCTATAACAACAAATACTAAAAAACAGAATAAATAAATATTTAAGGGGGCTCCCATACAACAAACGTGATTTTTTGCCGTTTTTATAGATAATGGTACGGAACCCTTCGCGCGCGAGTCCGACTCGCACTTGACCGGTTTTTTGTTTTGTTTTTATGCGTTCCGCAGAAGAATTGTTCCGCAAAAAAGATTTGTTTTTTTTAAAAAGTAGGTAACAGAAATATGAATTCAATTTATTTAATTTCCATATTTTTTTGCCTACAAAATATTCCAGTATTAGCTAAAAACACTCCAATTTGTTGTTTCGCTGCGTGAAAGTATTACGCGTCCAAGAAGTCTATGAGCTAACATAATCGCCTCTATCAAAAGCAAATAAAGTCTTTGCAATTGGACTTATTGCACTGGACGGGTAATAAAAGTTGCTAGGGTAGGCCATACTATTAATTTGTAACTAAATATACCTATAAATTTATTCCAGGCCGTAATAATCGTGTGGACAAGTGCTGACGTTCGAGTGACAGTTCACACTTAGTTAACACCCCCGACACCCCTCCGGTGATACAGAGTGTGACGATATGTTACGTATGTATGCATTATGTAGACAAAGGTGCTACATCCATATTTCTATCCATATCTATATTTCTATCTTCAACGATGGTATGGGGATACCGATGAGGTTTCAGTTTCTTCATACCAGCATAATAGAGACTCCTAGAACATAACCTTTGTCCTGTATCACCTTGGTTTAAAGCCTGCGCGTTGTGTTAGCATGCTGCTACGTCAGTTTTATAGCGCATAAACGTCAAAGCGCAAGCGTGAAGTATAGATGGTCATCGTCATTTATCTTTATCACTGAAACTGGAGATCATGCGCATAACAATTATTATTCTAAAGCCTCACTTCGGTATGTGCCTACAGAAGCAAGTTTAATTACCCCAGAATAACGCCTACTTTTCAATTTACACTGCAGGCAGAAACGAGAAATAAAATAGCAGTATGTGTTCTATTCTATCTTTTGTACACTCAGAAAACGGATGAATAACCTAGCTCAATTTAAGGTGGATTATTCAAAAATAAGAAAAACCACCATAACGAAAGTTTTGCGTTTTGGAACGCGATCGGTCACATCTTCCTTATGCTCAATATTCCTCGATTCAAATCACAAAATGTGAACACGCTCTCAAATTCCCATATATTTATAACCAGCTGAGGGATAGCCCTCAACTATTTTATTTATCAATTGTTTTTATGAAATTTATTTATAATAACTTGTTACAACAACTACTGTAGGCTGAGCCATGGCAGTATCATCATCATCATCTCGCATCAGTGACGCCGCTGCCCATCACCAGTCTGTTCCATATAAGGCCCGGCTATTGGGGATGGATATACAGCCATCCATCGGTCCTAGGCATGGTGGGCCTCCTGGTTTTTTGCCTGTGAGCTGTCCTCTTACTCTCCCCCGAATTACTTCGAGGGGGTCTCCAATGTTCCATTATGCAGGGAAATTCAAAGTTTTCAATGTTTAAGATATTGCTTTATTTGTTGTGTGGTGAGAACATCGAAGAGGCAGTAAACAAGCAGAGTTTTGTGCATTTTCTTAACTGGGGATAAAGAACTTAGGTTAAATGATGCGTCAAAACTTGTTTGATCAAACTAAATAACTTTTACGATACCTATATCTGTGAAAAAACACGAAGTGCTCCACTTGTCCATTAAAATTTAAATACTTCTTTAAAAAGTTCTCATGAAGCTTGAATACTATTTCAATCTTTATAAGATAAATATTGTTCACTAAGATCAGTAGAACATATTCCTTAGTTCTGTCTGACTGTGTCTTATTTAAGGCGATTACCGTCGCCAAATAAGCAGCTCGGTATTTGTCGGTACGAATATCAACGGAAACGACATTGAAATAACGTTTATATCAGCGTGCATTGTATAGTGGCTGTTACGACGCTCGCTGCGTCCTTGATAGGGCGAAATAGGAGTAAATTATACTTTTCACATGGACGTATTTGTTCGACTGTATTATGTATGTTCATAGATATCAAGTTTATTTATTTATCAAAGCATAAATGAATTCAGTTGGCCAAGCCACTTAGGAGCAGTAGGAAATTCAAGCCAAAAAACACCATACAGTTAAAAAAATATTTCATGTAGAAGTTTTGGTGGTATGAAAAAGAAAAATTTTGTATTATGTTGTCTAAGAGTTGATTATTCATAATACAGTTTTTCATTATTTTTGGTTTCGCCATAAACGAGAAGTAGGCTTTAGAAAGTACCCATTTGGCAATAGTAAGGCCCTTAAGAGGCGTTGAATCGTCCTGTGTCGGAACAAATATAACGTTTATATCAGCGCGCACTGCGTTACAACGTCGTAAGATCCCCGGATAGCGCAAAATAGGAGAAAATAATACTTTTCACATGGACGCGACGGACTGAAAAAAAAATTCCATAATAGATTTTTCTAAACAATATTTTCTTTGTATTAGTGCAAGAACCATACAAATACCATAAGTGGTTCCAAAGAAATAACCAATTTGACTTCTAGTCTAGTTATATTTGGTCTAAAAACAACTATTTAATATATTCATATATTTATAATATTCTTTATTCCTTATTCCTATATTTTTAATTTATTCAGGTGTATTATTTTATAAAATTTAAGTAAACCTTACCTTTATTATTTTTTCGTGTGTTTCCCCATATTATTATGTATTATATAAAACTATTCGACATAGATTATCTAATTATGTAACATTAAAACCGACCTGCAATAAGTATATCCGATATAGGTACCTACGATTACAAAAATATATATATTTAATTTCTTGACTTTCAAAAATATTTTCATGCTGTTTCTAAACGTGAGAATAATTTTCTTAAATTAAGTTGTTCTTTATAGTTTAACTAATAATATATATCTTTTCAATGCATGTGCTCGTAAAGGCCCACTTTTTATGCATCAAAACCGAACAGAAAGTCGATTATTTTGCCCTAGGGCTTTATTATTATTATTATTTTTTATTTGTTTGCAATGGTTGGCTAACCTGCAGCCTTTCCTGTGTACTATAGATGTTATACTTTTTTTCCACTGTTTAACGGCTCTGGATACAATCCTTTTGAGCCAATCATAATTTAAAGTTCACAAGATTATATTTGTTTTCATTTCCTCACACTATGCATTGAAAAACGTAGTATGATACACGGGCGTAAGATCAATAAATTACTCGGTTACGTTTAAAACACTCGCTACGCTCGTGTTTTAAATCGTCCTCGTAATTTATTCCTTTGCGCCCTTGTAGCATAAACTACTATTTTCATAATTTTTAAACATACCGCTTAAGAAAAATAACTTTTCTTAAACATACGCGGAAATATTATCATTACTTTTGAATAAAGAACACGCGAAGTATCATATTTACGTAGACTGAAAAACCAAATACCCGGCGCATTCTTTGAATTTGGAACGAAGTGAAACGGTGTGCTGTTTGAATTTAGAACTCTTTCATCTATCGTACACATTGCGTTCTCGTGGCTGTATAGCCACAGATGCGTTTACCTTTCGGCACAAACAGTAAAAAAAAAAAAATTGGCGGTAAAGCGGAGTTCGTTGTTATTCGGTTAATAATAAATTAAAATGAGTTCCGATGATTCTGAAAATTAAAATGAAATGGACATTGACTGCAGTCCACCAGATTTAAGATCGGAAGCTAAATTAGCGATGGAAAACCTGCTTCCAGCGAAATCAAAAGAAAAATATATGAAAGTATATGAAAATTTCATGTTCTGGAAAAACGAGAATGTATTATGTAAAAGGCTCTTTTTTATTTCCTTGCATTTTTTTAAGAAAAGCACTATATATGCCTCGGCCGAAATGGCAATTGCCTGTCTCGTATCATTGAAGTCCTCTGCTGCGGCTTGGCCTTCAAACTCATACTCGACCTGCAATTGCCTATTTCGCTGCCTTTGCAATAATGTACTATTATCAATAGAGTCATTTTCGGATGACGCTGGAAAGAGGCGCCTTTGTAACACTATTTTTTGATATAATTATAATATATCAAATATAATATATAATATAATATATCAAATAATATATTTGATATAAATATATATAATTTTTTCATAATTTTTCAACATACCGTTTAAGATAAATAAGTATAATAATAATCAATAGGAGTCATTTTCGGTTGACGCTGGGAATAGGTCCAGGTAACATGGCATGACATTTTTGGAATTAGAGTTTGTTAGAATGACGCCAAAACAAAAGTTTATAGCAGGCTTAAATTCGGGCTATCTCCCCGTTTTTATTGCTATTGTCCAAAAGCATTTGTTGAATAAAGCTTGGTTTGAAGATAAAACTGTTAGAAAATTTCACTGAGAGACTGGTAAAAATAAGAAAATATCAATGGCGAATATTATATGCAATTTACTGCTTGATATTAGTAATATAATTTGTTTTGTAGTTTTTTTAAACGCTCGGTTACGATGGTTGAGATTGGTGAGATGGATTTACACAAAACATAGGTTTTGTTGAGGAACTATTGAGTAAACTTTGAATATAAGTGTTCTGTCTCGCTCGATTAATTAGAAAAAGGGGGATTTTCCGCAAACCGGCTGCTAAACTGCTCTTAAATTAATTTAAAATCCTGTGTGGAATTATTACGTGACAAATATTATATTTCCACATATTGTACTGCGCGAGCGCCCGCAAAATAAAGATTTGTCACTGAAACACGTATGCACACTAGACAGCGCTAAGTATAAAAAACATTATTACCTATCTGTATATGCTTTTCTTTTCGTGAACTTATATGGATATATATATGGAACCCTTGATGCGTGAGTTCGACTCACACTTGACCGGTTATTATTTTATTTTTAAGACTGTTAAAGTGTAGAGATGCCTAAGCTTTTAAATTGTCTGTATTCAAACAAGCCGCTCTGAAAACTCATAGGTTAGGTATAACATTTATTTGAAGTGCACCGAATCGTAAAATATAAAAAAAGGATTTACGAATACAAAAAATTTAATCTGTTTCTTGCTTTATCTGATATTATTTGTTTGTAAAAATCTTTAATGTCGTTAAAAATGTGGTTAATCCTTCGCCACCCACGCCTATTCGCGGAAAATAGGCTTATTCTCCCATTGGAATCGAACCTTACCTGATCTTAAGTAGATTCTCGTCTCGGCGGTTAATCCTTTTAGGTTTTTGACTTTTCTCGCTTCAGTGTTTTCATAGGTATTATTTTTTGCTACGTATCAAAAGTATGTGAAATCAATGTGACTGCAAAAAAAAGGCAACATGTTGTTTTTCAAAAATCATGAATTAGTTAAGATAAGATTAAAAAAAAGATAAAAAATCATTTATTTAAATGCCACAACACACACGAAACAAAACACATTTTAAATACAACTTTTACATATAATAGTTGTGGATAGCGTCCCAGGTAGAAATAATCTCTGAGTGGCGCTATTCAAAAGTATCGAATGTCTGGAGACACTTCAATCAAATTTTGAACTATGAATAGCCCAAAGAACAGTTGGTAATCCGATCCAGTTCAAATCACCGCATGTGATTGGTCGGGCTGTCAAAATGGCGTCCATTTAATATCGATTGACAGCTTCATCGCGATAACTCTAATCAAATTAAACTCGATAAATAGAGAGCGGTCTTATCGATTACTTTAACAAATGTATCAGTACTATTGTCATGCTTTTATAGAGAAGTAACAAAGGTTATTTTGCTTTGTAAGTAACATTGTTGTGCCGCTTAATCGGGTGAGATTTGGCGCGCATTGTCGGTTGTTAAGGGGAGTTGGACAGTTAAATGGTTTCATAGGTTTTATTTGAACCAGCGTGATTTTATTTGTCTTTGTAGATATTCTGTTGGCAAAATATCATGAACTCATACGTTACTGTATTTTGCAAATTTAATACTTGCCGACGGCGGCGGCGCATGCAAATTTTTTTTATAAATAAATATCAAGTATGTACAGTGGAGAACACATCAAGTTAGACACAGTACTAAATTAGCCCCTATAGTGTACAAGATAGGTACAAAATCCAATGTGTATAGGTTAACGTGGTCTCCACTGTACAATGTTCTGACACGTAAAATTCAATTGACCATGAGATGTATAATTATCACAAATGTATGCTGATTCAAAAACCACATCGAGCTAAATCAATTTTAACAGCATGTTGCTTTTTTTGGAAAAATTAGTAAACTATATTTGATTTCGCCGTTATGACGTCATTTGTTAGTCTAAACAAACAGTTTCCTTGTATATAAAATAAAAAAGTTAAAACGTTAAAACTTAACGCCCAATATGGCTACTGATATGGTTTTTGTACAAACCTTGGCCAATATTTTGTACAATAACATAACAAAATCTTTTTCGCCAAGTAAAATTTCACATATGACGTCATAACCTAAAAAATAATACAAAAAATATTTAAGAAATGTATCAGCTGCAAAAAATTATAAACTTTAAAATCTCAAAATAGTTTATTAAAAAAAACATAAATGCGTACTACAGAGACTACAGATTTCCATCTGAAAGCTGGTGATAGTATCTCATCCATGCGAACAAGTTTCTGTAAAAAATAAATTGAGAAAACGAGAACAAAACTGTTTTTTCATACATTATGGTCGGGTAGCTATGTAACTTTTCTATGGAACAGCTGATTTTTTTTTTCGCGTTTCACGGGTTATCTCCATTGTAAAAATGGTTACCAGTCATATCGCCAGTTTTCGGCTTCCGCAACTTCATCTTAAGACCCGGTAAAAAAGGCATACATGGTGAAGTTTTGTATAAAGATCACAGTCATACGTAAGTTAGGTACCTATGTTATACACGTCACAATTCAAATCATACATAAGTTAGGTACCTATGTTATACACGTCACAATTCAAATCATACATAAGTTAGGTCCCTATGTTATACACGTCACAATTCAAATCATACACGAGATAGGTAGGTACCTACGTTATACACGTCACAATTCAAATCATACATAAGTTAGGTTCCTATGTTATACACGTCACAATTCAAATCATACATAAGATAGGTACCTATGTTATACACGTCACAATTCAAATCATACACAAGATAGGTAGGTACCTATGTTATACACGTCACAATTCAAATCATACACGAGATAGGTAGGTACCTACGTTATACACGTCACATTTTTGCATGAAGCGTTTTCCGAAAAAGAGAAATGCCAAATTTCGTGACAATTAGAATTGTTTTTGAAATTAAATAATTCGACGGGAAACAGACTAACCACAATTCCAGATACTGATTTCTATAACCTGTCTAGAAAAATTCATCGAGTTTGATTGGTTATTGTCAAAATTATGATCAATCGAACTCTGTGTAGAGCGCGTTCGCGGGACAGTTATGCTTGTACTAAGCAAAGAGTAAAAAATTATTTATTATTTGCTCTAGCAAAACAGCATGATCAAATAAATTTAAAAATTAAATAAATAAATAAAAAATATATAAAATTAAATAAACAATAAATAATAAAAGCACGTAAATTTAGAGGTTCCTATATGTTATGCGAACACATTCGGATAGACGACAAAATGAACTTTTTCAATGAAGATATTTGTACAAAAGAAGATTTAGTAATTAGATACTTTAATGGGTGGTTAGTAGGCTGTTAACCCTTAACAACCCAGTCGTACCCGCTTAAGTGTAATTACGCCTTCCGACTGTAATTAATTCTAATGCTCTCCACTTGACACATGTCAAACTCTTGTCATCGATGCGTACGCGACGACGTTTGTCGGCGTCTTACAGAATCGCATCAAAATATTTGTGCTGACTCTTATTTGTTGATAATAGAGCGTATTTTTCATTACTTGAGGCCACAAACAAAGAAGTTTGGAAAAGCATCGATGAACATGTTTATTGATTACGACGGTTACTTGTAAAGTTGATGTTTTGATTGTTTCTTGTAGATAAAAATGGATCTGGTTTGGACAGATATTTGTAAGTTTTAAGACCGGCCGATCCCTATAATAAAGCTTGTAACTTCACTGGACAATAGATAAACGTCTGTTAAACGCCTTTTTAGGATTAACAAACCGAAAAATTAACAAGCTCATCTGTAAAAGTGATAATACAAGAAAAAACTGGCCAAGTGCGAGTCAGACTCGCGTACCTAGGGTTCCGTATTGTGGATGATAAATTTAATTTTGTAATATTTTTCGTGAATTTCTCCACCGCGTTATTTTTCCTGTAATCTTCACGTAAACACATATTACCATGATTTTTGTCATATTTTTCGGTTCACCAGTTTTGGAGAAGAGGGGGGGAACATATAATTTCAAGGATTTCTCGAAATAGATGCAATTAAATATAGCTAAACTATATATTTTTAATTTCTATAAAAACACTTGTACTGTTTCACAATATCACTGTTTTATTAGTCCAACCGGTTTCCAATAATAAAATTTGTTTATTTATTATTTTAACAGCTCCTTGATAATGCCGTAAGGCGAAACCGGTTGGACTAATAAAACAGTGATATTGTGAAACAGTACAATGTTTTTATCAAAATTATGAAGATGTTTCACCAAGTGCCGACAATCGCAAGTATTAATCATATATATTTTTACAATCAGCTCTTTAATACCTACAATTTGGTACACATATCGTATTAAAAAAAAAAAAAATTGTATTTATTTTACTTCTTTTTTTATATTTTTAATTTGTGCTCAATTTTTTTTTATTGCTATAGTTTTCCTGTAATAGGCCAATTATGATATATAATCGTCATTTTCTTCATATTTTTCGGTTTACCAGTTTCGACACATATACATATTTTTGTGGTTTTTTAAAGATTTCCCGACACCAGTGCCCATAAAAATGGTAAAAGTATATATTTTTGAGATTAGATTTTTAATATCTACAGTTTGATGGATACCCATATTGTATTTTTAGGATAATATTTTTAATTTTTGTCACTTTTGTTTTGGAAATATTTTGAAGAATTTCAAATTTTTCATACACCGTAAATTAATGCTATTATTGTGCCAAATTTCATATCTTTATCTACACGGACGGACGGACGGACAACGAAGTCTCCGTCCATAAAAGTTCCTTTTGTATCTTTTAGGTACGGAACCCTAAAAAAGAGTCTGGTATAATCCTTACAAAGTCAACCGCACAATTGTTAAGTATTTGGTTAATGGTATTACCTGTCTACAAAAGTTTAAAAAGGCGGTCTGTTAGACCCTACACGCAGTTTTTGATGTTTTGTTAATAAGGTTAAAGGAATAGAATTGACAATTTTAGCTTTAGATAGATAATCCCAGTTTTGTTGCACTTAAGTAGTTTAAAAAAATACACGGATTATATCTTTTAAATATTTTAAACAGCAAGTAATTCTCTTTGCATTCAAAAAGCAGCGGTTTGTGACTGTGACACAACTGAAAATTATTTAAATGGATACTTGTTAAGTCGCCTCTTTACTCAATTACAGAAAGGAATTAATGGCGGCCATTATTATAATAATAATATACATGAAGGCAGCGCAAACACTTACGAGGTAATTGTGGAATAATAAAACAATTGAAATTATAACCAATAAAAAATAATGAACGATTAAAAACTTATTAATCTATAAACAGAAATCAAATTATCCCTTGTTAAAATTATTCGTACCGGAAGTGACGTACAAGTTCTGAACATGCCCCCCTATACGAGATGCGAAGAAAAAAGTATCCACTATAAAAGAAAACCATTCATTTTGTTGTTCTCGAACAAAGTTACAATTTTAAGGCGCTACGAAAAAAAAATCGATACTTTAAGGACTTGCATATCTACTTCAGTAAATAATGTATTATTCTGATAAAATAGTATATTATTTTTGGATACTTTTTCTAGGGATCTGTTAAAACAGAAACGCGATTGGAGAAATTCGGTTCGATAGAAATATTTATTGAAATTAGGTCCTTTTCGACACCTATTCTCCTGGTTTGACAATTTAGAATGACATATAGACTGCAACTATATTTTATTAGATGGGTTTTAACGGTATCTAGGACCTGATTAAACGAAATTTTGATAGCAACTTTAGTAGATTTTTTATTAATATAAAACCGACTTTTGGCTACTTTTCCACGAATCCGTCCCTGTGGCACTGAGGATTTTTTCGCATATGGAGTAACAGGGATGCTAAAACTTTTACATATCGCCTTAATTATTAATATTTATACGAAGTTAATATTGTCAAAAGCACAACTAGGTTCTGAACTATAAAAATACGCCCCAATAACATAGCAATTTAGGTACCGTTTTTGTTTTAAAGAACTCTGACCGCAAAGAAACATCTGTCAAATTAATGAAAAGGTAAAAAAAGCAAAGGGTCCACGTCTTGTTACCTAATAAATTAAAGTATAATAGAGGAGGATATCTTTCAAATTACTTTCGTTTTATAAAACGTTTGAGCTCAAATTATATTTATATTAATAGGGCACGCCTAAACTACGTTTTGAGTGGTGCGTTTCCATTTTACCACTGATTAAGTTAAATTCGACCGCCTCTGTGGCCAAGTGGTAGAGCAATCGTCTGCTAACCCAACCCAGAGATTGTGGGCTCAATCCCCGCGGTGCATGTAAATTTAAGACCCGTTGAGCTGGTTGGTTGAAGTACGGCGATAGGGCTCACCACCTATAACGTTTGGTTGCTGAAGAGCGGGTGTACCAGGTGTGGACTGTGACTTTTATTTCACAGTTCAGAGTTGGAAACACTTCTGATACCCCCTCGAGGATTCATGTCTAACGACATCGACGATAAGACGTTGCTATTATATAATCATACATCATATCTAGGAACTCACTTAGGAAAACAGAGTAATTGTAAATAAAATAAAAAATTATACTTTTAATCTGCTATAGTTTTGACACAGAACTCACTCCTTCCACGATCAAACGAGGTCATACACCCCTCCTGATTGCGTTGTATTGCACTGACAATTTCTTCTAAGGGAGACAGATTTTTTCAAGGTAGTATTTTTTAAATAAAAATGTATGTTTATTATAAAAACCAAAAGATATAAAAAACTTTCACGAATATATAACGATTTCTGTCTAGGATTGAGTCGTACTTTGCCCATGACTGTGTTGCTATAAACTATAACATTTAGTTTAACATTTTTTAATTATTGTAGGATAACTATTATGCAAATTTTGAATTTAAGTGTTCTGTTTCGATTAGAAATCGCCTTGGAAAAAGCCGGGTTCAAACCAGAGACTGGAGCTTAGGCCATTTGTACTCTCACGAAAAACTAATTCTATCTCTAGTTTTCTTGTACAATGAGCACGCATCTATGACGTTATCCCATTTAGCAGTCGACCAGCCGTTGATGGGCTAAGTGGGTGTTTAAATCCTCATTTCTGGGTAATTTCGTAAGAAACGCCCCCTCGTTTTAGCCTCATATTATAACGTAGGCATTTGTGGATCCGGAATCGTTTAGACATTTGTTTTTGATGGAAAGGTGCGTGGAGATACAATTTTTGTGTATTTTTTGTAATCTTATAAATTATCTCCCAAAATGTATTTAAAAAATAACCTACTACAATCTTGCTATTCTCCAAGACCTATAAAAAGCAAGCACTTAAAATAATGCAATAATAATTATAATTCTGAAAATATTTTTTTTTGCTTCGGATATTAGATAGTTCTATAGTTAAACTTAGAAGATTTTTCATCGCAAGCAGATACAAAATGTTATCTTACTATTTTGAGCTTTGCAATATAAAACGCAGACGAAAATTAGTTCTGTACATACCTATACGCTTTTTTTTCTTTCAATTATGATATTTAAGCTACGAGCAATTCCCCGAAGGCAACATTCTTAGAGCCTCCTGAATCACGCGATGTTCTTCCAAATAAATTGGTGTATTAGAATTATAAAATAAACCACTTTAGCTCAATTACTTCTGTGCAACCAGTTGGTAATTTTGGTTATCAACCACTTGGTAATCTAACAGTTAAATGAGGCAGATTAGACTCAGATTAACATCGTTGATATATTTTGGCTTGTTAAGGAAAATTAGGCATAATTGGGCAGGGTATATCCGCTTTTGTATAATGTGCTTACATGTTGTAGTGGCATGAAACAACTTTTAAAAACGTAGTACATGAAACTCGATGGGCACACAAGCTTCGATTCTTTTCCATGGAGATAATCTTTGAGGCTATGCGAATTTTATTTTTGCCACTGTCACTCCAAGCGAAAACACGCTTAGTGCGAGAGGGGCGGATTCAGGGCGAAAGCGAAAAATTTTAGTTTTATAATTTTTATAAAAATACTAAAATAGCTAGCAAAATTTTAAATATCAAATCTGTAGATATTGTTAAAACACACCTAATAAAATATGCGTGAGTTCTGTTTATGGTTCCTATTCGTCAAACGAGGAGAAAAAGTGTGTTTCAAGACCTCATTTCAACAATTATTTCTATCGAGGAAAATGTATCCAAACATGTTTTTCAATTTCAAAACTCTACATTATATATAGGATTAGGTAGTCAAAATGCTTATACCAGAAATTTATTAAAATTTTCCGTGTATTTCATAAAATACACAAAAAAGAAGCATTTCTATTTTTTTCATATCTTGCATTTTTTATACGCACCGGTAGCTCAGAGGGCAGGACGCCCTGGACGCATGGCAAGAGGCCCGACGGAATGACTGGAAATGTGGCAGATTCTTGGTGTGGGATGCGATTTGTGTCGATACATACTGGCCCCATCTCACTTAACCATCTCATCTCACTTGCTACAAGGAGAGCGCCGCGGCAGCGGAAGAAGCTGAAAAAAAAAATCTAGGCAGGTGCGAGTCGGACTCGCGCATAAAGGATTCCGTACCATTACCTATAAAAACGGCAAAAAAAACATGTCTGTTGTATGGGAGCCCCTCTAAATATTTATTTTACATAATTATATACATCATCTGTGAAAATTTCAACTGTCTAACTACCATGGTTCATGAGATACAGCCTGGTGACAGACGGACAGATGGATAGACAGACAGCGAAGTCTTAGTAATAGGGTCCCGTTAGTTACCCTTTGGGTACGGAACCTCAAAAAGCGCCGAGCTTTGAGACACTCGGACCGTCGTGGCACAAAATGTTTGTGGTCGTGAGGACGAGTGCACATTCTTTGTATAAGGATCTGTCGAAACGTCTGGTCGATACCTCCCGGGGACCACCGGCCCGGAACTTGTCTCGGCCAGTGAATCCGTCTGGCCGTACAACAGAGTAACGCTGCAAGTTGAAAGATTTATTGTCATAACATAGCATAGTGTAAAGTTTTAAAATGACATACACAATAAACACGTGTTTAGAGGACCCCTGAAATCAATAATTGGCTAAGCATATAGGCTTGTAATTTTTAGTAGGTATATAGTTGAGTCCCTTTTTTTCCAGTCTCCATCCATCAGCCCGTATTCGTCCACTGCTGGACATAGGCCTCCCCCATATTACGCCACTCTTGGCGGTCCTCAGTCATCCTCATCCAGCCGCCACCCGCAACGTCCTTCAGATCGTCAGTCCAGCGGGCACGAGGGCGGCCTACGCTGCGCTTTGCTGTACGTGGTCTCCATTCCAATGCCTTACGGCCCCAACGGTTATCACGTCGGCGACAAATATGGCCAGTCCACTGCCACTTCAACTTAGTTAGCTACTAATAATAATAAGTACTACTAACGTAAACAAACAAATATCTTGAGTTCCAGTACTCAGCGCATATTTAGTTTAATGCCTGTTATAACCAAGCATAATGTTATTGCTTATCACAACACGGGTAGATCGACATTGTATGTGGGTTTAAGTGTATATGTGTAGGTGAGCCTTAAGAGGATAGGGCCTGCTTGCATAAATCACTGTTACTCCGTGCGGAAAGGCCGCAGTGGGAGAGGGACGAATTCTGTAAAAATTGCAAAATGTCGATATTAATCAAAAATTTCATATAAAAAAAAACAGCTTAAGTGCGAGTTAGACTTGCGAACAAAGTGTTCCGTACCACCACACAATACGGGTACGGAGCCCTAAAAACATGGTAAATAATTCCACTTGCAGTAGTTAAGGCCAACTTAACTTGACACTTACAATCTATTAAACTCTTTGTAACTAAAGGATCTTATTAAGGTGGGCGGTGATAACTTCCCAAGTAATTAAATATTTGTAGATTTCAGATTTTTTTCTAAGACCTACATGTAAAAAACGAAATTTCAAGTTCCTAAAACCGCTGAAAGTGCCGCTGAAAATGCTGTTTCATTTCGCTATAATAGGCACGCTCCATAAAACTTGCGAAGACAATACAATCGTACCAATTTCGGCGCGGGCGCAAAATTAAAAAACTGTTTCAGGAGAAACATGATTTTGGCATGATTATGGACGTTTTCAAACATTATTTTTGATTATTATTAATCTAGATAACTTTTTTGATGTTTAACTCGTTTTAATTTTTTTATTTTTTATCTAAAACAATAAAAGCACATTCGGCTACGTTTTTGGTAAAAAACCGTAAAAATTACGCATTTTAGGTTTTGTTGTTAAGATATAACTCAAATTTCACGATTTTTTGTTCCACTTTAACATTGATCTAGATAATGTCAATGGACTCAGCCTAACATATTAAATAATAAAATTCCATAGACACCTCACAATTTTGTGTACAGTGTTTGTATGGAGGTTTACGCGTGATAACGCCTCTTAAGTGTTAAGGTGGACCGACACTCGTGGCAACATTTGCCAAATATTGGCAAATATTGGGAAGCATAAAGTTGATTTGTAAACATTTGACATGTGTCAGGATAAAGCATTACGGCTGAGAGTTATTTTCAGACAAAGCACCCTGACCTTCTTTTTCCTTTTGTTCTTTTGTAGAAGTAGTAGTAGCTGTCTCCAGGACATCACGAAGTATCATGGAAGTCCTTATTACATCTATATGTAAAGATGATAATCGTATAAAAAGGTATACCGTGTAAAATAATTAATTTTAACTGTTTGTTTGTAAATCAATGTTACCCAGGCCCCGAAAAAAAACATTAAGACTTGCAGGCTATAAAACAAAATACTTTATTTTGACGCGATAGACACTTTCGATGCAAATTTTAAAACTCATCATTTATCTTTATTAAAATTCAGTAGGCTGGGACCGGGTGTGTGCCCTTCTTAAGAGGACACGCTTTACTATTTCAATGTAGAAAATCAAAAACATTTTTACTATCAAGGTTCTTAGAACTTAATAAAACAAATTTTATTATAATACAAATATTACTATCAATACAATTTAAGAGAATTTCCTCCTCTCTCAAGTTTTTAGACAATATAGGACTCTAAGCTCAAATTATACATTTGACTTTAGGACTTTAGATAAAAACATAATAATTTAGGTATTATTTATAAAGGGCAGTGCGTTCCCTCCGCAGCCTTTACCGTCTATATACCGCCATAATGTAAATTTTAGGTTTCCATTATTTGGTTATGGGCTTTTTATAATTTTAACATACAGGGTGACAATTTTGCAGCCAAATTCGTACTCGAGGCTCGGTACCTATTACGGATCGATAACATTTTTTGAGTAATTTGAAAAATTTAATTTTATCGCTCTTGCACTGACTTGGTCTGGGCTTGCGTTTTTAGGGAACAGGAAAAAAAATGACGATTTTCCAAAAAAGGGACAACGAACCTCCATTCGACTACTTACCGAGTCTTCAGTAAGAATTTGGCTGCAAAAATTAATTTCACCCTATACAATGTGTAACAGGAAGGTGTTACCATATTTGAAGAGCTTATTCAGTCAATGGTATACAACAGCTTTTACTATGGAGCAAACACTGAAATCTCAAAAAAAAAATCTGCCCTTCCATTCCATCCCATTTCGGCCTAGCGGCATTGCGTTTTCTATGAAACAGTAAAATTTTTTTTTCGAGATACAGGTTTTGTTCCATAGTAAAAGTTGTTCTATACCATTGACTGAATAAGCTCTTCAAATATGGTTACACCTTTTTGTTACACGTTGTATAATAATTACTAATTTTAAATTAAATAAAAATGTGGTCTTAAAGCATTTGGCTAGCCTCGTAACCAACTTTTGTCCTAATGACCCTTATTATGCAACAATTACTTAGAATACAATTTTGCAAGCTTTGTGAAAGCTCTCTCTTAACAAATTTCACAAGTGTGCGTGCTCTCACTTACACGATGACCGTACATTGGACAACTGTGTGCGTGTGTACAGCAGTGTGCGTAAGCGCGAACAAGTTGTTTGCTCAGAGATTTAATACACGGTAAATTTCTTCGCGTTACCTGTGGACGTGTTAACTGGGAAAGGTTGTAACTATATTTTCTGGATTGTTAAATATGTATTTATTTGAACTAATTTTATTTCAAGTACTGACGCTCCTATAAAATTCTCATACTACGGTAATTACAACATCAAAAGCGGTTTTGTATGTAGTTAAATTGTTATAATATTGCCAATCGCACCGCAAATCTGCGCTGTGATTAGCCAAATTTATTATAAGACCGCTAGCGAACCAATCACAAGCGATAACGTCGGTCCTAATTTTTTAACCCACAGCCTCTTCACTCGTTCTCGCTTCTTATTGGTCTTAGGCATGTACATACTTATTCCATGGTCAGGTAGCAACACCGTATCATGAAGAGTATTGTGACAAAATATTATGACAATATCATAACCAGTGTTCTTTTTCTCATTTTCGTAAAATTATTAGTTGAAAATACTAAAAGTAATGTAATGCGAAGTTTACTTTCTTGACAGTCGTATATAAAATATTGTGTGCAACTGGACATAATTAGAGATTAAGACACTCGTGCAGTCTATTACGAAACTCACTTCGTTCGTTATTCGTATTGTAAACAAGCACTCGTGTGACACGTGTCCGAATATAAGGCGTTCACCGTCCTAAGAACGGTACTCGCCTTGATAATGCCAAAATTGTATCGGTGAAACGGTTGGCATATAATCAACAACAATCACACGTATGTGTTCAAGCCGTATGTAATAATAATATAGTAATAATAATTCTAAATAAATAAAAAAAATATGCTTCTCTTTCACGTAACTCGAAGCATTCACTAAATTGGTATAAAGTTGTATCTGTGTTGCGTCATACTATCACATGTATTATGTATTACTAGATACTCAACCACTTTTGTAATAATTTAAATAGAAAATTCACCTTTTCATAGAAATCTGCCTGGATGTTATTGACCAAACCCGATTTAAGGACAAACTGGTTTCGCCTAAGCCATGCTGATTTCAGGTTTGTCATGAAAAAACTACCACGAAGGTTATGTATGGCGGTCGCTTCACTAACCTAGCCTAAGCTACCGCTTCTGCCCTGAGGGGAGAGCTGAAAATTCCCAAAAATACATTGGCCTAGGCAAAATTAATTTTTGGCCGGTAACATTTATAAATAAAGAAGTAGTGTAACAAAAAATGTATGTTCATTAAAGTGGGTAAATTAGGTAGCTATTTATGTGTTACATTTGTTTTTATTTACTGCTACGGCGTAGCACTTCGTAGAACTTCTACGCCGTAATATAGGCTTCGTGATATTTTGTTGTTCTTTGTTCAAATAACTTGCACACCTGTTTTACCTTTTCTGCAAAGCCCCATGAAGGCTGCAGTCTCTGCAAAACAAACTCAAAAAGTCAGTTACCTCGTTATAACCGAACCCGACTTAATTGGATATATCATAGGCGTCTGTTTGCGCATGCCAATTGATTGCAACTTAACAACATGCCAGCAAATTGCTAACACGGTCGAATGAGATGGATATAGTAGGTCCATAACAAAATTTTCAAATGAGCAAAAGAGACGGCAACAAAAATGGCATTTCGTTTCGAAGAGGACAGAGGGCATGATGGCGATGTAACGACGCGGTGGTGAATTTTTAAAAAAGGAACGGAATATTTATTTTTAAGGGCGATTATTTTTGTTTAAAAGCGTTTAATCACAGCCAGTCGCCTTTTAAGTGAGATCGTTAACGGCCAGTCTTTTCTAAATCATTTATTATAATTGACCAATAAAATGTTAATTTTTATAATTATCATCGTTTTTCTTTATTCAGAATATAGTAAGGCGATTGAGAGGCTACTTTCATTAATTTTTGGCGGCAACAAACGGGTCATCTTTTTCTTAGCGGCCGGTATTCGGTGGCGTTCTTAATTTGGAGTTTGGCAAAGAGTTTGGTTGTTTAAAATATGGATTTTAAAAAGAGAATGAATTGTGGTGATTGTTTAAAGTTTTTAATTACTGGTTTCGGCGCGCTGCGCTGCATTTTGGGCTTTTTAATTTTTGTTTATGTGAAATGGCAAATTTTATTGGCTTAATAGCTTTTGTAATTTGAGTATGAAGGTCATGCGGGGTTAGTTTGAACCTGTTTTGTGGTATTATTAAGATGCAGTTGAGTTAATAAGCGATGGTTGTGGAAGTAATGGCTTATTATGGAACGTCGTCCCTACCGAGTATGTAGTAGTAACTACTTTAGTAATTTTACTATAATTTACATAATAAATTCATAATTGAACATTTAGAAACTGTAAATTTTTTAATAATAGGCTGTTTGCGTTAACATCATAGTAAATTGTTTGTATTATTTTTGTTCCTTGGTTATTTGGATTTTTAAATAGAAGACATGGGTACTTGTTTGTGTCCCATAATAATGGTAAGTTTATTGCTACAACGGCATCGAACGATTTAAATTTGTTCAGCAAAGGTAACAATACATATTGAATATCCAAAAACCATTCACGCTGGCCAACATACAAAATTGATTCAACAAACCACATTATATCGAAATAAATAAATAACGGGCTTCTCGTAAAGTACGTTTTACTGACGTGAACAGCGCGTTCATTTTGTAAGGTACGATTTTTGAAAAAAGAACTTCTGAGTGGCGTTTAAAACTTCACCACTAATGTCGGGTTCTACCACTGACAGCAGGACAGCTTGTACATATTTTCACACGCCTAAAAGAGATGGCATTAGAACTTGGGTCGCAAAACCTATTTATAAACGCAGCTCTGGTATAAAACTATTGGGATAGATTAGGGCGAAAAGGAATTAATGACGAGGACGATTTAAACGTAACCGAGTAATTTATTGCTCTTACGCCCGTGTATCATACAACGTTTTTCAATGCATAGTGTGAGGAAATAAAACAAATATAGTCTTGTGAACTTTAAATTATGATTGGCTTAAAAGGAATGTGTCCAGAGCCGTTAAACAGTGGAAAAAAAACATTTATGGTACACGGGAAAGGTTGCAGGTTAGCCAACCATTGTAAAAAAATATAAAAAATTAATAATAATAAAGCCCTAGGGCAAAATAATCGACTTTCTGTTCGGTTTTGAAGCATAAAAAGTGGGCCTTTACGAGCACTTGCATTGAAAAATATTAAAAGCTAAAGATTCCTTAAAATATCTACCGATCCTCCGATCGTATAGTATTTTTACGTGGTTTACAATGACAGTTCTTATTACACTTGCGTAAAAGTTGGTTATAAACGTACCTATATGTATAAGGTGGGGTGACAGTAATTTATCCAGCCAAATTCATACTGGAGGCTTACTAAGTAATCAGTATCACGAAACGATAACCGTCGTTGCTAATTTCGCAAAATAAAATGTTTATTGACCCTGGCTGGTCATTTGTACCCGTAGGTACCAAAAAAAAATTAAACGAATTTCACAAAAAGGGTCCTTGAACCTTGATTCTGAGCACTTCTCAGTGTTTAATATTGAATTTGGCTATACTATAAGTTAAAAATTATTTATGCAGCCAAATTCATAATGAAGACTCGGTAAGTAGGCGGTATCAAGGTTCGTTGACTTTTTTTGTTAAATTCGAAAATTATTTCTTTCTTATACCGTACAAACGCAAAACTCAATTACTATAAGAGGTCACCACTTTATTTTGCGGAATTTGCAAAATGTGTTATTGATCCGTGATACTGTAACTTAAAAAGCCTCAAGTATGAATTTGACTGTATAAATAAATGTCACCTAGTATCAATATCAAAATGACATATGAATTTATTAATTATTATATTAATACAGAATGCTTGGAAATTCGACCTATTCCTTGAAAGGAGTTATACTAGAGATCATTTCCAACAAATTGAGCCCTATCATGTAGGGGTCGAAAATGAATGGTCTCCGAGTTACGGAGGTTTTTAAGATATTTATTAAACTTTCAGACTGGTAACGGCAATTATTTGTTATTTTTCTGATTAATGATAAATGATCATTTATAAAAAAAATACATTCCCTGAATTCCAATAATCCCAGAAATAAAAGGTCTTAAGTGGAACGAAGACCTTATTTACTTTGTGATTTTCGCAATAACAACGTGATATTCTTAAAAAAAAAAAAAAAATTTTCGACCCCTATTTGATAGGCATTATTTGTTGGAAATGATCTCTAGTATAACTCCTTTCAAGGAATAGGTCGAATTTTCAAGCATTCTGTATAAATAAAGACTGTTTCTAGGGCAGCTGGAAAACTGTACGCGTCAGAAAAAAACGATGCGTCAATGTGGCCATAAAATCGTATCGATTGACGCAAATTCTCACAGCTTAATTCCTAAAGTTTTTTTTTGTTTAAGAGAATATATACCATTTTAGATAGCGGTTTTTATTTTTTTGTGATTTTTTAAATAATTTTGACATATGACGTCATCTGTGGACTTTGTTTGCCTTGCTTTTAAAAAAGTGGTCTGTCTCTGTCTGTATTCTCATCTGACATCTGTCAAATCAGTCGAAAGCAAATTATTATAACTTCATTTTGATAGCAAAGGACACATTTTTAAACAATCTTTTCTCAAGTGACGTCACACGAAGGCAAATGGAAGTTGCAGCTTTTTCGTAAAAATATTCATCATCATGAGGTTTTTTAGACCACAAGTTCTAAAATAAGGCTTATGAAACCTAAATCTCGAAATGGTTTTCGAATTAAGACACCTTAGCATAATTTAATCTATGCCAATCCGGTAATGGAACTAATATTATTAAGATTTACAAATACTCACACAAATAAACAGTGACATCTTGGGACGGTTGGCCAACACTTTTGTTATTTATTTGAAGTAAAAAATAATTTCAATCGATGTTATGGCCGCCATTTTTGTTCTCATTCGATTTTCGCGCCTGTGTTTCACGGCTATAAAATAAAAAAATAAACCATTTATTATTTAAGGTCTCACTGTATGGGGTAGTGTTTTTATTAAATTTCGCATAAAGAACAGTGTGAGTTAGTGGACCTTTATTCAGTATTATGAAAATTGTTTCAATAATATTTTGTTTATGAGTATGACTTATTCTTCTGCGTTAATGAGCAACAAAGAATAAATAATGGCTTTTAATGAATTATTGTCACGAAGAATAAAAATATATTTGAACTGTGTACAAAATATCTTTGAATAATATCTTTGAATTGTGTTACTGACCCTTAATAGAAAGTACGACTAACATACTCACTGGTAGATCATATGGCTAAAGATGAAAGGAGTACCTTTTTTTGAAATGTGTTCAGAAATCCAGACACTATTTGCAAATAAGTAAATCAAATAAAATCATAGTACATTACTGCCGCGGTCTGTAATGAATGCCTGCGTTGCTGACAGCGCTTATGATGGCCGAAAGCGCAGCGTAGCGCAGCTCCAGGCCTACACAGCGCGGTCAGCATTGTAGATCTTGATGGACAAGCTGGAATATTTATTGGATAAGCCTTTATAGCGTAGACAGCAAGGGCTGCAATGATAACCAAGCTCGAAGGCCGAGAGCGTAGCTAAGCTAAGCTGAAGGCCATCATAGTGTAGCCAGCCATGCAGTCATTGCGGACCAAGGCTTATAGTGCTTTACTCAAAAATACTTGTAATGTGGTCATTTGCAGCTGATTATTTATGAAACAAAACTCGGCAATAATGGATTTTCAAAGAAAATTGCTCGTGGCTAAAACTCACCAGCAATGAAATTCAGTGAAACTTTGCTGGCGCCTGTTCAACTAGCGCGGAAAGGTGGACTTTGCTCAAAGAAGGTTGTCAAAATAATGACCACATTACAAGGATTTTTGAATAATAGTAGTTTATGTTACAAGGGCGCAAAGAAATAAATTACGAGGACGATTTAAAACACGAGCGTAGCGAGTGTTTTAAACGTAACCGAGTAATTTATTGCTTTTACGCCCGTGTATCATACTACGTTTTTCAATGCATAGTGTGAGGAAATGAAAACAAATATAATCTTGTGAACTTTCAATTATGATTGGCTCAAAAGGATTGTATCCAGAGCCGTTAAACAGTGGAAAAAAAAGTATAACATCTATGGTAGACAGGAAAGGCTGCAGGTTAGCCAACCATTGCAAACAAATAAAAAAATAATAATAATAAAAGCCCTAGGGCAAAATAATCGACTTTCTGTTCGGTTTTGATGCATAAAAAGTGGGCCTTTACGAGCACATGCATTGAAAAATTATTTATTTTTGTAATATATACTTCAGTATACTTAATGTAAAAAAAAACAATAGAACTAATAGTTTATATAATAAATTAATAATACGTGGAAATATACAATCAAAATAAAAGTTAAGCTTACTTAGATTTATTACAGGTAAATAATATATATATTCCTAAATCCACCCATTCGATAGTCTTACTAAGAACAGAGGCAAGAAACTTAGCAAGGTCATGTATTTTTTGTTTGTTTTTTTATATCATTTTTGTTACAAAGAATTGTTATAAATTAAGCTTATACTTTAATTAAATAAAGAGATAAAAAATACAAGACAGACGAAATTTATGTCATGAAGGAAAAATAAATATATAATACCTTAGTCTTCCTGTCCTATATACTCTATCTGCTTTTACTCCATTAATTAATAAACTTTAATTAGTTAGGATTTATCAATTATACTTACCCGTCAAGTATAGACCTCAAAATGTCTTAGCCGTCAACCAACTAACCTTTTTTCTCTAAATTAACTTGGGTTTCAAGACTTAATGACCGAAAGAGTTTTTAACTATGTAAGGTTGTACGAAATCTATAGACCAATTAATTATACTGGGTGTTAAGATGAAGTTGCGTAAGCCGGAAACTGGCGATAGTACTCGTCCATACGAACAACTTTTACTATGGAACCAACTCCAGAATCGCGGAAAAAATCAACTATTCCATAAGTTATAATTATTATACTATTATATTATACAAAATGTATCAAACCATTGTTTTTTTTTTGATTTCAAAATTTATTTTTCACAAAAAGTTGTTCGTATTTACGAGTACTATTGCCAGTTTCCGGCTTCCGAAACTTAATCTTAACATCCTCAATAATATAAAATTATTATTATTATTATTATAAAAAAGTATATTATTATTATTATAATACTGATATTAGATCGATCATATATTTAGTATAATGAGATCGATTATCTACAATTCCCATGGCTTAATTTTTAAAAGATTTTTTTGTAATTTTTTTCAGACAGACATAGACATTTTAAGACATAGTTTTCATTATTTTGGTATATAAATTAACCATTATTTTTTTATGATTATTTAAAGAATTTTTTGGATGACCTTGTCACTTGAGAATTTTAGACATCATACTGATTGTGATGTGTGATTGCTTATAAAAAAGTGGTCTGTCTCTGTCTGTCTACTCATCTGTCATCTAGCTGTCAAATTAGTCTGAAGCAAATTATAACCTTAAATTTATCTTGATAGAAAAGGACACATTTCTAAACAGCCATTACTCAAGTGACGTCACACGAGGGCAAATGGAAGATGCAGCCTTGTCGTAAAAATATTCATCATCATGAGGTTTTTTGGACCAAAACTTCGAAAATGGTTTTCGAATTAACACACCTTAACATAATTTAATGTATGCCTATTGACTGACGACGCACCACTTTCAAGTTCATCGTTTTATTTATTACGTGTCTCATAATAAGTGAATCAAAAATCTTCAGAATAAACTAACTTATACTTTTTCAGCAAATAGTCACTTTTTGCACTAAGCAATATTGACCCTGGGCCTGTTTCTATGAAGCCATTTATTCAACAAATCGAATTAGGCCCCATATCCCTGTTAACGAGCCCACATGGTAATAAAAAGCCGTAAATAAAGCCCTAAAAGTGACCATTTTGTCCAATAATAATTAAATTATAAACGTTTTCCAGCAAATAATAATAATATGCGATAAAATAATAATATATTTCATTGGTGTTGGATCGGTGTTGGTTGGCGGGAGGTATGTTTTGCAGAGTTAAGAAGATTTTATTTTTTTTAAATAAAGGGCAAAAAATTAAAACGTGCCTTTGCATGCAACATAACAATAGTAACGTAATAATAAGGTTATTATATTTCTTATTAAAATAATAATATTTTAGAAAGTATCTAAACGCACTTTAGTGTTCTACTATTCTATCAAAATCATACGAAAGATATAAAACCTGGCAAATTGTTAAGTATGAAACCAAAAATCTTTCACCAAAAAGTAAAAATTGACGACGACGAGCGGAGCGAGGAGGAGCGAGTTAGGTTTACATGTAAATACCTTATATTGGGAGCCGAGCGAAGCGAAGCGGAGCGAGGCGACCCTCAGTAGTTCTATCAGAATTACGAAATGTCTAGGCCAATTGTAAAATACGGAAATCCACGATATGATAACGACATTATATACTAAATTAAGAATATCATAATAATTATTATTATGATCCTCTCTAAAGATCCTGATTTCGAACTCTATGTCACAACCATCTATCTTTCTCTTTCTTCCTTAACCTAACACCTATCTTGTATCTCTGTCTTACCAGCAGCCGTGTTCATTCACACCTGCCCATTTATTCCCTTTATTTATTTGTTTGAATTTATCACTCGTTTATTTTTGTGGTTGGTTGAGAATGGGTCTTGCTGAATAAAGGGGCATCTGAAAGTATTAAGTAGACGATAAAATTTAATAAGAAATATGTAATGGTCTATAAAACTAGGTATAAAAGTTCAACTATTATTATTACACAAAACCATTTTTGGATAGAATCTGAAAACTTCAATGAGATAGAGATTTTTGTCACGTGTTTCTAAAAACAAATGGTGTTTTTTTTTTAAATGATCCTGCCAGTGGTGTTGAAATTCATTATTACGTAGGTTTGACACTTGAAACTTGTAAGCTAGTACGAAAAATAAATATTTCAAGCAGTATTTGGAAAACAGGTAAAACACCGTTTTTTCGAGTGAATACGTACATCTTTGTTCGCATCTCGTATAAGACGGCCTATTCAGAACCTGTACGCCACTCCCGGAACGAATTTTTAAAGAAATAATAATTATATTTATGTATAAAGATATTACGTTTTTTTATCGTTCATAATTTATTATTGTCCACGTTAACTGAATGCTTATATTATCAGAATAATAAAAATGTTAAAGTGACGCGCGAATTCGCTGCCATCACTGACATGTTGTTATGATATCTATGGCCATCATTGATTCCCACCTCTGTGATTGAGTAAAGAGGCGGCATATGAAATATACACTTCAATAATTAATTTACGGTTTACTCTGGCACAACTTGCTGCTTTTCCAAATGACCATTTTATTCTCCAAATTTCTCTTACGACTTTCTTCTCGACAACCGCAAGTCTATAGTTCTCGTTAGCGCCTCACTTATAAATTTGCTTGTCCGTCCGTCTCTCTGCTCGCTCGAAACTGATATATATCTGAGTTAAACACTCATTGGTAATTGTTTCAGGCTCTTTTGGATTAAAAATGGGGTTTTAAAGACTATGCAATCGTGAATTCCTTGTTTATAAACGGTTAAAATGTATCTGGAAACATCGTCTAAATTTTACGTTGTCGGAAGAAAATTGTTTTATCACACATTTCTTATGGCACCAATACAATACACGCTTCTTGTTTAATTGGAAACCTAAATAGTTGCATTACCTTAATTTGATTTAACGTAAATATACTTGCTCAAGTGCGTAAGTAGACGTAGAAATACTTCGCAAATGAATTCCAAAAAGAGTAATTGTTATGCGACTGGCAGGAATCGAACTTAGATCCCAGATTGAGAGATTGACGTGCCGCCGCGCCGTCAACTTAGCCACCATTTCAAATATTTATTAAAAGTTTTTTTTTAAGAAATTTCAAAAGCTTGTAGTGAAAAAGGTAACCATAAAAGTCTGTAAAGTAAAAAGTGTAGAAACAGTCATCCATCAAAGTAATTATGCTTTTACAATCTGCTTTTTTTAAATGCACCCAGCTTATGATTGGCCACTACCGTGCTTGACGAACTTATCACAACGTAATAATCTGCATAGTTTTACTGGTTTGTACTACCGAAGAACTTGAAAATAGTAAGGCAGCAGAACTTACCTCGATGATACATAAGCTTGGAATGTGTTCAGCTAATTTCGTTACTATCTGCAGATATTGATGGACGATTCTTATTAGGATGATTGGGACCAAATCAACGAGGGAGTAGTTGAGTTTTTCTCTTCGTAGCACGGCACTCATTTTATTCTTTTGATTTAAGATTTTTAATATCGCCAGAATAAGCACACATACATACTACTGGCATAGATACATACGACATACACGCCTGTATCCCAGAGGAGTATGCAGATACTAGAAAATTCCATCTGCTTTGATCCTAACACACCTTTTTCGCCTCTTCTACGGTTGTATGTCATTGTTGATGTTGATGGATGACGTTGATGGATATCCTAGTCATACAAAGGTAATCGATCCCTGGTGCTTTTGACTTTGCCCTTCTCCAGTATTCCTTGCGGCGGTCTTCTAGGAGTTACCTTCCCTTGCGCGCCACTTCTTTTATCACTCTTCTTTTATTCATCCTCTATTATATGCTAAATTATTTATACTTTATAGTAGGTCTTTACTTATGATATTGCTGAAATTTTCTTACTGGTTCAAGAGTTCATAATTCCTGTAATTCAATAGCTATTTCAATTATTTGTCTTTTGTTTTAAAGTCGATTTCAAGGTTTTACATCTAACCATGTATTAAATTTTGTTTTTATTTTCAGTCTGATTATACAAATTAAATCTTCAAAAACAGTTCGTCCTAAATTCCATCTATTTCCATAATAAGATTCGTAATAATTTTTAACAGCTGACACTTTTCAAAAATTAAAATAATATTGCTGTTAGCTTAATTGTATCTCATTCATACACATAAGAAAATAGATTTGTAATTCCTAAAAAAAATGCAAAAATGTTAGTACTTATTATTAGAGTGCATTACAAACTAGAAAATATCAATCAGAAACAAATCCAAAGACAAGAATTTGAAAACATTCCCCAGGCCAGGATTCGAACCTGCGACCTCTTGTTATCAAGACAAATTCTTGTCTTTGGATTTGTTTCTCATTGATATTTTCTAGTTTTTAATGCACTCTAATAATATTAAGAGTATTCATAGCGATGGATTTTGCAAAATAAACATAATCCCATATAAGTACTTACTGAAAATTGAGTTTCTTTCAAATTCTCTATAGAAAACAGCAATTTCATATGTAATGACCTAATATATATGTATATATATTATATATTATATGTTATATATTATATGCTCAAACGTATAATAACAGATCAGAAAGCAATTACGACTGTTTTATTTCAAAGTAACAGGCATAGCTTCTTAGAAAAAAACAATCAGCAGTGCGATTACCGTATTCCATTACAACGCGTATGCAGATGCATTGCTGCAGAAAATTAAACGTAGGCGAAACTTGGTATAGCATTTTTTATTTATTAATTAATAAGCAAATAAAGAACTCCCTATGCGTGCCCAATTTCATAGTGCTAAAATAAAAATAATCTTTAATATTTCGGGAGTGCTTCATGTGGTGAGTAACAAAGAAAATTTAAAATGTATTAAAATGTCAGTTTTGCCTACAAAAATGTTGTTTGACGTTCAGCAGCACTACATAGGCGCTGCATAGATAACAGTAATTGCCATAGCTTAATTTCGAAAACATGTTTTTTTTTCAGAGTGTTTATTTCAGTTTAAGATACAGTTTTCATTTTTTGGTATATAAATTAATCATAAATTTTTATGATTTTTTAAAGAATTGTCCGATATGAGAATCTTAGATATTATACTGACTGTGATGTGTGATTACTTATAAAAAAATTTGTCTGTCGTTGTCTGTCTCTGTCTGTCTACTCGTCTGTCATCCAGCTGTCAAATCAGTCGGAAACAAATTATTATAAATTTATCTTGATAGCAAAGGACACATTTCCAAACAGCCATTTCTCAAGTTACGTCACACGATGGTAAATGGAAGTTGCAGCTTTTTTTCATCATCATGAGGTTTTTTAGACCACAAGTCCTAAAATACGGCTTATTAAACCTAAATCTCGAAATAGTTTTCGAATCAACACACCTTAAGGCGATTACCATCGCCAAATTAGCAGCTCGATATTTGTCACTACAAATATCAACGGAAACGACATTGAAATAACGTTCATATCAGCGCGCAATGCATAGTGGCTGTTACGACGCTCGCTGCGTCCTTGAAAGAGCGAAATAGGGGAAAATTATACTTTTCACTTGGACGTGATTACTCGATTGAATAATGTTATGTTATGTTTATAGCTATAAAGTTTATCTATTTATCAAAGCATAGATGAATTCAATCGGCCAAGCCACTCAGGAGCAGTAGGGAATTTGAGGTCAAAAAACACCATTCAGTAAAAAAAAAAATTCATGTAGAAGTTTTGGTGGTATGAAAAAGAAAACTGTTGCATATGTTGTCTAAGAGTTGATTAGTCATAATAAATTTTTTCATTATTTTTGGTTTGGCCATAAACGAGGAGTAGGCTTGAGAAGGTACCCATTTGGCAATAGTAAGGGCCTTAAGCGAATTGGGCCGCTGGTGTCAAAATTACCACAGTAGCCCAAAATACAAAATGAAAAAAAAAAAGTGGCGTGTAAAATGGCGCTGTGGGAAGGTAGTTCAGTATTAGCAGTATGATATGATATTAGCAGCTCATTAAGAGGGAAATAAACGCTGGCGACCTTGAAAAGCCGTGATAAGATCTGGTTTAATTCAGATGTTACATTAGAATAAATATTGAAAAAAATATATGATGAACCACAGGTTATGGAATGATCTGCTAGGATTAGAATTTAAAATTTTTATCAAGAGCTTTAGCTACATAAATACTAAAGCAAGGTCCAAATTGAGGCTATTTAAGAGTAAGATCCAATTTAATTTATTATGTATGCAAATAAATAAATTGAAACTTAGTCAAACTAAAGACATTAATACCTAGAAATGATTTACCGTGATTATTTTAAAAGAATTTTAGTTACAATAATTTTTTGATAAATATATATATTTATCTCTTTTTTATAAGATTTTTAATGTAGTTTTAGTTTATTAAAAGTTAATAATAAAAAGGTAAAAATTAAAATTTTTCTCAAGATATATTTCGGGCCCCACTGGGCCCGGCATCAGTTGAGAATCAATTGAGATTCTCAGTTGAGATTTAGATTCTCAACTGATGCCGGGCCCAGTGGGGCCCGAAATATATCTTTAGTAAAATTTTCATTTTTAACTTTTTATTATTAACTTTTAATAAACTAAAGTTACAATAATTGTAACTATTTATTTAGGTAATTTTGAGCGCGTTCACAGCTAGATTCCTTCTCGAGCGACAGTACATACAATTAAAATGTATGTTTATTGTCGAATTCTGGTGTGAATATAATATCTTTATTTCTGTTTCCCAACAAATTACTGGGCTATTAATTTTTACAGATTTTCTTGCTAGATAACTCGAAGTTCCAGCACTTAAGAGGATCTTGTTTCTGTCTATTAGTTTAACATCTTAACCAAATGTTTAGGTTTAATGTTACATTTAATTTTATTAAAAAATACAATGAAATGAATAACGAAAACTCTCATAAAAAAGCCACCGCTCGTAGAAAAAGAGATGACGTCACATTTTGAATATTCAATTGTTTTTTTTTAAAAGTGTTCTATGTCTTTAATACTAACATATTAATCGTATATACATTTATTTTGGGGAAAATATGTAATATGGACGCTTTTCTTTTGCGTTTATATACCGTCATGCATGATATATGTAAATTAAGCAATTTAGCAAATACTAGTTAATATTGGTTTAAAGTTAATATGACTCAAAATTACTCCATTAAGTGTAATTCTATATACTCCGAATATTAACTTTTACTAACCAATCATCAGATTTACAATGAGGTGTCAGAAATCTAATTGACCATGCACTTGTATCAAACTCTCACACCACCCATCACACAATCAGAACAATAAATAAACACATCTCTGCCACGTCTTAAATAAAAATAAATTTACCGATTTACCACCCATCGTCTCCAATAAAAAAGTACGGTTATCACCACAAGTGCTTATGGAATAATTGAGCAGACTAGAGTGAGAGAACTGACAAACCATTACTCTCCTTCTAGATATTGATCGACACTGTACCTGTATAGTCCAGGAGATAGCTGATTCCTTCCCGTTTTATGAATTAATTTTGAGTACTGAATTAGGCATCGGATTTCTCGTACAGTACTCCCAAGGTAATAATGCGCATATAAATTATCGCCACTGTACGGCAAAGTTCGTATTTCCTCACGCTTACTATACAATCAATAAGGTCACATGGTACGTCCGCGTCCGGTCGCTCGGCTATAGATCGCTCGGCTATAGATACCTTAGGAGTACTCTAATGTGTGGTAAGCTGCGGTTATATAATTAAAGTTAGTCTAAATAAATGGATAACCAAAGTGCAATAAGTGATGTGAGATTTAGGAGCTGCAAAATAACTTGAGTATTAGTAGACGTATTAGGAAAAATATTCTCAACTTTATAATTTTGAAGGCTTTTCCAGCATTCGTGGCTCGTGCGTCGTCGTCATCAATGGATGTGGTTGTTAAATATCGAGGACGCGCCCTAAATCTTTTTGTAAGAAAGACAACCCCAACAAAATGTGAGTAATATTATACTCAGGTTATAAGCAATATTATAAGCAATATCCCAACTAATAATATAAGCACATATACCTACCTACTAATTCTACTAGCAGAGACCGCTTAGCTCCTGTTAGTCACAGCAAGAAACATGTCGTCCGGGAATAAAGCCAGTTCCAATTTCCCGTATAATATGACAATATTCTCTCGAGACTATTAAATATTCTCACAAAGGAGTTGCATTTTTTAAAATAAATATAGAGATATGATGTGCTAACATTAATAACGCGTATTTAAATAACATCAGAAAGTCCGATCGCAATGTAGCAAGCTCCTAGACTAACATGGGTTCTTCAACAAAACGTGAACAATTCAGACAAAACGCGTTCATAATATATTTGTTTAAGGCCCACGACCAACATATTGTGTACAAACAAAATCATTTAACTCTGATCTCTCACACCTTTGGTACAATACTACCGAGGTATCAAGTTTCATGGAATAGTTCTTATTATAGAGCAATAGAGACGAGATTTGGAGATTGTATGCATCTAAAAGACATGTAGGAAAATGCACCCACAGAGTAGGATTTATAGTTGAAATGAAAAAAGATGATGTCCAATTTTGATCAAAACTATAGAGAACTCCAGTAGGATATAACATTTTTGGAACGAGCACGTTACACTCTAGAAGGTAAGTCTTCGACCGTCACGACACTTTTGCTGTAGTATGTGTGTTTACAAGCGCATGTCTATGTAACATACCTATGTTACATTGAGGAAAATTGGAGGACGTGCGCGTCAGTAGCGAACTTCGTTCCAACCGGTTGTTCAACAACACCTCTCGTATTTTTTATTTTACTAACCCTGTACCATAGTAAAAATGCCTGTACTAAAGGCCAAAGATAGATCTTAATAAAACAAAAAACAGAGTTTTATGTATTTCTGGTCATACATTACATATTTGATGAAATTTTAAGACACTAAAAATTGTAAATTAAATATTTCCGAAATGTATTTAACTCATAATTTTAATTTTTTCCTATAGGTATTTAATTAAATGCTTATTAAGGCAAAATACATTTATTTATTTGAAATGAAATTTTACGTGAAAAATTCGACACTTGTCAGAATTCGACACTTCTGTAGAACACAGGCTGAAATTCATGAAATCATAATTTTCGTAATTCCATAGTTATTTACATTATTTATTTTTTGTTTGAAAGTTGATGTCAAGGTTTTACATCTACGTATTAAGTTTTGTTTTATTGTCAGTTTTATAATTAAAATTAAATGTTCAAAACAGTTCGTCTTAATGTTATCCATTTTCATGATACTTCGTAATTTTTTTTTTCAGCTGACACTTTTCAAAAACTGAATTAATGTTGCTGTTAGCTTAATGTTGTCACCTTCATACTTATTCAGACATAAATTCAAAATTCAAAATTATTCAAAAATATGAATTTGTCATTCCTATAAAAATTACAAAAATGTTAGTACTGAAAATTTAGTTTTTTTCAAATTATCCATACAAAACGGTCATTTAATAGGTTTTCACCAAATATCACAGCACATTTTGCGCGTTCCGTTTGCACATGTCCGGTTTTTTTTAAAGATTGTTATACCTAAAAGCAAAAAAACCTGTTAAGTGCGAATAGGACTCGCGCCCTGTGGGTTCCGTACCATTCAAATAAGTTAATAGAATTAAGTAATTAGAAAAAAAAAACACAAACAAAAACTTGTATAAAATTACCTACAAAATTTATGAAACATATTATTGAATATTATTAAGTTAATTATGATAGTAAAATTAAGTTGGTAAAGTATTCAGGTACGGAACCCTTAAACTACATTATGAATCGGCGTTTTAAATGATTTTGTTATTATACAGATAATATACAGAAAATCCAAATTCCTAACTTTAGTTTAGTTTTTGAGCTAAACCCCGTAACAAAATTGGTCTCACACTCACACAACTTTGACGGCATACCATTTATTAAATTTTGAAGATCAAAATTAAAATAAATAGGTATAGTTTAAAAGGTCTAGGTAGATTTTTTTCTTTCGAAGCTTATTTAGTTTAGATTTAAATTATTATTGTTATTTCAGTATTTTTTTTTTCGTTTTTAACCAATTAAGACTTTATCATAATAATAAAAAATATACTTGTTACTCTACTCAAATGCAAATTCAAATAGATTATTTTGTAAAATAGGTATACATATACCTATATAATACACGTTTTACAAGTCATATTTAAACTTAAAGAACAATAGAATGCGGTAAAAATAAATCTAATACAGGGAAATATATAAAAAACAATAAAAATAAGACTTACATCAATTTAATAAAAAGCTAGCATGCTTTAGGTAAAAAAAAAACATATTTTTTCGGCTTCATGATTCCTGTCTCTGAAAAATTATTTTATTGAAATTACAATTCAATATTCGGTTTTAGATCACAATAAACTTATCCAAACTTTAGGCTGTAACACGTTCCTTCTACGAACTAGAAGACCGTGACATACAGACAGACAGAGAGCGACATTAACAGGGTTACATTTTGTGCTTTGGTTACGGAACTCTAAAAATCAGCCTACATAACATTTCCCAATGATACATTCCCATAAGTATGCCGCTGTAAAAATAACAAACAGGAAAAATACCGTTTATAAAAAAATAGGAAGCCTTGAATTTTTTAGAGCGTTACATTACCTTAAAAGTTTTATAGGATTTTTATGTCACTCTGCCTATACTAAATATGGCCTTGTGTTTTTTTTTACGATGTGTTTGTGTTCTCAATCGAAATTATGACCCATTTTGAAGAAAATATTTGAGATTACGAGATAATAAAATAAAAATAAAATATTTTTGTACAGTCTTGTTTTTTTCGTGGGGGTGTAAAATTTTATTGCTCAGTAATGAAACTGTTATACCAACTGATAAAAAATATCTCTGTTTTATGAAAAAATACACCGAAATCTTTTCAGTGTTTAAATAGGTAGTGCAGTCGCCTGCAGTTCAAGTTCCTTATTTGTAAACGATTTGCGAATTTTATTTTTGTCACTGTCACTCCAAGCGAAAAATCGCGCAGTGCAAGAGGGGCGGATTCAGGGCGAAAGCGAAAAATGTTAGTTTTATAATTTTGTGTTTTCGGCACTTCACATCTTTGTTTAAAACGTGTTTGTTTCTCTATGTAATATAGTAAACAATAAATACTGTTCACGTCACTTGAAATAAAGGTTTTTTTTTTCAGTTATTTTAATTTGGTCACAACAATAGACGTCACAGAGTAGGTTACTGATGACGAAAAAAATACTGATGACGAACAAAATATAATAAGATACATTTTTGGAACATTTATTTGCGATATTTTGGGACCTATAGTGTACGAAAGACATGATGAAATTTACGCACGCAGCACTAGCGGAGCGGTGGTTGGGTGGGGCGCCTGAGTAGGTAGGTTACAAGTATAGACAAATTGTCTGTGGTTACAAGTGCTGAGCGCCAGAGTGACAATTTATCAGTGAAATTTAGGACATAATTAAAAATATGTATATTTTAATAGTATTTTTTGTGTGCTGTCTTTTGGAATACCCATCATGTATATTGTATAGTAATTTTCATGTGCCGTAAGTTGTGGACCAAACCAGTCAAATGGATTAGTACGGCCTTAAGATTAATTTGTCCTGATTTTCGTGCTTTTAAGGGGCTATACCGTGAAAATTGACACTTTTTGAAGTTATTTATCTGCTCTTTTAATGAAGTTCCAAGTAAAATAAATTAGTATAACAATTTTGGGACCTTTAACTAGATTTTGGTCTATCAGAAACGCGATAGGAGAAATTTCATTCGATTGAAATAATTATTGAAGTCAGGTCTAAATTTACACTTTTTTTGATATTCTGACAAATAAGGATAGCATACAGACTTGAAAAATATTTATTTAGATGGGTTTTAACTACACCTAAATTACTGGTTATGGAATTTTTTGTAGCTATTTTAGTTAATTTTGCATTAATTTAAAACCGACTTTTTGACAATTTTCCCCGATTCCGTCCCTTTCGCACTGCGGGTCTCTCTGCCTGGAGTAACGGGGACCTTTGCTAGCACGGTATGTCACCTTACCACCATTTGCAGCTTGTTTTTGTCGCACCAATATGTAGGACAAAAGTGTTTAATTACAGCAAAGAGATTGTAGCGGCTATAACCTCAGAACATTGGTGTATTCTGTGTTGCAATTGAAATAAAGAAATTGTATTGTATGACGCCGCAATAAGAACTACCAATAGGTAATCTGTCAAGCTGGCGTCCGTACACTTACGAGGGAAAATGAATAATGTTAAAAGTTGACCCGTCAACTAAAGGATTACTCCCATCAAGACAAATATTACGGCCAACAGTCAACTAAAACAATCATCATCAAATCCAAACGTACAATCAGTAGAGTACACAACAATTCACTGGACAACATTGCCTATCTGTCCATCTCTTCTAAGAAGTCTAAATGCCTGAGGGGTGCGGGGTGTGGCGTGCGGGAGGGGCGACCCCCCGCTGCTTCGTAATTCACGCGCCTCACACTTCTACGAGATATACTGTGCGAGACTCTGGAGTAAACCGTTTTGATACTTGATTAAATATCACATAAAAATGTGTAAAAAAAATTCCAACAATTTATTTTACTAAACCGCATAAAATAAGTATTTACAAAAACATTAATGTCAATGAAACCGCCACGTGGTCATGTAAGTCTAGTGATTCAAAAAGGGCTTTTGTGTTAGGTCTGCATAGTTCGTAGGATCTTTAAGCTGTGGGTCCATATTTCCCAACTAACACACAAGCTGCTTTATTCGCTTCTGTAAATCCTCTTGGACGCAAAAGAGGGTTATAAAAGCGGTGAAATTTACTTGTAGACATAGAAAAACGTTAGCTAATGCTCTCAGCAATTGTTGAAGCTTTGAGGTGCAGAAAAGAGTTAGTAAATGCTATTTTAGCGATTTACAACTCCAATAGGCAGTAATAGTATGCTTAGGAAATATAAAAGTGTAATCATAACGCCAATGTATGGCAGCCGTATATCCGATATTACTAACTCCGATACAAGAATTAAGCACGTACAGTTGAGTTTAAATACTCTCGTAGAGTTACATAATGCTTAAATGGAGTCTATTAGAGTTTATGTTCTCTTAATTCAGTTAGAATTTGCCATTTTAGACCAGTGACACAAGAGCGATTTATATTTCTATTATACGTGACATCGCCGTATAGGTGCGAGTAGGACTCGTGCCTTGAGTGTTCCGTACACACTTTATCAATGAAATTCATGTTTTTTGTTAAATTAGCTTTTCAAATAATTTGTAATAGTTTAAAATAATAATAATAATAATATGATGATGATGATGATGATGATGATGATGATGATGATGATGATGATGATGATGATGATGATGATGATGATGATTATGATGATGATGATGATGATGATGATGATGATGATGATGATGATGATGATGATGATGATGATGATGATGATGATGATGATGATGATGATGATTATGATGATGATGATGATGATGATGATGATGATGATGATGATGATGATGATGATGATGATTATGATGATGATGATGATGATGATGATGATGATGATGATGATGATGATGATGATGATGATGATGATACGATACGATACGGTACGGTACGATACGATACGATACGAGACGATACGATACGATACGGTACGATACGATACGATACGATACGATACGATACGATACGGTACGATACGGTACGATAAGATACGGTACGGTACGGTTCGGTATGGTACGGTACGGCGCGGTACGATATGATACGGTACGGTACGGTTCGGTATGGTACGGTACGGTACGGTACGATAAGATACTGTACGGTACGGTACGGTTCGGTATGGTACGGTACGGCAATGTACGATATGATACGATACGATACGACATGGTACGGTACGGTACGGTACGAAGAAGTACGGTACGGTACGGTACGGTACGGTACGTTACGGTACGGTACGGTACGGCACGATACGGTACGGTACGATACAAAAAGTACGGTACGGTACGGTACGGTACGGTACGATACGATACGGTACGATATGATACGATACGATACGATATGACGTGGTACGGTACGAAGAAGTACGGTACGGTACGGGTACGGTTCGGTACGGTACGGTACGGTTCGGTACGGTACGGTACAATACGGTACGATATGATACGATACTATACGACATGGTACGGTACGGTACGGTACGGTACGAAGAAGTACGGTATGGTACGATACGATACGGTACGGTACGATACGGTACGGTACGATACGGTACGGTACGGTAGTACGGTACGATACGATACGTAATATAACCGACACCGACCCGAAATATATAGATGAGATAACAGTATTTATATTTAAATTATCATGTCTATCAGTACCTATTATTTATATTTATAAAACAAAAAACATTAAAAGCTTTTATAGTGTATTTCATTTTAAACCATTATATATTTGCTACCGTACCCTAAAATTTTATGATCGATTGCTATCAAGGCCATGATTTGGCTTTATACACCGCTATCATATTGCTCTAAAACTTAGTCACCTACTTTCTACGTCCTAACGACGTATGAAATGCTCAAAGAAGTTACATACTCCTAAGAAATATTCCGCCATTGTTATTTTTATTTTGTTGAATTGGTTCATCGAAATTATCGTTTCGTTACAGATATTGACGACAAAGAATGAAAGAATTTTTAAAAAGAATGAAGGAGTACTACATTGCTGCAGTTGCAGCCGATAATTTAGAAAATAAACGAAATATCTAACCTAACCTCTTTGCACATTTCTCTAATTTTCAATCTTCTTTCACATTATTAGGAAGGCGTATTAAAAACGAAGTGGAAAACTATATATAGAATACCAGTAAAATTATCTTCGTAAGGAAATTTCACTCACAACACACATAATACTATACCATGGAAAAATAACATCCAATTTATTTGCGTCGCATATCGTTCACTTTATTTGTATCTTACACCATTTTAGGTTAAGTTTTAAAATGAAAGAGTTCGCAAATTAAACATTTCAAGGAAAAAAAGAGATGGAACATGACTCAAATCGCAAATAGAAATACAAGGTAGTTAATGGACTCCCAATGACGTATAAATCGCTCTTGTATTGCGTTTTGGACTCCTCAGTGTGTATAAATCGCTATTGTAACCCTCTTATATTGACGAAATCGCAAATAGAAATTAAAGGTAGTTAGTGGACCCCGAATGACGTATGAATCGCTCTTGTATCGCTTTTTAAGCCCCTCGGTGTGTATGAATCGCTATTGTAACCCTCTTGTATTGACGAATGCCGCTTAATTTGTGCCCAAATGGACATATAGCGAAGGTATATCGGGAATATATCCGGATATAAAGCCAGTTCGTATTTCATCAATACTTAACGGCTTACGCTCTATCGCTCATGTATTTCTCAGTTTGGTTAGTTGGGTTGTGCCCTTAGTACAGGACTTACCACCCATAGACGGCGTTTGGCGTCGAGGTCTATATTGCGCTACTCCTGGAAATCATGTACCCACTTAAATTGCCTCCGTAAAATCCTTCCCCTTTAGAGGTATAAATATTGCATCGTTTTATGTATAGCTTCTGAACATATTTGCGCCTAAGGCGTTGGTTCTCCTGTTTTCACTTGCCCCCATCAGTTCAGAATAAAAGATGCGCTTCGCCCTCGCTCCTCCGAAATCCGTGAAACGTACTATCCACAATTCCCATGGCTTAATTTCTAAAAGTATTAAAAAAAAAAATTCAGAGAGTTTATGCCATTTTAGGAAATAATTTTCATTATTTTGGTATATAAATTAACCATTATTTTTTAAAGAATTGTCCGATATGACGTCACTTGAGAATTTTAGACATTATAATGATTGTGATGTGTAATTGCTTATAAAAAAATTATCTGTCCCTGGCTGTCTACTTATCTGTCAAATCAGTCGGAAGCAAGTTATTATAAATTTATCTTGATAGCAAAGGACACATTTCTAAACAGTCATTTCTCAAGTGACGTCGCAAAAAGACGAATGGTAGTTGCAGCTTTTTCGTAAAAATATTCATCATCATAAGGCTTTTTAGACCACCAGTTCTAAAATACGGCTTATTAAGCCTAAATCTCGAAATGGTTTTCGAATTAACACACCTTAACATAATTTAATCTAAGCGAATTCCGCACCACGGAAGCTGCCGACAAATCACGCAGAACTTTGGTATTTCGCACACAATTAGACTTAATGATAATGATGCTACATTAAAATACAAATAATAAATACAAATAATTCATAAATACAAACATTAAGACAATGTTTTTGTAAAATAAGTGGTTATTTTAGCTAAAATAACAATTTAGCAGTAAAAATTAACTTTTGATAATAGATATACCTATTAGACTCTTAAATCTTGCAATTGAGCTGGGGATCTAAAAATACCGACTTGGGTGAATCATAAAATGATTTGAAAGTAGGATGGAGGCAGAGTTTTTTCACGCCTGCAAAAGAGACGGCATTAGAACGGAATCATAATATGGTTCATCCAAAGCGGCCTAAAAAGGCCAACTTGGGTGAATCATGAAATGATTTGAAAGTAGGATAGAGTCAGAGTTTCATCATGCGTGCAAAAGAGACGGCATTACAACAGAATCATTATATGATTCATCCAAAGCGGCCTTTTCAGAGGACCTGATATCATCTCAAATCAATATTTATTATTATATTTAGTCCAAATTTATAATTTTCTTATCGAGTTATTAGTTCCTATTTATTAATTTTAAATACCTAACTTTAATTGTTTTCTTAAATTTTTAAATTTTTTACTTTTTTGGGTATCAGTCTTAACTTTTGTATTTGTAATCTTTACTCATGTCACCGGTTGTAACCTGTTGCGTATGCTAATAAAATAAAATAAATCATCTGTAAATTTCCAAAAAAGTGTTGAATTTTGGCTCAGCCATACTTACCAAGTTTTTAGTTTCTTATAGATGCCAAAATTATGTAATCCTTTGTGATAATAATGACAACAAGCCATAATTAATTTAAAAAGCTTCTAATTAATAAATACCCAATGTTTATTATGGATTTATTAAATCTAATTTTGAGGTTCAATAAAGGCTAATGAAAGTGAAAGCGTCAAGACCTTTCGCACCCGCATTGCGTGGTAATATATTGATGATGCTGTAACGCACTATTGTGATTCTTTGTTAGATTATGATAGCCGAGATAACTTATTCCCGACTTAATATAAACGTCTGACAGATCTTACAACTGCGCTTGGTAAGTATGGAGGAGGACTCGTGAAGAACAAAACAAATTGTGTTTTTGTTTAATCCTATATGATAGAGCCTGTACATACGTATTACCATATAAATACCCCACGTAGGAATCTTCACTATTCTTTGAAAAATGTCGTAATTTCGAACGCTTTCTGTAAAATCTATGACAGACAGGGCACGTCCGGTCGGTCGGCTATAGACAACCAAAATGACACACTTCACTTAATTGCTTCCGGTTCCGTTTGTTTGCGCATGTTCTAACATGACTCTCTGTTTTCTCTTTCCAAATGTTTAGGGCTCTTACAATTTATGAGTCGGCTCTTTTCGGGAATACGAAAACTGGCGAAGATTTCTTGGCAGCTTTAGCTTTAGTATGCCAGGTGTTCACTGGGTAAAATTGGAAAGGTACGGGACAACTTCTCTAAAGACACTTACGTTCGGAAATTAAAAAATATTTTTACTTTCCCTTTAAAAATCTTGTAGCTGTGAATTTTGTATGGGCACGTAATTTTTTTTTAAATTGGTCTACCGAAAAATAAATCTTTTGCAATGTTGTTCAATATGGTCATTAGATTATGTCGTTTTATTTAGGAAGACAAGTATTTTACACCCGGCAGGTAATTGTTAAATTTCAAGTAGTTTAGAGAATCTATAAAAAAAAAATCTGGGCGGAAATTATGGAGGACGCCTAGTTCATACAAACGAAATACCAAAACCATCTGTAAATCAGAGATATTCTTAGGGGGGTGTGTGTTTATTCCGATTGGATTACAGAATATCTAGGTTCCCAAATATATATTCTGAAAGCAAATTGATTTCAAGACGACACTAAGCAATTAAAAATTTCCATAGAAAGCTTATTTTTCTCATTTTTTATGTTTTAATCAGTGTTCTTATTTAATATATATTTGGAAACAGATATTCTGTAAAGCAATCGGAATAAATACACACTACCTTAAGAATATCTATGATTTACAAATGGTTTTGGTATTTCATTTGTATGAAGTAGGATTGCTCGCCGGCCTCTTAATGATTTGACATTTATGAAAATTGAAATTTTCCTTTTTTAAGTTGAATTATGGGCTTGCCATACTAAACTACTCTTTATTATGTATGGAATCATTCCTCGGTCATTTACTAACGTTTTTCTTTTTTTTTTTCAAATCTATTATAGTTTAAGGCGATATGCGAAAAAAATACGGTTGTTTCTTTTCTGTGTATTTCATGAAATACTCAGAAAATTTTAATAAATTTCTGTTATATGCATTTTGACTATATAATCTAGGGTTTTGAAGTTGGAAAACATGTTTGGATAAATTTTCCTCGATAGAAATAATTGTTGAAATGAGGTTCATATACAGAACTCAAACATATTTTATTAGGTGTGTTTTAATAATATCTAGAGATTTGATATTTGAAATTTTGCCAGCTATTTTAGTTTTTTCAATAACAATATAAAACCAACTTTTTTCCCTTTTGCCCTGAATCCACCCCTCTCGCACTGCGCGATTTTCCGCTTGGAGTGACAGTGACAAAAATAAAATTCGCATAGCCTCTTTATATAATTTATTAAAATTTATTTTAAATACAACTCTGTACCTGAAAATAAGAAACCCTGCTTCCATAATTTAGAAGCATGCTATCAACCATCAGCAGTCACCTCGTTGGAACAATATCCTCGCGTCCGTGACTCGGGGCCAGTTTGCTCTACGTCCGTGATTTGGGCTAATTTGTTCTGCGTCCGCGACTCAGGGCCAGTTTGTTCTACGTCGGCGTCGGTGACGCGCGGTCAGTTTATTCAGTTTGTTCTATAGTAATTAACTAAAACGTCCATTACTCGTGGCCAGTGCGTTCTACGTCCATGAATTGGAGCCAGTTTGCTCTATCTATGGTTAGATACTAGAACATTCGTGACTCTGGGCCAGCTTGCTTTACGTCCGTGATTTGGGGCCAATTGTTCTGCGTCCGCAACTCAGGGCCAGTTTGTTCTACGTCGGCGTTGGTGACGCGCGGTCAGTTTATTCAGTTTGTTCTATAGTAATTAACTAAAACGTCCATTACTCGTAGCCAGTGCGTTTTACGTCCATGAATTGGAGCCAGTTTGCTCTATCTATGGTTATATACTAGAACATTCGTGACTCGGGGCCAGTTTGCTCTACGTTCGTGATTTGGGGCTATTTGTTCTGCGTCCGCAACTCAGGGCCAGTTTGTTCTACGTCAGCGCGGCGTCGGTGACTCGCCGTCAGTTTATTCAGTAAATAATAATAATATAATAATAATAATAATTTAGTTTATATTCATGACAAATTAATGAAAATTTTTGTTATGGAGAGCGAGACTTCCTGGTACAGGTATTTTTATACTTAGTAGGAGGCCTCAACCTTGTATTGTGATAAGATTTAAGTTATGAAATAAAAACATTTTTGTTTTTTTTTTTGATTAATTTTTATTTGCTCTACGTCCGTTATAAAGAGAACTTAAGATTAGTTTGTTCTATAGTAATTAACTAAAACGTAAGTTGCTCGTGGCCAGTGCGTTTTACGTCCATGAATTGAAGCCAATTTGTTCTATCTGTATGGTTATATATACTGGAACATTCGTGACTCGGGGCCAGTTTGCTCTACGTCCGTAACTCGAGGTCAGTTTGTTCTACGTTTGTGGCCAGTTTGCTCTACGTCCGTAACTCGAGGTCAATTTGTTCTACGTTTGTGGCCAGTTTGCTCTACGTCCATAACTCGAGGTCAGTTTGTTCTACTTCTGTGGCCAGTTTGCTCTACGTCCGTGACTCGAGTTCAAATTGTTCTACGTCTGTGGCCAGTTTGCTCTACGTCCATAACTCGAGGTCAGTTTGTTCTACGTCTGTGGCCAGTTTGCTCTACGTCCATAACTCGAGGTTAGTTTGTTCTACGTCTGTGGCCAGTTTGCTCTACGTTCATAACTCGAGGTTAGTTTGTTCTACGTCTGTGGCCAGTTTGCTCTACGTCCATAACGCGAGGTTAGTTTGTTCTACGTCTGTGGCCAGTTTGCTCTACGCTCATAACTCGAGGTTAGTTTGTTCTACGTCTGTGGCCAGTTTGCTCTACGTCCATAACTCGAGGTTAGTTTGTTCTACGTCTGTGGCCAGTTTGCTCTACGTCCATAACTCGAGGTTAGTTTGTTCTACGTCTGTGGCCAGTTTGTTTTATGGTAATTTACTACAACGTGCGTAACTCGCAACCATTTTTTTTTTGTTCTACGTCCGTGTATCGGAGCCAATTTGCTCTGCGTGTGATTATTTAGTACAACATTCGTGACTCGCGGCCTTTTTGTTATGTGTGTGTTGACTTTAATTGTTACATCCGAATTAATGCTTGAGACTCGATAAGTGATCAGAACCAAGATCTAATGACTCTTATAAAACCACATGTTACATAAAGCGTGTTTAATGTAGGTACTATCGCAATAAGGTCCACGGCCCACTTTTTGGTTTATTTACAACCAAAATAAAGGTGAAAAGTGAGTCTATTGTGGTATTGTGTGGTGTTTGTGCGCGAGTCCGACTCGCAGTTGGCCGGTTTTTTTTCAGTATCATTCTCCATTCTCCCTCAGCACAGTTATCGACTAGTTACGTAGACAGATGGACATTCGATACAACGACTATTGACGGAACCTTTATAAACAGAAAAGTAACTATTCATAAACAAGCAAGCACGTATTTTTAAATAAAAATACAATTTTAGTGCGTGGTTCTGAGCATTTATACAATTAATAAATGTAAGCGGTGTTAATATTTAATATAAGAATTACATTCTCGGTACTTAGCAGTACTTATATGACTAATAATGATATTTGTATGTACACTCAACAAAAGAGATTAGTAACCAGCGGGCCTATTGTGTATCTCTAGTTGCCTTCTGGACTGGGTGTCTATCATCAAAAACATAGATATACTATCGAATTCCGATGTCCTAAGGATATTTTCGCACTTGAAGTGACGACACAGATTGTTAATAGTTCAATACCCACTAAAGGCAATTTTGAAATTTCAGTTTTTAGCTATGTTTTTGATGATAGGCACCTCGTGCAGTTGGCAACTAAAGATACAGAATAGGGGGGCTGGTCCATCCCAATTTTGTCACTTTTAAAACTTGCATATCTATTTCAGTATAGAATGTATTATTTTGATAAAATAGAGTAGTGTAGATTTTTGAATCTTTTTCTAGGGATCCGTTTAAACAACAATTTGGCTCGATAAAAATATTTATTGAAATGAGGTCTTTTTCGGCGCCAATTCTCTGGGTTTGACATATTGGAATGACATAATGGACTGCAATTATATTACATTAAAACCCACCTGTAATAAGTGTATCTGATATACCTACATCTACATTATGTAAATAAATATATTTAATTTTATTTTATTCCATTTCTGCGTGTTTTCCAGAGGGGAAAGAAGAGTACACAGATCTTCATCTGCTACGATCCTGATACATCTTTTTGGCTTCTTCCACATTCATCATTTGAGTCATATAAACTCTGTTATTCTAGGTGCTTTTGACTTGGTCCTCATACTTATTTTATAAACTAGGTATTGCTCGCGGCGTCGCCCGCGTGGATATCAATTCTACGGCTGGCTTTATATTTTAAAAGTACCACATGTGTGTGATAGTATTCGATCACATATTGTTGATCGAAGGTGACAGTTGAAAAAATTGGCAGGCGTCAAAAGTGGCAGATGTCAAAAGTCTGCCTTTTCCCTACGCTCTATGCAAGTTTCACCGGAATCGATTAAGTAGTTTTACCGTGAAAAAGTAACCAACAGGCAGAACAAACCCTTTTTGGGATTTTTAATCTTAGTAGGGATAGGGAAACTTTAAAACGAATGCTGTCACATTCTTTGTCAAGAATAATGTAAGGGATTGCATCAACTTTAAAGGTTCATTAAACTTAAAAACCCTTTCTGCAACTGGCTGTTAAGGAACCCAAAACTGCACCGGTAAGCAGAGAGAAAATGAAAAAAAAACAGTAGAAAAGTGTTAAGAAAACATTTGTTCAGTTGGTACTAAAAAATATATTTTTTTTTCTACAACCGTATTAACATTTTTAGTTACCTTAATCTAAGCCAAATTACAATTTGGGAGGGTGACATACAAACATGACGAAATGATAATGGTTTTCTACCTTAACTAATAAACCTTAAAACACGATTATATATCGAGGGGATGTTAGAGTTGTTCGGAAATGTGAACTGTGAAATGCAAGTAACAGTCCATATTACGTACACACGCTTTTCACCGACGATTATATCATCAAAAACGTGATGGGCGGTTAGCCTAGTTTAGTTAAATAAATATGCACCGCTAGGATTGAACCCACGACCTTTGGGTTAGCAGGCGAGCGCTCTGCTACCATTTAGCCACAGAGGCGGTGTGTAATATAAGAGTGAATTTAGTTAAAACCCAAAGGAAGTCGTTAAAAGTGCCTATAAATGACTTCAACACACACAATGCACGTATTTTTCTGCATCTACACGAGGTATAGTTACACAATTATACAGGATGCGAATTTTAAATAAACTTGATTTTAGGAGTAAGGGTCTTTAAGAAAATGCGGTATAGTATTGGTATCGTTGTATACATCATTATCACATCTGTGAAGATACAAGACAAGACAAATCCTCTTTATTATGCACCATATAAAAGAAAACTTACAGAAGAAAACAATTCGCATGGATTAAATAATAAAAATAATAATAATATCTTAATTCAGTAATACAAGCCAGTTTACAAAAATTTCTTAAACAAACTATGAGTAAAATCTACTTCAGGCAAACCAAACCAACAAGTTGCCAAACTAAACTGCATGAAAATCTGTATTTTAACAACCCGAGACTCCAACTACCCGAAATAAATACCCACCTCGGTTTCTATGGGCTATTAGAACAAGATCAATATTTCCCAGACTAGGACAGTCAGTTATCTGGGAAAATAATATTTCTAACCGTATAAAAGGATTAAAAAGTAAGTAAGTAGGTCAGAGGAGCAGCGATATTACAAAACCTAACTACAAGTAGATACAAAAAGAAAGAAGGAAAGAAGCCATGTTAAGATATGTTAATCAGAAAACCATTTCAAGATTTAGGTTTAATAAGCCGTATTTTAGAACTTGTGGTCTAAAAAACCTCATGATGAAGAATATTTTTAAGAAAAAGCTGCAACTTCCATTTGCCTTCGTGTGACATATATAATATAATGTATGATCGAAGGTTTGTTTACCTGCAAGATAATGTAACACCCCATATGCCCGCCTACCAAACCTTATACCATTAGTATACATTAGACCAGGGGTCGGCAACCTTATGCTATAGCCGGGCCACATATGTTGCCAGAGTATCAGTGCGGGCCGCACTTATATTTATATGTTCGGGCATGTATTTTTAATATTTGAAATAAAACGCATATATATTCATACAATTATGTCTTTTTTAATTGAACTACTATACTAACATAAAAGTAAGAACTAGTGAGATTTTTGAGGCTGCATTTGACTTGCAAGTTTTTTAACGTCTGCTTTCATTTTAGTAGTAGACACGCGCAGTATCGCGTCTAAATGTTCATCCGTTAACCGCGAACAATTCTTATTTTTGCGGTAGTTGAGAATTGAAAAAGTCTGCTCACACAAATATGTACTACCAAACATAGTTATTATCTGCTGAGCAAACTTTTTCAATTCTTTGAAGTTTTCAGAACTCAAACCTCCGTAGAACTGTATCAAGTCAGTGCTTTCCTTAAATGCCGTTTTAAGTGTGCTATTACTTTGCAAATCTACTATGTTCATTTGCAAATTGCTTGGTACCTCACTAATATCAATTGCAAAAGGGTTTTGGAATATTTCCATGTTAAGGGAGCTCTTTTTAAAGTCGGTGAATCGATTTACAAACTCAGTTTGTAGTTGTGTTAACACGTTTCTCATTGTAATATTTTGCCACACAAAATTATCTCCAGCTTCTTCCACGGCTTTCTTGCAATTAGGAAAATGGTCAAGCTTTTTTTCATCAATATGCTTGATAAACAGTTTCAGTTTCATTTCAAATGACTTTACATCTGTATACATATCGCAAATCAATTTATTTTTTCCCTGCAAGCGTTTGTTGAGCTGATTCAGTTCCTTAGTCAAATCAGTCAAAAAACCAAGATCGATAATCCACTGTTTGTTAGTAAGCTCTTCTACTGGCTTTCCTTTCATCTCCATGAAGTTGCCAATTTCTTTCCTCAAATCAAAAAACCGTTCCAAAACGGCACCTCGACTGAGCCACCTCACTTCACAGTAGTAAACCACGTCACCATGTTCAGCTTCCAGATCTTCCAAAAACTTTTGGAACTGACGGTGTGTGAGCCCATTTCTTCTTATAAAATTAACAGTGGATGTTACAGTATCCATTATTTCTTTCCAGGATATAACTTTGGAGCACAATGCCTCTTGATGGACAATACAGTGAAAAATCAATGGCACAGTAGATCCAGAATCTTTCACTTTGCTGATGATTCTCCCAACAACACCTTTGTTTTGACCGCTCATGTTCTTGCCTCCATCGGTAGTGACACTTGTTAACTTTTCCCAGCTTAATTGCAATGAATCCAGAGCTTGTTCCACATGGTGAAATAAATCTTCTCCCGTAGTTGTACCTTTCAAACTGCAAATTTTCACAAGCTCTTCGTAAACAGTAAAGTTTTCGTCAATGCCGCGTACAAATATGAGTAGCTGTGCTGTATCCGACACGTCCGTACTTTCATCCATCGCTAAAGAGAAGCAGTCGAAAGACTGCGCCTTATCCCTGAGTTGTTCACACAAATTAGCACCCAAGTCTTCAGTACGTCGGGTGCAAGTTCTTGCAGAGAGACTAAGACTTTCAAACATTTTTTTCTGCTCTGGGCATATTTCTTCTGCGATAGCTAAGACACACTCTTTTACTAATTCACTATCGGTAAACGGACGTCCACTTTTTGCAAGAATCTCTGCTACCCTGTAACTGGCCCGAACATTCGATTCGCTGTTGTCTGCCACAACCTTAAATATGTTTTGTTGATTTTGTAATGACGATTTCAAAGTGGAAATTTTCCTTTTCCGTATTTCTCCTTCAAGACAGTCAAATTTAGCTTTGTGCTCAGTGTCGTAATGTCGCTTCAGGTTATATTCCTTTACTACAGAAATACTCTTTTGACAAATCAAGCATAACGGTTTTCCTTTAAACTCGATAAAAAAGTATAATTCTGTCCATAATTCGTTAAAAACTCTTTTTTCTTCTTCTATCTTCCTTTTTCTATATAATTATTCTTATTTTTTCTATATAATTATGTTTATATAATTATTCTGTAACAATAATGAAAAAAATTAAATTCGTTGTAAAATTATATGTTCCAGTTAGCACCTACAAATTCAACTCCACATTCAAATAATAATTAAAACATGACACACTCGTAACTAACTTCATGTCATGTAACTACTATCCCCGTCCTTATAACATTTACCCATCAATCTGAAGGTTCACATTAACAAACAGTAAATAAAATAAAACAAAATGCTCGCGAGTGCATACAACTTACCTCATACGTCGTGCGTGAGAAGCTATCAGCGAAGGGAAGAAAGGTGAAACGAAACGCGTAGCTAGCAACCAGATGAGACGTGAGTTTCCGGCGAATTTCCACAACCGAATGTGGCGAGAGCCTCGCGCGGCTGTGATTTTAACTAAAACCGGTCGCTTTGAATTTTTTCGCCGCCGCACACCTGCGTCTAATCAAAGATTGCCGCCCCGCCTATTGTCTCAAAGGAGCCGCCCGCCGCAGCACGTGCGGCGGATAAACGCAAAAGAAATTGCCAAGAATTGAATAAGTACAGCAAATATTTATTTTCGGTAGAAACAATACATAACATCACAGTCTTGATAAACAGTTCTTAAGAAATGAAATAGAGGTACATTTTTATCACCCCGCGTGGGAGCGAGCTTTCAAGAATACTCTCATGGCCCAGCAGCATGGCCGTATAAATTCTAGTGAATTTATATGGCCTTTTGCTTCGGTATTTTTTTCTTACGGACCTCAGGCTTGCGGGCTGCACCGAGATAGTCTACGGGCCGCATGCGGCCCGCGGGCCGCCGGTTGCCGACCCCTGCATTAGACAATCAATTTTTTCACACTTCCTTGTCAAACAATGGTCAAATCATAATAAGACAATTTACTATTCAATTTATAACCGAAGCATATCCCAATATATCTACCGTACAGAAATGAACTTTATTGTTTGTGAATAAAGATGAAATTCAATTTTAATATTATTGTAGAGTCCCAAACGATAAAAGTCATATGATATGACCACTTCGGCCAATTGTGGGTGTGGACTCAATAGGTAGTTACGGTCAAATTGTGTTTTAAATCTTTTGTGTACTTATCAGGATGGAAGGAAAATGTTTTAATAAATATCTTCTCATTTTCTTAGAAGCTATAATATAAAATATTATATTTAGTACCAAGTTCTATGAAGTAAAAGCTTTTCAAGAGTTCCGTAGTACCTAAAAGGTACAAAAGGAACCTTTATGGTGAGACTCCGTTGTCTGTCCGTCTGTCTGTCCGTCCTTATGTCACAGCCTCATAACTTCAGCACTGTTAAGGATAAAGCCATGATATTTGGCACAAAAATAGCACTAATTTGCCCACATACCACGGTATAAAAGAAATATGAAAAATTTTAAATTGTTCAAAATATTTCCAAAACAAAAATGAGAAAAATAAAAAATATTATCCTAACAATACAATATAGGTATCAAATTGTAGATATTTAAAAAGCTATATATACTTTTACTATATTTACGGGCACTGGTTTCGAGAAATATTTAAAAACCACAAAAATATGTATGTCCCCCCCTAATTTCCGAAACTGGTAGACCGAAAAATATGAAAAAGAGATCAATTTTACCTGGCTAAATTACAGGAAGACTATAGCGATTTTAAAAAAGTTGAGCAAAAATGAGAGAAAAAAAAGCAAAATAAATAAAAAAATTTTTTTATTATAATACAATATGGATATCAAATAACAGGTATTAAAAAGTTGATTGTAAAAATATATATTTTGGCTATATTTAATTGCATGTATTTCGAGAAATCCTTGAAAAACCATAAAAAAAAAGGAATGGTTGAGAAATTCACGAAAATAAATGACAAAATTAAATTTATCATCCACAATACGGACACCTAGGTACGCGAGTCCGACTCGCACTTGGCCGGTTTTTTTTTGTTGAGTTGTTTAATTCAGCTAAGAGTAGTTTATATGAGCATAAAGGTCCGTATAATGTCAAATACACAACTTCTTATTTATTACCTTTTCACATTGCGATTGCGTGGTCAATCGGTTTAACCCTTAAATACATGAGATTTTATTTTTGTATGAAATTGAATACAGTGATAGGAAAATAAAAATAAAATTATAAAAAAATATATTTTTATTGAAAGAGGGTTTTTACCAACAAAAACCTAATAAAAAGACGAATTTAATTTGCTATAAAATTTTAATTTTTTTATTGGATGCTTGTAAAGCTGATCTCTTTTTGACTTTAATATCAAAAAACTATAAAAATATATGCAAATAGAATATTTATTAGATTTTTTTCCAATAGCCCTCGTTTGGCAATTTTACCGCCAAAAATGCGAGAAAATACAAAAATAATACAAAGAAAAATAAATACCCAGCATGTGTGAGTATGGGCAATTCTTCCAGGGTGACCACTGGGAGTGACAAAGTTCTGGAAAGACTTATGTCCAGCAGTGGACGAACTAGGCTGATAGATGATGGATGACTTATTATATTTGGAAATAATTATAACGTCCAAAATACAACTTTTAGGTATAAGCAATGTATACAAATAGTTCATTTTTAATGATATTATGGTAGCTTCAAAATAATTGGAATTTCCATAAGAGTGAAGTTCACAATTCATCACAATATGTATAAAAATACGAGTAACTTAATTTGTAGTGATATTACAGCTGTTACTTGATACATTTAAGAGAGTGGTTTATACTTCAAACCTTCTTTATGCCTATTTTAGTAAACCTTAAGTGGACACCTGACGCTAGAACATCAACAACACCAGGTTTTCAAGGGTTCATTGGAAGAAACTAGGTCTCTCCTCATATTGAAGAAAATATATTTGATTTATTGATCGTTTATTCACCTTATTTTATTTTATTATTATTATTTTTTATTCCACCTATAAACAATGTTTTAAAATTTTAACTTTCATCAAAAAAAAATGTTTTCACCCTCTCTTTTTTTGGTTTTCAAACGTTCGTTTCAAAGGCGCGGTTAAGAGATCAACCTGTTTTTTTTTTATAAAATAGACAATAGAAATATGAAGGGATTTTACCTAAATCCGATATTTTTTTCCCTACAAAATATTTCAGTATTAACTAAAAACACACCAATTTGTTGTTTCGCTGCGTGATTATTAGTATTACGCGTCCAAGCACAAGAGGCCAAAGAGCCAACATATAATCGCCTCTATGAAAAGCAAATAAGGTCTTTGCCATTAAACTTATTGTGCTGGACGGGTAAAAAAAAAGTTGCTAGGGTATGCCATCCTCTTAACGCGAATTTGTGAATAGGAAACTATAAAATATAAGATCTTCTCTTGTTACGATATAATAAAGTGGCATTCATTTATGCAGACAAATTCATTCTGGAGGCTTGGTAAGCGATCTATATCACTGATCGTTAAACCTTTTTGCTAGTGTCAGAAAATAAAATGATGTCTTTCCGTCTGGGCTTGCGCCTCAAAAAGCTGAGCACTTACCGAGTCTTCAGTATGAATTTGGCTACATGATCTTGTACTTTATTAACAGAAACATAAAAACTTAAATAACATGAAATAAAACTAAAATTAAACCTTACAAATTTACCTATAAAACTAAAATGTCTCCTAAAGTAAAATAAAACTAAGTAAAAAATGTTGGCCAGATCGCCGCCGTCTTGTGGCAGGGTTCCCAGAATGCTGGCAGCATTTCCTCTTTGGATTGCCAAACTAAGGCGTTGTCCAAAGTATGCGCCAGCTCTTGGGTCCCCCGAAACGTCAACCAGCCGAGAGGAAATTTCTTGAAAAATACATTTAGCCTCTTGATCCCACGGCCCAAGGGTTTCGACTCCAAAAGGCGCAAACGCGTACTCCGAACTGAGCTCTGCATATTTGCGCCTTTTGGATCCCTCGGCCGCTGCCGCTGCTGCGCCAGCCCTGGCAGCCGTGACTTGGATGTGGGACGCAGCAAGAGTATCAACGCATGTTGCGTCCCACACCAGTGACTTGCCGTATTTCCAAGGAATGATTGTCATACCGTCGGGCCTCTTGCCATCGCTGCGTGCAAGGCCTTTCGGCTCTAGGACAGCTGGCACGCCGACGGTGACAAAGGCCCTCCGGATGACAGCATTAAGGCTGGCATGCCGCGACAAGCGACCAGCACTACGTTGGCAAGATAGGCCGTGGTGCCCAAGCTGGTTGACGTTGGTGCCACACCGACAGCGATGTGGCTCGTTTGTCCTTGCGCCGAGCATGATCTTGTGGCTGAGGAAACCATTCTCCTAAAAAAATTCGTAATTCGACAAACGTAAGTTAGTAAAAAATATGCGTATTAAAAATATATCGTGATAAAAACTTTTTCATCACAAAAAACTCCCATGTTTTCTTTGCTGGGACAGCATATAAGTATGCTAAATGTCAGTTTTTGTAACTTCTGCATAAAAATGATCTTTTATCATTGTTATTAATAATTTTAAATTAGTATTAAACGAAGAAGCGTTTTCTTTAAAAAATAAACGTTACGCCACACTTTGATATGACACCACTTGTTAGGAATTTCTCATAAATTCGTTTTAAAAGACTTTGGGATCACATTACTATCGAAATCGACTACCTATTAACTTGGGTCAAATCAAAATAGAGCCATTTATATTTTGATTAAGGCCCATGAGTGAAATATAAAATTATAAATACATATATAACCCACTCTGCGGGATTCAAATGATTATATTACAAACTGACTAAAATAGTAGCCGAAACTAAAGCTATTTAGATCAGTTTAACATAAAACGCCTTATTTATGCACGTGCCTAAAACATAAAATTAAATTCCTTGGCATCCGTAGAATAATTTCTATCATTGAAATTTAATTCAAATTTTGTAGATAAAGCTACTGACCGGGGGACGCAACGTAACTATAAAAATAATCATAAATACTATAAGAAACTATAATGTTTCCTGGATATGAAGACGTTGCCTATTACACTGTGACACCGAATAGGACCCCATAGGGCGTTATTGTAAAAAAAAAACTTATATAGAGATTCCACGGTGATGCCTTAAAACGCCATTCTTTCTTGTTTTTTGTCATTCTTTATAATATGAATGTATAATAAGGGTAAGAAGAGGAAACCATTTCTTAATTCTTTTATTTTGAGGAACGAAACATAAATTGTGATTGACATGTTATTTAAATATTATTTAAATAAATTATGCTCCGTGAAATATTACACTTTTGGGTTTTTATAATGATCCAGAGGAGGTATATTTTTCTCAGGGAGGCCCGTCGAGTTAAAAATTTTGAAAACAATCAATAACATCCTTTTGTACCATCAAACTTACTTTAGCTACTGTAAAACTTATTTAAGTATAACAACAAAAGCCAAAGCATGGATAAACTATTCTCTAATCCAAAATTTTCAAAACCACTGGTTAATAAATATATAAATAATACTTAGCTTTTATTTAATAAAATAAAATTTCTATATATATCCAAAACATTTTTTGTAAAATTCTTAAAATGAAATTTTGACTTCATGTACTTAGTATTATTTTATTAAATAACTCTTGAAATTGAAATAAGGATAAAAAACATCCATGTCTTATCGAAATGTATATGTAAAGATTGTGGTCACTAAATATCATTTCAATTAAGGGGAACGAAAATACAAACAGAAATAAAATGTCAGCTTTCGGATGATTTTGTTGCAATAATTAGGTTACGTATAGCCATAAAAAAAATACATGTTTTTGGTTGAACTTTAAGGTATTCATTATCCACAAACCACGTTAATCGATTCATATTTGTACTGTCAATGAATTTTTTTGTAACCCTCTATTGCACACTTCTTATCGATTTTGTTTCAGGTATCGCTTTCGCGATTTTGTTGGTTTTTTTTTAATAAAATTAGTGTGAATGATATCTATTCATTTTCCAAATACCACGTTATTCGGGTCAAAAAAGCACCCCCTTTTTCCAAAAATACGTAAATCCACTGATGCAGTCAGCGGCAGCAAGATATTGTCAGTCTACGCCTAGCGCTGGCGCCCGTAAGACGTGGAACCTGTGCCCTTTTTTGCAAGCTATAAATATCTCCCAAAACTACTTCAAAACACATTGAAATTAATTTTATAAAGTAATATTTCGAGGAGCATCATATTCCTGCCGTTAAAAACTCAACAAAATATGCGTATGAGTGATTTAGCTACTGAGCACGCGATATGACGGCAGTGCTTTGTATCACCATAGGTTTTAAAAATAGCGGGAAGTGAAGAGAAATAATTACGAAGATGAAAGATCTGACCTTGGGAAGGAGCTGCATGCACCACAAACCACGCTTCGCCTGAGCCACCAAGTCTCTGGTGTTCTCCAAGATGGTTTTCTTCTTCCTCTTCGTGCCTGGTTGCGCTATTCTCGGCTAATTTTCTTCGTAATAGTAATAGATGAAAATGAGGCGCACAGCGGGTGCGATCTCAAAATGGCGGGCGGTAGGGTCGAGGTAGGACCTAGTCGAATGACAATCAGCGTATACCTCCGGCGTGAAAGGCTTCTGATTGACGACTGATTGATTTGCGTCCAAAACTAAGCGGGTGGAGATGCAGCGAAAATGACAGTTGCAAATATTAATTCACAACTACCTCGCAGTATGAGAGCCACAAGAAGTGGCGCGAACATTTGCCCCCGGCGTTAAAACCATTGGTTTTAAAATAAGAATAGAAAAGTAAAAATAAGACAGAGAATAACGAAATTTTGAAGCGGGGGCAAAGAAAGGAGTTATTGAGATGGGAGAGGGCAAAGACGCACGACAGGTCGTTTGTAAACACCTGTCGTCGTTTTGACAGAAGCTACCCTAATGACATTATCTTTGCCAGGGTATACAGCTACAATAACACCGAGCGGCCATTGAAGCGGTGGAGTGTTATCGGTAACTACAACGACAACAGATCCAATTTTGATTGGGTTGGAAGGTGTATTCCATTTTCCTCTAGACTGGAGAAGATGGAGATAATCATTCTTCCATCGCCTTGCGAACGATTCTACCATTTGATCAAGCAACGCGTAGCGACGTAATAAATTAACTGGCTCATCAGCCACCTTACAAGCGGGTAATTCTTTTAAAGGAGTTGACATCAGAAAATGTGCAGGAGTTAACGCGCTAAGTTCAGATGGATCTTCACTCAGCAGCGTAAGCGGACGAGAATTTATGACACATTCTATTTGCGTAACTACAGTTAATAATTCTTCGTAGGTCAACAGTTGAGTACCTACTACTCTATGCAAATGCGTCTTAAATCCTTTGACATATATCTCATAATGTCCCCCAAAATGTGGGCTACGTGGAATATTAAATTTCCATTGTATTCTATGATCGGCAAGTTCATTCGCGAAAGACGTTTTAAATTCTTCGGAGTTTGTCAAAATTGTAAATTTCTGAGAGGGCATTTCTAGCGCCTACAAAGTTCGTAGCATTATCTGAATATACGAAAGACACTGCTCCACGTCTAGATAAAAAACGTTTGAACGCGGAAAGAAAAGTGTTCGTGCTAAGATCAGTTGCCAATTCAACGTGAACTGCACGAGTCACCAGGCATACAAATATGCAGAGGTAACATTTGACGGGACGGACTCCACGTTTTCGATACGGAGTGATACTGATAGGACCACAATAATCCACAGCGCAGTGGACAAAAGCTTTAGCCTCATTAACGCGGCATGATGGTAAATCTGCCATGAAAGGGAAGGTTTGTCTCGGCTTCGCCTTAAAACAATAATTGCAGCTATGTATTACGCGACGAACAATATTTCGACAGGAAAGTATCCAAAATTTTTGGCGGATTATTGACATTAAAGCCACTGGTCCAGTGTGACAATTTTTGCGATGATAATGAATGATAATCAATTCGACAATATGATTTTTACGAGGTAACAACACAGGGTGTTGTTGATCGAACGTCATGTCTGTGTTGCGAAGTCGACCACCAACGCGTAACAATCCATTTTTATCTAAAAATGGCGATAGTCGATTTAAAGCGGGAGAACAAAGTTTATTTGACTTTAATCTTTTTATTTCATCAAGAAAATAAAATGCTTGAAGAGCTTTAATCAATGCAACTTCAGCGAAATCCATATCGGTAGCGGTAAAAATATTAGAGCGCGGTAAAATACGTAAAAATCGGTAGATGTAAATGATTGTGTGTAAAAGCACAAGCCATGACGAAATTCTTTCCGAAAGAGAAAGAAGTGGATGCGGTTCTTCATTACTAAAAGCGGGAAGAGAAATTGTTTTTGATTCCGGCAAGTTTTCTTCAATAGAAGCTGATTCTATTGTTTTGATTGGCCACTCTTTAGCGTCCAGATAAAGCCAAGCAGGTCCAGTGAACCAGAGCGGGTGACTCATCAACTGCGTGGGAGTGAGACCACGGGAAAGACAGTCGCTCGGGTTTTGAGAACCAGCTGTATGGTAAAAACATTCAGCGGGAATAGCGGATATTATTTTTGTTATACGCGTCGCGACAAAGGTTTTAAACCTGTGCGGTGAGGAATGTATCCAGTGTAAAGTTACCATAGAATCGGTAAAACAGTAAATACGTTCAATATTGTGACGTATTTTATAAGCGTCAACTACACGACGAGTTAATTTCGACATGAGTAACGAGGCACAAAGCTCAAGGCGGGCGACACTGACGGTCTTGAGCGGACAGACTTTTGACTTTGCGCATACCAGCCGAATGCTAGTGCAAGTGTCTGAGTCATCTTGTACTCTAATATATACGACACATCCGTATCCACGTTCACTTGCGTCTGCAAATGATATTATCGAAATTTTCGAATTTTGGAACACGTCTAAGTGGCGTTTAATACGTAAATCCCGCAAAACAGGTAGCTCCTTCAAATAGTTTTGCCAAATCTGCGCAATATCAGAGGGTAGTGTTTCATCCCAGTCTAATTTTAAAATACAGATTTTCTGCAAGAGTAATTTTGCGTACAAGATCACAGGAGCGGTAAAGCCGAGGACGTCGTACTGACGTGCTATCACGGACAAAACATTGCGTTTAGTACATGGGCGACTATCTAGCGATACAGTAAAAGAGAACTCGTCAGAATCAGGCGACCACTGTAAGCCAAGAACTTTAAGAGTTTGAGTTTGTTCTTCAAAATTCTTACTAGAATTTAAGCGGTGAGTATCAGGCAGTGTATCAAGTAACTGTTGACAGTTACTAGACCACTTGACGAGCTCAAAGCCACCGGCCTTAAGCAATCCTACCAGCTCATCTCTGAGCTGTAAGGAGCCCTGCACGGTGGGCGTGCTATAGCAGATGTCGTCCATGTAACAGTTTCGTGCGGCTACAGTAGCGGCGAGCGGGTACGCTGAACTCCCATCCTCACAGAGTTTCCTGACTACTCTCATCGCAAGGAAAGGGCTACTACGTAGTCCAAAGCAGACGCGATTGAACTGATAAGCGATAAGCGGTGAACACGTGTCAAAGCGGTATAAAAACTTTTGAAATTTGCGATCATCGGCGTTAACCAAAACTTGTAAGAACATTTGTTTGATATCCGAGGTAAAAGCGATTTCATACAAGCGGAAGTCAAGTAAAATTAAAAACAAATCGTTTTGCAAATTAGCACCTGTGTGCAGCGTGTCATTTAATGAGACACGAGTACCATCAGCGGAGTCAGTCTTAGTACTGGCATTCATACAAATACGCACCTTTGTCGTTGATTTATCAACACGCACTACGGGATGATGCGGAATATAATAACCAAGAGATAATTGGTCATCATTATGAAGCGGGGATATGTAACCTTTAGTTAGGTATTCATTTATTATATTGTTATACTCGGAACGTAAATCTGCGTTAGAAACAAACCTACGCTCAAGAGACATAAAACACTTTTTTGCGTGATGGTACGAGTTTCCTAGTATGTTAGGATTCCGTGCGAACGGTAAAGAAACCGAATAGCGACCAGCGGGGTCACGTGACACATTGTTAATAAATAATTTTTCACATTCATCATTTGCGGGACTAGAAGCAGGTTCACAATGCACCTCTTCTAATTGCCAAAATTTTTGTAAAATAAAATCTATTGGCGGTTCAATCTCCATATAAGAGCATAACGAAATTGAACATGCGGTATTTTGGTAAACAGGCGTATTACCAATTAGCGTAAAACCGAAGATGGTCTGAAATCCCGTCGGCGTACCCGGGGGACCAGAGACGCGGCCTGATAACAAGATATCCGCGAATAAAGATGCACCGATAAGAATATCAATCTCACCCGGTAAGTAAAATGTTTCATCAGCAAGTGTGATATATTTTAAATACGAAAGCGTAGACAAATCCACCTGCACCGATGGTAAGTTGTCGGTAATACGGTCGATTACATAAGTGTCAAGCGAAATTGAAACCGAATCATCAAATCGTGAAAACAATTTAAGGTTTGTCGCACCCTTAATTGGGTTTGATGAAGAGCCGATGCCCTTAACAAAAGCGCGGGGAATTTTCTCATATTTTAAGTTAAGCTTCTCACAACAGGAAACCGTCGAAAAACTGGATTGTGACGCAGGGTCGCAGAGCGCACGTAGACGGACAGACATACCGTTAGAATCTTTCACGATCACTTGAATTGTACCTAAAAGGCATGTTTCATTACGCTGCGAGTTAGGCTGTAAGTTACATAAAGAAATATTATTACTCGCAGTTGTTACGGATTGAGAATCATTAGTCATATGTTCTGTGTTAGTCGCCGATACGGCAGGATCCACCAACCTCGAAGATTGCGTATGTGTGCGTGGAGACACGGTAATATTTTGACCAAGCGCGGTGTGAGTATTCATCACATTTTGTTTGCGGCACAACATCGAATGGTGTTTACAATTACAATGGCGGCAATTATAAGACGATTTACAAGCGGAATTGTTATGCGTAATACTTAAACAATTGGTGCAACCGTTATTAGATTTGATGAACTGAAATCTTTTCTCGATATCTAGTTTCACAAATTCGGGACACTTATATAAATTATAGTGTTTTAATTGTTTACATAGCGGACAACAATTATTATTGGTCGAAGCGGAGACAAAAGCATGGGTTGACTTGGTACTGTACCCGGTTTTGTTGTTATTATTATTAACGGAGCGGTTCGGAGCGGGAGCGGTAATTGCGGGTGCAGTGCGGTTCAGTATCTTAGTTTGTTCCCGTAAAAATGATATTAATTCATCATAATGGGGTAAATCGGAACCACGTTTAAACATTTCAAATGAACGAGCGGTTTCAACATCAAGTTTTTTAAGGGCCAAATACATAAGGATAAAATCCGAAAGATCTTTAATATTCAGCGATTTTAAACACGAAACAGCGGAACAGAACTTGTCTAAAAACAAGTCCAAGTTTTTTGAACTAGCGGTAGTTAAAGGGCGAAATTCAAACATTTGATCCAAATAAGTAGTGGCTAAACTACGCGAGTCTTGAAAAGTAGAAACGAGTGTTTTCCAGATTATGTCGTAGTTAGTTGCGTTCGGTGTGATTCCAGAACAAATCGAAAGTGCCCGGCCAGAAAGTTTACCCATCAGGTATTGTACTCGTTCGTTGTCGGTCAAGTCCGGATTATCGTGAATCGTGGTTTTAAATGTTTCATAGAATGTTGGCCACATAGTAGCTTCACCAGAAAAACCAACGAGTTCCAGTTTTGGAAGCTTGATAGTAGGTTTTTTGGGACATTCCATGTCACGTGGAGCTTTAACTTTAGAGTCAGCCGATTTCGAAGAATGTGATAACTTCCGGTTGATGTATTTGCAATGGGAGTAAAGATCCTCAAAAGCTGACCAACTTTGATAATTTGGTTCAAAATTAGGATTTATCAATACCTCTGTGTCATTAATTTCATCTATGATTACATGAATTTCTGAGCGTACAGTATCCAAAGTTTCGACATTGGCCATAAACAATTCTGCCGAAGAAACATCCTCTAAAGCGGTTTTAGAAAAGTCATAAACTCTCTGAAGGCGATTAAACAATTCTTGCCTTTTATTTTTAAGCTTCTTTAAACTATACGACATCTTTAATTTTGCAGCTTCTGCGGAATTTGGCATGTTATATAGTACAAAGTTAGGCAAGTACCAGAACTATTGAAAGTTTTATACTGACTACAACATAGAATAATGCTAATGAGTTAGAGATAACACGGGCGGCGGACGAACCTGTGTACGAGTACCTCTCGATAATATTAAGAATTAGCAGGTAGGCAGATAATATTTTCTGTGAAATGATCAAATGGTATAATCGCAGCGGATAAATTAACAGAATGGCGTATTTCACTGTAGATAATTTATAATTTCCAGTATATAGGAAATGGAATCACTAATATTTTGACGAATGCGGGGTTTTAATGCATAGATAATGCAAATAAGAGCGGGAATGCGGGGTAATACTGCGGGCAGAGTGAAAATTAGAGCGGAATTCACGTGTTCTTTAGACAAAGAACATGAAGATAGCGGTTGGAAATACCAAAAAATGGTTATAGATCGCAGATCAAAGGGCCTAAAATGGATCTAGATCCGGCTCGAATGGCCAAAAAATGAGCACGCGATATGACGGCAGTGCTTTGTATCACCATAGGTTTTAAAAATAGCGGGAAGTGAAGAGAAATAATTACGAAGATGAAAGATCTGACCTTGGGAAGGAGCTGCATGCACCACAAACCACGCTTCGCCTGAGCCACCAAGTCTCTGGTGTTCTCCAAGATGGTTTTCTTCTTCCTCTTCGTGCCTGGTTGCGCTCTTCTCGGCTAATTTTCTTCGTAATAGTAATAGATGAAAATGAGGCGCACAGCGGGTGCGATCTCAAAATGGCGGGCGGTAGGGTCGAGGTAGGACCTAGTCGAATGACAATCAGCGTATACCTCCGGCGTGAAAGGCTTCTGATTGACGACTGATTGATTTGCGTCCAAAACTAAGCGGGTGGAGATGCAGCGAAAATGACAGTTGCAAATATTAATTCACAACTACCTCGCAGTATGAGAGCCACAAGAAGTGGCGCGAACAGCTACATCGTGCCATAGTCATAACAACAAAACTGAATGAATTTGGATTGAATTCATACTTTTATGCGGGAAAATAATATATGTTACTCTAAAAGAATAATTTTGTGAACATTATTGAAACCCAAATTAATTTACTTATACTTACTGAGATCTGTATTTCGTGAAATTACCCTCTAGTATTGGCTCACCATTTCAGGTCCAATAAGTGAAGTTTTTTGCAAATTATATAGGTACACTTACTTGGGATAAATCGCCAAGCATTTAAAATATAGAAATTTATTTTGAAATATTTACAGTGCATGGCAAAATTATTAGATCGAAGATAATCCTGTCGGTACATGTTCAGGTTCTGTTACGCAAAATGAAAACAATGAAACTCTATTAGGATTAATTTGTTATCCCTATGTTTGTCTGTCTGTCCGTTTGTCTAGACAATTTTTTCTGGGTAAAATTAATAAATACCAATATTAACGGCCCTCTATAGAGCTGTAAAAACATACTTTTGACGTTTTTATTTATATTACGTTTTAGGTTTTTACGTTTTTTTTTTTACGTTTTTCATAAAAATTTTCTCACTATGAAAATGTAGGGATGAACACTTGAGATAATATTTTGCATTTAAAAGTCAACACAGAAAGGAATTGTTGAACAAATAATGTAAAAAATATGAAAACCATGTTGTTCTATTCTAAAGGGATTAATTATCTACTGTTCAATGTGGCGATAGCTTTGTTTATTTTTTCCTTAAATTATTTTTTACTAAGATAACAAATAGTTTAATACAAGGTTTTCCTTAAGAGGTCCCTTTACCCCTGTATTTTTCTTAAAATTCATACAATAGGTATAAATCGAATGTGAAGTCTACAGCTTATTTTCTTCATATCTTTTTTCATGAGTATATTTTAGTGACATCTAACTACGTCTCTATACAGCCCAAAAAGCAAAATTTGATAAAACACCATCATAATAGCTGTCAGAATATCGTCAATATTGCCTCGTTTTTACGCAAAGTTTAACAAGTTTGTATATTTTTATCTATACTGGAAATAAAAAGAGAGAAATACAGGCGTCGTTCATGTTAAGATGACTAAGTTTACACACTTTGCTAAGTATAAACAATTACCGTTTCATGGAAAAATGTTTTGACCTGAAACCATTTCACAAATTCAATTAACTTATTTTGAATATCTTGTCATCTTGCACTTCTTGATGAGAAATACAATTTCAATAAGTAAAAATACAACTTTTAGTTAAGAAAACTTATAGTTAAAAGTCTGCTGTATGCATTAACATATTTTTAATTATATTACAATAGTAATAAAATAATTGGCTTATCCGTCGTCGTGATACCAGCCGTAAATTTCTTAAATAATCTGATATCACGCTTATGGAAAACCCAATTATTTTGAAGATACCATAATATCATTAAAATATGTTTATGCATATAGCAAACTTTTAACAATAAATTGTCTTAGCTAAAAGTTGTACTTTACCGTTATAATTATTTCTTAATATTTTGTTACAAATTCGGAGAAATAGCCCTTAAGGAAAACCTTGTATGAAAATATTTGTTATCTTTGTAACAAAGAAAACAAAAAATAAACAAAGCTATCGCCACATTGAACAAACAGTAAATTATTAATCCATTTAGAATAGAAAGATATGGTTTTATATCTTTTACATTATTCGTTCTACAGTTCCTTTCTGTGCTTTCTTTCAAATGCAAAATATTATGTCAAGTGTTGATCTCTATATTTTCATAAGGAGAAAATTTTTATGAAAAAGTTAAACAAAAGGCCATAAAAACGTTATAATATGTATATTTTACAGGGCTGTAAATATTAGCATTTATTGATTTTACCCAGAAAAATTGCCTAGACAAACGGAAAAACAGACAAACATAGGGACAACAAATTAATCCTAAAAGAGTTTTGTTTTTTCATTTTGCGTAAAGGGACCTGAACATTTCAAACTATGATACAAATAAATTTCTATATTTTAAACACTTGGCGATTTATCCCAAGGGTAAACAGGTGTCCCAAAAGTCAACGCTTTCCCTTGGAAGGCTGGTAGGCCAGCTCATGACTGACCAGAATATCAAATTATGACCTCAGCAAAAAGTAGATAGTCTTCGAGTTGATGGTACTTTTATAAATTCGAATAGATTTTTGAGAGTCAGAGCTAACCAGTTCTAAATTCTAAGAATAAAATTTTTGTTGCGCAACTCTGAATAGTCATGCTATTGATAAAGTCAAAAATAAACCTTGAAATGCTGTTACATCAAGAAGAAAAATAAAAACCCAATTTATGAGTAATTTTTTGTAATTAGGTTAGTTCGATACCACACCCTGAAAAAAAATGTCCTATGTTAGTTTTGCAAATTGTCTTAAATAACGGCTCATCAAATATTGTTTTTCAAATGATCTGGCAATTTCTGTGTATTACTTTTGAAAAAAAAGTTATTGCTATTTTACTACTAAAGGAGCTGCGTATTTTTTTAAATAATTAGAATTTAGAATGAAAGAGTGGCGGGCAGTAAAAATATTTGACGTTCATTAGAAATGCCATTTAACACGCGTTAGAGTGAGATAAATAGTGACGCTATTTAAAATGAGTTGGAATGAGATAGTAACGCAGTTAAACGTGGTTGAAAGAGAGAGGCATAATTGATATAGGCTACAGTGAGATAGATAGTGACGTGGTGCATTCCTTCTGAGAATATTTGTTAGTGTCCACTTTTTGTAATAACAACTTTAGTAAAAAAAATTTGTAAAGAAATTTTTGGTCCAATTTATTTTCCCGCAAGTGTAAAACTAGCTCAACGGGCGAAAAATATTTAAAGAATGGGTAATGGTGACAATTAACCGTCACGATATTATTATGTATCTCTAAAGGAGTGTTTGAAATGTTCCGAGGGTCAACTGAAAAATCAAACACTCAAAAAACCACTTTTAGCCGACCATAATAAATTTACGTCCCGACGTGATAGCAAGTAGGATCAATGCCGTGTGACGATGATCGAAATACACTAATAAATTAGATAAAATAAAATACGTATTACTTTTGACCCTGCCTCGTCCACTCTATTCGTATTTTTGCTATGGTGACGCGAGCTTAGAGACCGGGACGAATTTCCCCCCGCGCGCTATCATAAAATAGAATAGGCCACGCCCGGAACTGGTTTTTGTTTTGGCTATGTCATACTCTTAAATTCCAACAGAAACACCGCTAAACGTATGCAGAACATTTCGACCATTCCAAACAGGTGTAGTGCAAAACTGCAAACTGAGCACAAAAATGGGTAATAGTCACTTTTGCGTTTTCTAGTAAGCAACATTAGGTAGATTAAAAAAAAAATTACAACATTAGATGCATACTTGTTGTAGTAACGGCGACAAGAGAAAAAATAAAACCGGTGTCGGCCACGGGCAGTGTAGGGTTCCGTAGTTACCCTGCACAATATGCGGACTTCTTCTCAAAAGACATTTAATAAGTTTGTCGACTAATACAGATCGCGCCAAACTGCTAGTACGCTATACATTTTGTTCCTGCTGATGTGAAACGCCCCGTGTTTAGAGGGGACTATAAGTTTGGCGCCATCTGTACTGGTTAACTTGTAAAGCCAGCATGGCTGTGATAGTTTTCCTTTTAATTTCGTTATGTATACTACTGCCGTGATTTTTTTCACGTCTCCAAATACAACCGTTTCGCTGGCAGGGGGGGCGGGGGGAAACTTGACTCTAACAAAAATTAACACTTTTAAGCTTAATATTTCGCACACGAAACCCTGGATCTATAAATGTTTTTTTCACATCCCCAATATTTTTAAGTTACCTATCCAACGACACCCCACATTAGGGGCTAGACGAGAAAAAAAAATCATCCCAACTTTACGTGTAGGGGAGGTACCCTAAAAAAATCTTTTTCAAAATTTTACAGTACCACTTTATTAACGTGATAAATATGTATATCCATGCCAAATTACAGGTTTCTAGTACTAATAGTCTCTAAGCTAAGCCGCGGACAGATAGACAGACAGACGGACATGGCGAAACTATAAGGGTTCCTTGTTGTTGACTACGGAACCCTAAAAGTTGAGAATATTCCGTGGCCCATCAAAATTTGGCTCTACGTAAAAAGTCGAAAAACTGACTTTAGTATAGCTGGTAATGGAGTAGGTGGTGACCCTAGTAAACTCTGGCTATCGAAAGAAGATACTGGAAATACACGACCAATTAAAAAACACTGTTTATATCATATAACATGTTTGCAAATTTTTTTACACTATTTCGTGGTTACTCTAGTTAAAATAAAACTCTGTCCCATCTTTCGCAAGCCAGACTAGCAATTTCCTAGTAACAACATAAATATTAATTTCATTTAATTTCATTTATTCACCAACAATATACATTGCATTAGAATTTTTAAACTAAAAAATAAAAAATAATAATGCTATGATTGTTAAATAAAAATCAAAAATGTCAAAATCAAACAATAAAAATAAGTTAAAAACATACAAATTATAAGCATAATCAAGCCATATAAGGAAAAGAAAACATACAATTACTTAATGCTGTCACACAAACAAATTTATAATAAATTAACATTACAAATATAAATTTATTACAGATCATCAACAGCATACAAGCACTTATTTAACAAAAACACCTTCAATTCTCTCTTAAATTGTCTTAAATTAATTCTCTCTTAAATCTTAATGTGATATTTTCGTCGAATATACGACTACATATGTTTTGATTTGAGTCCAATTAGAAGTACCTACGTAGGTAAATTATATATCATGGATGAATATTCTGGCCAATATATATTTAAATTTATTATTTGATCTAACCAACGTACACGAACCTCCCAAACCAATGTGTAATATAAACACGAATTTCGTGGCGTACGAGCCGTAAACGTCTCTAATGCCCATTATAAACCTGTAAAGTGTCATTAATTATACCAAATAGCTATTCCACTGTCAAACCAACATGTTCTTTATAATTCAATGCACCTAAAACGACATCTCAAATGAAATATCTTCATTTTCATATTAGTCACTTGAATTTATAGATGAATAAAACCATATTTTGGCTTTAATTTGATCGGAATGGTTGATAATGAAAGTGAAACTTTAAGCTAAAAAGGCAGGCGTCAAATTGGTCATTATTTAAAATTTAGCGCAGAATTTAAAATAATTTCGCTAAAAGATCGGATTACAGTCGGTCAAGTTTTGGAGGTGACGTAACTCGTGGTGGGTCACTGACTTATGTTGAGATGGTTCACATAAAGGGTTCCGTCACAAAACAAAAAAATACTTTCGTGTGAGGTCTAAATGTCGGTCCATATGTTTGCAGAATAATTAATATCAGTGTTGTCAGATGAACAACTCGCGTTCTCACCAAATCTTACCCAGAATCCCCCAAAAATTCAAGTTTTAAGAATAGGTATGCTATTGTAGCAATTGCTTTCATTACTGGATCAGCATCTTCACACGCGTCGTCTGTAGTTCCGTACATTTTCCCTTAGTTAAATGGTTTAACTTAAATCTGTTTAGAATGTTTAATCTTGGTTGAAAATTAACAAATTCTTCTGGAACTATATACCTTATTCTAAAATTTTCCCCCCGGAAATCTCCCCAAAGGATTTGTCCCCCAAAATTCCTACTTTCGAATTTGCGGGGAATCACCGAGTCATCGAGTCCTAAGCACATGACGATAACAAATGCAAACATCAATGACGTCATATTTTGGAAGTTAATTTTGTCGCAAAAATACTAAAACTGTTAATTTAAAAATAACTAACTTAAATTGAACTATTGGCGTGAATTGCCGTAGTAAAAACCTTTTTCACTTTTAACTTCTAAGCAAGAAAAACAAGGTTAAGTTGTGCACTTTGCACCGAGTGACTGACGTTTAACCAATAAATTTCTTTGTTGTTTAAATCCTATATCCAGTTCAACAATTTTGGCAAAAGGGTGCTATTCACCCTTAGGTATTATAGGGTATTCAGAGTTTCATTGACGATAATCCCACTCGAGAAAGTATGTAAAAAGTACTAATAAAAAAAAGTTCAAGAATTTTATCGAGTCCGATGTTGTTGTAGCATTACATATTTTATTTAAAGGTATACTTAGGTAAAAAAATACACACAGCCAATGACGAAACTTCACACAACCTTGTTTTAACTGTATAGTCAATGCTATTTGCAAAATTAACCAATTTAGAATCTAAAACATACACCGTTGCAAGCCCACCATTGGCCAAACACGTAATTCTTATTGTTTTTTTTTTTCTTATTTACTAGCTCGAAACAATGGACAGTTATATACTTGGTTGATACTTTTACAGAAGTTGGTATTTTAATAAATGATTGATCCTTTAAAGCAGGAATAATTAATAAAACCTAAAATAAGATATTTTATTTTTCAAATACAGTTTAGTGAAAAACTAAGAGTTTACAAAAAGTAGTCAGGTGCGAATGGAACTCACGCTCCGTGAACAAAAAATATATGTATTTAATCATTTGATTAATTTGATTTGTTTTGAAATATTATTTGTTGATATGATAATACCAAATAAAAAAAAATACAACTAATGAACGTTGTTTGCGTATTTTTCCGCATTTCCAGTGAAATTTTGCAGCATTTACTTCAGTTGGAAGAGCCATTTATGATTTTCTATGGAACCCTAAAAATATATTGGGTGCATGATACACTAAGTAGCATGGTCGTTTAAAGCTTTTCTTACTTAGGAACAGTAAGAAACACTGTCCACAGAGCGTACCTTTAGCATTTACTTCAGTTAGAAGAGCCATTTATGATTTTCTATGGAACCCTAAAAATATATTGGGTGCATGATACACTAAGTAGCATAGTCGTTTAAAGCTTTTCTTACTTAGGAACAGTAAGAAACACTGTCCACAGAGCGTACCTTTAGCATTTACTTCAGTTAGAAGAGCCATTTATGATTTTCTATGGAACCCTAAAAATATATTGGGTGCATGATACACTAAGTAGCATGGTCGTTTAAAGCTTTTCTTACTTAGGAACAGTAAGAAACACTGTCCACAGAGCGTACCTTTAGCATTTACTTCAGTTAGAAGAGCCATTTATGATTTTCTATGGAACCCTAAAAATATATTGGGTGCATGATACACTAAGTAGCATCGTCGTTTAAAGCTTTTCTTACTTAGGAACAGTAAGAAACACTGTCCACAGAGCGTACCTTTAGCATTTACTTCAGTTAGAAGAGCCATTTATGATTTTCTATGGAACCCTAAAAATATATTGGGTGCATGATACACTAAGTAGCATCGTCGTTTAAAGCTTTTCATACTTAGGAACAGTAAGACACACTGTCCACAGAGCGTACCTTTATAGACGCGTAAACGTCACACCTACTTGCTGATTAAGAGGCCTTATTACGCCTGGAGTTATCATGAATATTGCCTAGTTTTTACGCAAAGTTTAGCAATTTCATGATTTGTATAATATTTATCTATACTGGAAATAAAAAATAGAGAAATACAGACGTCGTTGATGTTAAGAAGACTAAGTGTGTACACTTTTCTATAACTAATCAGTTAACGTTTCATGAAAAACAGTTTTTACCTGAAACCATTTCGCAAATTCGGCGCCGTTTGAGTATCTCGCCATCTTGCACCTCTTGATGGGAGATGTTTCGTAGTGCTCTATGACAGGGAAGGGAAACATAATCTTAAGATATGTGCAAAGTTTAATTGAGATCAAAGCCATCAGGACGTCACAAACACCTAAAGCATTTATATAGCAGCTAAGCGGGAAGGGCCCATTTAAATACATATTAACCCGCAATAGTTAACCTGAGACTTCGCTCAGATGACGTTAGTGCGCGGTACTAACTGCAAAATAGTATCATTTGTCGAAAATATTTTTTATAGTTGATTGGATTGTTGGTGTTAAGTAAAATTTTAAAAATGTAATAATCATTATAACATTCAAAAAGGAAATTTATTTACTTTTTTGTTACATACCTAAACTATTTACTGGTTATCTATAGTTTGTATTCCAGATAATTCCCAGTCGATGTCACTGTCATTGTCTGAACATTTCTGGGTGGATTCACTTGATTTATCCTTTTCACATATCGCGAGAACACGGCAACATAGAGCAGAGAAAACGGAAGTAACCATAGAAAATTTCTTCTATTTATAAAGTAATAGTACACTAACAAAAACCACTTAACTGATGCAATCAGGTGAAAAAACCAAACGAAACCAAATGCACGTAAGTCGATTGTGATATTGCAAACGGTGCTGATGCGGAGAACGCGTCGATGGCGAGAGCGGTAAGAAGCGCGGGGGTCGGGAAGGGAGCCCGCATTCCACTCGAGTCTCAAGTTAACTCTTGCGGGTTGTACAAAACTACACGTCTGCATTCCGCTCCGTCGACAGGGTATCGTAGTTTTGTGGTTTTGTACGTAAGCAGTAAGCAGGCGTAAACCGAGCATATAGGCGCAAGCCACACAGGATCTGGCGCGGACACTGAAATGACACGGTGACTTTCTATTCCATTCAAATTTCGTACAAAACCTATAAAAATAAAGTATAAAATGAAATAAGACATGCTATACCGTTCGGAGTGTTCAAATCACAACTTTATTTGTACCTATGCGTTTGGTACGAAATTTTAATGGAATGGAAAGACGCCGCGCCGCCGCCGTGTCCGTGCTAGATCCTATGTAGTTTGCGCCTAGTGACGATTACGTGTCTATGAAGCTACGCTCCATGGACGGTAAGCCTAAGTAATAAAACAGCGAAATCCCCTTATCAAAAGCTGAAAAGCTCATATAACCACAAATACGTGCAAAAATGTGTCATTCGGCCCAGAGCGCAACCAAGATCCGGCTCTTATTTAAATCATTTAAAATATCTTCCAATCACTACTTTTCCAGTACACAGACCATTTTATCAACCGATTCAATAAGGCAGCTGACAGTATTCTTAAGACAAGTGAGTAGAGATGACTTTACACTGTGGTAAGTGTTTTAATAGTGAGGTTTTGAATGTAATGCGGCGCACGCGTCTCGATTTAGTGGCAAGCCATAACGTGATGTGTCAATAGCATAGTAATTTCATTTTGAGGACATGGCGTACTGGAAGATACGAATATCATGTAAATATATATTTACCTACATGGAAATAATGTCTAGAAAAGAAACTTATTTTAAAGCAGTAGCAGAAAAGTCTGTGAATCGAACGTTGGATAAAACGGATACATTCCGCCAAAAATAGGTTTATATACCTAGGTAGTCGTAATATACAATAGAAATTCTATGTATCTTTAAATATGATATTACATAACGCTTTCGCATTACCATTTTTGCTATAGCTCCATAGTTTTTCCGCAACATCATAGTCTGGACGCTTATAAATTTTATATAAGCTATTGTTATAACGATATATTTTTTAGTCTGACGTATACGTAATTCTTAATTTAGCAATCAAAGATAATTTTGCAATAAAGGATGCTATAGACCGGCTGCTGGATAACTAAGTCTTTGCCCGTGACGTCACAGGTATGTTGTATTGAGAATGTGTGAGAGGAAGTGAGAGATACACACACTCTACCACAAGCTTGCCACCCGCTACCCGCGCGATTCCCTTTGTCTTCATCCCCCGCGTCCCTGTAACGACGCTGGCGAAGATTGACTTATCCCAACTAACACACAAGCTGCTTTATTCGCTTCTGTAAATCCTCTTGGACGCAAAAGAGAGTTATAAAAGCGGTGAAATTTACTTGAAGACGTAGAAAAACGTTAGCTAATGCTCTCAGCAATTGTTGAAGCTTTGAGGTGCAGAAAAGAGTTAGTAAATGCTATTTTAGCGATTTCCTTATCCTTATCCTTATCCAGCCGGTCTATAGCGAATCTTGCATTATGAACCGAACTTTATGCAACCAATTCAAAGGATATCAACTACTGTGCCAGAGTACATTAGTTCTATTCGGGGAAGAGATAGCGTTCGGGCATTCCGGCAATTTGAATATTTTGTGCTTCTTCTAATTCGTGGCGAGAGCACGAACGCTTTTAACTTGGCAAATATGCTAATGTTGAATTTACTTCGTCAAGTCGAGTGCACGTCGTACAAGTATTTCAAACTACAAAATAAATAACCTACTAAACTTATAGGTATTTTTAAGGGTTTTGTTTTAGGTTAGTTTTATGTTATAGGTAGGTTTTTATTTTTTTTCAATAAAGATTTATACCTACTAAACTATCAATGCTAATTATATATTTATTAAAGTAACTTTGAAAACTATTTCTTACGACTTCGTGTTTGGTGTGAAAATTAATGCAGTTTCATTGCACTTTTATGTCAAATTACGGCAATAAAAAAACTAGGTTTGAACGAAAAGTTATTATAAAATATATAACTTCTTCCATGTCTTTTACGCAAGCCAGAATAACGATACCCAAATATTTCGAGAATTTTGAAAATAGTTACAAAAAAATTGTGTGTGTAACTATTCGATTTTTTTATAATTTTTTTACTTTAATATAATATTTAAATAATTTTGAATAACTACAGTTCCAAGCCACAGAACGAAGTTCCAAGTTGTAGTGGCAGTAGTAACAGGTAACATGGAAAATAGTTCGGAAAATTAACGGTCATTATCGACCGGTTACGCAAAGTGAATACTAAAACACAATTATGTCTTATTTAGTAAAGACACGTAACGCAAATACTAGTGGTCGTATTTAAACGAGTATCCTACCTACGTTATATCTACAAGTAAACCATAGACTGACACGTGTCACGGAACACTACCACGTGCTGTCGTCACTGAAATAATATTTCCAGATTTGCTTTTCTTTCTGCGTTTCTATACTGCAATCATTGACGTAAACAAAAAGGCGGACAGAGATTCGCTAACAAAAAACTGAAACACCCCATACGATCCACTTGTACGCACGCGCGCGGCATGCATACATTCACATCATACGAGTAGTAAGCCGATTTCCATAGTAAAGTTCACTCATACACTTATAAACTGTCACCATTGCTCTTAGCTGTGAACTCCGTCCGCCTTTTTTATGTCTATGACTGTTAATTTATATCTCCTTGGGATGAATAAATCGACTATATTCAAATATAGAAATTTATTTCTATCATAGTTTCGAACTCATACTCTATGAGCTAAAAAATTTACCATTCACATTCCTGTCTTTTGGTCTGTGGATACAATACATTTGAAATAAAATATATTTGTTAATCATAAAAACACAGGCATACAAATATAAAACAATGACATAAATTAACAATACAGAAAAAGGTGACACATTGGACACTGGCTATTCAGCATTGCAGCATGTCAGTTAAAGTTATTATAATCAGGGACGTAGACACTAAACAATACAATAACATTGTGAACTTATTTCGAAGGAATTCGTAATTTATGGATCAGAGAGTGAGAGAGGATGTGGGGGAGGGTGTGTTTGTGTGAAGGTGTGAGGGTGTGTGAGATGGTGTGTGTGTATGTTTTTGTAAGGATTTAAGAAAGCGTTAATATGTAAGGGAAATAAAAGTATGTGAGTAAAGAATTAGGAAAGTAGTTCAATAAAGAAGAGAAGTTGTTCAAGTATGAATTTAATTTACCTAAATGGCACTGCCGAGCTTATATCGATATTCGATATTAATTTAATCGTATTTATCATATAGAAGGGGCTACTTTATATTTAACATGATGTTTCATAATATCGAAAAAGAGTAATTTTGAAACAACGGCTGCGCTAACCCTGTTTTTCAAAGATCTTATTGTAATTAACCTAAACACACATCGTATTGTTTAAAGAAATGTTTTTTAATTATTTATTTAACATGACATAGAAAGATGAAAGAAAAACAGAAAAGAGCTTTATTTCAAACACCACAGAAAACAAAAATTACAAAACAAAAATTACAAACGATATAGCCATATTCTGTGGTTATGAAAAAGTAGTCCAGCTCACAGCGCTGGTATTCTGCTGGATCCTACTAAAATTAAAACCCATAACGATAACATAATAATTTAAACATAACATAATCTAAGTATAACAATATCAAACTTAAAGTAAAAAGCGTAAAGTGTAAAATACATACAAATGGTAAAAAAATAATTGTGGTCGATAAATAAGTAAATACATGTAAATCTGAAATAAATAAATTAATAATAGTGTAAAAACTTTTAAAAAATGTAAACAAGTGTTACGATCGACTGCTACCATAATACTGATTATTACTGATGACGAAAACTGGGTGAGTAGGACTTTCCCCATGACAGAGCTATATAAGATCGCATTTTGCACGCTTTCTTCCCTTTTATTTCCTATAGTAATACAAACTTTGTTTGACAAGGGTATAAGATTAAGTCGCGGAAGCCGAAAACTGGCGATAGTACTCGTCCATACGGACAACTTTCCGTGAATAAAAATTAAGAAATCGAGAAAAAGAAAACTGTTTATTCATACATTTTGGTCGGGTAGCTTTGTAACTTTTCTATGGAACAGCTGACTTGTTTTCGTGGTATTCGAGTTTATACATAATCTGTTTGAAAATTTTCCTCAACAAAGATTTTTGCCTAGGTCCCGAATAATTCTTCAACTACATGTAAATTTTCAGCTCAGTCAACGCAGCCATGCTTGAGTTATGCCGTGGACACACAGACACCGACATTTTGCTTTATAGAGTTTCCGTTTCTCGATGGAATCCTAAACATAGAAAATTAATTAAAATTCTCAGGTCCACTCTCTTGAAGCGTTTACTTACCCATTTGTGCACTTTAAAGTTTAAGTATGTTCTAACGTGGAAAGCTTCCCTGAAACTTTTTTCTCTCGTTTTTACTAGAGTACCATGTCCAAGTACATTCAATTACATTAAGATTTCGTCAACACCAATATATGATTGTATATATAGACGTATATATACAATCATATATTGGTGTTGACGAAATCTTAATGTAATTGAATTCGTAGCCGTATTAGTCTTTCAGTTAAGTTACTACCAAAACAATTCTTTCCACGGTTGACTTCACACGTAAGTCACGCTCTGGAAGAGATTTATTTATAGCCATAAGTCCGTCGCGATAGTGCCGCCCTCATTTAGCTAATCTGATTCGGTGGCCACGTACCAACATACCAGTAAATGCTATTCAGTAGCATCACAGAAAAATGTACTTTACTGTAAAAAGGATAAGGATGGAAGGCGTTAAAATTAGGTGAACAATTAAGTTTGTGGCCACTTACTTACTCGGAAACTGTTTAGATAAGCACCGTTGGGTAGAGTTGTCCATTGGTGCCGACATGTTGCGCTAAGTGTATAATATGTGTACAGAAGTATTATAAAAAGAGAGATCGGAACTTGCAAAATCTTGGGATATGCTCCACAACTCATTGTAATTCTCTGATGAGCTGGGCCCGCGGTCATGTCAGCCATCTCTTCGGATGGTTCTCCCAACACACCCACGATGAGAATCCTTTGTTAGGAACCAGAAATATTTTTTACTATCTAGTTTTTGCCCGCGACTTCGTCTGCGCTAACATCCTAACATGTGACTTACTGTACGGCGTGGCGCCATCCATTTGTACAGTGGAGATCACATCAAGCTATACACTTGTAATACTAAATCAGCCCCTATAGTGAAGTGCATAAGATAGGTACAAAGTCCAATGTGTAAAGGTTAACGTGATCTCCTCTGTACACTCCATGAACTAATAAACACACGTAGAGATAGGTACACGTAGGGAAATCAATTTGAAATAACTAGTCGTATATTAAAAATTATGTAGCCTTATTTGACTGAATGCAAGGTGACTGAATGCATTGGAGACAAGGAAGTAGAGCAAGTTAATGAGTTTGTCTATCTGAGTTGTCTATTTACGCGCGATGATAGTGTGACGGTGAAATTGAAAGAAGAGTGAATGAGGAAAATAAAGTGAACGGAGCCCTGCATTCCTTTATGGGTAGCCAAAATGTGACTGCAAAGGCATGATTGGCGGTTCATAATGGAGTGTTGGCTCCTATACTTATGTATGATCGTGAATGTTGGGTATGGCAAGTATAGATCAAAGTAGAGTAAATGCAGAGGAAATGCGTTCCTTACGGAATATGTGTGGTTTAGCATTAAATGATAGAGTGAAACATATCGACATACGTGATCGTGGCGGCCTGAAAGAAGACTAGAATAGAAAAAGAAATGCTTCGATGGTTTGGACATGTAGAGAGGATGAATGAAAGTAGAGTCACGAGAAAAATTTATCGTGCGCAAGTCGAAGGTAAGGCCCGACCAGGCCGCCCTAGAAGGACATATGCTGACCAAATTGGCGAGATATTGAAGAAGGGCAATGTCAAAAGTACCCGGAATAGAAGAGCTTGTATGACTAGATTTATAGATGTATGAGAGGCGAAGGAGATGTTTCAGGATCGTAGCAGATGGAAATCTGTAGTCTCTGCCTACCCCTCTGGGAGACAGCGTGAGTATATGTATGTATATAAATTAATTTAATTTAATTTTTAAAAAAGCCAAATCTCCTTTCAAATCAAATCGGATTTCAATTATTGATATTTTTATAAGTAAAAACCTTACCTTTCCTATTTTAGTTTTAAGTTTGGTTGTTATTGATGCTAAACTAATATAAAGACTGGTTTAAAATACAAATTATTCTGTTCTAAAATAGATTTAGTGATAATAAAATGAGTTTTTAGAAATTAAGTATTTGCGACAACAATTCGAGTCATCTGATTTTCAATTCTAGCTATTCTAGGTACATATTTTGGTGTATACAATTTAAATAAGTTCGATTTAATGATAACACAATTACCTTATTTTTTGATGATTTTCTAACAGATTTTACCATCATGTACTCGTGTTCCAAGATAAAGAAATAAAAAATTGTGTTTTTTATTTTATTCTTATGCTATAATACATCTGGAAAGAACTGCTTTGTCGACACTAGTGGAAAACTGGACAAGATTGTGTGGCGTGTGACAGCTTTTACTGAAATTCCTTGAGTTCCGGAACGGTTGGGTTCACATGGCGGCTGAAAAAGCTATACTAAATTATATTATGTGAAACCAACAATCCCCAATACCATCTTATGTTACAAATCTGAAAGTTGGTTTATTTGCCGAATCTTGATTAATTAAATTTAATAGTTTCTAACCCACAAAAAGGAATAAAAGTAGGTCGTAGTTACTTTTTTATATCAGGAGTTTCCTAAAAATGACATAAATCACGCGCAAATGTAACAACAAATCGTCGTAGACATTTTTTTTTACTTGTTTATCTATCCTACCTATTTATATAAAAGTCTTTCTTTAATAAACATTCTCATATACAAACTTATCTCCTAACTGTAAAAAACTTAGGTAGGAAGACAAAACGTTTAGGTTTTACGAGTAAACTTTTGGTTAGTAAAAAATTAAAATAAGGTGATTTCGAGTGGTAGTTTCATAAATTTAGGTGGACAATGAAAGTCACGTCATATTTATCTAACATTGTTTCTTCTTGACACAACCTCATGTAAACCCAGCTTTAGCTACATTGTTACCGCTCGTGTCAAAGGTAATTCTCATTTCTAACACAAAACGTACGAACAGACTGTTACACGGAGTTTTATCTTAAACCCTTACTCTTTATTACCTTTATTAGAGGTAAAAAATACTTTAAATATAACAAAGTAGACGATTCCCAGAGAAAAATGTTTTAAAAGACGCAAAATTACTGTAACACTTTCTGGTAAAAGATGTTATTAAAGGACAACATATACTTGTACGAACATTGGGTTCCTTATCAGTTACAATACAATGTTTTTTTAGAGGACAAGCAATTTTTATATTTGTCTGACAAAGACTTTTATATAACATTTTGTAGGTTGTGTAAATGGAATATTTTAATGCTTAAAACAGTTTCAAAGAAATAAATTTTGCAACTAGGGTTACCGGTTTGAGTGGTGCTTGTCCGGGCTACAGAGGAAAGGCGATACCAAAAAAAGAATGGGGTTTTTTCGAATCCATTTATTCCATTATAACGTCATCTACATATTTAATTTTTGGGTAAATGTTTATTGAGTATTTGATTAAGATTCTCACTGAAGGAAAACGCGATTGGATGAAATTTTCTTGATAGAATTTAATTTCGAAACTACCTCTAAATTGTTTTATTTTTTCCTGTAATTCTGAAACCCTAACTAATTTCATTGTGAAATTGTAAAAATCTTTTTGACAAAATAGCCTAGTACATTTTATATTAATAAAAACCGACTTTTTGCTACTTTTCCACGAATCCTTCCCACTCGCACTGCGGGTTTTTTCGCATATGGAGTAACAGGGACGCTAAAACTTTTACAAATCGCCTTAACGCTGTTCATATCCGGGTCGGACCGGGCGGTGAGAGTGAGAGCCGGCCGTTACTAACAGCCCGTCACGTATCAGTCGATATGGTGAAGCCGGAGTTAATAGTAGAGATAAATTGTATAACTTACAAGAACTTTTTAATGTTTTTTTTGAGAACCAGGGCAAGAAAATATTCCAAATTGTTGAAAAAATTACAAACTAACAAAAAATATAATTTAAAAATCAGGCAGTTCCGAGCAACGCTATTTTATTTGTATTGTATTCTAATTAGTTATATTTAAATATATATGTTTTATTTTCTAAAATAGCGACTTAAGCAAAATATCCGGGTCTACATATTTTGAAAGGTGGCAGCCCTAGTTGCAACGTATCTGTCTTATTGGATGCACCTAATGATTATCCGCAGCCTTCAAACCTACCTATGAAGCTTTAGGCCTAGAATAATTTCATAGAGGTAAATTATTCTGGATGGTAACAGTGGGGATTACGTCACTCGAGAAAGCAGTAAGGGAAATTGGCAAAATATCCAAAATCTAGACTATCAATGACTGAAAGACCAAGAAAAAAATAAATTCAAAAATTCAAATTCAATTAGTTTATTTTGTTAATTAGTTATACATAATACACTTTTACGAGTAAAATTTAATCTAATAAAAATATATGAAATAATATAATAAATGTTCATGAACTAAATCAGTAGCAATATATATACAACGTGTAACAGAAAGGTGTAACCATATTTGAAGAGCTTGTTCAATCAATGATATAGAACAACTTTTACTATGGACCAACCCTGTATCTCGAAAAAAAAATTACTGTTTCATAGAAAAATACAATGCCGCTCGGCCGAAATGTATGGAAGGGTAGATTTTTCTTGAGATTTCGGGGATGGCTCCATAGTAAAAGTTGTTCTATACCATTGACTGAACAAGCTCTTCAAATATGGTTACACCTTTTTGTTACACGTTGTATACGATGAAAATGAGGGATAAAATCTATAATATTATGGTATAATGGCCAATAAGATAAATAGACCTTGCTCACTATGACAAATTAAAGACATTAAGGAGTTGATAGAATAATAATTATAACATATAATTATATTTCATTAATAGATTATAATCGGCCAATTTCGATCGGGTACTTGGAGAACTCGCATTAGTGTAGCGTTTCGTATCACGCAGTCTATTTCCCAATTTTTTTAAATTATGTCGATCCCGAAAATCCCGGTATTAGGAAAGATTAATCCCGAAATGTTCGGGACTGAAAAGTGGCCGGGATCCCGGGATCCCGAATTCTCTAAGAGTGACATATCATATAAAGTATTAACAGACGCATCTTTTGGCTCATCAGCAATGATTGAAAATTTGAAAATAAATAAAATGCTTACTGTCTAAGGAAACTTTCAGAAACCTTTACAACAATGATAAATTTTATGGGTTTTGAAATGACACAAAATAAAATACGAGTGCAGAAAATATTAAATATTTTCTTTTTTTGAGGTAACTATGTCGAAGTTAGTTTGTAGAATCAACTGTTTTACAAAACCACTAGCTGTTTTGCAAAATAGCACCACTGTGTAAAACAGCTAAATTAGGTTCAGCTGGATTGTCATTGCGTTACGTTTGACAATACCGCTAACCACACGTTTAGACGAAATGTAAAAAGTCCTTATCCAAATGTCAAGAATAGGTGCGACGACGAGCGAAGTGAAGAGGAGCGTGTTAGGTTTACATGTGAGTTAAAATAAGGAGCCCAGCAAAGCGGAGTGGAGCAAGACGACTCCTGTAGTTTTAACAAAATTTACAATCCAAAGCTTAATTTGAAGCTGTTTTACAAAACCGCTAAACATTGCCTCGCTGCATTGAATAACTCAAAACGTTGATACAAAATCATGCGTGCTAACGGTTAGGGTTTTACATAACGGAGTTGTTTTGTGAAACATCTAGTGGTATGTAAAACCGCGGATTTGACAATCCATCTGCGACAGCTATATGTGAAGAACATTTGCAAAACTTAACGATTTATCTTCTCTGAGAAAGTAGGGAACTCTAAAACAGTTAATCATTTGAACGTTGAACTGTTACATTATTGTTATGTTAATAGAGGTATTTTTTTGTGATAAGTATGTTACAGTAATTTTACTGTTATTTTGACAGTCGGTAGTTCACAGTTTATGATATGTTCCAACATAATATTATGTTAAGTAATTTAATAATAGGCTAAATTTGTGTATCCGGTAGCATTACGAGAATAGACGACTTGTTTTATATTCATTTAGATAAAATAAACCTGTTGTATTCAACATAACTTTTCTTTTTACATGCGTATGTATGTAAGTGTGTACCATCAAAGAAAAGTCACCTTTTTACCCATTATACTTCCAACATTAAGGCGATATGCGAAAAAATACGGGTGTTTCTTTTCTATGTATTTCTTCAAATACAAGGATAATTCAAATCAGTTTCTGGTATATGCATTTTGACTATATAATCTAGGGATTTGATTTTGGGAAATTTGTTTGGATAAACTTTCCTCGATAGAAATAATTGTTGAAATAAGGTCTTCTAACACACTTTTTCTTCTCGTTTAACGAGTAGCAGCCACGTACAGAACTCAAACATTTTTTATTAGATGGGTTTCTACAATATCTAGATATTTGATTTTGGAAATTTTGCTAGCTAGTTTAGTTTTTTAATAAAAATATAAAACCAACTTTTTTCCTTTTTGCCCTGAATCCGCCCCTCTCGCACTGCGCGATTTTTCGCTTGGAGTGACAGTGACAAAAATAAAATTCGCATAGCTTCCATAGCCATATAATAAGGCTGAAAAATATTTAGCGATAATTGTTTGAATGGTACATTCAAATTTACCAAATAAATTCAGTATACCCAATACTTACTAATCTACTGGGCTAATTGACTTGTTTGGTAGGGCACACAATTAGATTGGGATCCTGGAATATAAGAAATTTGAGAGAAAATACGTGTGTGATGGACGTATCTTAGTGCTTGTTTACATTGAATAATAATAACTAATAAAGCATAACTATTATGGTAAACTGGACAGTATTTTTTTAACTGAAGCAAGATGAATTAATACTACACCACAGATAATATAATACTAGACTATACTAGGTGTATAAACGCCATTAGAAATTTGAAACTCTACAATCCTAAGACCGTCGCGCGTCGTCGGCTTCACATAGAGAAAAGATACGAAAAAATTAAAGTAAAATACTTAGAACTCTGCAAATATCGTATCGTGGGACATTCAAACAAATAAGCGTTAAATTCGCCTGTCAAGGGATGATTAAATACAAACATAAGTAAGGGATAGTGAGGGTAGTTTATGCTCAATTGGTTGCAAATTATAGATGGTAGAGGCTGTACGGGGAATTTCGGTGCTACATTTGAGCAGCAGTTAGCTTTTAGTCTAAGCCTAGTTTAAATTAATATGTATAGTATTTATTGTATAATTGCTGAACGAATAAAATACTACGAGGTAATTATATCCAAGAGATATAACACCGAAATTGTAACACACACTCGGGCAATAACTCAAAATAGATTCTAACGGTCAAACTAAGTTATCATGTTTATAATTGGTTTTGTTTGTAAATATGAATAAATATAATTTTAGCTATATTAGCTTTTTATTTGTAGTTTTAAGCAATTATATGATAATAATTAAAAAAATAATAACTTTATATTTTTTCGATATATTTCGGCCTCATCAGTGAGGCCGTCATCAGGCCGTCATCAGGACTGATGACGGCCTCACTGATGAGGCCGAAATATATCGAAAAAATATAAAGTTTATTATTTTGTTTGTAAATTGAGACTATGTCATAAGGAAAACTATGTGTGAGGACATCTAAGCCGACCAGATTTCGAACGCGAAACCTTCTCTTACGCGGCGATTGCTCTACCAGTTGACCTACGCAACTCGCGATATTACTCTTGTTTGTCCCTTCCCATACCGAAAATAGGTACTCATTTACAGTAAGCCAATTAAAAGAAGCCGCTAGTCTAAACTAAAACCATTATCCCCGACCTGCGAGTCTACCGCGTAATTCTTTTCATCAACATCAACTTGAGATTGAAATTTGACATGCGTGCGACGACGCCCGCCTATCGTGCCATCTCTTTTGCACGCGTTGAATTTCGCATGCATTTGCTTGAAGCCCTGCCCGACGTCAATGGTCCGGATTTCGGTTCAGAGTCTAAGGCTCCTCACATCTATATTTACTTTTCTTCTGCGTTTCTATACCGCATTGATTTGTTAAATACTAATTTGTCATGCGATAGATAAATCGCCTTATGGTAAAAATATAGTTTATTTATACAATAGACTTTATGTATTAATGTGCAAAATTACATGAATATATTACCGGATTCCGTAAATAAATGCGACGACATTTAGGTTAATCAAATCAGTAACATAACGAAAAAAATCAAAATAACGGTAGCTTAAGCTTCCTGCACCACATTTCAACGGACAGCTAATACTACAAATAAGGTACAGGCAGATGTCCCAAATTTTTTGCCCCCTCGACCATGATCCAACACGCTTCCACACAACGTCTCTATGATATTCTCTATGGTTTTGTACCCATTGTGATGGAATTGACCATACAATTTGAAGTGTCGACTCCAATTATCGTCATACTAGCACTAAAAAGCATAATATTTATCATTTTAGATCTTATTAACACTGGTATTGGGTTTAATTTGCATTAGTATCGGTTTTGTTGACTTCAATTAAATGGCGATTGTGATTGAGTGTGTTCAGTATTGAAATCGGTTAGTTTGGGGGGCGGTATTCTATTGTAGATGTAAAGCAAAGATTTTTTTTAAATAATTAACTGGTGTTTGGAATTAAATACTTGCACAGTTAAAAGGTAATTTCTATTTTCGTCTGCCTGTTACTGCTTGATTTTAGAAATACATTTATGAATAATAAAATAAATAAAAGTTCTCCTGAGCCACTTTTCACTCCCATCAGATTAAAAACTCGGTCGGGATGAAAAATAGGTTAGCACGTCGAAGGACACAAAGGATTCCGTCAATGTTACTATAGTCTGAATAAAATGTAATTTTTGATTCTGACCACACAAGGGATGTCATCATCATTTTATATCACGCTTTATGTGGATACGCATGGAACCCAAGCATAGTAAAATAAACTAAAGCAAGTATTTTTAATATTATTATGTTTAAATTAAACACATATAAAACATGATACGCCTTTACACTCACGTAGAACAAACAAACAATAAAAAAAACATCAAATCTAACGCCTACGTTAAAAGTCCAAAAAATCCAACACGTATACATTGTAACCCGACACTTGGGTGAGTGAAGTATGGTCCAAAGGTCACCAGTTACTGTTGAACCCTAAATGGGGTTTTCAAATGTATTTATAAGTATGGCAGTGGATAAATGTACTGGCTCTGAAGTTAGCAGTAACGTGCAACAAAAATTTAACCGCGCGCTGATTTACTTACAAACTTTTTTTCTATTTCAGACAACGACATTCTATAACAATATATATATAATTCTTTACCAATATGTATAGAATGTCGTTGACTTCAGACTTTAAAACCTATAAAAACATTTTATCCCATATAAAATTGTAATACGTATCAATCCGCTTTTTCCGCATGATTTCAGTTGTTGAATAGAACAGGTTAAAGTTCTTAGCCTAGCATTTGAAGCTGCACAATTAATATAAGTTCTGGTAATATTAGCCTTACGTTTATCATAAACGGTCTTTGGTTACGCCTTTCATCAATGCATTATAAATAAAAAAAAATACACAGACTTATCGCATGACGTCAATTATATTTTTATATGATTCTTCTAATAATTTTTTTACTTCCTTAATATCAAAATTTAGGAAGTCAGAAAATAGTAAAAGCAAATAACACTCTAATATACTAGGAGTACATAAATATGTAATAAATACTATATATAGTTACGCCTGGCGCCTCTAGCAATAAAGCTCGACCACACATAATATTCTGAGAGTTCAGCTGCTGAGTCTGCAAGCGGATGCAGATAAGAAATGATCATGCGCTGGTCTTTCGGTGTTAGTTAGTTATAGGTTTAGAAAAATAATCTTAGATTTTCTGTAGAAGCGAATACACGGTCTATTATTAAATTTTGGTCTTTTTAAGAGCTTTTCGCAGCTGGATTGTGAAAAACCCAAATTTTTCTAATTAATCGCAACAGAACACTTAAATGCAACTCAATAGTTATTCAACAAAACCGTATTACCTATAGGTTTAGGTAAGGCTAGGTTTTATAGGTAGGTTAAAGGACTATTTGTTCGTGTTTAGTTGGCAATCGATAACCTTTATGGATCGACATACGTCGCATTGACTGAATTATTTCGTGTTTTCCAAAAATAAATACAGATCGAGTACAAAAGATCTTTTAGACAAAACACGAGCAAGATTCCTCAGAGAGTCCGATTAGTGCGGATATGCTTCTCCATCCATAAATTATTGAAGAAATATAACAAGCGAGTGCTCTACCAAATTTGGAGCTCCCCTCCCTTAATGCACAATTGATAAATGGGATATATCAAATGAAAAAAGAAAATATACAAGAAGTCAAAAATAATAAAATTAGTATAATTATTATAAAATCCTCACGAGATCCCGAGTACACGGTGTGCGCATCACAGTATTGTGTATGTTGACATCGCAAAGTTTCCATTGGTATCTGTAAATTTAAATTAAAAAAAATTTGAATTTAAAAAAATTCACAATTCGGCTGCGAAACCGCTCTTCAAAACATTTACCTCAGAATCTTGACTACGTAGTACACATTGTGGTACCAATAGGTACCACTGTAAGTGAACTAATATAACCTTTACGATCGTGAAATAAAAACTCCAAATTGCAAATGTAAAACTATTTATTTGTCAAGTCCAAATCAACACAAAATTATGAACCAAAATTTCATAAATATTATTTGTAGGTTAATATTTCCAGTGGTTTACACAACGTCCCTACCTTTCCAACAGGCCAACTAAATCTGGCCGTCAAATTAGTCAGCTCAGAGAAAGAATAGAGATGTTCCAGCCATCAGTAGTGCCATAACTTATTCAAATGAGATATAAGAGTCGCGTGTAACCCGATATCTTGCCGTGTGTACGTGCCTTAATGTCAGAGATTTTTAAAAAATGTCCAAGAGATCTTTGTCTGTGTTTTACTTGTTTGGGAAAAAATATGGCGCTTAGCGTTTTATTGGTGTCGGTTTTATGGATTGCTTGGTGTAAATAAACACTGGATTTATGTGTTAAATATGCTTATTTAAAACTAAATAATCATAGAGATTAAAATTTTATTAAACAGGTTGCTTAAAACATAACAGAAAGAGGCACTTAGCATGAAGGTATGCTGGTTAAAACTAAGTAAATTACAATATTATAAAACCAATAAAATAATAAAATAAAGAACGAATTGTTAAAAATTCATTTTATTTTATTCAGACCGCCTATTGTCATCTCAACAACACAACAAAGCCTATTTGTTAACAAAATTTCACGGCTAGTTTCATAAAAGTCATTGAAAAGTCATTCCGAGACACTTGCAAAGAAAAATCTACATAAAAGGTTGACAACACCTGGACGATTGCACAAAAACTTGAATAAACTATAAATTAACATTTGGTTGTTAAACGGTTGGTTGACAGCTGGCCGGCTGACATCTGTAAGATATTATTTCTTCTTCATCAGGCAGGAGTTCGGGATTTGTGACAAACACAGGATTATGACTGTATTATTTAAGGCTATACTTGTTTCATAAAAAGCATAGCAGTCTGATTTTTTTTTATTTACTTGTACTTGCTTATAATAACAAAAAAAATGTTTACGCTCATTTCGAACTTTATACAATTTGGCAGCTATAGATAATTATAATCTTTCTTAGTTGTTGTTGCGATAATCATATACCTACTATTTGATCAGCTTACCATTTTTCGTAAAACAAACTTTTCGGTAACCACATTAGCATCGTTTCGATGACATTCCTATAAATTCAACTTAAATTAAGAAGTAATTTTAAGTAAGAAGACATTTGCAACTTCATAGAAATAGTTTTATGCATGCAAAAAATTCTGTTGAAGTACCTATTCCCACGATTTACTAAACAATACAGCCAAATAAACGTATTAAAGCTGTAATTGGTATGGTCACAAACACAGATAACCACTTAACAACCCCTTGACCACAGAACAAGACAATATCGACCATAGACTAGCCATTAAAAGACCAAATTTTGTAAAGACCATAAGGTTTGGGACCATAAATTAGCTACGGTCATTATTTCTGTAATAATTAGCAGAATAGGGTGGTTTTTGTAACGTACCTTTTGGTTTAGAGCAGGGCTGTATTTGGTAGTTCGAAATATTTTATGAGGAGGATCAGTAATCTTAGCATTATACTATACACGTGTAATTATGACGTGTTCAGAAAATTTAACCACGTTTTCTACTGATTTTACTGAAACACATCCATATAGCAACATTTTTACACAAAAAAAAATTCTCTTGACGAATAGGTATTCAAAAAAACTTAGTTTTCGCGTTATTTTAAATATAAATATAATGAGTATAATCAGTAGAGCATTATTCTGGTTAAATTTTCTGAGCACGTCATGATTACACGGTATATAAGTACCTATATTTTTTATATAAGCTGCTTCACAACAAGTCAGAAATCTGGTGATAAGTTTTTCATTTGTCTGCATGTAAAACAACACCTAGGTTGAACATGCATTCGTACAATAAAAATGAGCAAATTATAAAAAGAAAACGAAGTTGGAGTCCTAAAAATTCTTTATCGTAAAAATAACTTACTTCCAAATCCAGCTCTAATTCCAGATCCTAACTCAGAGCTGCCGTATACAGGTAGCGGTGTGCCGGTTTATGTTATGTGCGGTTTATGAGGTCTGACCTTGACTGCGCTCGTAATTTTTTCTCTATCGCACGTAGTAATTTTGTGCTCGAATGAACACATGCACTAATCCCCCACCACTTCTGCCGAGCAGTCAAAAATCGTACCGCGACCTGCGGGTCTACCACGTAATTCTGATTTGTATCAGCTTCAAGCAAATGCATGCGAAATTCAACGCGTGCAAAAGAGATGGCATGTTAGGCGGGCGTCGTCGCACGCAAGACAAATTTCAATTTCAAGTTGATGTTGATGAAAATCAGAATTACGCGGTAGACCCGCTGTACCTCGAACCCAACGGCGGGCCACCCCGTCTGTCCGCTCCACTTCGTCCCAAAATTGAAACGAGGGACGATGTGGTTCTAACTGTGATAGAAATAATGTGGGCGGGACGATTGAATTAGATATTTAGCTTAATCTATTCTTAAATATTAGCAAAGACCTGAGAAGAGTCGAAAGCTTGATTGAGACAAAAAGGAAATTTGGATAATTATTTTATCATATGAATTTCTTCTGCCTATTACTTATTCGTATATTTTTTTTGTCAACTGCCATCTTAAATTGACCATCTGTATGGGTTTAACTTGAATTTTAGTTACAGCTACCATCATATTCATATGAACTTTAAAAGATGCCTTAAATGAGTTTGTAATTCCGCACTTAATGTAATCATATTGCAGTTATATAGATTATTATCAATATTCGATTAAGTTCTTATTATAAAAAAACTCATTTTAAGTGGTCCCATTCGTTTAAATCTATCTAGTTTGAAAAGGAGACTGCTACGTTGTAATACGAAAAGAACAAAAAGGCAAATGAATTTTCTATCCATGTCCAGGTTTGGAAAATATATCTATCTGGTTTATATATAATATAATATGTATAATATATAATATATATTTATATAGAATATATATCTGCGGGCCTATTGTGTATCTCTAGTTGCCTTCTGGACTGGGTGTCTATCATCAAAAACATAGATATACTATCGAATTCCGATGTCCTAAGGATATTTTCGCACTTGAAGTGACGACACAGATTGTTAATAGTTCAATACCCACTAAAGGCAATTTTGAAATTTCAGTTTTTAGCTATGTTTTTGATAATAGGCACCTCGTGCAGTTGGCAACTAAAGATACACAATAGGGGGGCTGGTTTGGAAAAGAAGAGGACGGCGCAACGCAGCGCATCAGCCGTCTGTTATACAGTGAAATCAGTGTAGTACGACTCTGTTTAAGGCTCCAGTCCCCTAAAAATCAGTATTCTTGCAGAATTATCAGAAAAGAAAGATTTTATTTTAGTTAGTAAGAAAGCAATAAATAAAATACATTTTACGTTAATTTATAGTGTGGAATTTGAAGATTTCAAAACACATTTTTTCATTTACTTTAATGCTACTTTTAATAAGTTTTTTAGGCTTCAAACATACCTTTATTTATGTTCTACGCGTTGATAGTCTCATTCATTGAGTCTCTCCCGAGGCTTGGTGAGCAACATTGTAAGGAAACCAGAAATAAGTATAAACTGGCTTTTCCAAAAATCAGACTCGCCAAAGTGAGTACCTCTTTCGTAGGACATGGTATAAGATTTTACAATAAACTTCCAAAAGAGGTCCTTACTTTGTCAGAGAATAAGTTTAAACAGTATATTAAGCAGGGCCTACTGAAAAAGGCATATTATAAAATAAATGAATATTTGGATGATGGTGAAGCATGGTGTTATAGTGATACTGATTTTGATGATAGTAGGTAATAATTTAATTAATTAATATAATTTCCTAACTTTTGATTCCTCTTAAGAGTTAACATTAATTAATTACAGACTGTAAAAGGAAATAAACTGTATGAGACAGGTAGGCAAAGATATATATGTTTTTCTTTTTTCATTAACCTGAATTCCTGCTGTCTTGTATTTTCTTATCCCTTGGTTAAAGTAGATATAAGTAATTCAATGTATAGTTTAAGTTTATGTTAAAAAAAAGACATGATCTTGCCAAGTTTCTTGCCCGTTCTTCTTAGCAAGATTAATCGAATGGGCGGAGGTAGGCATGTATTTATATATATAACCTATTACTATGTAGTATATAGGATGGGATTTGGTCAGCCGCCTGGATTCGTGCTGGGGGCTCGGTTGGTGATCATTGAACCTTGTTCCTGGTCCCTGGCCGGGTCTCCGGTATGGGTTCGGGCGGTTGATTGGATTTCACCTTGTATAATAATATTTTACCTATAATTTTAATTGTATATATATTGCTACATAAATTAAATAAACATTTAATCTAAGTAGTTCATGTATATTTATTATTTTATTACATATATTTTTATAAGATTAAAATTTGACTTGTGAAACGTGTATTATATATACCTACTTTGCAAAATAAACTTTTTGAATTTTGAATTTTGAATGCACACGTCACGTAAAAATTATGACAAAAACAAGAAATTTATTCAGGTAACATTTATTCCCATATCTTCAACAATAATCTTACCTGGTTAATTTTTTGGATAATACTTTAGTTTTCTTATTTCGAGTGCTTTAAGTAGTTGTAATTTTATGAATTCAACCACTGATAAAAAAAAAATTTTCTACTAGAAAACTATCGTTTAGCGTAGTCAAATTTAAAACACGTAAAATAGAACTATTAATAAGTGAAATAACAAAAAACTGTATTTAAAAAATTATTTTAAGAACATTTATCAAATCGAAACTTATCGAGAGTTTAAAACACAAAACGCGTCGATATTTCCCTCAGTTTCGCTGGGACATCGCAGCGTTCAGACGTGTGTTGTGTAGCTCGACGTCATTTTACCTCCCGCTCGCACGGTTGCTCCCTTTCCCTCGCGTAGATTCTTATGGAGAGGCGAACTGTATCATGAAAGTTGCTCTACTTGAATATTGCACTTATCGTTTAATAAGTAAACTATGGATAAAATATTTTTTGAATATTTTAAGAAATCCCTGTTTCGATAAAATAAAGTCTAATCTACGTCCGTTCGTATATCACAGCATCATAACTTTAGCACCGTAAAGATAAAGACATGAAATTTGGCACAAAAATAGCATTAATTTGCCTACATATTACATTGTAAAAAAAAATATGAAAAATTTGAAATTGTTTAAAATATTTTCAAAACAAAAGTGAGAAAAATAAAAAATATCCTAAAAATACAATATGGGTATCAAACTGTAGACACTAAAAAGGTGATTGTAAAAATATATACTTTTACTATATTTACTGGCACTGGTTTTGTGAAATCTTAAAAAAAACCACAATAATGTGTATGTCCGAAACTGGTAGACCGAAAAATATGAAAAAAAATTCCATTTTAGATCATAACTGACCAATAACCGGGAAAACTATAGTGATTTAAAAATAACAAAAAAAAAGGAAAATAAATGAAAAAAAATATTTAAAAAAATACAATATGGGTATCACATTGTAGGTATTAAAAAGCTTATTGTAATAATATATAGTTTGGCTATATTTAATTGCATCTATTTCGATAAATCCTTGAAAATCTATAAAAAAATATTCATTTGTCCCCCCTCTTATCTCCAAAACTGGTGGACCGAAAAATATGAAAAAAATCATGGTAATACGCGTTTACGTAAGAATTACAGAAAAAAAATGATAAAACTAAATTTATCATCCACAATACGGAACCCTAGGTTCTGACTGGAGTCTGACTCGCACTTGGCCGGTTTTTTTTCAAGATGTTTGCGGTAGGCCGTTTTTTTGGGTGGTTTTAATTTAGTTTTCGGAGCTTTTATTGCTACCCTTAATTTTTACCATAAGTATCCGGTTATCCGGATAATACATTATCCATTATCCGGATAGTAAAATCTGCGAATAATTGCATGCCCTAGATTAAGTTATGTTAATGTGTGTTAATTCGAAAACCCGTAAAGCCGTATTTTAGAAGGTCTAAAAAACCCACGGGGATGGCGTGACACAAATTTTATACCAGCACCGCTGTTGCCACTTTTTGGAATAACTAAAGCCGAAGCTACATCCTTTTTATTACTTTACTTACTTTTATTTAAAATATCTTAAAAAGCTATCGAAGTTACTAAAACCGACAGTCGAGATAACAACGTGCTAGACAATAATGCATCAAAACAAAAGAACGTACGCAGCTGCGGTTCTTATCATTAAAACATCACATTTCTAAAACTACATTTTTTACCTTTTTTATTGCACCTTAGTCATAATCATGGACACACAAACCGACAGACACTTAATTACCGTAAGAGTTTCTATTTTTGCCATTATATTACTTTAAGAACTGATTGTAATATGTGTGTGAGTATTAGGAATACATAATTTTAAATGTTTTCATTGTTACGATTTGATTATTAATTTTCTACATTTCCAAATTTTATAAAGGTATTTTTTATGTACGGCATTAGTTAAATGAAAATCTTGATGAATAAAGAAATTTTCGGGCACAACTACACGCTTTTTAGGGCATGCAGGTTTCCTTGAGCGATAGGGCTGATCACGTTGAGACGTAATAATCGTCAGAGAAACGTGGGTGTACTTATAGGTACACGTATGGGTGGACTTATGACTTGCATCTCACAGTTCACACTCGGAACACCTCGTGACACCCCTTCGGTAAAAATCTGCAAATAATTGCATGACCTAAATGTATTGTGTCTAAATTCTAATCACTCTTACTGCTACCAATAAGCCATCTATTCCAGGTAGATTTACTTTTGTTTATTTTGCTTTTGCAAATTCATTTTGTTTGTTCCGATAAACAAACCAAACTTTGTAAATTACCGTTACTTGAATAATTAAAAATCTTCACATGTCAAATTTTAAGTAATCGTACACTCATTTAACGAAGTAGAGCAACATTCAGGTGCGGTCTCTAACATCTTAATGCAGCGGGGGGAGCGCCACTTCTAAAGACTCAGGCAAGATGAAAGCGAAATGTTGCAAAGAGAGTCTGGGGCCTTAAGGCGAATGGATACGCCAACTGCAATTTGGACCTGTCTTTGAAGGCCTACTCCTCCCACACGGGTGGTCCAAAAACTTTCATAAAAATATATGATAGGCATTATAAAGTCAAAAATAAATTTTAAGTTTCATAAACTGTTTTTCTATTATAAGTTTTGACAAAAAAAATCGAAAGTCATCGAAAGTTTCACATGATTAACACAAGAATTCTCTTACTCCTTCCAAACGCCTAAAGCGATTTTAATTATTATTTCACCAAATTATAGGAAATTATTAGATCTAAAAAATTTAAGTTCAAAATTTTTTTTCCGTTCATGGCGTCCATATGAAAAGTATTATTTTATCTTATTTTGCGCTAGCTGGAGACGTAGTGGTTGTCGTAACAGCCACTTTTCAAGGCACGCTGAAATGAACATTATTTCAATGTCGTTTCCGTTGATATTTGTACCGACACACATCGAGTTGCTTATTTTGCGTGGTCATACGCCTTAAAAAGACCAACCGTTTTCGACAACGAAGTAACCTCAAATTAGGTTATTATACAATTTACTACGAAGGGATATCAAGGGATCTAAAAAGGCCGACTTGGGTGAATCATAAAATGATTTGAAAGTAGAATGGAGTCACTTTTTCACGCGTGCAAAAGAGACATTAGAACGGAATCATAATATGATTCATCCAAAGCGGCCTTTTTAGGGGACCTGTTCGTTCTGTGCGCCGCCGTCCGGTTAGTACGACGTAATATCACCGGTCCCTTGACCGTCGTTATATCCGGATTCTACAGTAGTACTCGTAGGTACCTACTTTCGACCCCATACACAGCTCAAAATCTATTAAACCTACAAAGGTTTTTCGTGCTTGTTAAGTCCCCTCAATTAGGGATAAAGGATAAGTCCCTTCATATTGAATAGTGCTATAACTGTTGCCAATTTACAAGGGCACTAACAAAGTCTATTTTAAAACAAGTGAAGAAAGTTTTACCTATTTACTTTCCTGCAGTTATGACTTAAGGTTAAACGTCAGTCGCTTAGCCGAAAGTGCATAACTTAACTTTGTATTTCTTTTTAGAAGTTAAAAATTTAAAAACAATTTGGTATGTAGTTCAGTATTAGTGAGGTTTATAAAGCAAGAGTTTGAAATTGTATACACGATTAGTCATGATCTTGCCAAAACCAACTTAAAATGCTGTTTTAACTTTGTTTGGATAAGATCATAACTGATTGTGCATTAAATTTGAAATTCTTTATAAACTGCACTAATACTGAATTATTGGCCACAATCATTTGCCACAGGCTAGAATGTTTTTTATTTTTTAACTATTAAACAAGAAAAACAAAGTTAAGTTATCCATTTTGCGCTAAGCAACTGACGTTTAACCTTAAGGCGATTACCATCGCCAAATTAGCAGCTCGATGTTTGTCTGTACGAATTCCGACGGAAACGGCTATGAAATAATGTTCATATCAGCGCACAATGCGTAGTGGCTGTTACGACGCTCGCTGCGTCCTTGATAGGGCGAAATAGAAGAAAATATTACTTTTCACATAGGTGGGATTGTTAGATTGAATAATTATATGTTATGTTTATAGCTATTAAGTTTATCTATTTATCAATACATCAATAAATTAAATCAACCAAGCCGCTTAGGAGCAGTAGGGAATTCAAGCCAAAAACCATTCGGTTAAGTTTTTTTTGATATAGATGTTTTGGTGGCACGGAATAGAAAAATGTTGCATATTTTGTCCTAGAGTTGATAATTCATGATACATTTTTGCAATATTTTTGGTTCGGATATAAACGAGGAGTAGGCTTTAGAAAGTACCCATTTGGCGATGTTAATCGCCTTAAGGAACTTGTCACCCAATTTGATCCCAGTTCTTTTTTCGGTGAAGCCGACAATTCTGTACTGCCTTTATACAGAGCCTCGGCTCCTTTTTCACGTTTATGTTTTTGGTATTATATACCTATATAATTATTAATATGAGTAGGTACTTGAGGAATGAAAGACTATCCTTATTTTGTCACCATTACAAAACCTTTTTAACCCTTTATCTAAATCAAGGAAAAAGAGCATTAGCCTATAGTCTCCTGATTGCCCATTGAATTTAAATGTCCATCACGTTAAGGTAGCTAACCCGGTAATGCGTTACGTACAATAGAGGGGTTATTCCCATCGGCTCACTCACTGGTCGTTTGCGAGTTGCATCGGACCAGGTCTAACTGTTCCAATCGGCTCACTGGTCGGTTGTAACTTCAAAAGTAATGTATTTTTTTAGTAATGTATTGGGAATTCCAATTAATTTACACAGTTTATTTTCCTAACCCAATAAAACGTAATTTCACTTTTGACCCTGGTCCGTTGTGAAAATTTTCCATTGAATAAAGTAGTACTCAGTAGGCTCACTGGTCGGTTGGGAAAAAAAATACATTACTTTTGTAGTTGCAACCGACCAGTGAGCCGATGGAAACAATTAGACCTGATCCGCAACTCGCAACCGACCAGTGAGCCGATGGGAACAATTAGGCCTGATCCGCAACTCGCAACCGACCAGTGAGCCGATGGGAACAATTAGACCTGATCCGCAACTCGCAACCGACCAGTGAGCCGATGGGAACAATTAGACCTGATCCGCAACTCGCAACCGACCAGTGAGCCGATGGGAACAATTAGACCTGATCCGCAACTCGCAACCGACCAGTGAGCCGATGGGAACAATTAGACCTGATCCGCAACTCGCAACCGACCAGTGAGCCGATGGGAATAATTAGACCTGATCCGCAACTCGCAACCGACCAGTGAGCCGATGGGAACAATTAGACCTGATCCGCAACTCGCAACCGACCAGTGAGCCGATGGGAATAACCCCAATAGGGACACGAACAAACGGGGCGTCAAAAAGGTGCACCATGACTAGAGTTGCCTTTATTAACCGACTTCAAAACAGAAGGCTCTTATTTTCCGTATGTTTGTTCGCTAATTTCACGTAAAATAAAAATCCATTTCCGAGGAATACTATTTTATTAGGTTTTGTATTCTTTATTATTGACAAAAAGAATTTAATTGAAAAATTATTTTCATCACTTGATTATTAAAATGGGTCTTGACAGATGGAAAATGCCACGACAAGAGCTAGGTTCTTAATAAATTTATGATGGTTGTTGAAAAGAATTTATTATAAATCGTAAAAATAAATACTTATATTATTTTAAAATCCGAAATAACCTTTTCAACAGTGCAATGGACTTCGGCAAGGTAATTATTTATCAATAAATATTACCTCATCACCACGCCCAAACTTCCTATTTCTCTAATAAGCATGGTCTCGTTTTATTAACACTTTAACACTTCATTGTTCCGCCACCGTACGGCGGTTTTTCTGTTGAAATTCACAAGTATCCGCAGAAAACCGGCCAGTTAGCGGTGGCGGAATCCTATAGGAAAAATGATAAAAACCGCCCGCGCCTGCGCAAACGTGACAAACTTTAATACCTTCGTTTGATTTGCCGCTTTTGATAATTATCGAATCGTTAGTTTAGCGGTAGTGCACTAGGTTTTGATAACCGTGCTGGGTTCGAATTTCGAATCTGCGTTAGAAATACTTTTTTTTTTTCATTTCTTTTTGGGTTGTAGGAAATTTGAACAAATATCAAGTAAATGTCAAAAATAGGTGTGACGACTAGCGAAGCGAAACGGAGCGAGGAGGAGCGTGTTACGTTTACGCATGTAAATAAATTAAGAAGCCGAGCGAAGCATAGTTTTAACAGCTAAGTCATGGCATACGCAAATAACCTTCCTTTTTTTTAAACGGCGGAAGAATAACGCTAAGCAGTGTGTTTCCGCCAGCGGTCGCTTAGCCACATGGTTAATTAAAAGAAGAAAGAATTTATATGTAAACTTCAGCTGTTCCATAATAGTAGTTTATGCTACAAGGGCGCAAAGGAATAAGTTACGAGGACGATTTAAAACACGAGCGTAGCGAGTGTTTTAAACGTAACCGAGTAATTTAGTGCTTTTACGCCCGTGTATCATACTACGTTTTTCAATGCATAGTGTGAGGAAATGAAAACAAATATAATCTTGTGAACTTTAAATTATAATTGGCTCAAAAGGACTGTATCCAGAGCCGTTAAACAGTGGAAAAAAAACGTATAACATCTATGGTATACAGGAAAGGCTGCAGGTTAGCCAACCATTGCAAATAAATAAAAAAATATATATATAATAAAGCCCTAGGGCAAAATAATCGACTTTCTGTTCGGTTTTGGTGCATAAAAAGTGGGCCTTTACGAGCACATGCATTGAAAAAAAGTTACATAGTTACCCGACCAAATTGTATGAAACAACAGATTATTTTATGTCTTTCTTAGCGGTTACCAACGCCAGTTTTCGGCTTCCGCAACTTCAACTTGACATTAACACGCTGTATACTGATTCTGAAGGCTTTAATTTTAGTTTTAGTGCTCTCGAAACTTAAATTATTCCAAAGTAATTTAAGTTAAAGTAATGTATCAATTATCATTTAAGGGCTATTTTGCAAACAAAATTTAGTTGTGACAGCACTAAAACCAAAATTAAAGCCTTCAGAATCGGCTTTATTATATTCTTGAAATAAAACAAAGAAGCTGTTAAACCTTATTATATTTATAACATTATATATTATATTGATTTCATTAAACATGGCCGAAACATTTTAATCGAAAAAGGTCCAGTAAACCAAAAGTAATGCAAACCAATTACATTCAGTTATTAAACCTTTCCACTCAAACCAGGGTAACTTAACAACATTTATCACAAAATTTATTGCAATAATATGAAACTCCAAATTACCATAGCTTAATTTATAAGATTTTTTTAAATTGTTTTTCAGAGAACATACGTCATTTTAGAACATAGTTTTCATTATTTTAGTATGTAAACTAACCATTATGTTTATGGTTTTTAAAGAATTGTCCGATATGACGTCACTTGAGAATTTTAGATATTATTCTGATTGTGATGTGTGATTGCTAATAAAAAAGTGGTCTGGTTCTGTCTATCTATACTCACCTGTCATCCAGCTGTCAAATCCGTCGGAAGCAAATTATTGTAAATTTATCTTGATAGCAAAGGACACATTTCTAAACAGCCATTTCTCAAGTGACGTCACACGAAGGCAAAAGGAAGTTGCAACTTTTTCGTAAAAATATTGATAACATTGAGGTTTTTAGACCACAAGTTCTAAAATACGGCTAATTAAACCTTAATCTCGAAATGGTTTTCGAATTACACCTTACATAATTTAATCTAAGCGAATTGGAAAAATGGAGAGAGAGCAATTAGATAATACAAAATAGGCTTAAATACGAATATTATGTAATGACTCACTACGCTCAAAAATATAAATTAAATAATAATCGAATAATACATTAAAAAAAATACCACATAATGCAAATACCGACCAGTTGTAGAGCAATTAAGGATATCATAACCTTATTGCAACATTAACATCAATTCAAATTTCGAATGTCCGAGCCTCTTCAGGACTATTATAAACACGTTCACACACAAGGATGCATTCAAAATCGACAAAAGCTTCGATAACCTCAATACATCGAACAATGGGGTTCTACTATCGATACAAATTGTCGCACATCTTCACACACGGTTCTACGAAGGCGCCAACAATCGATATTAAATTATCCGTCCATTAAAAATCGAAACCAACTGTCAATAGTGTCAATTCACCTAATAATAGGAAGAAAGACGTCAAAAGTCAAACTTCTGAACGTCACAATGAACACTGATTGCTACGCTCACATTCGACGATTATTCACAGCCATTATATTCTATTTAGGACCAAATAACCATTTAATAAATAGTTTACAAAGCGGCAACGGTTCCCTCTAACATGCTTATTAACAATACAATAAAATAAATAACAAATAACAGAAATAAGGGCCACTTTACGTTTACACTTTCTTGGAAGCTGGCTGTTCGAAACGCAGGCCGTAAAAAGTCAAGAAAAAAAATCCATCGATCACACTCATTCCTATTTCGACGTCTCGCTCGCACCTTTTGTGTTTTGGCGGGTAATAATTCGGGTGTTATAACAAAATGGCTCTTAGATGAAGTGGAAAATGATACAGTCGACGTGTCAATCCCTTTTCACGGGTGTGCTAATATAAAATTAATATTTCTGTCGTTGGATTTGGGACAAAAGTTTGTAACAGTCATTCGGGGAAGTTCGATTTTATTTTCGGGGACACATTTTATGTGTTCCACGCATGACTAGATTTTTATTGGTTGTGTTTAGACCCTATTTTATTGTTATCGAATTTGATCTCTATTATGTTCGAAGTTTGAATTTTGATTTGTGATTGGTTGCGATGTTTGACAGATACATGCTAAGTGGATGGAACCTTGTGTGGCCTTTTTATGAGACCTCGTTAAGAAGGTCGTTAAAGGAATCAGTTCCTAAACTTCCTAATATGATGCCACCCTGTACTTTTCCGCTTAGACCTTCAACCAAAAGTAAAGTAAAACGCAAGAATTGTAAATTTTTCGTGACAAAGACAGTCACTATGCAGTTATACCAATACTTAGAACCATAGATTTTGTATATTCTACCGTACTTACTACCGTATACGTTACTCTATACTACATCTATACTTATTACCGTCAATATTTCTTTAAAACTTTGATAAGACTACTAGAGCTAATTAAATCTTAGCTAGCGACAAAAAATATATCTGCTACGAAAATTATGAACAAAAAGTTAATCCGCACACATTTATTCATTATTTTTACAGCCAGCCAGGCGCGTGTCGGTTCGAAAATCGAATCCAAATATTTAAACGTGCAATTAAAATAGCAATTTAACATAAGAATTCACTTTTGACGGCCCGTCTGTCTAAGAACGCCTACGATTTGCTAAAATAACAGTTTTTGTGAACAAAACTAATAGGCTGAACTTTTTTCGCAACAATGATGGATCGTTCTATAATGACTACAATTTTGTTAAAGATGTTCTTCCTGCATCTCTATATTTTAGGGACCCCTTGAAATGTTAAGACCCTAGTAGATAAGGAAATGATTCTTTTGCTGCCTGAGGATATTATATTATAACCCAAACAACTGAGAATAAGACAAGACAAATACTCTTTATTGTACACGAAAATAAATAAAACAGTTAAAAGAACAAACTTATAAAAGAAGGTAACAATTGGCGGCCTTATAACTTACAGCGATTTCTTCCTGACAACCTTTGAGTGGATATTAATTGTTAGAAAAAATAATGCGAAGGTGGTGCATAAAATAAATAGTAATTATTAAATGGATTGCAAATACCTAAAATAAATACACAAGTATAACATTGTACATACAAATACTTAGAATACGATAAGTATATACATTATACACTAATATATATCAAAAATAAATAATATAATGCGTAAACCAAAAGTAAACAAATATTAGTAGATGATTAAGATTTGGTATAAGTATTGTTGGAAATTATTGGATATCTTGTGAATATTGTCAAATGTTACAAAATAAATAAATAATAAATACTTAGCAGCGGTAGCTCAATCTTGAGATCCAGTTTCGATCCCCGGCGGACATGCACCAATGAGGTTTTCATCAGGTTTTCGAAACATATGTGCATATTTTTTGTTGAAACGCGGGTGTCCTGTGACTTGCATTTCACAGTTCACACTCGGAACACCTCTGACACCCCCTCAGGGATTCATTCTCTTCTGCGCTGAAGGATTTCTGATGGCAAATTTAGTGTGCAAAATAGTATTTTTGATGTGCAAGTAAAAATATCGCTTATTTTTATAATAAGGGATTTTATCCGATATTTAATCATCATAGGGTGTCTTTTTAATCAGTTTACTACGGAATTGGCGGAACCCCTGAGTCTACGCTAAATGCACACGGCTGACTATTTTTTTTGATAAAAGCAGGTAAAATGATTCTCGTAACTGACACGGTTATGGATACTCCATTGTTGGAGGATTACGTACTAGTATTGATGTTGAAACAGCTTATTTTAATGTGGTTATTTTTTATATCACGTCGGTCTATTTATTTTTAAACTTTGAGATGGATCCGAGCCAGAGTAAATATATTTATGGAGTAGTGAATCTTAGTAAAACGCTCTGAATCAAACTCACGCATACAGATGCGTACCCTACACGCCGTCTAAGCGAAGTTCGGGTGAGTCTCCATTCAAATCTCGGCGTGTAGAGCAAGCGTCTACGTGTGTGTGCTCGAATCTGAGCGTTTGTACTAAGATTCACTACTCTATAAATATATTTACTCTGTCCGAGCTACGATCTGCATCCAAACAAAAAAAAAAACAGAATAGCCGTCCAGCGCAGTAGCACAGTGTTTAATACGCGCTACGCGACTTATTTAGAGCACAAGTGCGAGGAGCTATTATTACTTTGGAAGTACTGTACAGTGTTTAATCGCTTGCAACGCAACATAGTTGGATCACAAGTGCGAGGAGCGTGACACGATGTTTTTGCGATTAAACAGTATGCCACGCTCCTCGCACTTGTGATCTAAATAAGTCGCGTAGGTGCTACTGCGCTGGACGGCTATACTGTTTTTTTTTTGTTTGTGTGCTAATCCTAGCTGGCATACCAAATTTATGCTTTCTAGGACGTTTGGAATTTTGAAAAGAAACTGATATAATACAGAACTAGATCCCACCTTTCTGAGAGGTTAAAGAATGAAAGTTACAAATTTCTTAATTTTTTTGTTGTTAATTTGTAAATCCTAGCATGTACCAGGTTTCAGCTTTCTAGGACTTCAGAAAGTACCCTAGAGGTTTTGATGAGCATGAGTGAATCAGTCAGTCCGTCAGTGACGAAATCGACGTATTTTAGGTATTAATAAAATCCAAAGTATAAATGCTAGACAAATGAAACTTAGCGTATATCATTATTCTGCTAATTATATTTTATCTAAAAAAAATTATCTCTCTAGTATTATCCAGGCCGAATCTATGAGGGTTCGAAAATACGACGAAACGCTTCGAGAAAAGGTACCTACGTAGTTCCCTGCTTCTTTCGGCTCGTCTTTTCAGTTGTTTAGGCCCTTGGACAAGCGTACCTAACTCATTTCTCCTTAGAGGAGGTATTGAACACAGAAAGCCATATCTACCCGAACAATGTAAAAAAGACGAGCCTTTTTCGTGATACAGCAAGAATCCGTGCGCCATTGTAGCTTATTTTTGTCTACCAATAGTAATTTTAAGTTTCACGCAAGTCCATGTGCCTATAGATAAGGAACCCTTAAAGCAGTTCTGTAAGAGTTAAACAAAGTCAAATGCTCATTTAATAGCTGTAAATTAGCAGCTAGCGCTAAATTGTGTTATAATTTGTGAGTCCAAGCAGCCGGAGGCTTGGGACAGTGGTGAAGAAAAGTGGGTGAATTAACGGGTTTTTTGTAAAAGAAAACCCTTGGAGTTTATTTCTTTCTTTATTTTAATTATATACTGTATATAATTTTTCATTGCGCTGCTAGAGACCGTAAACCGAGTTTGGGCTTCTTAAGACTAGTGTACTCCTGTTTTGGCAGGAAACCGCCCGGACAATTTTTTTTAGAGGCGTTTTCATTTGTAAGTTTGTCTTAACATATTTAATATGTTTTTAAGTTATTCTTGCCACGGCTTTGTATATTTTTATGAGTTTCCAATATTCGCCATAGACACGGGTATACTGAAGTTTTTGCGAGTGTCAAAACAGAGAGTGACTGAATGCAATTTTTTTTTTATTATAACCACAATAGTTTCAAAAATCATATTCTTTTCTCTACCCTAAATAATTATATCTATGTCACTTTCGTTAGTAACTATAATTATATTTGAACTTTGTTTGATGTGTGTATGGTTGCTTAAACTGTCTCATTTTCCCAAAAGGGAAGTCAGAGGTGTTAACTTGATAAAATTCTTGAAGCATGTTGTAAATCTTCATCTCTTCCAATCTTAGACAGAAATTATTAAATATTTTTTTCATTTCATTCATACTTTTCTATCCGTCTGTACACACATCGTTATGGCCAAGTAAATTTATGCCGCACAGTGAACATGACGTATACTCGAGTCGAAACTCACTAATTACGTTCATTGTTTTTTATTTTGCAAACGCTAATATTTATGCTAATTATTGTTTATTACAACTTTTTAAGGTATAATTCGTTGAATTGACAGAAAATACAAAATAACATTAACATGCTCTAAGAACATCAAACTCTTGGAATAGTACATAAATATTGCTCCGAACAAAACACATTTAGTTAGACTTACGAAATATTTCAAGAAAACACATAATTTTTCTTGATCGAAATAAGCCTTTTTATCCGTAGTCTACCATTTCATTTATTTTACAACTAATCGTGTCTTCTTTGCATAGCTTAGACTTAAATCGAAATTTAAACAAGACGGCGACAAAATTAAAGTAAATGTAATGCTATACTAATGTTATATTTTAATAATTTCTACTTACTCATTATATTATTTGATTGTACTGAATAATTGCATCAACATAGTTAATTGAGGCTGAGTAGGATCTAACAAAATCAACATCAACATGTCAAACACGTTTACAATAAATTCATTGGAAACACGTCAATTCTATTTCAAACAAAATGAATAATTCAATATCGTACTGACACGAGTTAATAGTTTTTCTTTCCTAAAATCAACACCTAAAAAGAAAATACATATTCCAAACGCACTGTCACTAATAAAACACATTGCATTTTATATGCATCAATTCAAATAAGGAATCTCTTTTACCAAGATAGGATGACCATAAAAACGTAAGGTATAACTTTTAAATTTAGAATTCTCAAGGATTATTTTTCTTTTATAACGATATGAAAGTAATGTTGGCTGTATAGAAGCTTCTGTGTGGCCAGTATAACATCTCTATGCAACGGGTGCATTCGTCGTATCCCATTTAAACATAACTAATACGGGATATGCGAGTGGAATGACAAACAGTAAAGTGCATTGATTTTTAAACTCAGACGCTCAATTTACTGCGCAACAGAGAGCTATAAAAAACTATACTACTAATCGACGAAATATATAAAAAACTTTATTGAAATAAGTTAATAACAGTGTTAAAAATAAAATTGCTATTAATTCTGTTTTACTCAAATTAAACTTAAAAATAGAAGGTTAAAGTCAGTATAAATAAGTTAAAGTATAATTAATAATTTCTTAATCATAAATAATAACTAATAGGGTTGCCAGATACGGTTACAAATACGGGATGTATTTCCCGGGACGTCCCGTATTTCAGGCATAATTTTAAATGTCCCACTGGGACAGACTCTGTCTCGTATTTAAACAGTATTTGATTAATATTAGGCACCGCGTCGCGCATGACCGAATTATTTTAATATCTTTCAAATTATTAAAAAAACCCTGGAAATTGCAACGTTGCTTGATGACCAAGTAAAGGTACAATTTGAGAAGTGGAAGAAAATAATGGAAGGGTTTTCCAGAAATGAAATCCCTAACATTTTTATAATTATATCGTTTATCTTCAGTATCCAACGTGCGCAACAAATGTACCCCATTAACGTTTTCAACTATGATTATAACTGCATTAAATTTTACAAATATGAGAAATCAAACAAAGATATATTCGAACTTAACGTTCTTCTTTAAAATAAAGCAATAAAAACACATAAAAATAAGAACGTAAAATAAATGTTTTTCATTTTTCCCGGAGAAAAATTTCAAACCCCGTTTTTTTTTGCTAAATTTTGCATTTGTCCCTTACAGGATCAAAAAATATCTGGCAACCCTACCGTTATTCACGAAATATCTAAAAATTTTTGCATTATCATATGAAAAGTTAAGTCAGCCCAGACTATATAAGGTGACATTTATTTATGCAGCCAAATTTATACTGAAGACTCGGTAATTGCTCACTATCAAGGTTTGATGACCCCTTTTTGAGTAATTCATAAGTAATTTTTTTCGTGTTCCTTAGAAACGCAAGCCCAGCCCTAATTAAATTTCTATAGGAGGTGTTGCGAATTTAGCAAAAAATTTTAACGATCCGTGATACTGGTAAATCCGATAATTTACCAAGACTCCGGTATGAATTTGGCTGTATAAATGAATGTCACTTTAATTATACGCTACAGGTATGTGACTACGCTACTACGTTTTCTGTTGCTTGAATAAATATGAAAATACTCGTAGTTAAAATAAAACTTATTTGACACACATTAACAACCATAGTGCGTATCCTAAGTTATTATAAACTTTTGTGTGTTAATCAACGTTGGCGGGACAATTCCTCAAACAAAAGCCAATAAAACTCAACTTCTTTATTCAAATTCCATCATTTAGACACCTATCGAACTTGTCAAAAATAAATGTTATTCCTAGGCAATAAGGGCGATTTTACGTTAGTGTACCAGAAGCGCATACTTCCTGGATCACTGCGCAGATTGAATGCACAATGTTGACGCCACAATAATTAGTCTTTGTATTTGTAATAGTTTGTCGTTTGTATGAGTGACGTCAAGAGATGCATTTTGTGTTTTATTTATTTTTAGATAGGAATGGTGACGTAAGCTGCTTCTAAGGATAGTGGTGCTTCATATTTCTCAGAGAGCGATATTTGTACTTGTATCAGCTATGTCAACTCTACTTTGATTGAATCTGACAAACTATATACATAGTACATCTTGATTATTGCAAAACAGCTCACCTTAACAAGTATTTTTGATCGGGATAGCCGACCAGTTTCATCAGATTCAGACTGCCTTCTTCTGGGCAGGGCCCAACCACTGTCTCTATTGAAATTTATCTTCACTCGCCCAGAAGAAGGCAGTCTGAATCTGCTGAAACATTTTTATTACTTAAATTTTGGTGTCTAAATATATAAAGGTTTTGCTACGCTTGAGATCAGTTACTATGAGAGAACTGTTATCCAAACTCTTCCTCTTGTTAATGTGATACATTTACATGAAAATTCTAAACACTCATTTTGTTAATTTTTTTTCAGGGCTTCTCTTTAAAAACTTGTCAAAATGAGGTCACATCTAGCCATCCATGCGATGGCCTACGGGTCTCTTCATCAACTTATAAGAATTCTTGCAGCGCTCCATCTCTCTTATTAACGCACTTTATGTAATACTAAACAAAACGTGCTCCGAGTATAAAGTTAGAGAAATGAATGCATTCTAATAAATCTTGATCCTTGCTGATGCTCCGTACATCATAATATTGAAATAAATTCTGCACAGTGCAGTTTTCTAATAAAAATATATGCCAGTAGTTAATAAATACAACTCTCCAGAAAAGAGCAACCCAAAAAAAAAACTTGTTTTGCATAGAATTTTCGGTATTATTTTCATATTCGTAAAGGCCGTAAACGTACACGACTTTAGTTGAAGAAAATATCAGCAACCAGCTTAATAAAAACTTTGCGAAATCTTTGAACTTTGTATTACAACTTTACAAGGGCAACATCGATAAGCTACATACAAGCTGTATCAGCTACACGATTTAAATTTTTACCTATTCGCACGAATTTTCTAATTATAGCTAACCACCCAAATCAGAGTATAACAAGTTATCTGATAGATCGACGGACAAACGCCTATGCCTATAGATCCGATTGTAAACCAATTAAGGGGATGGTAATAGAAAATTAAATTTAAGAATGTGGTAAAAAAATGTTGTTAGGAATTTAGAAAATGGTATACCTATGCAATAATATTAAAACGCATAGCTTAGTAATACTGAATTAGCAGCTTAATTGATGTCCACCCACACAAAATAATCAAAATTTTACTCAAGTATTAATATGATTTCCAATGTCACGTGACCTGTCATTATCTTGTCTTATCCACCTGAAACTTTACACGTGTCACCTACTGAACCTCCCGTATTGGGCGGTTGAATAAATTTCACCTTATATTAGCGGTGTAACCTAATCATTGTTTGAATGACTATTACCTAAGTATGAAACACTCAAATTTTTCTCATAGACATTACAAAAAGAAAAATTTTGGAGTTTCGTATAGTACGTTTCAAATACCAAGGCCCCATTGCACTTTAGACGGTCATTAGGCGTTAACAATAGGATTAGTGATAACAAAAGATCCCTGGCCAGATACGCGTGCCAATTTGAAGTGCTCCAAATTAGATAATAAAAGGCAAACATTATGAGCCCCATTGTTAAGTTTCTAGTGCAATAGGGCCTTGGTATTTGAAACGTACTTTATCTTTTGTTATCACTAATCCTATTGTTAACGCCTAATGACCGTCTAAAGTGCAATGGGGCCTTGGTATTTGAAACGTACTATACCTCTGAATGTAAAAACGAAACCCTCTCCGGGAGAGAAAAGCACTATATTTGCATCGACAGAAATGGCTTTTGCAAGATTCATAATCATACTTGTCCAGCAAAAGCCCCCTGCCTCCTTTAATTAATTTTAATCATCTAGAGCAGTTGTCCCTATTTTAAAAGTGTCCAATAAAATTTAATTTGTTCGAGATAATTATGTAAACATTGCTTCTATAAGAAACCATTAATTTACCGGTTAAACAATGTTGCAAATAAGTAACTAATGAGATAGTAGAAAATTACTTAAATGATCTTTTTCTGGTTTTTTTCCGTTGCACGAGGTTTTTAGATCAAGTAATCTTAAACAAGTCTTGCAGAAGATCGATCAAATTTGTTTTCAAATGTCAGAGCATACATACAAGAAAGTAAGACATTTACATACCGGTTAGTAAATAGACTGCTATCTCTACCGATCATACTGCACAAGCTTCCCATGGAAACATACCCACAAAAATAAGTAAAAAATTGGATCTCTTTATACCAAATTTTGGAATTTAGAGAACTTAGATTTTTTGGAGAGGAAATAGTATTTTGTGCCACTGTAACATAAATTGAGACATTGGAACACGAGTGCTTGTTTACGAGTACGTGTCCCAAATGTCTTATTATGTTTACACACAATACTTTATCTATGACAATCAAAATATCGTCTTTATTTGTAATATTTTCATCTTTCACTCGTTCATGAACCTCAGGTGCTTCGTCCCGGTAAAGTTGCCTTGAAGGCCAAATGGGATAAAGAGGGCGTGGCTTCAGACATAAGGTCGGGACTTATTTCTCGTCTCTGTTGTTTATTGGCTCTCTAGCTGTGTTGTAATAAATTTGGAAAATCACAACGCGGAAACACGGTGTTATAATGTAATATTATAACATCGGATAAACAATGGTGGCACTTATAAAACTGCATACAGTATGATTAGTATGGTATGTAATTTCATAAAGAGATATTAGTCTATTTACATCCGGATATAACCTAGATGCTACCTACGTTTCATATCTTATGATTTTTTAGCTACCTGTTCAGTATGATTGTAAAATAGGTTTACAATTGTATAAACTGTCTTGTTTTTTTAACTTTTTATTCAATTAAACTATAGGCTTACTTTTTACATTTACTTGTAACTAATATTATGAAAAAAAAAGACATGATCTTGCTAAGTTTCTTGCCCTTCCTCTTAGCAAGACTAATCAAATGGGCGGAGTTAGGCATATATTTATTATATGTATTGCATATATTTAAAATATTATTTATTCCTTATTTCTATAAGTATTTTTATTTTATTCAATTGTATTTTTTTATTAAATTTAAGTAAACCCTACCTTTATTATTCCCCTGCATATTTCCCCATATTATTATTTATGACATAAAACTATTACCTATACACATAGATTATTTAATTACTTATATTAAATTAAAACTGACCTGTAATAGGTGTATCTCTTATACCTACATTACATAAATAAATATATTTCATTTTATAACTTTACAAATCTATATAGCTTGAATTTAGGTCCTTTTAGACAATAATCGTGAAATACGATTTTAAAACTCATCGATTAATCTATGGAATGGTGGTGGCAGCACTATAACTGTCAAACTACGGGACTCGAAGGCACGGACGCAAGAGAACATGTAATATTTTATTTTGATTAACGTATTATTCTTGTTATTGATTTATACTAATTGTAAATCATATTGTTGGAGTTTCCCCTCTTACAGTCTTTTTTATTTTGCAATGTTTTCCTCAGTTTCGCATAGGTTACAAACTTTCATGAAAGAACTCCAAGTTTCCGCTCGGAACACCTCGGAGTGCACTGCGCAGGCGCCATGCTCCGCATCATTAAACCCACGATCGTGAGTCGATATCATTACGTCGATGTAGCGGATAATGTGCGCGGGAGGACAGGATATTGTACGAAGATAGAGGATATGGAGACATATGAATAAAATATATCCTAAGCGCAAATGAACAATGGCTAGTCAATTAAAAAAAGCTTATTAAAAGAATTATTTTGACAAATATTTTAAGAGAAATTAATATAAAAATTAAATTGAAGTGGGTTCAAAGATTTTCTTTTTGGTAATTCCACGGAAACAGACCACTCTTTGCCAAAAATGACAAAAAAAAGCCACAATAACTAGGTTTCATTTCTTATGTGAGAAGTTATAAAAACATACTGGGTCGCGCGCGCTACAATAATACGAGTATGTTACAAATTTATGATTAATTTCAAAAACCACAACATATGCTTAAATTTCTGATTGACAAGGGTTATTACATATTATAAGAATCTTTTAAAGACATTACATTATAATTAACTCACTTTAACATCTTATCTCATATTGAAATTCACCAAATAAATACCATTATGATTTTTTGTTTTAAATAAAAAATAAACAAATATTAAATTTGTTTTTTTCTAAATAGGAATCACGTGTATTTTTCTAATATTCCATATTTGGATAGCTATTCTATAAATAGCTACCATTTTGATTATTTGATTTTTGAAAAATAAAAAATTGTTTAGTAATATTAAAAACAAAAAACGAATACTAGGTCAAGAAAAAATGTATGACTGATTATAATTACTAATAAACGTCAATAATTTTCGTTTCTTTATTTTTTTGAAAACAAAAAATCAAAATGGTATTTCATATTTGGTTACTTTCATATGAAAAATATATATATTGCCTTTATCAGCTTGTTTTTTCGTTTTTTATATATAATTATATAGGTAAATAATTATATTATTATAATTATATTTATAAATAATAAATAATAATAATTACTCCAACTGATGCCGGGCCCAGTGGGGCCCGAAATATATCTTGGACTATATTATGTTATTCTGCAATAGTTGTGTTTCTTTTATGTGTATTTACCTATATAGTTACTTTCATATATGATTTATATTTAAAAAACAGCGTCACATCGAGTTGCACCCGTTACAATGAAATTATATCATCATCTACGTCAATGATAATCATCATAATCATCACCACCATCACCAGTATCCATTAGTCCCGGATATTTGTAATCTTAGCCTTAGCCCTTATACATTAGGACATTTTTCTGATTATTGGTAATGGACAATGGTAGACTCCGCTTTTCCTAAGATCACCAGCACATTACGTCACGTTATTAGAGCTTCCCACGAGCTTCGAAGATCAAGATCCTGTCTTGTGGTTGTGCCTGACCAGAAGTTTTCAGTCTAAGACTTTTTGCTTTTCTGTTTAACATATTGAACCCTCTGAAACTCTTCTATACACTACATACAAAAACACACAGCTAAAACACAAATAAATAATTACTTGATGATGTTGAATGCCCCTTAATCACCTGCTAATCACAGCTCTTCATGTCCATACGGCCTAATAACATAATGACGAGAGAAAGGGATTACTCTATACGTTAGAAAGAGATAGCTACATGTCTGTGGCCTCGTCTGCAAGCAACGGAATTAACGGCCCAATGGGGCTGTGCGTGCGCTCGATCGAGTACAACTTTACAAAGTGAAACTTAAGTTAAGTGTCTGTTTAATTTAAATACCACAAATTGTTGAGCAAATTGGATCTCAAAGTCTGATTAGAATTCGTTAAAAGTTAGAGAGAGTGAACGATTTATCTGATAAAATCTGCTTTGAATCAAATAAGTATACGAGTTGAATTGGTAGACAATCAAATTTTCTCAATAAAATTTTAAAATATGTTTTTTCCAATGATATTTATTTTTATGTGCCTAAAACTATTGTACTTTTACTTCCACATGAACTGAATCTTGCATAGAAGAATAAACGACTTTTTTCATCTATACTACATTCTAGTTATGTTAATAACTATAATTAATACTAACCCGTAATATCTTGATTGCCTCGATCTTGCCTGCTTTTAACTGTAATCAGTAAATGAAAATTATACCGATAGTAAGAACTCCACAGATAGAATTTTCATTTCTTACATGTTAAATACTTTAGTAAAATTTTAATAAAATTTGTTTTTCCTATTATAATATAAGCTCGCCTGTAAGCTCATCACATTTTCTTTTATTTTCTTTATTATATAATATTTTCTTAGTGTAAGCAATTGATAAAGAGTAGGTAGTTAAAAAATAACAACGTCAATCAACGCTTAATGACAGCCATTTCTAGGTTTTATAAGTGCTTATGTGAAGAGTGCATACAATCCCTCAAAGTCTTGTGATGCCAATATTGCCTTATAAAAAATACAAAACATTATTTCATCATAAACTGTAAATGTCTGGTTTAAATGGTCAGCCAACACAAGCATACCTATAGAGCCTTAAAATAAGAAGTCTTGTTTAACTTCACGTTTAAATTCAAGTACCTTTCTTATAAGTTATAAGGATGACACATTAATACAGCTGAAATTATGGCACAATATGATATTATAATTTCTTTGACAAGTAAATTTGCTGAGAGATCTTTGTAATTGATTTTTTGGATGAACGCTTACAGAGCTTTTACGGATGAAGCTTTTAAAAATAATGTAGAAATTCATGGATGTGGCAAAGAATGCGAAAAAAATATTTTTTCCGTAAAAAATATATTACTGCGTCCACCAATTACGAGTATTTGATGTTTAAGTCACCGTAAAATTGTAAAATCCGATAGTTTATAATTTCACTAGTGAGATTATAACTTCTCGGTAGGTTTTTTCATGGTTGTCTATAAACTAACTTAACATAACCTAGTGAAATAGAATTAGAAATGTGAAATAGAAATGGAATTCGTGCGGCTCCCTGCAGGTGACGGCAGACAGCGTGGCAGATTTCGGTTTGCGGAATTATGCTGAGTCGTAGCCTTTTTCTCTTTGCCGCGACACTCATACCACTAGGATAAATTTAACTTTCTTTTTGTGTTTTAACTTTATTTTTTTTTCTTTTATTTAAGTTCTTATTTAAACTCTACTTTGTTTTTGTATGTATGTGTCGTATTTTTGAGAAATAAATGTTATATCTATCTATATATCTAAATTACAAACAATCTAATTTTACAGTGTCAACAATACATTATGTATGGGTAAATACTAGTTTTTACATTCATTAACACAATAAATATGTAAATAATTAGCGGTAGCACAATCGGTCGTAATTTTCAAGAACTCTAATATAAATTGTAGCGTTAGTATGTAGTATGCAAAAGTTTACATTGTATTTGGTTTTACTAGCTAATGGTAAATTAGTAAAAATATTGTGTCCGTTATTTTTGTATACTATTGAAATGGGTTATTAGATTATACCACGGGGATGGCGTGACACAAATTTTATACCAGCACCGCTGTGGCCACTTTTTGGAATAACGTAGTATTACCTAGTTAGTAAACATACGTGGTGCACACATAGATTCACCCGTCTTCATACAGCCAAAATAACACCGTATTTCTATGAAGATTAGATGTTAAATACCAAACACGTCATGGCACTGTGCGAAGCTATTACACATGTGTGTTAAAAGCCATGACCAGCGGCCGTACCATGACACAGTTAGGTCCGTGTTGATAAAGTTTGAAAAAGTATACATTGCGGCGTTAATATTCTAACTCAATGTGTGTCACTCTTTATAACCTGCAATGGACAAAATATTGTCTAATTTCAACGCTACTTGCTACAACGCTAAATATTTCAAGGTAAGGTGGAAATTTTATTTATCGCAAGGTTTATTATGTAAATATCACAGTAGATACATGTTTAAATTACTTACAAGTGAAATGAAATTCCTTTGGATGTCTTATTTGCGTTATTCGAAGAGTTACAACAATTTCCCACGCTGTAATACACCATTTTTAACCGACTTCATTAACCGACTTCAAAAAAGAAAGAGGTTCTCAATTCGACTGTATTTTTTTTTTGGCGTTGCTACTCCATAACTCCGTCATTTCTGAACCGATTTGAATAAATTCTTTTTTTGTTTGGAAGAGTGTACTTCCAGGTAGGTCCCGTTTTAGGTTTGGTCATGATCTGATGAAGGTCTTCAGAGATAGTTAGTGGAACTCCTCAGAAAATGACAGCATACCTCTCAAAATTTAGGTAATCGCTTTGTACCTGGGTGTTGATTACAAGGTATTACTTGAAAATCGACATTCATCCACATGACCTTCGATCGTGCCTTCATCACCATATTCACCACAGAACTCCTCAACGGATCAGAGCACATAACTCGAGATTGCGGCAATCACTGCTTTAGGGTGCTGATTCAAGGGTGTTACATGGATATTATCAGAATACTCACCTGACTTTCGATCCTGTCTTCATCACCATTGAACTCCTCAACGGATGACAGCACATAACTTTGGATTTCGGCAATCAGTTTGTGTTAGGGTACTCATTGCAGGGCATTGCTTGAAAATTGCCAGTGTACCCACCTGACCTTCGATCTTGGCTTCATCACCGTAGAACTCTTCAACGGATGACAGCACATAACTCGAGATTGCGGTAATCATGTTGTGTTAGGGTGCTGATAGCAGGAAGCTACTCAAACATAGCTACTTATACTCACTTGAACTTCGTTTCATATTAACACCACGTTTGCAAGAACTACCCATACCTCACAATTTAACCCAGCAACACCAAAAAATGTAAAATAAAATAAACTTTTAACAAAAAAATAGTAACCGACTTCAATAGTAACAGCAGTCATTCACTAAAAAGTTTCAGGAGAAGTTGGCAAAAGTGTTGCTTCGGTACCATCGGTCTTTATAGAATTATTATTAACTTTTTACTGAAAGACTGCTGTTACTATTAAAGTCAGTTACTATTTTTTTGTTAAAAGTTTATTTTTACAATATGTTTGTACTAACGCGTTCTGTTGAGAAATGAGAGGCCCGCGGATTTTGTCTTGACGTATTGATCAAATCGGTGCGTCGCAGTCACGGCTTTCATGGCATTTCTATTCCTTATTAATAGTTCTGTGGATTGTACTGATACCAAACCTACATTTTTTTAAATTTCCGTTTCTCTGTTCTGTTTTAGCTCGAGAATAACTCAACGGATCCAAATGAATGTGGTTTTTATTATAATCATAGACATCCTGGTCAACATATAGATTATAGAGGTTTTTGTTAAAATAACGCCACGCCAAAAACTGACGATAGTTGAAAGACTACCACGCAAGCGAAGCCGCGGGAAAAAGCTAGCCAAAACGTAAAATGAATTCTCATTATCGTCAAAACCATGGCAAAACTATAGATCGCAGTCCAGATCGCGGCTCAGATCCATGAATGAATGAATGTAGTATGGCAGGATGAGAGAATGAATTGAATGAGTGAAAAGATTAATGAATTTATGAATGAATGAATTAATTCATTCATTCATGTTCATATTCTTCATTGTACGCAAAAAACATAGTATTTGCACAATGGACTTACATATATCATGTACATAGGCGAGCTTATCTCTAAAAAGAGGTTTCTTTTAGCTAACCCGGATTTATAAATAGAATTCGTAATTAAAAGTAGAAATACATACGTGTACACTAAAATATGTTAATATACTTACACCCTATGATTATAAATAACTACAATATACCTACATAAATAATAATTAATCCATCTGACTGATTGAATATGACAGAGGAAGTAACCTAGTTATTAATAAAATGTAAAGTTTACCAACCACCAGTACGCCACATCCATTCATACACTCTGAAAATATCATCAATAATATTTTAAAAGACCAAAACAATCCACAAAAAATACGCGAATATCCATCACCCAAACGACAAGACACAGACCACATGTGACAGGGCGGAAAATTAATTACGATTAACGTTTAACTTATTTTATTTATTCATTATGGCCACCGAGCTGTCCGCAGAACGAAGTGTTCCTTTGATAATATAATTATTTTCTTTTGTTCGGTTAAGGTTGGCAAGGTCAAGCGACTTCGAGCGGGGCTCGGACGGAGATGGATGACCGGAGACGAGTTGATTATCTGAACTTTTTGGTATCCTTTTTTAGTGATTCTTTTACTTGTTAGTATTAAGTGGCCCCTTCCCGCTCAGCTGCCATATTTTTTATTTTATTTAGGCGTTTGTGACGTCCTGATGACTTTGATCTCAATGAAACTTTACACATATCTTAAAATATGTTTCTCTTCCTTCCCACACCGGACCGACCCATCTTTCATCAAGAGGTGCAAGACTGTGAGATATTCAAAAAGCGCCGAATTTGTGAAATGGTTTCAGGTAAAAACTATTTTTTTCCATGTAACGGTAACAGTTTATTTACAGAAAAGTGTATAAACTTAGTCTCCTGTACATGAACAACGTCTGTATTTCTCTCTTTCTTTATTTTCAGTTTACCTAGTTAAAAATTATACAAATTACCAAACTTTGCGTAAAAACGAGGCAATATTCACGATATCCAGACAGCTAATACATGTTCCATCAAATTTTGTTTTTTGGGCTGTATAGAGACGTAGTTAGATGTCGCTAGATAATACATGTGAAAAAAATATATATAAAGAAAATAAGCTATTGACTTTGTGGAAACGGTTAATTACAAAGATAAAGTACCTTTAAGCATACTTGTTTATTTTCCAAAATCCGAGTCAAAGTCAAAGTGAAGTACATATATGAAGAACATGAAGAATGTCTCTATGGCTTAAGGCCATTCACATTCACTCCCCTTGGGGAACGGTTGAAAATTACAAAGATAAAATACCTTTTAAAATTCTTGTTTATTTTCCAAAATCCAAGTCAAAGTCAAAGTGAAGTATATGAAGAAGAAGAAGAAGAAGAAGAGCACTACAGACTTCACAATCAGTTTTTACCTTTAGTATGAGTTTTAAGAAAAATCTAGGTGTGAATCTCTTGAAAAGGTTGAGATTGTTTGGTTGTTCTAACGATTTCAGGAGAAGTATCCCAAAAATTTAAATAAAATAAAAAAATATGTAATATTAAACTTAAAATATACCTGTATAATATGTGAACCTAAAATTAGGTTACTTTGTTAGGGTTCCGTAGTACCTAAAAGATAAAAGGAACCTTTATGGTGAGACTCCGTTGTCCGTCCGTCCGTATGTCACAGCCTCATAACTTTAGCACCGTTAAAGATAAATACATAAAATTTGACACGAAAATAGCATTAATTTTCTCATATATGAGGATGTAAAAAAAAATATCAAAAATTTGAAATTGTTCAAAAAATTTCCAAAACAAAAGTGAGAAAAATAAAAAATATTAGCCTAAAAATACAACATGGATATCAAATTGTAGGTATTAAAAAGATAATTCTAAAAATATATACTTTTAATATATTTACTGAAACTGGTTTCGAGAAATCTTTAAAAAACCCCAAAAATATGTATGTTCCCCCCCTTATCTCCGAAACTGGTTAACCGAAAAATATGAAAAAAATGTCAATTATAGATCATAACTGGCCAATTACAGGAAAACTATAGCAATCAAAAAAAATTCAGAACTAATGAGAAATATAAAAAAAGAAGTAAATTAAATTAAAAAAATATTTTATAAAAATACAATATGGGTATCAAATTGTAGGTATTACAAATTTTATTGCAAAATATATACTTTTTATATATTTACTGACACTGGTTTCGAGAAATATTTAAAAAACCCCAAAAAATATGTATGTCCCCCCCTTATCTCCGAAACTGGTGAACCGAAAAATATGAAAAAAATTAAAATTATAGATCATAACTGGCCAATCACAGTAAAACTATAGTGATTAAAAAAAATCAGGGCTAATGAGAAATATAAAAAAAGAAGTAAAATAAATAAAAAATATATTTTTAAAAATACAATATCGACATTAAATTATAGGTATTAAAAAGCTGATTGTAAAAATATATACTTTTACTATACTTACTGGCACTGGTTTCGAGAAATCTTTAAAAAAACCCCTTATCTCCAAAACTGGTGGACCAAAAAATATGAAAAAAATCATGGTAATATGTGTTTACGTAAAGATTACAGGAAAAATAAAGCGGTTGAGAAATTCATTTTAAACAAAATTAAATTTATCTACGGAAACCTAGGTACGCGAGTCTGACTCGCACTTGGCCGGTTTTTTTGTAAATGTCTACGACATTTCGTTACACATACATTTATCCGACTTTCGATGCAGGTTGAAGTGATTCGTCTTCGCAGGAACTTATATATCCTTTCCCTGTTATATAATGTTCTTCACAATTCCGTCTACCCCAATTATTTAAAAGAAAGAGTTGTCCTTCGCACTGACCGTAGCAACAGAACGCTTTACTCCTGTCACCTTTTCGATCTGGCGATGCCTGCCTACACCACTGATCGCTTCACCAAATCCTTCACGGTCAATGCTGCTCGACTCTGGAATGAACTTCCGCAAACCCTCAAAGATCTTCCTTCTGTGTCCTCTTTTAGATACAACTTGAAAAAAAATTACCTCTCATCTCTCTGAATGACTTACTGACTAAGCTACTTTTTGTCTGTATATATGTATCTGTGTATTTATGTATGTATTTGTATGTAGTATATTTTTATGTTTAGGTTATAGGTTTAAAATCACTTTTACATAATGTTATGCACTGATTAGGTTAAATTTCCAAGATAAAAATGTTTTTATGTTTATATGTAAATAATGCATTATTTACTGAAGTAGATATGCAAGTTCTAAAAGTGTAGATTTTTTTCCGTAGCGCCTTAATAGAGAAAGTGAATAAAACTATAACTCAACCTCTCTGAGGAAGTAAAAAAAAGTAAGGACAGTTTTTTTTTTGTTTCACTTTGTATTTAGAACTTTAGGGCGTTATCACACTGGCGATTTGCGAGCGAGACGATCACGTTGCAAACACGTTATACCCTCTGCGTACCCGCGGCAAGCTCGCTACGCCGCAAATTGCCAGTGTGATAAAGTCCTAACGATGTAGTTGAAAAGCAACTCCAACCAAGAAGCATATCAATAAAATCAAAGCACTTTAGCCCGCGTACCCACAGAGGTACTGACACATACTCTAAATCCATTATTAGGGTTCAGTCGGTATAGAAGTGTAAACCCATTACCTGGGTTCGGTTCCCAGATGTGGACCTGTGATATTTAATTAGTTGCCCGCTCTACACGCTTATAAAACCAATTTGCTCTGGCAATTTATTACTTTGTGCTGGGATGGGTTGTTCCACTCTGTTCCTTTAAACATTTTAAGTTTTTCTGTCAAATATTATGTTGATAGATTGTAATTTGTTTTGTGATAACTTCCCAACAAAACCTTGCCAAAATTAACATGAAGGAATGTTATTATTTTCTTTTCATACTTGGTATAATTTAAAACAAAGTAAAATTTTTGTTTCTTTTGTTATATTCTAAGCTTATAATAAAGATATCCTGCTTGGAATTTTGAAATTATGATTGATCTCGTATAGAAAATGTTAATCTTTGTCCGCGTAGACAGATGTATAGAATCATATATTATTTATATAACTTGCTTTCTAATGAGTTTCTCCGCGACATTAAAATTGGAATACTGGGTAGATAACAACTTTTAATATGCTTATATCTGTAAACCACATTTATCTATTTAGTCTATTTACCATGACTGAAATCACGAAGAAAAAAAAAATTATCTATTCCATTGAAAAGGTATACTTACTTGACTTTTTTTAGGAATGTCAGGATCGGCTGTGTTATAAAAGGTGTTTGTATAGATGAATATTATAACCAGGGGACCGATTGTATAACTTCAACATCTATCGCTATCGATTTCAAAGGTAGGTATCGTGATTGGCTAAAAATTGTGTATGATGTTATTTCTAGCTAATTGCGATACATTTAATAACGATAGAGCTAGATGTTGAAGGCAGATTTCGGGCTTCCAGTGACAAAAAATCCATCCGATGTATTAGCTATTTAATTCGTATTATTAATTGATAACGTTCATTAAATAGCTTCCAAATTACGCGTAACATCAAAGAACAATTCAGGAAGAAACCGAAAGAGAGCGTAGAGCCAGCACAATTATTTATTACTTTTAATTAGTTAGAAGACGCCACCATTTTGTTTTCGTACCTTATACGTTTAGAGCTTGTTTATACCCTCTTACTTCGATGTTACTTCGGTTTATAGCTGTGAAATATTTATATTGAATAGGTTTTCCTGTTTGAGAATTAATATCTGTTACCTGTGTGTGTAATGATAATAATAATAATAAGCGCTTAAGAGGTTATGTGAATTTTATTTTTGCCACTGTCACTCCAAGCAAAAAAAAGAGAAAAAGTTATGTTTTTTTTTAAATCTAAAATAGATTTGCAAAATCAAAAGTCCAGATATTCTCAAAACTTATCTAATAATATGTTTGAGTTCTGTATACAACGTGTAACAGAAAAGTGTAACCATATTTGAAGAGCTTATTCAGACAATGGTATAGAACAACTTTTACTATGGAACAAAGCCTGTATCCCCAAAAAAAAAATTAACTTTTTCATAGAAAAATGCAATGCCGCTCGGCTGAAATGTATGGAAAGGCAGATTTTTTTTTTGAGATTTCAGTGTTGGCTGCATAGTAAAAGTTGTTCTATATCATTGACTGAATAAGCTCTTCAAATATGGTTACACCTTTCTGTTACACCTTGTATAATTCCTATTCGTCAAACGAGGAGAAAAGTTTGTTTGAAGGCTACATTTCAATAATTATTTCTAACGAGTAAAGTTTAACCAAAGATGTTTTCCAAAACAAAACCCTAGATTATATAGTCAAAATGCATATAGTTACCAGAAATTTAGTAGAATTTTCAATGTATTTCATGAAATGCCCCTATTTTACGAAAGAAGGTTCTTTGCCAGAACCTAGCTATGGTTTTGTGGAGAAGTTCACTGAGAGTGTTTTTTTTTTTCAGATACATATATTAATTTGCGACTTCATTAGCAATTTTGACTCAGATGGACATTCGTCGCAGTACCTAACATCACTACGTTTTGACGGATTGTTCAAACTCCTCCAGCAAATAAGCAGTGGAATTGATTATCGTAAAATATACGCCAAATCCCTTAAATTTTACAGTAAGGCAAATAATTTGATAAAATAAATGTTTCTACTATTTTGACATCGGTGAATATTTATCATCACTCTAACTGTTTTTAAGCAATGCAATATTTCGTATGGAAAATTCTAATTATATTTTTATGAAATCCATTTTATCAAATCAAACAGCTTCATCAGAAAATTCTTAAAATTGATAAATTCAAAACATGTAATTTCAGCCCCTGGTCCAACAAAAAAAAGGTCTGAAGTGGAAAGCTTTCTGGTATAGTTTTTGCCACTGTTGAAATATTCCAATGGGCATTTTTACAGGTGCAAAAGCGGACAAAAATATTTTGTTAATATTACGGAAAGCGTTATATAACCTTGCTTTATTAAATTTTTCATTTATTTATTGCTTGCTTGTTTTACTAAATTAAGGCATACCAATCAAATTCACCTCATATAAATATTTTATTGTTACATGCCTACATCTACGGGACTCTGTTGACATCTTTGTGCTAACGATGACACAATCCGTAAATCGAACCCAGGACCTTCCGTCTCTTGGCGTTAAACCATCGAGCCACGGGGGCCGATTACTTGGAAATAAGACATCCCACCGATAACAACCGTTCAAAATAAATTGTCAATCCTTCCAATAAATTAAAATGTTTAAAGTTCAGATCCTTATCTAAATAAGGATTGAAGGACATAACTTATTGGTTACAGAGCTATTATCTCTTTTCCCACCAAAACCCTTGTAATTATCACATTCGAATCTCTTGAACAAAAAACCTGAACAAGCGAGGTGTTAAAGAAGGGTGACGTCACAATAAAAATAAATAAAATACATCCTTGGGGACAATCGTACGGGATCTTAATTGGCCCAGAAAGAATGCGTGGAATCATCGGTTGGTGTGTTCTTCTTATTGTCTGATTCTACACGTTTTCGTTCAGTTTTGTTCTCTTTTCGATGATTGTTTTCGGGGTCCCTGTCGTCGTATATCTCTGTCACTTTGGCGTCCATCAGTCTGTCCGACACAGATTTTACTTTTAAATTTTCAAATTTCGAACTGCGAATTTGTGCGCGCTTCCTCGTAAAAAATAAAAGTGTTTGTTGTGTTCGATTGTTTTTTTTTCGACATGTTCGGTTTAAGTCTGAAATTGTTATGTTAAAACTTGACAATGGCTGATTAATGACCAATTCTTAAGCTTCTGTAGAGGTTGTGGTAGAAGTCACAGCTGCTGAGAAAATTAAATTGTAAAAATTACAAAGACAAACATTAAACTGGACGTTTTGCAAAATGACTCGTCAAACTTCTTTATCGTTTAAACTTTCATACAAATCAAGGCAGACATTTTCAATTTCGCTTCGTTTTTAAACAAACAATAGATGAATAACGATAATTACTAGTCAGTAATTTTTTTGTTTAGGTAAGTAGGTATATATTTAACTAAATAAAATAACACAATTTACCTTATATATTTTAAGTAGAGTTTTTTTAATATCTGACCCATTAGACTATTTAATTACGAGCCTGCTTAACGGCACAAAATAATTTTAAGAAATAATGGATTTATATCTGTAACTTAACTATTTCGAAGATAAAAAGTGTTTTTCCCTTTATAATGAACTTTAAAATAATATGCATTATTATTTACCAGTATTACATATATACCTATATGCTCCATAAGTACCTCCTCAGAAGTCTGAAACATTTATTTATTTATCAACAACAACATTACACTATGGTTACAGCAAAACCAATACAATAGTGAATATTCAACATACTTACAATATACAAGGTGTAACAGAAAGGTGTAACCATATTTGAAGAGCTTATTCAGTCAATGGTATATAACAACTTTTACTATGGAGCCAAACCTGAAATCTCAAAAAAAAAATTTGCCCTTTCATACATTTCGGCCGAGCGGCATTGCATTTTTCTATGAAACAGTAAACATTTTTTTCGAGATACAGGTTTTGTTTCATAGTAAAAGTTATTCTTATGAATAAGCTCATCAAATATGATTACACCTTTCTGTTACACGTTGTATATACATAATATACATACATACAAATCACTACATTACAAACACACAATATAACAAAGTACAACAATACAACAAATTCACATACAATTTCATAATACGACAATAACAACAAAAAGCAAACATAATAACATTTTGATAATTCCTAATTGTCCTGTAAGTGCAAAAGCAACCAAAACCACTGTCAAACTATGCAACTTTATACAGGTTTTGCTATCTTATTGATTTGTTTGGGATCATATTACTTTTAGTGATAAGTAATCATATAATATAATATCGGAACTAAAACTACAAACTTAATCTACACCAAAAATTTGGTCCATCTTTCTCATAATTTGGCATTTTGTACTTGGTTATCTTACATACGGACTCATTCTTATATATCACGAAATGACGCCTTCCATAATAAAGTATTTAAGTAACAATTTCAGGTTGATTTTATGGTTTGAATCAATTATGAAAATTTTATAGGTATACGAGTGTTTTGAAATGGACCTATTTCCAAAACACCCACCGCCGGAATAGTTATTACAGATATAAGTAATCTTATTTATTGTTTAAGAAAGTACTAGACGCAAATCAATCATTTTTTAGGAAAAAACATAGAGAAAACACAATAATCATCCTGGTCGGTCTTTGAAGCTAATATTATGATAATCAGCGCATAACTAAGTTTGTCATGTGAACAATGCTGACAATCATGCGTTTCCATTTTCTTCAGCTTTGCTCTCTTTGAAATAATTTTTAACGATTTTCAAAAAAACTGATCCACTATTACAATGAGAACCTTTTTATTTAAAAGGATACGTATAAATTCTAAAAACATTTACAAAAAAAAATCATCAATGAAATACCTAACAAGATTATAATTTATAAGGGACCGACCTACTGGGAACTTGGTATGGAAAAGTAAATTTCTTTAAACTATTTAACTTTTCATGAGGAGTGAGGTACTTGTAAAACCGTTTTTGATATTATTATTAGCTTATTGTATCCGTAAGGAAGTAGATTTTTGAAGAGGATACTTCAGAAAGAAGTGCCGCAGATCAAAGCAGTTTCGTATTTAGTACTTGACAATAAAAGTACTTTAACAGCGGAGTTCTTTCGTGAAAAGAATTAGGTATAGGACAAGCTAATATTGACTTGATCGGTGCATTTGTTGACAGTTTCTTTTTTACCGAAGGATAATTTTATTTCTTATTACGTGTTTTTCAATAAAAAATTTAAAAGACGTAAAAATTTTTCAAGTACCTCGTTATTGATTGCGCTGCCATCACTGGTTATTATGATATCTATGGCCGCTATTCATTATTATTTTCTCTTCGATTGAGTAAAGAAGCAACTTAAGAAGTATCCACTTAAATATTTTACGGTTGTATCTCTGACACAACCCGCTGCTTATTTTTGTATAAACAGTTGTCCTATGTTTTGTACGATTAGATAACATTAAATTTATTCTGGCATCTAAAGAATACTTGACAGCATCTAGATTTCTATTTCATTTCTATGTTTGAACACTTGGCGGTTTATCCATCGCAAGTAGATATGAATTAACATTATATCATTACAGTATAGAAACGCAGAAAGAAAAGTAAATCCTCTCGCTTACCCGCTTACTCGGGTTCGAATCCCGGTTCAGAGCTCCTCACATCCAGATTTACTTTTCTTTCTGTGTTTCTATACTGCAATGATATAATTTTAAATTAAGAAATTTCTATGAATCTAACTTACAGTAGTTACAAATCTATAAATATTGACTGTGTAAAATCTTTTCATTTAAGAACTCCAAATACTTAGTCATTATGTTACATCTTTATTGATAACAGGTAAATATGGCTATTTATAGCTCTGCTGCCTCGTGGTTCTTCTAATTTCATTGACCAAAGACGGAATTTCGAAACCTATGTATTGCTTCATATTATTATGCCAAATCTATAAGTCGAAAATAGAACCCACCTTGTTCAAACACACGAACAGACAGACCGACAGGAAGTGCTAAGTGCTGCTTGAATAGCTAACAATGGAATTTGTTTTTTGAGCTTCCATGGGAGCTAAGTGGACTTGTGGTATGGGGTCGTTTTACCCTTTCGTAAGGTTTTGACTCTATGATCTATTGAGATTAGAAGCGTAATAGAGTATAACAATAAAAAACAAAACAGAATTTTCTTTGAATTTGGAATTACTGGATCTGTTAATCTGTAAGGCAGTAGGTGTAAATACAAATGCGGATGCCGGCAAAGAAATGGAATACCTTATTGACGACGGGAATTTTTAAGTTAATTCCGAATATATCGCTAATCACTCCGAAAACGATTGGTTAATTATTTAGGTTGGCCAAATAAAAATCTTTTAATTTGGCCAAATCTTTTACTCATATAAGATTAGTTATAAATCAAACTTTTGCCTTTTTAGGGTTCCATACACAAAGGGTAACCAACGGGACCCTATTACTAAGACTCCGTTGTCCGTCTGTCTGTCCATCTGTCTGTCCGTCTGTCTGTCCGTCTGTCCGTCTGTCACCAGACTGTATCTGATGAACCGTGGTAGTTAGACAGTTGCTTGTGCATATTTTATGCAGGAGGGCGGGCGGGTTTGCATTTTAAATAGCATGGTAAGAGTGTTTAGCGGAATATTGCAAATTATTAATTTATCCACAAGTTTATGATGGACTTCCGCAAAGTAACGCATTTTTCAATACATTTTTTTCACTAAATTTTACTTTTGATTTTTACAGATGATGTATTTTTATTGCCGCTATAACAACTAATATTAAAAAACAGAATAAAATAAATATTTAAGGGCGCTCCCATACAGCAGACATGTTTTTTTTGCCGTTATAATAGATAATGGTACGGAACCCTTCGTGTGCGAGTCTGACTCGCACTTGGCCGGTTTTTACTTCTTTTGATTCACATTTGGATTACCAGACGAAATCCGCATCTTGATTAGGAAAAGAACAAAGCGATAGAAGAGGGCACTCAGCAATTGCTCTCACTCAAATCGACGAGCTCTGCAAACAAGTCTGCCTGAACACAGTACAGGTGACTAGAAAAGTTCATCTGGACATAGAAGAACACGGCTGATTGTGTATGTTCATCTAAAGTAATATTTTTTATTTGGGACGCATATTTTTATGTTTAGTACGACTAATTTCATATTCATGTGATCGCTTTCTATACTTGTATTCTCAAGATAAGCTCCAACGTTCTTTTAACATATCCTTTTTAAAAACTCCTGTAGGTACATAATTCATAAAATGTTACAGCAATTATACTGGACCTCATTACCGCACAGTATTCGCGACTGTCCCAGTATCACAGCCTTTTTAAAGAAAAACCACTTCCTGTCGCTGCCATAGTAAATTGGTAAGTTATATTACGTAGCATGTGTATGTATTTTATTATTTATGTATATATATATATATATATATATATGTATATACTTTGTCAGGGTATCGTACAATATGTACATGCATATTTATTTATTCAGTAGATTTTTGTACTTATTCATTTATTAAGATTGTATCTTTTGTAGCCTTTTGTAGTATGATTACTTATTTCGATAAAATTTATCTTTTCCGATAGGATTGGCTGGAAGAAATCCTTTTTCAGAGAAAAACCTTACCTGTGTACATACTGTCTTATTTATTATGTGCTTATATTACTTTTCTGTGAGTTAAAGAATAGAGAATAAAGAAACTAAACCACTGATAAAGGGTAGAGTAGGCTGTTACATAAACATGCTTTTTGTTATTAAAATTTTCATTTAGATCAATAGAAAACGTTCACAGCAAAACAACAAAGCAAACAGTGAATACAGCAACAGCACTATAGGCTCATTAGGGATTCAACCCTAAAATACAAAAAAATAAATAAAACGAAAAATGTGCTCAGAATAGGCATGGAAACATTAGAAGTATACAAGCGTGATCAGGATCACGTTGGCCACATTTTATTTCAATTTACTTATTCAGGCATCACCAACTACAACTGGCAACTTACTCATAGAAAATGTCGCTTTCTTCTTCTCAATGATTTTAAATTACCTCATATTCTTGTCAGAAGTACCTGTGCGAAAGAAACTTTCGAACTTGAGTGTACATGTGCTAGCGCTGTGTCTGTGTGTGTGTATGTAGCTGTTCAAATTGGCTCCCAAGCATGAGTTGTGGAGCTAATAGGCGGGGCTACCTCTCAGGGTTGGCGATGGATGCTGGAGATTTATAGTTATGTTAAATATCGCTTTTAAATACAGGATCTGGGGGCAAGAGAACATGGGTTGACAAAGTTGTGTAAATAAAAACTGGTCAAATACTAACAGGACTCACACCCTGAGGGTTCCGTACCATTCAAATAACTAAATAAACTAAATAATTTAAACAAAAATTACAAAATTATAAAACTGCTAAATTAAGTTGGTCATTGCTTGATCTTTTGTTGGTCATTGCGTCATCTTTACGCAATCCTCTATTAATGTGTTTTTTTCATATTTTCGGTTCTCTTGTTTCGGAGATAAGGGAGGGAGGGGTATGATAACATTAAAAAAAGCAACGTTTTCGAGGGTTTGTGTGGAGGGTTTAATTGAGCACCCACGTCGGGCATACATTTTTTTTTATTTTATATTATTTTATATTATTTGCCATTATATAGTAACATGTTCTGTATGATAATTTCAACAGGCTACCTATGACGGCTAAAGCTGTAGGTAGACCCCTGTAGCACAAAATAACCACTGTAGTTCTGGGGCATATGTAATTCCGTGGGATTTTGAAAGAAGCAAGTTTGTGATTGGTGGCAATGGATAGTGTAGCATTCGCTACAGGTATTCAACCTTTTTCTTCTATTTTAGTCTTTCTTTATCGTTGATTTCTTTACTGAATTTTCAAATTCAAAATTTGGAATATTTTGTCACATTTTTTTGTTATTTTTCTGATATCGAAGAGTATCGTCGTACAAGGAAGAAAAATTTTCCACGGAAAATTAAAATATGAAACTTGAAATCTAGTTTAATCCACGAAACAGAGCACATTTGCCCTAGAGATTGTAGAAGCCTGTTTTTTCTTCATTTCCTGGTAAGTTTTGTGTACTTTTGGTTTCATTCTCTGAAAATCCCTTTTGTCCCGTTTCCAATACGTTAATTTCCTTGCCCAGATTTCGTAGGCATGTCTTGACGCTGTTGTTTTATTTCTTTACAGCGACCCTTCAGGTTATTTAAGGGTCTTTCCAGTTTTTTTTCCATTTCTCCCATTTTCCGCGCGCCACCTTTCCACCCTGTATGGTTGCGCATATGAAATGAGGCCGAAGGTACGGACCACGTATGCTGATGGGGTAAGCTTCCCGAGTTATACCAGAAGTCGGCGTATGACAATCACGGTTTGATTGACTACTCCGTGGGAGGACTTCAGACACCTACATCACGAAGACACCCCTATCAGGTTTTTATATCTGTAGCCTTGCATTTAATAGACTCTGAATCAATCATTTTCTTCCTTAATGTAAAGCTAGATACCTTAAGGTTATATTTTCTCTCGACTAGAAGTTATTAATACTTCCGCGAAATTGTAGTTTCTGGGATCCTATAAACTAGTTTTAATATTCAAATTCGAATCCGTAATATCGTAAGCTAAGCGTCGTTAAAGCTGCAAAAAAAATCCTAAAACAAGATAGACTAGGTATTTTTTGTGTTAATTTTCTAAGTTCCGACGTACCTAATACTTTTCTGATATTCTTGTGTTTTATACCATTTTTTTACTTCAGTTTTGTTATTTTTAGAATATCCAAAAAAAATATATAGTGTCTTTATCCTGATTTATCTTTTTTTTTGGCTGTCACCAGGCTTGCCTGGTGGCAGTCCAAATTTAGGCCGAATCGACCAAGTTAACAAAATTACACTCGTGATTATAAAGTAGCTTACTAATTTTAAACAGTAATGCTATAATAAGTAATGTGAGCTAGAGAATTGTGTACAACCGGGTTATTTTTTTTTGTAGAATTTTTTTTTTCTCTGTTGCCTATCAAATGAAAAGGATTTACGAACTTATTGTAAAAATTTCAGCCAATCGTTTTCTAAAAAATTACACAACATTTTCAAAGCACACCAAGTTTGAACTAATCCAGGTAGGAAATGACTGAAGAAATTTTTGTGAAAATTGGTCAAGAATAACAATAATAAAAATATGAAAAAATTTAAATCACTTTGAAAAAAAAAAGTTTGAATAGGAAATTTTCACTCTAGTTACTATTGTCTACCTTGGCGTCATACAATATTTTTTTTCAAAGTGATATTTAAATTTTTTCATATTTTTTTTATTGTTTATCTTGACCAATTGTTTGCTTTTCCAGCAAAAAGTTCTGTGCACGCCAAAAACATCAACTTACTCGTTTCATATCCCCACGAGTAAGCAATCAACGCAAAATAAATTATAAACGTAATATTTACAAAATTCCTTAATATGGTCTCGTTTAGCTTGGCACCCTTCGGTTACGGTACCCTAAAAAGATTTTTTTTTCTACAATTACAATATGACGTTAACACCAAATAAAAAGAGTTCCTGTGAACTCATAAAAAACTGCTAGATAGATGACTAAAACGCATAAACATTACAGAAAAGACGTATCCATCTTTACGATAACATATTTGGATATTTCCAAATACGTAATAATATATGTAGATTTTACTGAGTAAAAGGAGTTGCAATTAGATGAACTACGTATTTAACTGTTGGTTCAGTTGTGAAACTGATTAGAGAATATTTTCTTGATTTAATATTTATTTTTGTTTCCATCTCAACCCTACTAACAAGCTCTGCTGCCGTAGGGCCATCAATATAACAATTTAACAGGAACATTTCAACAGCTATAAATTAAATGAGTTAACAACACCACAAATTCTACAACTCAAAGCATTTTTGTACAGAACTGAGAGTTCTGTACTAAAAATGGAATAAGACTTTGTACAATTTACACGTTTGACTTTGACAAGGGAGACGAAGTAGTTTACTTAAAGAGTAGGCTCACACTTACAAAATTATAAAATATTTTTAACCCTCTTTTAGGATCTACAAATCACCAAAAATACACAACTATGCCGATTTTTCAATTGACAGATAAAATTTATTCCTATGAATAAACTACGTTGGTTTCACTCTAACACCTTTTGTTTTATGAAATCGATATAGTTTATTCCTAGGAATAAATTTTATCTGGCAATTGAAAAATCGGCCCTAAGTCGATAATATTTTGGGAGTGTTTGGCTCTTCCCACAAATTTTACTCCAAATGCGACCCCCTACCTTGTTTTAACGGGATGTAATTTAACACATATTTAAATATTTATCGGAAATACAGTTTTAAGAATTTAAGGATCGGCCAAACAAAATAATATTTACCAAAATTGTCAAAACTCAAATCAGTATGTGTTTTTTTGTTGCTGTCACAGCAGACCTATTAGTATCTCTTTCAAATTAACGAGCTAGATTATTAATAATATAATCTATAAATTACCACTAACTTCCTGTATAAGAAATATTAATAAGATATAAACCATTGGCATAACCAATTACGTTTCTACAATAAATCAAAAGAATAATCATCAGACAAAACGTTCTTAACAAATTAACAGCTAAGAAAAACGCATTAATAACTAATTCAAATCAAAACAGTGCTCGTTAAAACTAATAAATTCTTATAAAAACCTACCACATTAGGGTTAAAAAAAAAGGCCCCTGATCGCTCACAAATCATAATCGAACATTCCGAGAAGGTCCAATTTTGGACCGATATTGGCCTAAATAACAGCGTTTAGAGGGTCAATTTTGGGTCCATAAAATAATGATCTAATATCATGCCTTTGGGCAGTGTTTTTTTTCAACAATGTTTTGGGCTTTGGAATGCGAATTGACTAGTGATTTTCGAATGATTTGGCGCCTGGTTATTGTGTTGTTTTTAGTTTGGTTACATAATAGGATAATGACGAGATTGTATTATATAACTTAAATTGTAACTCTGAATGTTTTGTGATAAAATAAACGTATCTGACAAAGCCATTTTTAATAAGATGGATTATTTCTAATACGAAAATATTACTAATTTTGGGAATAGGTATATTGGTTTCGATTCTTTGTAACACGACTTAACTTATTTGACAGGTTTATTCTTTATTTATATTATAACATACTTACATTATGCATTTAATTCCACCAATGACACATTAGTGTCGATTCGGTGTAACTTGATTTAACTTATTTGATAGGACTATACTTAATTTAAGGAGCGTTCTGTCTTTTTCTTTCTTTATCAAAAAGACAAGGACAGAACGCTTAAATTAAGTTTAGTCCTGTCAAATAAGTTAAGTCGTGCTACACCAAATCCACACCGCTATATATTATTATTCCCACATTTGAAAAAAAATTCGTCTAAAATAGACAAAAAAAAGGTTTTTATATTTTTTCAGTATTTCTTTCAGAACTATTACTGTAGGTTTACGTCACAAAACAACTTTTTTTTCTCGTGTCCCTCAGAGCAGTGCTCTTATTATGTCCTGTCCTAAATCCGGAAAATCTTTTCAAACCTAAAGTGCAAACGAGAGATGCATTCAAAAACCAAATTCCACTACAATTTTCCCCACGTATGCTGGCGAGTTGTTAAGCAAATCGTGAAGTTGGAGGCAATTTGTTCACCCGCCATCATTAGCTCGATGCTGTGTATTGAACGCACACTCGCTCGCGATTTGGTACCGTCAGCAATGTAGCTGCACTAAACTTGCAAGGGATTTTGTCATAGCCAAATCGTATTTTTGCTTGCTTGGTTGAAATACTGTATGTAACGATATATGTAAAAATACCTATGTAAGAAATATTTACTTAAATGTAGTCGAACCTTACTTATTGTTTCCAATATTCGAAAGCTGGATATCTTCAGTTTAAATGTATTGGTCTGATTATATGTATAATTAAAGACATATCCTTGCATACAATTTGTTAAACCATTGCCCAAAAACGATTCTTGAACTTCTAAATTATTTAGAGCTATTTATTTTGCTGAGATACCGAATTGGTACAAAGACACTGAAATACTCATTTATTAACCAATAAAAATTTACAAGTTAAATTGTAAAATTTTAAAAACAACAATTCATAAACTGGTTAAATTATTCATATTACATTGGTAAAATTATAAATTAATACAATGTGGACCAAATATTATATTTATACTGTTGTATAAATGTTGCAACAGCAAAAGGCATGAAAAAACAAGACAAGTATTCAGCCACTAGTGGAAACTCAAAATCAAAGTAATAAATAATCTGAACTTTAGAGTTCCTTGTCAATTTCAAAAACCGTTTGCATACACATATTAAATCTAAATATGTGCCTGCTATCGCTACAGGGCGTGCCTGCCCCGAGTTTAACCAAGTATAACTCAGGGCCGTCATTAGTGAGCGATGCATTAACAAATATTTAACAAGAACCAGCGCAGTTGCAGCTCGTGGGGGTGACTGCAGGGTCGTAATTAGGAGAGTACCTACTTCTAGAATGCCACTACCTTTGGTCCCACTTCCGCATGTGGAGCGGCAGATATAGCTGTAAGCAGATTGTGGTATGGGGAAGTAGAATAGACCTTAAGGAATATCATTGTGTGCGTAGTAGACTCGTTCTTTCTGCGTAATACAACTGCGTAACAATTACTTGAAAATAGGAACACATCAACAGTTTTGCTTTTAGTGTTAGTTGACGCTCCGCTCCGCATCGCCCGGCTTGCCAAATTTATTTACATGTAAACCTAACAAGCTCATCCTCGCTCCGGTTCGCTTCGCTCGTCATCGCACCTATTTTTGACTTTTGTTTAAAGGTTTTTGATTTCATACTTTATTTACATCTAACTATTTACCACTTTTTTCTATCGGGATAACTAATAATTATTGTGTGAATTGTCAAATTCAGTTATTTACAAAATTATTGACACACTTTATTGTTTTGTTTCGAAGTGATGCCAACGATGGTATGCCGTAAAGGCTAAACACCTAAAATCTGAAGGCAATAATTATAGCCACTTTCTTACCACAACACTGTAACATGCTTAAGGCTACTCATTTACATAGCCAAATAAAAGGTTACAAGAAAAGTATCGACAAAAATATTCATACCGTGTCTCAGTACATCACTCAGGCAGTATAAAGGCATGCACGGTAATTGGTCCCGAACAAATTTTCATTGATATTCGTGATGGGAAAAAAGTACAAAATGATTCTCGATGAGATGTATACGACTGTCGATGGTAACTTTGCTTTATCCTTCGACCAGCACCTTTTTACGTTGTGGTGAACTCTTGTCTGGTAAAGAATAGAGTATATTTTTGAATGGGAATGTGTAAAATTAAGGGGTTTATGCCAATAATGGGCCACTTACAGGCATCGCAAATTGTTCGAACTCGCGTTGGGTTGAACAAGGTGTCAATTTAGCGAAGTTATGAAAGACCGGATTCCGAGAAGTATTTGTTTTTAAAGTTCTCCGGCGTGATGATGCGGAGCCCTCGAGCCTTATTGCCAGGGATGGATGTAGGAGTATTTTGCAGGCAGTAATTTTGGGGGCAGTAACTCAGGACAGTTTAGACAAAGAAATATGTTAACTCGGCCAATTCTACTAAACCATCTACAATGTTTGGAACTGCAAAGTTTATGATTGAGAAAATCACACTATGAATGAAGCAATCACGCCGTATTTGATTCTTAAGTCGAGGGTATCCAGAAAAATCGGTTCTGCTCCAACGCTTTCATTTTGTACTTGTCTATCCTGCTCAGTGGAAGCGGGCCACTCAGAAATCTCGTGATTTCGAAATGTTTTTATTTAATATTTTGAAGTTGGAGGGATGTGTTTTTGATATGACAGCCGTTTTATATCATATTTTGTACGACGTTTATTTTGGTATAAGATTTATTGTCTAAAACCTAATATAACTCAAATTAATTATATTTAAATCATAGTTTAGGCCTATTTTTGCAATTTTATTGGATGCAGGAAAATGCAAGTAATCGTGTATCAAACGGCCGAAATATTAAGAACAAAGAGTGAAATACGACATGTATATATTTTTTTATTTTATTATATAAAGGTAATTTTAAAAGCGACAAAATCGGGAGTACTCACCTGTAAATATCGCTTAATTTGATATTCTCAGGCGTATGATAATATGATATTAAGTTAAGCACCAACAGTTGCATATTCAAGTATTTACAGCAGGCTATATTTTTTTACAAATACTCGTGTAACAAAGACAAACGTAAAAATTTCAATTATTGTTAATAATAATTGGTAACATACGGTGGGCGGGAGATTTTACCAGTACTGACTACGTCCCTGCACTTCGTATAGCCAAGATGAAGGGTAAGGAGTGGATATTTATTTTATGAAATGCTTTATTTAAATTACAGTGGTGTAACGTTATTTGTAGCTGGAAATGATGGTGAGTGGTGGTTAAAAATGACTTTAAAATGCGTCGTAAAAGGAAAATGGCGCTTTCATTTACCTGAGGCGTGCTTTTTTAATACCTGAAATTGGGTGTCATGTCTATATTCTATAAACATTATATTATGTATGTTACATTTTTTATTGTAATATGATTGCCAGATTAGTCTTAGTGACACCTCAGTTTTTTGTTGTAGTTTATTGGTGTAATCATGTCCAAGTCCAAGGACAGTATCTACTTATTAAAAATTGTATTAATCTATTTTGCAAATTTTATCAGCCCGTCTCATTGTAAATTGTATTTTTTTACAATTCCATACTATATCTTTATTTTTATTAGGTATGCAATTACGAGTATATTGAATACCTCGTGTGAAAACATTTTTATCGATAGGTTTTTCTATCGACTAAATCCCACTCTACTAAACCTAACGAGATTTATATCGTATCATTACGGATAAAATATTTCTTTTAAACATATAATTAGATGTTATTAATAGTCTAAATAATTCCCTTCGTTCGCCCCAAGCCTCCTGGATCGATGCTGTTCTGTTTAAATCTTTTTTTGATTCATATTCATAACCAGTCAGTAATAAACTAAAATCTTTTTTGCTACAGCCTTCGACCTTATTTTGAGAAAACCACAGATGATTTTGGAACGCGTGTTTCTTTTATTAGGTTGGTAATATTAATAAGTTTTGTTAGACCAAGAAATATTGCTGTGGAAATAATTATAGGTTTTAGGTTAGTGTTGAATCGTTTATGATAGTATTAAGGTGGTATTGGTTTATTATTTGCGTTAATTTTATTTGTGTGTTTTAATTTTTAGGTTATATGTTTGATTTGATCGCTGTAGTGTAATTATTTGCGCTTGGATTTGGTTATATTAAATTAATTGCTGCTAATAAAAAAATATACAGATTGCGTGTTCCATATGAAACTGGCATAACCAGTGTTTTTTTTTTCTTGATACATAAATGTATTCTATATGCATTTTAAAGATTAATATTCGTTCTAAAAATCACCTGATTTAGATCTTAGTTTCGTTTCATAGCCGCATTTTTTAACACTACTGCTGTCAAATGAAATTTCCAGGTAATTTTTTGACCTGCATCAACTGGTGAGAGAGTCAAGCGGTTTCGTGGATTTTATGGTACAGATGTGCCTGCTGCCCACATCGTATTAATTATTTTTAAAATTAAAAAATCTTCCTTATCTCTTTTACATCAAAATTACTATCCAGCACCATAAGTAGGTAATTATTGTACCAAAAAAGAAGGTCAGAATTTTATTACTGGCCCATTATCGATGGATCACCAGTGAAATGTATACAGAAAATGAGCGTTAATTTTGGGCTTGACGTGAGGTATAAAATAAACAATGACCTTTTATGTGTATCTGCGCATCTTTCTTGAGTAAGAACTGATCATTAAAGAGTACGAACTGAAAATTAGGTAGGGTAGTGGTGTTTATTGCCGCCATGTCAGCAGGTTTGTTAAAAAGAAATTCAAAGAAATATCTGCATCGTGTGTATTGTTATAAAGAAGATTTTAATACCCTTTTGTGACCCCAAAGCTTTACACAAAAACAAAAAGTATATGATTTTTTACAAAGATAACTAAGAATAAGATAATTCAGAATATATTTTTAACATATAGAATTAAAAATGGTAGAGCTTAAAATATGTAAAAAGAAACAAAGGTAAAAAACCGGCCAAGTGCGAGTTGGACTCGCGCAAGAAGGTTTCCGTACCATTAACTATAAAAACGGCAAAAAAACATGTCTGTTGTATGGGAGCTCCCTTAATTTATTCTGTTTTTTAGTATTTGTTGTTATAGCGGTAACAGAAATACATCATTTGTGAAAATTTTAACTGTCTAAACTATCACGGTTCATGAGAAACAGCCTGGTGACAGACGGACAGCGGAGTCTTAGTAACAGGGTCCCGTTGGTTACCCTTTGGGGACGGAACCCTAAAAATCAAGAAACTTTTATGTCATATTGAAGTCAAACTTGACTGCAAATTTTGGTCGAAACTGTTTCTAGCTGAAATATTTTTGTTTGTGAAATCATTGTTCCATACTAGGTGGGCTACGTTTTTTAAATTGGCTTTCTTTTGTTGGACTAGTAACATCATCCTTTACCCTACAAACCCTCATTAATTTCGTACACCGAACACATTACGAGGTACCCCAAAATCTTTCCAATTACCCGCAATATGAGCAATTTGCACGTACTGAGCAGTCAACAATGAGGCAAATTACCCTACTGCCTGCTACAAGTACAGTTACCCTATTTAACACTCGATTATCTATTGTATTGCATTCCAATAAGATTCACACTGAGTGTACAGAGTAAAGTGGTGGGTAGTGGAACATATGTTAGCACATTATTGAATTTACTTTATATAATAGTGGTTAATCACTGGAAAGTATCGGTTGGGTTGAAACACGAGGCTGGGGCTAGGGAAAGGGTTAAGATGGGATTAAGTTATCATATCGATACATGAAATATGTTTTTAGCAGAATTCATCGCTTTGGCACCTTTTTTAAATGCAATTACACCAAATTGCAAAGTTTGTTTAAAAAAAAGTGTCGTCACGCATCGAACATCAAAGTTTCACAATACGGGTGCCATAGTATTTAATAACTCGGCTTCCAGAAGAAGATTATTAAAATGTCTTAACATTTTGACGGGTTTATTGATCACTTATTTTTTATACAACAGCCCTAACACTTGGAAGACAGGAATTTAGAGGTAGCTTCGTAATTTTTTCAATCGAGTGAACTTCAAGCTTTGTTATTTTTTCCAAAATGATTAGATCAGCCGTATAGTCAACTACCTATACCATTTTTATTAACCTGATTTGCCAAGTTAATCAAATTATACGATGTGAAATGGTAATTTAAAGTTGTGCATCTGACCTTACACGGACCCTTAAGAGGGTTGATTCTGAATAATGTGATACATAAATTAAATAAAACGAAATTTTTTTCAAGTTAAAAATTTTGGTTAGATATAACCAATTTAAAAACATTGAGTTAAAACTAAAATGAAAGCTTTTTCACCAGGATAATAATGATTAATCACCACACAATCATCTCGAGTAAAAATTGAATTTACGAATATTTATATTGTTCAATGTTAGCCTCGATAATTTATCGATACAAGACTATTCACTCACGAGTCCCATCTCTAAATGCCCGTGGCGGCGGCGGAGGGCGCGGGGCGTGGCCCTTATTTTCTCCACAATTATTTATACTTGCATCCTTAAGTAATGCTAAGTAATTGCTATGTTGCGGCTAAGCACTGTAGTTACGTTTTCGGCAAATGTCAGGTAAATTTGCTTCAAGTTTTAAACACAAGAAAGTTACTACGAAGTACGTACTATTTAGGACAAGGCTACGAGTTTTCATCATAAGGAATAACACCCTTCCAATATAACAACATGATAATTTACAGGCTGTAAATGCAACCTAAGAATCCCTTTAGAGTATGAAAGTATACACAATACTGATACCATTACGATAAAAAAATATACCTAAAATTTTTACAAAACATTTTTCTAAGTTATGGCTACGCACACTTATCAACGCAGTTCATTCACCCCGTAGCGTGGTCCCGACCGATTTCATTGAGTGATTGTGTTCTGTGCTACTGACGCTATCAGAGGTCGACGACCAGCGAGCGCATCCACGAGATTAGTGTCTTTTAAGTTTAACAAATCGTGTTGTTGTGAGGTACTGATACATTAAATAAAGAGGCCGCCAATTTTCAAAACATTGTATGAGTCATACGAACATACGTAGGGCGGCTGACATGTAATCTCCTTGGTCAGAAATATATACAAAAATAATGCTGTTTGGTATGGATTTATATTAGTTTGTTATTCTATTTTCAAAATGTATTACATTCATTTGTTTATTGCATCACGTTTATTTGTCTCCTACAATTGTTTCGAACATGTCGGTAGAAAAAGTGAAAATGGATAAAATCGAGCAGCGTGCGGTGATTAAGTTTTTGAATAAAGAAGGGAATACGCCTTCGGAGATCAGACAGCGTATGTTACGTGTCTTTGGCAGTTCGTGTTCTTCCGAATTTGTTATAAAGTTTTGGTCAAGGCAGTTTAAATTAGGTCGTGAGAGCCTCGAAGATGATCCTCGTAGCGGAAGACCAGTTTCGGCCGTCACCGATGAAAATGTAGCCAGGGTGAAAAAAATTATATTAGAGGACCGACGAGTGAAGCAGTGGGAGATAGCTAGAGATGTGGGCGTCAGTAAAGAGCGAGTCAATGAAATAATTCATGAGCATTTGAACATGTCCAAGGTTAGTGCACGTTGGGTCCCTAGAATGTTGACTGCATTTGACATGGAGAGGCGTGTCAAATGTTGCGAAGAGTTTTTGGACATGAGTCGAGGGAAAGAGGAAGAAATAATTTCTAGAATTGTAACATGTGATGAGACTTGGATTCGACAATGGGACCCGGAAAGTAAGCAAAAGTCGTTACAGTGGAAATTTAACGATGAGAAGCCGCCTCGGAAATTCAAGGTCTGTCCATCGGCCGGTAAACTTATGGCTACAATCTTTTGGGACACAGAAGGGATTTTGCTCATAGATTATTTACCGAAGAAAACTACAATGAATGCTGATTATTACTCAAACTTATTATACCAACTAAGAGAGACAATAAAAGAAAAACGGCGAGGTAAACTAAGCAAAGGAATTCTGATTTTGCACGATAACGCACCAGTGCATACCGCACGCACAACAAAGCTAGCAATTAAAGACAATGGCTTCGAAACCATTGACCACCCCCCTTATAGTCCAGATCTAGCCCCCTGTGACTATTTTCTGTTTAGACTTCTCAAGAAAGACCTCAGGGGACGAAGGTTTATGACCGATGACGAAATGAAGGCAGCGGTTTCTGACTATTTTGACGACAAACCGTTTTTTTTTTTTTTTAATGGCTTAAATTCAATATTTGAAAAATTTAATAAGTGCATTTTATTAGCAGGGGACTATGTAGAAAAATAAAAATAAACTATCCAGTTACGTCATTTCTTTCATAGTTAGGTAGATTACTTTTCAGCCTCCCTACCCTTAAATTATTCTAATGCGTTTGCTTTTATATCCTATATATAATAATATTAACACCCTCCCATTATAAACGACATGGAAATAATTTGATTGAAATCGTAGTATAATACTGTAGCTTTGTATTTAGACGCTCATAAAAAAGACATCAACGCGTATCACAAGTTCTGCATGCTTGTCAAGATGGAATGAAAATATTTAGTAAGAAGAAAGTTATAATTGCAAAACAAAACGTCAAGTTTCGTACTTATGAGTATATTTTTAATATTAATATATGACTATATTGTAGCCGATTTCGAAGGCTTTAACTTTAGTTTTACTGCTGTCCAAACTAAATTTTTATCATTGCAAAATAGTTCATAAGTGTGAAGAACAGAAGCTAAATTACTTTGGAAAAATTTAGGTCTTGACAGCACTAAAACTAAAGTTAAAGCCTTTAGAATCGGCTTTAATATATATATATAATTTTATTTTTAATGGTTATTATTACGTTGTATTTCCCAAAAATTAGGTAAACAATCATCATCCATCCATCCATCACCCTAGTTCGTCCACTGCCTTTCCAGGACTTTGCCACTCCCGGCGGTCATCCGGAAGAATTGCCCATACTCACACACGCTGGGCAGGTGGGTTGGTGAGCGCGGTGCCGGAACCCTCGCACCAGTGACGCCGCTGCCCGTCACCAGTCTGTTCCATATAAGGCCTAGCTTTTAGGGGTGGATATACCGCCATCCATCGGTCCCAGACATGGTGGGCCTCCTGGTTTTTTGCCTGTGAGCTGTCCTCTTACTCTCCCCCGAATTACTTCGAGGGGGTCTCCAAGTAAGATGGTGGTACCTCCACAGTCGAGCCCGGCATCAGCTCTACCATCTGTATACCACTTGTATTATTATTACTTTTTCATTTTTATATTTATTTTATTACTTTTTTTTACTCTTATAGATTGTTTACCTGTATAGGTATCTATAAGAGTAAAAAAAGTAATAATAATATACTATAAGTAAATTTTCTAGGAAAAAGTAAAAGGCTGCCGTAAATTATATAATAAAAATATTTGAATGTATCTGTAAGGACAAATTTAGCAGTAAATCATTTAAGGATGTTGTCTATTGCATATAATTATGTACAATCAGCACTTTATAAGCGTAATACGATTAACATCATTCATTCTCCCAGAAAGCTTTTTGTACGGCACGCATAGGCATTTTCCACATTTATGTTTGAAACGATAGAATAAAATAAATGTAGGCATAATAACATACCCTGGTAGTGACTAAATAGCATATCATTAGAAAGTTAACTCTGGGTTCTAAGACAGTTTATTATTTCGAAAAAACTGATTGTGTTCTTCATGCCTTGATTACAACTTTATATATTTTTTGTCAAACTCAACTATCTTTTTTAACTTCGTTTGAGATTCTAAATATTTGATTAAAAGTCCCTCAACTTTGCTTCGTGTAGCGCCATCTAGGCAAACATAATGTGAACTAAAATCAAAAACAATTAAGTTATAATTCTTTTCTTAGTTGTTGTACCTATAAGTAATTATCCTGCACTTACTAAAAATAACCGTTTAAATACCTGCCCACTACCACGTAAAAAAAAACGAATGTTTCATAGATGAAGAAAGAGAAGGAAATACATAGTTTTGTAGGAGTAAAAAAAATGACTACAGCTAAAGATAGTGGTCAACAAATGTAAGCCTGTGATTGGTCGACTTGAGAGTTCCAATTATGGAGTAATCGCGTGAGCACTTACTTTATGGGGGCCACAGAGCAAGGAAACTATTAGATGTATCGTAGTTTTCCTCAATTCAGTTGAATCTCGAATTCTCGTTACTTGCTGACTTCAAAGCTTTACAAAATCTGTTTCGCTAAAATTTTAATGTTAAAATCAATTCAGCAATAAAATTAAATGAAAATTTGAGTTAAAATTTACTATCAAACGACACATTATGTAAGACCTACTTAACTTAACTTAAGTTATACTTAATATATATAATTATAATATATATAACTTAATATAAGTTATACTATACTTAACTCAAGTGAAAGAGAAAATTAATGTTATGTCGTATCAAGAGGTCAAATCAACAGAAAAATGGCGGTTACTATTACCAACAACAGCGTGCTTTTAATTTGTAAATAGATAGAACATATAATGGAGAAGCATACCTACGTAGATTTTTTTTTTTGAAAAAACAAACAAACCTTTTGAATATTTGCCGTGTCTGTTTCTTGCTCAACTCTGTGAAAAGCAGCCAATTATAGTATAATTTGTGTCTGCCAACTCCCGCCCCCGTGCAGCGAGTTGGTTCAATTAATTATGTTTATCACTATAAAATAGACACTTCTATTGATACTAAATACTATCTTTCTTGGGTTTTAATTAACTGGCTATTTAGTGATGAATATCATATAAACTGCCAGAGTATGAGCCGCATAGGTTATCATATCACTTACAATTTTCACATTATTTGTATGTATATATATATATATATGTGTGTATATAAATAACACGAGAAAATAAACATTTTGAAAGGATAATTATTAAAATTAAAAAAAATCTCTTTCCGTTTGTCTGCACATAATTCAAACTAATAAAATTAATTACAGGATTTTCATACAGAAGAGAAGTATTATATAATACATCGTCACGACATAAATCCTCGAGGGGGTGTCAGAGGTGTTCCCAAGTGTGAACTGAAATGCAAGTTACAGTTCACACATAGTACACCCGCTTTTCACCGACGATTATTACGTCTCAAACGTGATGGGTGGGTAGCCCTTTCGCCATACTTCTGACACAAATGGACCAAAAGCTGAACGTGCGTTCCGAAGCAGACCGCAGACCGAACAAAACTTATTGTGCACCGCGGGGATTGAACCCACGACCTCTGAGTTAGCAGGTGAGCTGTCTACCACTCGGCTATAGAGGTGGTCAAGAGAGGCGGTCAAGAAGATGCAGAATGATAAATGTGTGGAAAAGCTACAAGGTTTATATTTTTAAAATCATTTAATCCTTAAGAGCGGTTCGCAGACGGATTGTGAAAAAGCTTCCTTTTTCTAATTAATCAAAATAGAACACTTAAATCCAAAATTCACTTAATAGTTATTCAACAACACCTAATATATATATTTTATTATATTTCGTATTAAAAGAATTTTGAAATTCTAATTTACAGAAACCAATGGAAACTTTGCGATGGCAACATACGCAATAGTTAATAAGGTTTTGTTGAATAACTATTGAGGGAATTTTGAATTTAAGTGTTCTGTTTCGATTAATTAGTAAAAGGCGGGTTTTTCACAATCCGTTTGCGAAATCGCTCTCAAGCTCGTTACAGTTATAATGTTGAAAATTAAGTTAGTTGAAAATGTAACAATCCATAAAGATTAATAGCCCAACACTCATTGCCTAAACCGCAGCCTTATTCCTTATGCAAATGAGGACCGTGTCTTCAAATAACCCTCATTCGTTCGGTCTCGGGTTCGAGAACAACAAATCGTTTTAACAAAATTGAAGACTTAATTAGCTCACAAACAGGTGTCCAAGATAAGATAAGTGTTTGAAAATATATATTTTTGAATAAGGTATAATTGTATTGGTTTAACATGTTTACTAACGGAAATGTTTAAAATTGTGTTGGTGCAGGTCTATGAAGATCAGAGGCTTCAAACAGTTCCGACGCGAAATGTTTTTTTTTAGGTATATATCAAATTAATATGACAAGAGTAGCCTTAACCGTAATAGGTCAATTACAATTTCCAAATTTGCAAAACTGCTAAAGCTTTGATGTAAATAAATTAATAATTATTTTATTTAGAGCTATTCCATTTAATCTAAGTCTGGTCTAGGCAGAGGGACACGTTGGCTAAGCCCCATCCTTACTCCGATTTACATCACACATATTCCGACCACTGTTCATAATTACACGATCCTGTTTTATAGCTTTACTACCATTATAGATTTTATTAATAAACGACTAAACCATTTCAAATTGAACGGAATTAATTACGGCATAAACTTGAAATTATACAACCATCGTTTTATTAAAAAGATATAAAACGGAGTTTAACAAGATGCCTCGTCAATAAATGAAACACCTTCTGGGAATGTTTTTTTGTTTTATATGAAAGAATGTGAAGTGGAGTCCGTACCGAATAGTACGAATACAGCTAGGGTCAAAAAACGAATATCCGAATTTATAATTTGAAGAGATTGTCTAATTTGTCTGTCTTTCCCGGTGTCTGACCCGTCCACCAACTGAGTTTTGAATGCGATCTATGATTGGTTGAAAAACTCCTGTAGTGAAGTTTGCCGACAAAACCCATTTCGGGAGCTGAAAAACAGAAAGAATTTTTGCGTATATCATATATTCCATTAAAACCCAAAATTATTTACAAGTAAACTTAACACGCTCCTCCTCGCTCCACGTCACTTCGCTCGTCGTCGCCTCTATTTTTGACTTTTTGTTGAAAGACTTTGGTAAATTTCTTAACTCTGATAAAAAAGAACATAAAAAGGAAAACTAAAGAAAAATATACCACCCCAAAAATTAATTCATTAAATTTCTAATTTAAAATTGGGCTTTGGGTCAACGTTCTACACAATATCAAAATTTCAGGTCTGTGACTCATTCCGTCTACAAGTTACAAACCCGGTGACATCCGGATAGACAGAATGACATTAATAGGGCTCCGTTTTGCCCTTTGGGTACCGCCGCGCGGACGATTATCACGTTTTCCTGATTGTTACAATGAATCCAAAAAGGCAGTCTTTCGGCGTTCTATTGAAGAGCAATTAAAAAAATGTATATGTCTTGATTAATCGGCAAGGCTGAAAATATTTCACAACGGATATCCGAATTCTAAGCAAAAAACATAACATTACCCACTAGTATCCAATCAAAACGCCTACACCATCATTATATTGTAAAAGTGAGTGCCAATTACTCCACTTATAATGGAATACAGACAAATGATCATAATTTTTAAACCATAAACCTGATATAGCCCCGCGAATCATTCTACAAAGAGTTGTTAAAATAAACATCGGTTTTGACACGGTTATTCGTAATCCGAATTGGCATTGTTATAAAATTTATAACGGTATTTTTGGATATCTTTGAAATTTTATCGACTTTCAAGCTTTTTTATTATTGCTCTATTACGTATTATAAAACTGTTTTTTGATAACTTTCAGTTATGCGTTAGTCAATAAAATTATGCAATTTTCTATACCTACGTATGAATTTTCATTATGTATGTTTAAGAAATCTACTGTTAAGCAGCCAGAAGGCAAAATGTTGGAATATGTGGCCAAATCTATTTTATGAATGAAGATTGAAAAAAAAAATTTAAGATATGCATATAAGTACAACAAAGTCCGAGTCAAAATCAAGCGCTTAAAGATCCGTAGGTATTTTACTTTTAAAAAATCTTACAAACTTTCCTTTCTGCTAACAGAACTGTTATAGCTACATAAAAATATACTTAGGCGACTAATTATTTATATATTGGAGTATTTTTTCTCGATGACTGTACATTGGTGTCAAAATATGTGTATGCAGAAGAAAAATACTCCAACATAGATAGAGTTAATCCCGTTTTCTTGTAGCTGCCTTTTAAGCCCCATCTCAACTTTCCATACTGTATAACGATGTATGTTATACGAGTAATTTTGAGTCGTAAAAACTAACAAATATTCATGATTTTTGTACATCTCGGAAAATATAAGAAATTTCTCAGTTGCCCTATTTTTTTGTAAAGTTGACTTAAATATCTTTTAGCGGAATATTTTTCATAACTGTTGGTCCATTTGTTTCGGAGATACATAATACATTTTATTATTGATAATTGACAAGCAAACAAACATTTCTTGTACTTATTGAAGATTTTTCTAAATTAAAATCTTGGCAAAGAAACATAAATATATGAGTTTTCATAAATTTCTATCCTGCTTTGTAAAATGATATTTTTGTATCAATTTTCAAGACCGGATCAAAACTTATGAGACTATGTCATACATACAAACGGACAACCGAGTCTACCATTTCATTAATTATATCATGAATTCATCTTATTTGGCTACAAATGAATGGATGACGACACTCTCAGACGCTCGATTTAAAAAAGTATTGTCACAAGATTAAAAAAGAAATTAAGAAATATCATACAAAGCGAAATATGGTGTTAGTATATAGGTATATTTTTAATTGTTCTATAGGTATACCCGACTCTTTCATGAACAAATACACGTACAAAATTTATTAATTTAAAAAATTTTAATGTTTTAAAAAAAAGCTGTTTTTTTTAAAATTAATAATAAAAACATACACTTGTGGGTAGATACATAAAGTACAAACAAACACTATCATGTAATGAGCGTATGTCCGTTGAATGCAAGTGGCGGACGAGGCGATATGTTTCACGTAATTAATTCATAACTTTGGAGCCTCACACGCGAGCCAAGCTGCGATCATAACAGTTGTAGAGTTCTGAAGCGCATAGAACTGCAATTTTTTTTTACAGAATACTACTTTACAATTACACGAAGTAAGAAAAATTATAGCAAGTTGGAAAATAACGTTTCTTCAAAAATTAAAACTTTTATACTTTTAAACCTTGTTGTTAACTAATTTTATATTTTCATAAACAATTTTACAGGCATACAATTTGGTAACCAATGTGGTATGAACCAAACAAAAAGAGAATAGTTCTGATATTACAGAAAAAACTTGATAATAAAAGTAGGTAGTGGCAAAGTCGGGCTTTAGAGGCAAGAATATCCTTGTTAGGAATATTTTATGAAGTGAAATTAGTCGTTATCGTAATTTTTTTAATGTGGTCCTATGGGGGTTACTATTAAATCAAAAATGGTAGCAGCGCCTTTCAAACTCGACTTGTCGTTGGCATTATATTTATAAGACTTTCAATTTTGTGCAAGTATCTCCCGTGGGTTACCGAGACATTGGAGTGGACGACTGAACGTCTCGTCGTCGTCGTCCACGCAGAAGAAACTTGTGTGAAATTGTAGTTCTACACCATGCCTTCAGATATCTTATACACGTATGTATACCCTCTAGCTAAATTGAAATGTATGAATCAGAAGCACTAAAAGAACACAGAACCATAAAAAAAAGATTTTTTTCTCCTATTTTTTATTGGGAATATTGTCCAAATTTAGAATAAATGGCTAACCAACGCGACGTGACATGTGACTGACCATAGACCGTAGGGCCTTCCCCACAACGAGACTCCGACCCCAAGCCATCGATGAAAAATATTCTCGATGCCTTTGGCACCGACCCCCGCAATTCACCATCCCGGCCGCGATAGGCTTTGACGGTCGATATTTTTATTTTTTATTATGACAAAAGTAACAAGATAACAAGACAAAAGTAACTAAACATATAATTTTTATTTCGAACACAGAATAGCTTCCTTTTATATAGCTAGGGGGTTCATTATCAACCTGTATACCTACACAAAAGCCAAATATTCATCAAGAAGTCTCTAGAACTAATAGAGCCTAGAATTTTTACATTTTGGGAACAGCAAAGCTAGAGGTCGAAGTCGATGAGAGAATTAATTTATTTAATTTATAAATGTGTTTGTCACTATATTAACACGGGTGGAGCCGTGGGCGAAAGGCCAGGCAGGCTGTATATAAAATGTTTAAGAGGATGAAATACCCTAGCAACTTTTTTTATTACCCGTCCAGCACAATAAGTCTAATGGCAAAGACCTTATTTACTTTTCATAGAGGCGATTATATGTTGGCTCTTTGGCCTCTTGTTCTTGGACGCATAATACTAGTGAACACGCAGCGAAACAACAAATTGGTGTGTTTTTAGCTAATACTGAAATATTTTGTAGGGAAAAAAATATTGGATTTAGGTAACATCCCTTCATATTTCTATTGCCAATTTTATAAAAAAAATAAAGTTGATCTCTTAACCGCGTTTTTGAAACGAACGTTTGAAAACAAAAAAAAAAGAAGGTGGAAAACTTTTTTTTTTGACAAGAGGATAAATTTTAAAACATTGTTTATAGGTGGAATCCTTAGATAAAAGATCAATAAATCAAATATATTTTCTTCAATATGAGGAGAGACCTAGTTTCTTCCAATGAACCCTTGAAAACCTGGTGTTGTTGATGTTCTAGCGTCAAGTGTCCCGTTAATTTGGTGTAGTATAGACGAAAAAACACTGTGACGCTTGTTTAGCTACGTATACTAACAATTGTTTTGGTATACCATGTCTACACCTTTCCAAAGTCATTACAAACAATCTCAGCTCTTAACAAATTATGCACGCGAAAACGGGATGACACGTTTCGTTTTAATACTTTAGAAAGAGATGGCATAAGAATTATTACGTCACAGCAGGATACTTTTCTTACCTATGTACCATGATTATATTTGCTTTGCCATATTTTTCAAAGCACACCTTACAATGCGGCAACAGTTAGATGAGTATTTTATTTCCTAAAAGAAAACAGGGCATGGATGCCAAATATATGAGAGTTGTAAGGTGTTGGTTTAGATTTGGAATGCCAACTCGTTAAGGTGGCAGTCTTTTGGTTTATTTTCATAACTACCCGCATCTATCACTGTTAACGATGTTTATTCAAGCAGTTTAGTAGGGTGAATATGAACTTCTGGGAAACATTATTGTTTTTAAGAAAATCAAAAAGTATATGGATTGTTACTGAAGTTCAAAACTTTTTTATTTATTGTCCTATAGATGGCCATAATTTTAGCTCTTGCGTTCATGCCCCAAGCAAAAACATAATGAAATAATAACGCCTACTAGAGTTACTATAAACTAGCAGTACGGGAAAATATAAAAACTAAACACGGTGGGTCCCGTACTCCTGATGATGTTCACTTGAAGTGGAAATTTGGCCCAGACTACTAGAACAGACTACTGTCTCAAGCAGAACTTACAGTTGACTGACTTAGTTCTAATGTTAGGTCTTTACACATTAAATTGCCGTTTTCTATAGAGAATTTGAAGGAAACTTAATTTTCAGAACTAACATTTTTGCATTTTTTTTGTAGTAGTTTCTTTTGTGCATGAATGAGACAATATTAAGCTAACAGCAACATTAATTCAATTTTTAAAAAGTGTCAGCCGTAAAAAATTATTACGAATCTTATCGTGGAAATAGATGGCATTTAGGACGAACTGTTTTTGATGTTTTAATTTTGGTTATCAAACTGACAATAAAAACAAAATAGATGTAAAACCATGAAATCAACATTCAAACAAAAAACAAATAATGGAAATAGCTATTGAATTAGAGGAACTATGAACTCATTAATCTGTAAGAAAATTTTGGTGATTTCATAGGTAAAGCCTATTATATATTTTTTACTAGCTGGTGAACCAACCAAGTAGTTGCAAAAGTCAAATTCAACAAATTCAAATATTTTATTTTGCAAAGTAGGTATATATAATATACATTTCACAAGTCAAAGTTCGGAAGAGTCTTGAAAATTTTGGTTGACACACTGAATAAGTTGCAGGCCTCCGGTAAGAAAATTCATTATTTTTAATTTTTTATCTTGTAATGAACTCTAGAACTATCTAGCTAGAGCAATAAATCATTCCGTTTAAGATTTAAAAAAAAACTTATTTTCAATTATATCATAGAAATCATGGTAAACCTCTTAATAAGGTATAACTTTATTGGTTATATTATTTGCTCTTTTACAGCTAAGCTGCTGTGCTACTAATGATGTTGTAACTAGCTTACTTTACCACCTTAACTATCAACATAATACAACCTTAATCAAACCTTAACTCTGGGGAATAGAGTCCAAATTATACTTATCCTAATGCCTTAGCCAAATCAGTCTGCCAAATTTATTTATGCGGTTGTGTTATTTGAATATAAGTCCTATTCAGTAAGAGTTAAGGAGCTAAAGCATTGTGAGGGAAAATTACGGTAGCATTTTTTAACTGTCAAACTTTTGATTGGATGTGGTTTTGAGTTGTTAGGGATAATGATTTAGAAATTGTATTGAAGTGAAGTGTATGATAGTTACCAGAAGTTGAAGTCGGTAAACGAATTGCCTTAATTATTTGGTTAGACTCTATTAAGTCTGTCAATTATTTTTAACTGATATTGTATTGACCTAAAATAAAAACCTAAGAAACTAAACCTAAAATCTGAAATAATTATAATAAATGGAAAATTCTGGCCAGATCGCTGCCGTCGTTAGGAAGGGTGCCAGAAAGGCTGGTGGCGTTGCCACGTTAAATGGCTAAACTAATTATTTGGCCAAAGTAGCTTCCAGCCCTTCGGTCACCTGAAGCATCGACCAATTGCGACGAAATTTCTTTATAAGTCGCCGCACTTCTGGACCCCACGGCCCAAAAGTTTCTACAGAAAAAGGCTATTTTATTTGTATTTTTCCACAAAGCTCATTTAATCGTACACATGGCTGTATAATCACCAAACTAAATGGAGCTCAAGATTCAAAACGACACAGCTGAAACCGGGAATGAAATTTTTATGAGAACACAATTAAATCTGCAATACAGATCACAACTTCATAGCTCTACTATATGCAACACCCGAGTTATTATATCTGGTTTCAATAAATACCTACCAAGATTCAATCAATACCAAAAATTGTAGTAGGTACTAAAAAAAAACAATTATACGAGTAGTATTTAGTACACCATAAATAGACGTGAAATACGTATATAGAAGAATAGAAGATACCAACGTTATTGGTTGGAATATCCCAGAAACATTAAAATATGTCTCAAATTAAGGTCCAGGTTACTCACAAAGAGAGTAAAAACAAAATTCTTACAATGTATTTCCAACGTGATTCTAAAGCGATATGGACGGCAATTTTTTTGCCCACTTTTTGCCGATCCAAACAAATTAATGATCGACCAAACCGTCGTTTTATTACTGTTTATAACAAAAACGAATACCAATAAAAGTCTCTGAGATTGCAGATTTGCGTTGCATAAAAATAAGACCTCAGAAACTGCACAAACTCCAGCTGCAGTTGCACAAACGATATTCTATCTTTTGATTTGGGAAATAAGGTTTAGCAGGCATGAAAAATGTAATTTAGTATTGAAATACACAACACGACAGATCGCGATTATGGTGCGAATGACTTTATTTATTTATTTAAAATTAAATATGGAATTCTACTGGATTTAACTCTTCTGCTAGAGGTAACAATTTCATCATATAGTCTTTTTTCTATCATAACTAATATTCAAAGAAAAGTACAGTATACCTTACTACAGTAGAAATGTAAATGTTCACATTTGTTTGTCCCCCTTTTCAAGAAAATCTGTTAAATAGTAGTCCATCAAACCTGCATGCTACAACTCGGTTCACTAAATTTTGGGTTATTATAGGTTAGACGGACGCCGCACCTAGGCTTTGGTGTTAAAACAGGACCCTAAAATAGTAGTTTATGCTACAAGGGCGAAAAGGAATAAATTACGAGGACGATTTAAAACACGAGCGTAGCGAGTGTTTTAAACGTAACCGAGTAATTTATTGCTCTTACGCCCGTGTATCATACTACGTTTTTCAATGCATAGTGTGAGGAAATAAAACAAATATAATCTTGTGAACTTTAAATTATGATTGGCTCAAAAGGACTGTATCCAGAGCCGTCAAACAGTGGAAAAAAAGTATAACATTTATGGTACACAGGAAAGGCTGCAGATTAGCCAACCATTGTAAATAAATTAAAAAAAAGTAAAAATAAAGTCCTAGGGCAAAATAATCGACTTTCTGTTCGGTTTTGATGCATAAAAAGTGAGCCTTTACGAGCACTTGCATTGAAAAAATTATAAAGCGTATATGTTTGTTAGAACCTCGTCCTTATCTGATAATTTTTGTTTGAGATGAGATGCTAAGACAACGATTCATGTGCTGTTGGGGAAAATTTCGGTGATTGAAATGGTACTGTGCCTTTTCTCCAATAGTACACACTTTAATTATATTTTCAATGCATGTGCTCGTAAAGGCCCACTTTTTATGCATCAAAACCGAACAAAAAGTCGATTATTTTGCCCTAGGGCTTTATTATTATTATTTTTTTTAATTTATTTACAATGGTTGGCTAACCTGCAGCCTTTCCTGTTTACCATAGATGTTATACTTTTTTTTCCACTGTTTAACGGCTCTGGGTACAGTCCTTTTGAGCCAATTATAATTTAAAGGTCACAAGATTATATTTATTTTCATTTCCTCACACTATGCATTGAAAAACGTAGTATGATACACGGGCGTAAAAGCAATAAATTACTCGGTTACGTTCAAAACACTCGCTACGCTCGTGTTTTAAATCGTCCTCGTAATTTATTCCTTTTCGCCCTAGTAGCATAAACTACTATTAAAAAAGTTATTAGTAAGCATAGTATACACAATGCTATTATTACTGAGTATACCTATAGCAACTTAAAGCTAATACCGCTTTCGCTATCTACGAGTATGATACACTGCGGGAACTGAAATAATATGGGTATTTTTGAACATCAGCGAACTAACGACGATTTTGGTAGCATAGACAAACTTCACACCTGACATATCGAGCGATTAACATTGTTGACATTGACTGCTATTGTTTTTTATACCCTCAACCAAAGATTTCAAAAGTTTAGATGAGCATTGGCACCGAAAATCTGTTGCATTGATGTTTTTGAATGCGTGCGTTAACATAATGCCGACGCGCGCACACTTATGAGTCTGTCTACCTACGGTCAGCAAACTGATCAGACTACTAAAGTTGTTCAAATGATTAACTTTAAGTGCACTTAAGGCGTCCAACTATCACTGTGTTCAGATGAGCACTGATTCCAAACGTGTGAGCGTCACCCATTTAAAGGTGGAAACATTTTGGTGTTGTCATAGTAAGGTAAGGGCTTATCTTTGCCCTCAATAACTTCCCCATTACCAAAGATTAGCTGGTGGGAATACTAAATTGTATTAAGTTCGCCTATGTACGAAATTTACACCTTGTGCAATAAGGAATTGTATTAGTATTATTATTATTTGCGCTATATGTATTGCCATGTGCTAATATAGACGGTGATAGTGTGAAGTGCAGAGGTAGCCAAAACGGCTAGAAGAGCGACCATCTTTTATCCCAGGGACTATTGATAAGGGTTATATAGAACCAACAGCACAAAAATATATATTTGTGTCTGACACTTAGCTATTCTTCCATCGCTTTTAGTCTTCCGAAAAAAAAAAAGGAAACTAAAGCGTCACGGTACTTATAACACGGCTAAGCTGATTTAGTGGCGTAAGTTTAGAAAAAGACGAAAATTATTCGATGACGTCATAATACGAAAATATTATGGAAATTCGTGAGGGATGTCTAATGCTAATGGGGTATATTTTCAAGCAGATGTTAGACTTTTTGATATAAATTTGTGGATCAAAAACTTATTATTGTACTTATACATGACGCTGTAACTGATGTGTGGTGCTGGAGGTACCATACACATCCAAACCTAAATCTTCAAAGCTCAATGTACCCAGGTATGGTAGCTTACGATTGACGCCTCGCCCCTCTCCCGCGCGCCGCTCCCGCCCCTCTCTCCACAGGGGTCCATTGTAACATTTCAAATAAATGGTCCTCATCTCAGAATGTTTAATATTATAATTTGATATTTTCAACTGGATAAAGATATTAAAGTCACGCTTGGAGAGTGTTTATTTAGCAGTCGTTTATACTGTGAGTTATTGAGTTGGGTTCTGACGTTTTTTTTGTTATGTCGTTAAGGCAATGTACGCATAGTTGTTAGCTGGGCGACTGACATTCTTGAAATGTTGTACTATATAAGATTTTGTTTCAAACGGTCTAAATAGAAAATGACACACAATGACACTTATACAACAGTCATTTCATTAACATGCAATAATTTTGATCGGGTTTATTAGATATTAAACCTGATCAAAACTTGGATTTCATCACAATCTTGTGACGTATGCATCACACAGCAATGCTTAATAATTTATCTATATCTATTAATAATTTTTTTTTTTTTCTTCAAAGTTTAGTTCTTTCGTTTTTAGTACACTTTTCTGATTGAATTTAACAAATAAGTGCATTTTAAAGGTACAATTTCTATGCTACGACTTGCACTACAAGCCCCCTCTCACGTAACCCTACACATGCCGTTTTTTAGAAATGTCGTGTTTTATTTTTAAAATTGGCTTCCCCTTAACATTGTTTCACAGCAGAGTTATTAGTTTTGTGATGGGTGCGTTTTCAGATGGTTAAGTTGTTGGGTCAACGGCTACAATCTGTGGGTTCGATTCTCGACAGAGCCCGGATAATAGCCTCGTTATAGATGAGCTTTTAAATGCCACAAATATTTTACATTTAATTATGGGTCTCTATGTACGTGGTAATTATGTCTGGAGGGTCCAAGACGAAAGAAGGAAAGGGCAATCACAGCTTTTTTTCTCTTTGTAGGTATATTTTGATGCTACCATGTTTTAGGAGGTATAAACAATTCTATAATATTATTAAAACTCGCGTGAGCTGACATACTAAATTATTATTACATACGGCTTGAACACTCACGTGTGATTGTTGTTGACTATACGCCAACCGTTTCACCGACTATATGCCAACCGGTTGGCATATAGTCAACAACAATCACACGTGAGTGTTCAAGCCGTATGTAATAATAATTTAACAATTCTATAATTTACACATTGCAGTATTTTGACTTGGAATTTTTTTCATATCGACGTCTTAGTGGAAAAACCTCGTAAGGGTGTTATGATTAATTTTATACAAGGAATATACAAAATAATAAAACTATTTTTGTATAATTTCGTCATCAGAGGTTTTCACTCTAAGGCGAACATAACATATCTCATAGGTCTGGAAAGCTCAGTTGGTGGGGCAATGGCTCGGTAATCGAAAGGTCATCCAGATATACTTTTATAAATACCGTAAACATTCAAAAACAATTTCTACTACAGTATTTGCTAAATCCTATCCATAGTTAATTTATATAATCCTAAATAAACACCTCACCAATGTTAAACGAGTGAACGATGTGTCGAAAAACTAAATTAACACATCATTGGAAAATATTTACATTAGTTATTCAACAAAATAAAATTATGATTTTAATCCGTGGCTTAAGTTAATGAGGCTTGAACCTCGTTTTATTAATGACTAATGATTTATGACAGCTGATCGTGCTCGTAATGATTGCTAATGATTTAGATTTAGTTTTAGGGTTTCTTAGGACAGGAAAACCGTGAAAATTAATTGCAGAATGGTTTTGAGTTTTGAACTATATCAAAAACTGTTAAGTTGTATTAATATACCGTTTCGAACTTTATTTTATCTACACTCATATCGTAAAATCCTGATTTCCTGATTATGAACTCGAAAATTGTGCATAATGACTTTTTTTTTACGAACGTCTCTTATATAGAAAAAATATTAAATAAAATTACAGCTTTCTTAACAAAAAAAATTATTAAATATTTTTTCCTGCTTTAAAAGTACAGTTACACTAAGTAGGAAGGCAAAGGAAACTTATTCTATACCGCCATGATTAAGGTTTTGTAATATCTTATACCAAAGAGGTTTTATATGAAATTGCCTACACGTACAAAAGAATGCCCGCCCGACTAAGGAGGTAAGAAATTAGGTTGTAAGGAGGTTACATTTCAATTTATTTTCGGCCATTTATTTATCTATGTGAGGCGTGTAGACTATTGCATTTTGGTTTCGGTGGTTGGGGCGTTGGCGTCAAGGTTTACGGAGAAATTTTACTTTGGTTTTGTGGGTCAAAAGTTTAATTTTGGTCTAAAATGGCTGACAGCAGTGAGTGATAAGGATGATAATTTGACTACACCTGACATTCTAGAAACAGTGACGAAAAGGAAAAACAGCTTGATGTTATCAAAAATTAGGAATTTGGAAGCGGGTAGAAAACAACCTTTTGCATGAGTGTAGATAAATTAGTGTATGAAACTACACATAACTAGATATTAAAACACTCATGTATACTATTAAAAAACACGCCTATGGCTCGTGTTTTAATAACCTCTCTATGTGCCAGTTTCATAAACTACTATCAAGATATTTATTTAAAAACATGAGTTTTTATGTTTATTTACACTGGGCTTACGCTTAGCCAATACAATATCACACCCGGCCCTCTAAAAAGGCCGTTTTGCATGAATCACATTATGATTCTGTTCTAATGCCGTCTCTTTTGCACGTGTGAGAAAACTCTGACTCCATCCTACTTTCAAATAATTTTATGATTCACCCAAGTCGGCCTTTTTAGATCTCCCTAAAAGTAAGAATCAATGTGACGTAGGATGAAGAGTTTTCGCCCAAAAGCACCTTTTTACTTTTCCCTTGAAGAAATTAAGTTAAAAGCTATTCGGATATATGGACGCAGCTGTTGTACGGATGATAAACAAATATTTGAAACATTGATGCAATAAAACTAACGGATTATTGGTGAAACTTTGGCCATTTATTAAATGATTCAGATTCAGATTCTTTATTTGCATATCACAGTATTATTACAGGTGGAAAACAAAAATATAGTATCATGTGATACCCTTTTAGGGCGTAACAATATTTTTACAAGTCTAGCAATATATTATTTAAATAATTAGTAACAAAAATAAAAATACATAAAAACTTTAAAAACTAATATTAGTTACATTAACTATCTTTAATTAATAAATGAATCACAGAATGTATGAGGATAGAGTCACCGACAAATGATACGAACATATCGTATATATACTCGTATGTTTATTTTTAAGGTGTGTTTATAAAAGTAGTTAGGGTAAATTTAATTTAAGTAAAAACTATGAAAGCGGTTACGTTTTCGCAGACAAACTGCAAAGTTTTGCGAAATATATGTTCCTATGTTTTTGATCTTTTAATTTTTATTTTTTGTTTTTTACCCGATTGTTTACAACCACGTACCTTCTTAATATTTTTAGATATAACTTGCTTACCATTAAACATACTTTTTACATCATTGGCCAAAATTATCATTTTTTGCAACCTACTAATTAACATTCTGTCTGAACGTAGACCGCTATCGCAAGGAGAATCTGTTAAACGGACAAGCGTTTTTCTTTTAATTCTTTGTAAAAAAAGGTTATTACTCATATATTCGTGGTTTGGACTCATAATTAATAACTTAATATAATTTTATCCAGTATATATACCTATAGAAACGAAAACAGCAACCTTATTAAGCCAAAAAACCAAATATCAACAGTACAACTGTTGAGATATCTTTTGAAAGCCAATTCTATATAGAAAGTTGCATTAATTATTGAAAAATTAACTAAATAAATTTTAGTAAAAGTTTGACGTTCTAAATAAACTATAGACTTAAGAAAAAAACTTGATATCATAATAATGATCTCATTTATTGATGAAAATAACCCCCTGCGGCCCGCCGCCTGCGCCCCGTCACTCGTCCCCGAGCGACCAACAACCCCGCGCGTACCTGCGCGCCCGCACGTGGTCATTTGTGGAAGAGCAGCATTCAAGGAGCCAAAGAGCCGCATGCGCATGGGCAGTTTACTGACCAGTGGCCAAGACCAAACGGCTAGACTTAAAAATATGAAATTTGGATTGTAGGTGCCTTATATGACGTAAACATTTGCAAAGAAAGGCTTTTAGGAATTTCTCTCGAGATAGAGACGGGATCCACGCAAGCAACGCTATTAAAACATAATTAACTTATTAGATCTTTATATAAAGGTTAAAATGAGGGCAGAACCAAGAATAGAAAAATTGCATCAAAATTCCAAATAAATAACAACTAAACCAGCGGCGAAGTTATTCATATATATATGTATAAGTGTAAAAAATATTAGTCAGTATCATATCGTTCAAATAACAACATAATTATAGCGAGTTATGACGATATGATGTCTTAAACGGACGAAAACATATGTTATATAGTTAATTGTAAGTAAATAAAACACAATTTCCGTGCCTTGAGCGTAAATAATTTGAAACTGATTGTGGTACTGTTGGCTCAAAAATACTTGCATCATTTCCATGTAAGGATTTTATAGCAGTAGGAGAACAGTGCAACGGCGTGTATTTGGAAAGTAAGTTTTTTTTCTATTTGGGAAAGCTTAAACTGTCTACGTAAAATATCAGAAATTTAATAATTAAAAGAATGAGTCCAGAGGTCTCGATATTTTTAGGAAAACGTTATATAAAAGCTAAATATACTTCATGGTTAGCCTGATCTTATATTATGGTAAATATTTATATTTTCATTAGGAAAGCGTTATCTAAAAGCTATTTTGATAGATTTTTCAAAATTTTAATATTTTTCATACGATCGGTTAAAAGTGGAATAAATAACATCTGACACCAACTGGGACATCAGTGTAACTAGGCCAAGTGCATTTAATCTAACGTCACGTCGTCTAGTTTTCTCCGGCAAGCAACCTTTGCCCATCCACTTCCTTCGCCCACAGTACCTCCTCATCAGCCGTCATAGGTTGACGGAGAATGAGTGAGGAGTAAATTGAAAGCCCCCAGCTCTCCATGATGGCTTCATTAAGGGCGAGGAAGTGTGTTCTCCCGTGATTGACTTTAGAGTTAATGTGGAGGGAGATAACAGGAGATCTCTGTCAAGAGATGCAGGATGAGGGTATATAATGACGAACGAAGAACATGTATCTACTTCATACGAGTATGTATACGACTATTGTTCGTCTCTCTGCGATATGAATTCGAATTCTAAGCCCGATAAATGATTATTATAAAATCTATGGAAAAAGGACTATAGGCATTTATTTTTAAACCAAAAAATCACACAGGATTATGCTTCGCAATGTTTACGAATTCGACAGGACTAAGGTATAGGTTTTACCGTTGAAGTCACATTTCGATCAAGATACTTTTGAAAAGTTTCCGTCTGCAGACAAAAAGTTTTAAATAGAATGTACAAATGAAAAATGTACAAAATGCCTGGAGCCGTATTTTTGAATCGTTCTTTTTCAATTCACATGCGAAAATATATACCTGTCTCATCTTGCAAATGACAAGTTCTGATGTGCTATGTGAGATGGGTATATACTTTCGCATGGGAATCGAAAACGAACGATTCAAAAATACGGCTCCTGTACAGACATCAACACGTCGAGTTCAGTCAGCCAAAAACAAAAGCCCGTAGCGTAAACCGAGTAACATTTAAATTATTATTAAGAGGCTATGCGAATTTTATTTTTGTCACTGTCACTCCAAGCGAAAAATCACGCAGTGGGAGAGGGGCGGATTCAGAGCAAAGTGGAAAAAAGTTGGTTTTATATTTTTATTAAAAAAACTAAACTAGCTAGCATAATTTCCAAAATTAAATATCCTGATATTGTTAAAACCCATCTAATAAAATATGTTTGAGTTCAGTACGCTGCTACTCGTTAAATGAGGAGAAAAAGTGTGTTAAAAGACCTCATTTCAACAATTATTTCTATCGAGGAAAGTTTATCCAAACATGTTTTCCAAAATCAAATCCCTAGATTATATAGTCAAAATGCATATACCAGAAACTGATTATAATTTTCCGTGTATTTCATGAAATACACAGAAAAGAAACACCTTATAAATAAGGCTTTAACACTCACGTGTGATAATTGTTGACTATATGCCAAAATTAGGTGACACTGTTGGTACCCCGGAATAGGGTGACCAGATGTCCTGTATTTATGGTAAATTCCCAGTATTGAATTGGGCCTTGTCCCTTAATTTGGCGAAGCCAATACGGGACCGTATTATCCCTGTTAAAACTGTTTTTTTTCTAAATATTTATTATAGTATTTAGGGTCCTAAATTAAAAATATCAGAGTTTGTTTTGTTTAGTTAGTTAATTTTTTAACGTTTTTGTACAAAAGGTAAAGCTATGCTTATATATTTATCATACATACATACATATACTCATGCCTGTCTCCCAGAGGGGTAGGCAGACGCTACAGATTTCCATCTGCTACGATACAGACACACCTCTTTACAAGCTCTTCTATTCCGGGTACTTTGAAAACAAAATAATAAATAAATTGCTCTGACTTTATTTTAACCTTGAATCCAGTATTTTTAATGCTGTGCCCTTCATATCCTGGAATGTAACTTACCTATAATAAGGAGGAGTTATTTCCTATAGTCAAGTGCTGGGTTATGTGAACTTGGGTGTATATTATTATGATGTAGCAGACTAATAAATACATGTACTTATACCAACTTGGAAATGCAAACTATACCGGTAAGTATATAAAGTATTTAGAAACAACTCGTGTAAGTAATCATCCTTTAAACATTTTCTTATTGCTTTCACTCCTCAAAAATCAGTACAACCATAAATTACCAGCTACATCATACCATCAAACACATCATATCGCTACCTCATAAACGAGATAAACTTATCTGTATCGAGGCGAAATAACCTCTATTCCAAGGTAAAATAGGTGTATCATTATAATGGTCAAGTCAGTTAAGGCACCGGGTTTAAACATACAACAGCAAATCATAAATAAATAAATAAACAACAATATTGGATGACAATAAATCATTACTGTCAAAAACTGTTTGCTTGAATTGAACGTTGGGGTCACTCTAATAGAAGTGATCTCTTAATGTTCAAATAAGATATTTACGTTTATTAAGAAGTTGGAAAAAATAACAAGTGCCACTTAGGAAAAAAACAATTTCTCTTGTAACTTACCTGAATTAATATTTTCTGAAAAATAGTAGGAGATATGAACGGATCTCAACCCACTACAGTTTACATTTAGGCCACAGTCCGCCGTCACAAGCTACGGGGTTTGCATGTTGCCTAGGCTACAAAGTAAAAATGGGCAAGTGCGAGTCGGACTCGCGCACGAAGTGTTCCGTACCATTACCTATAATAATACAGATCGCGCCAAACCTCTAGTCCACTCGGAAGTTGCTCTTCCCAAGAACGGCCCATACATTTTGTTCCTGCTGATGCGAAACGCCCCGTGTTTAGAAGGGACTAAAAGTTTGGCGCGATCTGTACTCGTTAACTTTTAAAGCCTTCTTAGCTGTGATAGTTTAACTTTTAATTTCGGTATGTATACTACTGCCGTGATTTTTTTCACGTCTCCAAATACAACCGTTTCGCCGGCAGGAGGGGGGGGGGGGGGGGGGAACTTGACTCTAACAAAAATTAACACTTTTAAGTTTAATATTTCGCAAAAGGAACCTTTTGTCGAAAAATTGTCTACTTACACCCCCAATATTTTTAAATTACCTATCCAATGTCACCCCACACTAAGGGATAGACGAGAAAAAAAAAATCATCCCCACTTTAAGTGTAGGGGTGGTACACCTCAGAACATTTAAATGTTCTGTGTGGTACACTATACAATTTTTTTTTTCAAAATTTTACTGTATCACTTTATTGGCGTAATAAATAATAATATGTAAACCCATGCCACATTACAGCTTTCTGGTACTAAAAGTCTCTAAGCTAAGCCACGGACAGACAGACAGACAGACAGACGGACATGGTGAAACTATAAGGGTTCCTTGTTGCTAACTACGGAACCCTAAAAAAGGAACATGTTTTTCAATAAGTCAACTCGATTTCTAGTAAACAGGGACCTTGTCAATATCAAATTTGATCACATTTGCTAGCATAAGAAGAAATAAAAGAGAAAATTATGGATTTAATAACACACTAAGTAATAATATTATGTTTTATTGCGGAATCCATCGCTTTGAATAATGTTATTATTATTAGAGGGCATTACAAACTTGAAATTAATTAGAAACACATTTAAAAGCACAATATTTTGAAAAGATTCCTTGGGCCAGGATTTTTGCTTTTAAATTTGTATCTGATTGATTTCAAGTTTATAATGCACTCTAATAATAGCATGAGTATTCAAAGCGATCAATTTCGCAATGAAAACACGTAATGAGAACTGTGAATTTATTAACTGTCTGATGCAACAGGTATTGTAGCGACGACAGCGATTTTGTTCAGAATGAGCAAGGTGAGAAATCACATTACGCCCTCGTGAGCGTTCAGTATGTGCATTAAAGCTAGTAAATCAAGTAACTACTTAACTACTGTAAGTAAATGTGTTCAGGTATGGTGTGGAAATTCTTCGTTCCAGATAAGAACCTCGGTAGAACAGTCGGAGCGCGCCTGTCACGTAAACAGGTAGTCACAGGTTCAAATCCTGTACCGAGGACCTTTTTTAAAATAGTTGTGCTTTTAAATTTGTTTCTGATTGATTTCAAGTTTGTAATGCACTCTAATAATAATTCAACTAAGTAATTTAGAAAAAAATTGCATTTAGAATTTTGATGATTATTTAGCATTGTGAAATTATGATCAATCGAGAGCAAACAAGAATAAATGTTAATTAAAGAATTAAAAATGAATGTGTTTATCAATCTCATTGATTAATAAGTAACCAGCATTATGTTCAATAACTAACCTGAAGGGACCCATCCATGACCTAAATTAGTAACTTTTTGTGTGTCGGTACAAATATTGACGGTAAAGACATTTAAATAACGCATGAATCAGCGCGAATCGCAAGGGGGTTACAAGGTCGTTGCAACTCCGTATAGCGCTAAATAGGTGAAAACCACACTTTTTACATGGAAGCGATGGTCTTTCAAAAAATACTTTTGTGTAATATTTTAGTTCTTAAATTATCTAACTTCAGTCATTGTTTTGAAAGAACATATCATAGGTAAGGTAAAAAATATTTGATTTGTGAAACTTCACGGCTATATATTAGTGATAAGCACTGTAATTTTTATTTCTATCCACTAACGAGTTAAAATGGTGCGAGAAACAGCTTACCACACCATTAAATAACGCTGCATACACAATCACATATTTATTTATTTATTTATTTAAGATACATTTTCAGAAGATACAAACAACATTGATGGTGGACAAAATTAAGGGTACAATTCTGTTGTACGTTCCTTATAAATGTATGCATCCTTCGCAAATAATATTTAAAACTATATAAAAGAAAACATCGGTAACTTCTAAAATTACACATAACAGAAGAGCTTAAGATAAAATATGAACTTAAAAAAATATATATATACATATATGAACTTAACAAAAAGAAAAAGAAATATTAACATAATGGCATAACTTTTGCAAATTTCTGTTTGTAATAATTGAGTGAGTCAGAGAAAATATCGATGTTAGGATCTTTAATACAAATGGTTGTGTAGCTTTGGCAAATTCTATTGATGGGGGAGTGTGTGTCTGTGTTGGTTCTGGTTTGGGGTCCTTTTAAGAATTTTGTAATGGGTTATCGTGGAAAATTATAGGGAGCTATTAAGGAAATTTTCCCTAATATATCGCTGCAGATGAGTTTACCATTGATGGTTTTATGCAGGAAAATGAGGTCATGTATAGTGCGGTGGTTTCTTAGTGATGCCCCTTTCAAAAACTTTAGAAGCTGGTCATATGGACTTCTGTGGGAGACACCTGAAGACACAAGGGCAAGATGTCTTGTGAAAGCACACTGTATGCTTTCAAGGCGTTGTGAGTGAACGGCGTATGATGGGTTCCATGCAGATGAGGCGTATTCCAGCGAGCTACGCACCAGAGCATTGTATAGTAAAATCTTTGTACGGGGGTTGAAGCCTTTCGTGTTGCTTTTGATAAACCCTGACATTTGAGCAGATTTTTTTGCTACCGCATTGATATGGGGGATTAATGTTAGCTTTGAGTCCAGAGTGACTCCCAGGTCTTTAATCTCGCTGACCTCTGTCAGTTTCTCGCATATTTGTCATAATAGAAATTAAAATCAAATTGTTTGTACTGATTTCACAAAATAACGTCGACCCCGCTTGGTATGCCTAAGTTCCATCCTATTGGCAATGGAATTGTATAAATACAATATATAAATATACTTAATATCTGATATTTTTTTAGATAATTGATAAATTAGACCTTATTAGCTTGAGTACATCCCTTTGGTTTGGTTTAAGTGAAGCTCGTGGTCGAGCGTAGAGTAGCCCCACCCCAGACAGACAGACAAGCAAGTCATCGAGAATACAAAACTAATGAATCATCATCGACCATTGATCATCAACACGATGTGAACCAGCCTGAATGAAGTTGAATGTACTTACGCGTAGATACGGCTTCTGTTCATTTTGGGAATTTATTCTGTTATATTAAATATCCAACTTTAGAATAACATCCAATAATAATATCCAATCCAACTACTTAATTTGAAAATAGGATGCTAAATGCTAATATTCTTAAAAAAATAAATTTCGAATAATATTACATTCTATCAAAATGATTTATTTTACCTGATTATTGGCGATTTTTAAATCCCGTCTTTTTGAATTAAAAGTTTGCAGGATTCTAAGGTACTATGCATTCAAAAAAAATCCGTCAGGTGCGAGTCAGCCTCGTGTACCTAGGGTTCCGTATCGTGGATGAAAATTTTAATTTTGTCCTTTTTTTTGTTAATATCTCAACCGCTAAAATTTTCCTGTAATCTTTGGCGATGATTGGCGTCGAGAACAGCTTTACGTTCTTCTTCAAATTCAAACACCTTTTTTTGAACAGTGAGCCTCCATCCAGAACGGTCTTGGGCTAAATCTTCCCAGCAGGACGGGTTGATTTTGCACGTTTTCATGTGCCGTTTTTGCACACCTTTAAACCGCAGCAGTTGGCCTCTTTGTTTACGCTTGCCACTGTGCAGCTCTGATTAGAAGATGCGTTTGGCAATTCTCTCTTCTGGCAATCCTTTCCTGTAATCTTTACGTAAGTATATATTACCATGATGATTTATTTTTTATTTTTCGGTCCACCAGGTTTGGAGATGAGAGAAATGTTTGTCCAGTTTTGAACATACATTTTTTTGTGGTTTTTCGAGGATTTTTCGAAATAGATGCAAGTAAGTATAGCCAAACTATATATATATTTACAATAAAAATTTTAATACCTACAATTTGATGCCAATATTGTATTTTTATAAAATATTGTTTTATTTATTTTACTGTTTTTTTACATTTCTCAACTATGTTTAACTTTCTTTAAATCGCTATAGTTTTTAAAGGCCAATTATGGCATCTTGAATTAAAACACGTGTACTTGTAGTTTCACTTTATTTGTGTTAACTCCCAACCGGTTTCGGATTTTACTCCATTTTCAAGGGAAGATCTTAATTAAAATATTTTACATGACTCCAGGCACTAGCTCTGAGCAACGTAAACAATGATAATGTTGACAGAAAATATAATTAAGTAGGTAGGTCGAAAATGTATCAGTGATGTCATGCGACAAAATTACCCGAAAAATGGGGAATTTACATACAATAATATATAATGTTTATTTAATGTCAGTTTAAATGTCAAATGAGTCCTAATAAGCATAGATTTCAAATTAAATGAGATAAAAATATAATAATTTAAATTGTTAAATGGATTAATTAATTAAAATAATGAAGTGGCGGCGATCTATTGACTTCTAACTGCTGATTTAAAATGTTTTCCTGGTTTTTGTGTAAAAGCTTATTGATCTCCAATGCTTCTGAGGCGGTAATTTTTCTACCTTTTTTGCACACGTGGAGGGCTTTAAATTATGGCTTATAATCAACATTTTGTTTATAATTTTCAGTCCACCAGTTTTAGAGATAAGGGGGGGGACATACATTTTTTTTGTAGTTTTACAAAGATTTCTCGAAACAATGCTACGGCAGATTTTGATTGATTTTACAAGGGATTTTCTAAGGAAATTATTGATTTTTCAGTTTTCTCAATTTTTGCGCACACGCCAGAATTGCCTATTTGGCACCCATATATTGTATTGGAAATATTGTGAATAATATAAAAAAAACATTTTTTTTACGCCGTGTTTTGTGGGCAAATTAATGCTATTTTTATGCCAAATTTCAAGTATTTACAAGTATTTAAATTTCAAGTATTTAACAGTGCTAAAGTTATAAGGCTGTGACATGTGGACGGACGGACGTACAACGGAGTCTCACCATAAAGGTTCCTCTTGTACCTTTTAGAACGTACACTTGGAACGGAAATTATATTTTTTTGAAGTTTGGTTAGAATTCTCGAAAAAAAACACAAATCGATCGTATTAAAAAATATCCTAATATCCTGTAATTCCCGAGACGGCCTCTTTTCTAATTTTTCGGGTCATGTCACAGATAAACATAAAAAGGAAGCTAGTGTTTGTGATTTTATAACTACCACATTACCAGACCAATCAACTAAACAAATGAAACATGTATCTAGAAAGTTAAAACGTCTCTCTGTCAGTTTGTCCGTGTCAAAAAGGTTATTAACACTCGTTTGCTGAGATTGCTCTTCGAGACCGAAGAGAAGACGAGGTTTTTAACACAAAACAATAAAGTTTATTGTTGATGCCATTTTACATTTAGTACACTGAGCTATTTTACAAATGATTGGCTCAGTATCTTTGACATATTGAAGAATGTAAAGTTAGGTTTCAGTTTAAAATCGGAAACCTATTAAAAATTCTGTGGAATAATTTTTGAGCCCATTTCCCATTTTACTTTAATATTATTATACTTTTGCCTCCATTAGATCCAACAGAGCTTTGTTGCTTAGTTTTTTTGTCTCAGACTAAAAGGTATTAAAATTGCCAAATCATTATTTATTAAAAACTACCGAAACCAAATATTTATAATAAATTAGGACCACCAATGCGCGTATCATTAGAGTATTGTTTGAAATACAAAAAATACATGTAGTAGTTTGAGAAAATAAATTTCTGATAAATTAATAATTTTGTAAGAATTTATATTCTGACCAAACGATCTTGGCTTTAACAAAATTTTCAAGTTCAGGTATTTAAAAGACGTTGGTACGTTACGTACGTTTATCCCGAAACACGCTACATTTTTAAATTTAACTTACACAACAAATATAAATTTCAGTTTTTGTTTATTTAAAAAATCATAAGTACCTACGACATACGAGTACACAATTTTATTAAAGAAGTAATGAAATAAACTATATTAAAAACATAAAAAAGCAATAATTTACAAAATTCTTTTATATGATCTGTTAATGAATACCTAGTACCCGTAAACTCTTCATGTTCGGTGTGATTAAAAGGTCAAAAATTAAACCAGATATGAAAATGTAGATTGGGAATTTATATTGTCCAGTAGTTTTACTGGTTAAAGGTAAACAATAATTAAAATATTACCATTTAAAGACAAGTTCAGCGAAGGATAAAACATAATATTTTGAATATGATTTAATCACAACAATCCGTTTATAAACATGAAAAGATATAACTATTCATCTATAAAGTGACATTGAAGTATTGATTATTTTTAAATCAATCATTTTTAAGTGGTTAAATTATAGACGCTTTAAATATTTTCCACATTACGTTTAGTAATAAAATTATATTTTAAATATGACATCTTTTTTAAATATCCTGATCTGAATAATCCTGATTGAGCTTGACAATACAATTTAGTCAGAGTATATTTCTACGAATATTATGTCATTGATTGAATGATTGTCGACAAATGACTAGGCGTTTCGTGAAACGCCTGATGCTTGGTAGTCAATTTGTAATAAATGAGCCATTTTGATTTTTCGATCGGAAACAGATAACGTATTTGTGGAGGGATTTGTTTTCATTAGTAAAATGGGCTACCGAAAATATTTGAACCTGAATGTTATCCTAAAATTAATGTTCATATGATGACAAGTCACCTTATTGTTTCATCTTTGCTTCAATAATGTGGCTAATTCCAGTCCCTATCCAGTTCACAAATAAATGTTGTCTGGTAAACTTGCGCTCGGCAACACGGAAACTTAGACATACTTATTTTATTACATAGATTATAATATATAAATAAAAAAATAAATTACTTGTAGTACTTGACTGACGACGATCACAAGTTGGTCGAAATATATTTAGAAACAAATTAATGCTTTCTTATTTAGGATATATTATAATCTATTTTCAATGCATGTGCTCGTAAAGGCTCACTTTTTATGCATCAAAACCGAACAGAAAGTCGATTATTTTGCCCTAGGGCTTTATTATTATTTTTTTTTATTTGTTTGCAATGGTTGGCTAACCTGCAGCCTTTCCTGTGTACCATGCTGTGTACCATAAATGTTATACTTTTTTTTCCACTGTTTAACGGCTCTGGATACAATCCTTTTGACCCAATTACAAGTTCACAAAATTATATTTGTTTTATTTCCTCACACTATGCATTGAAAAACGTAGTATGATACACGGGCGTAAAAGCAATAAATTACTCGGTTACGTTTAAAACACTCGCTATACGCTTGTGTTTTAAATCGTCCTCGTAATTTATTCCTTTGCGCCCTTGTAGCATAAAGTACTATTAAAACAAACAAAGGCCAAAAAAAGGTTTAAAAATATTATTTATTCAGTGAAAGTAGGAACTCATTTTATTAGATAGTCGATTCGGTGTAACACAACTTAACTTATTTGACAGGGCCAACCTTATTTTGAGGGTATTTGTCTTTTCGATACAGAAAGGAAAGACGGAACGCTTAAATTAAGTTTAGTCCTGTCAAATAAGTGAAATCGTATTACACTGATTCGACACTAATGAATACGTTTGTGTACATCTGTGTGGTCACATCATCTGCGTAATCTGTTTACAAAGACAACCTGTCTACGCCTAAGCTACTTCCATGTGGACGTTCTTAGTTCCACCATATCGCGGGTAAAAATATTTTCAATGCAAGTGCTCGTAAAGGCCCACTTTTTATGAATCAAAACCGAACAGAAAGTCAATTATTTTGCCCTAGGGCTTTACTATTATTATTATTTTATTTATTAATGAAAAGTTGGCTGACCTGCAACCTTTCCTGTGTACCATAAATGTTTTACTTTTTTTCCACTGTTCAACGGCTCTGGATACAGTCCTTTTGAGCCAATCATTAACTTGCAAAATTGTAACTATATAACTTTCAACTTTAATAATTAAATAGTTTTCTTTGATTATAAATTTGTTTTATTTCCTCACACTATGCATTCAAAAACGTAGTACGAGTATGATACACGGGCGTAAAAGCAATAAATTACTCGGTATCGTCCTCGTAATTTATTCCTTTTCGCCCTTGTAGCATAAACTACTATTAATATCTTTCAAAACATCGCTTAACATAATATTCGTGGTGACATACTTTCATTTAAAAAACCACTAAGATGACAGCAAACTGTTCATCATCATGAATCACAACGTTTTTAATGCTTCTCACCAACATAATGGCTTATTAAATATTTAACGACCAGAATAAAACGGTAATTAACACAAAAATAGCAGTTAAAGTCGTCTGTCGCTACAAAAATTAAAAATGATGATTGTGTATCTTTGGAGCATCCCAAAGATATCTTGGATATTCCAATTATGTTTTTGTTAATTATATTCATAAATACTTAGCTATTTTGAAGGATCCAATTATATTTTTACAAACGCCTCAAGTTTGCATAGTCTTAGTCTGTACTTCACGAGTTACAAAAAATTGAGAAGTGAGTTTATTTTTACAAATGCAAGTATTTACTCCAAAGAAATGTCTAATCTAAAATTGGCAATCATGTATGAGAACAGTCATAAGTCAAAATTTTGTGTAAATTGCTTATGAGTACCTTAATCAAAGAATAAATACCCAATCAAGCATTTAAATATTTCATAACATCCATCTATCAGCCTGGTTCATCTACTGCTTCGCAGGCCTTTCCAAGATTTCGCCACCGTTGGCGGTCCTCCTGGAAGAAATGCCCATACTCACACACGTTGGGCGGGCGGGTTGGTGAGCGCGGTGCCGAAACCCGAAAACCTCTAGACCCCGCCACCAGTCTGTTTTATAAGGGCCGGCAATAGGGGATGGATATACCGCTATCAATCGGTCCCAGGCATAGTGATCCACCTATTGTGCCCGTTTGAGAGCAGTCCTCTTACTCTCCCCCGAGTGCAAATTACCCCGAGTAATTTGCAAGTAAGCCCGGCATCATCTCTGCCACCTAAAATAATAACATGAATAGTACGAACTACATCCATTTAAATATTTTAAGTACATGTAGTATACTTAATCGCACGTTAACTAACCAGCTTCCACTTAACGGAAGATTAAATCTAATCAGAAATCTCGGCCACAGCATTCGGCTGTTCTTAATTAGTAAATATTAACACAATTAACAGATGACCTGTGTATCTGAGACAATCTGAGATGGGGGAGTTATCTGATTTTGTACGGTTCCGGCAAAAAGTAACCCATAATTATATATATACAAGGTGACTTTTTGATCATCGTCCAAATTCATACTGGTGGCTTGATAAGTGATCAGTATCTTGGATAAGTAACAATTTTTGTGAAATTCGTATAATGAAATTTCGGCTTCCGATATAAATTCAGTTCCAGTCCCGAGTGAATCACTATGGGGAGTCGAAATTTCATTTTACGAATTTCACCAAAATTGTTACTGATGCATGATACTGATCACTTACCAAGCCACCAGTATGAATTTGGACGATGATCAAAAAGTCACCTTGTATATAATACAAGATTATGATGTCGTTTTTTTTATAATATAACTTGCGGACGCCCCGCAGATTACTTGCGTGGATCTCATTTCTCCAGATACCGTAGGGATTTTTTAAAATCTCTTCATAGCCGATGTCTACGTCATAAAAGAAACACCCAGTTCAAATTTCGTGTCTTAGTTCCAGCCGTTTAGTCACATAGCCCAAGCGGCACAAACTAGCTTTACAATAACTGTTTAACAGTTCCTACCGATTCTTAAATCTGTCAGAAAGGGCTGTGATAAGTACTGATAAAGCGCTTATATAGCTTTTATAAGTGCGGATTAGGCCCAAATTATACAGCCTCTTTCTTTAGAAGGCCTGATTAAGGTCAGTATACGCGATGTATTATAGCTGGTGAGCGTCTGGATTATGGCTGATTATTAAGCAATTGCTCTTAAGTTTTAGCATCAATTTATCAGATTATAGCTAGAAAATATTCTTATTATAGTTTGTTTGAATGACTTCGGTTTGTATTTGCACTTGGAAAAGAAGTAAGCCGAAATATTATCTGCAAATAAAACATTAACTTCATGGTGATCGAATAAGTGAGGGACATAAATCTTGGTAATTTCATTTCTTTTCATAATGAAATGGTTAGAAATCGTTGCGGAGGTCAGTGTACTGTTAATGTATATGTATTTTTTCGTTGAGTTTTTCACGCACCCGTTAAATAATGCAATTTTGTGTAAAAAAACAACGCAGATATAGGCGCGCGTAATTTTACTTAATTATGATTTGTATTATGTTAAAACTGATAAATTTTCTAAGCATTTGTACTCCGGTTAGTTGAATATGAGATTGAAATAATTGAGCCGCAGTAAGCATAGGTTATGAAAAATGGACGCCATTTAGTTACACAGCCTTAGCATTTGAAAACAGGTCTTTTAAGTTCATTAACTGTAATAAGGGATATATCCATAGCTGGGCACCGTTAATCAAATAGTTAACTTCGTTAATCGTTAATCCGCTACATAAAAAGTTAGTTTCGTTAAACGTTAAAGCGTTACATTTCGCAAGAATTAACGCAAGTTAACGTTAATCGTTAATCCGTTAATATGTGTAAAATTGCATTTTTACAATTTTTTGTTCACACTTATAAAACCTGTTGGTTTATGATGTTAGGAAGGAACTGGAAGTTAGGAAGAAAACAAAATACTTGTTTAATTCAAATTTGTAATTTAATCGCCGGGCATAACATAAGGCAATTATTCAGGCTTGATACATGAACTTTTATTTTGGTGTCTTTCGGCAAGCATCGCTTACACGCAAAAAGTATTTGCTGGCCCGATCTGGATACAAATTCCACATACTCAGTCAAATGTGGCAATGGATTCTCGTCATCAGGACCACTGGAACCCGATTCCATGTCTTCCAACTTCGTTGATATGGTTTTAATTACTGCACTGCACAGTACACTTTTTCTATCTAACTGCACTCTTTTTTATCAACACGCAAATGATGACTGACAGTAATTATTATAATAAATAATAACAAAAAACACTCGTCACTCTAAGTACCGGCGCGGCGCTAAGTAATGAAATGATCAAACGAAATTAACGAAACAAATCTCTTCGCAGTTTTCTCACTCGCACGCGCCGGCAAAATATATTATTATCTAGTTTTGTTTTTGTCTCACTTCACTCGCTGCCACGCGCCGCCCGGCACTTGTCATTTCATTTCATACTTGTCTGAACCTGTTTTTCGCGCCGCGTTGCGATGCCGGCCGTGCGGTAAATAGTAGCTGTACCCATTGGATTAACGATTAACGGACTTCTGACTGATGTTAACGGAAGTTAACGTGTCCGTTAACATTTTTAAAAGTTAACTTAAAAGTTAATCCGTTAATCAAAATATTAACTTCGTTAATTAACGATTAACGGATTAACGAGTTAATGCCCAGCTATGGATATATCATACTTTTTGCACAGGTTATATCTGTTTAAATGCTGTTAAAGATATTCTTTCTACGGTTTATGCTGTAAAAAAATCTACATGTATAACGTTTTAATTCTTGAAGTATTACTATAATAGTAAAAAGTATGATCTATAACAGCAAATTAGGGTTAAATAAATGAAAACTTAAAACGCGCCGGTCGTTTTACGATATTTCCACGATTTCCGATCCATCTTGGTTATCCGTCAAGAACGTTGTCCTGTTAAGGGTTTCCGTCACCGTCGACAGTGTAATAACATTCTAGAATGTCTATGTTATGCATCAATAGGTTCTATTGAGGATTTGGCCAAAGTTCTTACAAAACTTTTCTTTGAAAGGTGTTGAATTATACCATTAAACAGACTAATTTCTTTAAAACTTCTGCTCCTAAGCTCAGTGTCTTATAAATCATTCTCGTGAAATTCTTATAAATCTTAAGCCTTATTTTATTACACAATAAGAATAGAAGTGTAGTAACATGTTAAAAGCTGCATTTGATACAGCTTTAGTATGAATTGTTGATTGTAAAATAGCTTCATTGAAGTTGATAGGTTAATAAAAACTTTGCAAACACTTCTTTAAAGCTAAAGACATTATAAAGTTATACAAATTCTATTGACAAGATATAAAATGTTGACGATACCCTTATAATACCGTACTTCAACCGTAGGTACATTTTCTCCTTTATAACGCTTGTGTGCCGCTTGGGAGGTGTTGATAGATATTTGTGCCGATTCAGTGTAACACGTTTTAACTTATTTGACAGGACTAAACTTAATTTAGGCATTCTGTCTTATTCTTTCAGCATCGAAAAGAAAATAAAAGACGATTTTAAATAAATTTTGTTGGTATTTCATGCATCACGCAAAAACTACTGAACGGGTTTTGATACGGCTACCACTGTACGATCCTCAGCAGAGAGACAACGATTACAAAGAAAGAAGGAAGGGAGATCACTGTTCGATAACTTAATATTCAACTTAAATACTGGGATACTTCTTACTGCGGGATTCCCAAGGGATTTAACTGTGGTCGCATTATATTCTTCTACGCGGACGAAGTCGCGGGCAACAGCTAGTCATGCTAGAAATGTTTTCTCAAGTTAAATATGTATTGCTAAGATTAATTAAATTATGAGTAACACATTAAATAAACATAAATAAATATTTCATTTAAATAAATTGAACAGCGATCCAAATTAAGAAATTCTCAAAAAATCCTAAATTCATTGATAATAATCACCATGGTCATCATAATAAATAAATATGTCCCACAATTTAAGGCTCGGCCGTCACATAACGCTTATCTTGCTTTGACATCTAAAGACCCAAAAGACCCAAATCATTTCTGAGAAATCAAGTCATTCTATTGCCCCGATTAGCTTTGGTCCTGAAGGTGGGTGTGTGTGACATTAATTTAAGCTCGTTTTATAGCATAATTTGTCCAATTTATCGCTCTTATATTCAGTTTATTTGCCAAAAGACAAATGCTATAAAATCTTTGAAATTTTATTACGTAGTATCATTCAACGTTTAACAGATTTTAATACTTATTAGTATTTGAGAGTACTCTCATTATGTTTGATATTTAGACTTAAGACATTATTGCATTTCATTTATAAATATAATAAAAACAAAAGCAAAATTATTATGTTAATTCGTTTTGAGAGTTACTTTTTTTTTATTTTATGCTAAACGTCTTATATTTTTTTAAATATCCTTTTATTTTAAATTAGACATTACACATAGCTAAGGGATGATAAGATTATATATTAGCCTTGACGTAATACCTACTGCAATGGAAAACGCTAATAAATTTTTAACACCAACAATAAAAAAATAAAACACCACAAAAATACCTCGGCAATGTTTTGTTACGCCTTGCCTTAAGTGGTCCGTTTTATCTTTACGCTTATAAAAATATAAATAAATAAATTTAATAAATTCCTTAAGGCGCGGAGCGAGTCCACTGCCCAATTAGTTTATTGGTCGACACATGTCTTTCCAGGAACGTGGTGATACCATCGCCTTAGGGACGGCGGCTATTGAAATTTTATTTTGAGTTAAAGTTTGAGTTATAAAGCCTGTCAACAAGCATAGATAGTACACAGAGTACGTTCATCCAATACAGTCTTTGTCTCTCAGTTTAAAAAAAGAGGAAAAGTATGCGATGACATCTAAAAGAAAGCGTTTTTTTTTTATGAAAATTTAAAATTAGGTCTGTAGTTTTTGAGTTATGTTGCGAAAAAATTGACAAAACAAAAATATTAATAGGTTTCTTTTAATACTTCAATGACTTAATAAACAATAAAATATATCAAGTTCCTCTTTGAAAAAAGGAAACATATATACACACATATCTATATATTTACGTACATATAATGTATTTGGCTCCTTATTCATAGGTTTATTGAGTCACAGTTCAGGCCGGTGGGTACAAAGTTGTCGTAGTTGCACGGAGCATTCATGGAGCATTCACGGAGCTTTGGTGAGGAAGGGAGTGAGGGAGGTTGCGCGGAGAAATACTGTTTTTGCTGGCCCAGCTTGTTAAACTTTATTATACTCAGCTTTTACCTGTGATTTGAATGCTAAATACCGATTTATGCAAATAAATAACCAGTGTAACTTAGATACAATTTCGTGATGATTTAATATTTTGACTTGATGCGTATTTGTACATACAGCAAATAATAAAACTGCTGTTGAGATCCCTATAAAGTGTGTATTTTGCCATAGCTGATCCTTTCAGTATCCGTCGTCCCTTAACAAATCCCAAACTGGTGTTAAATGTGCGTGCACACATTTCTCTTATAACGATATACAAAAGGAAGGAGCAGTGGTCTAGTGGATCGAGTACTCGACTACTGATCCGAAGGTCACGGGTTCAAATCCCGTAAGGCCACATTCGGAAGGCGAAACTGTATACTGTGCATATTTGTGCCCGAAGTACGGCGGTAGGGCTTACCACCCATCACGCTGGGACGAAATAATCGTCGGTGAAACGTGGGTGTAGAAGGGTGGACTGTGACTTGTTTTTCACAGTCCATACTCGAAAACACTTCTAATACCCCCTAGGGGATTCATGTCGTGAGGATGCTTTTTGTATACATATACTAAGAGGTCCGTCAAGTGTAAGAAGTAAGCATAATGTGGGGGTTCCGTCGGTGCAGTGATTATCTACTTGAAAATACTATTTTAATGACACAATTCATGGCACAGAATACTTAATAAATTTAAAGTATTTCTTTTAAGTATGCCTTTCCTGAAGTTTCATTACCTTTACAAAAATATATTGATCAACCTAGTGTGTCGCAGGTAAATTATCAAAGCCGTAAAATTGTAGTTTCACTAGGTTAGGTTAGATTATAAAAAACCTAACAAAAAACTAGCGTGAAACTATAATTCCACGGCTCAGACGACTTAGGTACCTGCAACATGTAATATGTAATATGTAATATATGTACAGTTCTCTATTATTGTAAAAAGGTTTTAACTGCTACTACGGCTTTCTAACAACTCACCTATGTGTTTGCTCAAAGGAAAATAATGTCTAAAAATGAATATATATTTCTTTTAATGAATAATTCTGGCAAAATTCTTATTTCTTCATAATTTTTAATTTATTAATATATATTTTGTGTGAAGCGTAATGTCGTTGCGTTAACGTCTTCACTCGCCCTGACGAAGGCAGTCTGAATCTGCTGAAACTGGTTCTGGGATTGATCTGAAAAATAATGTACTTTATTATTTATTTATAATTCACTATGATTCATCATAATCTTACATTCTTGTGACAAAAATTTATTAACCACTCAGAGGTGGGCTTGAAAAAAGTCCGCTTGAAACTCCGTTTACTTGTACTTTCCTTTGCACAATAATTTATATATTCATAATGTGTATACTAAAATATCAAGCGACATACAAATAAGTAATTTAAATTTGTTTTTTTAATTTTTTAAATAAACTTTATATTTTTCGATATATTTCGATATTTCGAGTGATTGACAGGTAAAACATGAAAAATCAAATATATAAAAAAGTTCATTGATTCTATATTAGGAACTATTAAAAAAAAAAAGCAGTTTAGACCGACATAGAACTCAGGACCTGGGAGACATCATACATCTAATTTTTTTATTCATAATTTTGTACCTAACACCATAAAGAAGACGTATAAAATTCCATACACCAACACATTTAACGTTATTATGCTAAACGAATTGATCACTATATTATACAAATAAAGGGCCCATCACACCCGATACCCAATTAATAAAAAGGCAATCGCTTTTTTCATTTTGTAAAGGTTTGTTTAACAACTAAATTTGGGCTTTGAAAAACGCCATCTTGTTAAGGCGCAGACTCTTTATATTTATTTTGACAGCAGCAGTAAATTCCACCTTGTTGTTTTTAGGGTTTCGTTAAGAAACAGAAAAACCTGGGCGGCTATTCTGACATGTGCGGAAAAATTGCGAAGGCCGATTTTGGGTGATATGAAAATGGTTTTTATATCGATTTTTTCGATCGAAAACGTATGATACGTATTCCTTACATTATCGTAATCGACATTTTAAGGTTTATAGTCATTCAAATTAACATCGCATGACATTTATCACGTTCCAAACAAAAGTCGAATTGTTGATATTTCGAATGAAAAATGGTGCCAGAATAGCCGTCCGGCTGCAATTTTTTTCTTTTTTCCATCCACCTAAATACATTTCCGATTATTAAAGTTCAACGTAGATGCAAAATTACATTTAGTATTTAAAATACTGAACATGTATACATTTCTCATTTTGAAGTTTATTCATTTAATAAAATATTTGGTATCAAACAGTAAAACTTTTTGAGCCGGATTAAATCTACTTTCTTCAACGGAACCAAACCATTGTGGACGACAAATACTTGACAGAATTTTTTGTCGAACATTAATCACCTATTATGGAGGTAATTTTAATAGTAAAAGGTGTTGGGCCTTTTTTAAGGATCATTCGGTTGCTGTGGGATTTTTTGAGGTTTGATATGATACAATCTTTTTTGAGTTTTGAGAATCAGCTTGTTTTTTTCCTCTTTATGGGTTAATTTACTAATATTTTTGTTGCTTAATGCAGGCACAATAAATTTCTAAACAGTTAATGGAATAATTATTCAACATTTATTATTCACGGGAATAGCAAGATTTATGTATTTCTAATTATACATAGTTCAACCGTACCCCTATTAAGGGGCTCCACATTGCTAAACATCAGTTTTGCATTGGATTCAGTTCCGTTAGTGTAGATGGTAAAAATTTGAAAAAAATATTGCTTGTTTTTTCACTCAAGACAATTATTAATTACACTTTATAAATTAATATCAATCTTCTATTACTTATATTACATTTTAAAAAAGCATGAATTTCACGAAAAAAGCGATTCAGTTTCCGTGTTTCAAAACCGATTGAAACGAAACCAACACATGCAGATACTAACGAGAAAAAACCATCTTTATTACATAAAGAAATTATGGTTAATGTCACAATGTAGCCACGATTTCAAAATAACTGAAGTTTTGCGTGCGCGACATGTGATTAGAGCAGGGTAGAGAGTTAAAAAACAAACGCGTTAGAGCAAGACTGAATTTTAGCTAAGTGTGTTTCTTGGTTTGTCTTTCTTTCACGCAGCAACGGAGCAACGGATCGACGTGATATTTTGCATAGAGTTTTATCCCGCGCGGGAAAATACAAACGAAATAAGCACGAGCGAAGCCGTGGGCAAATAAATATCTATTTCAACTTATTGTATTTAATTTTAGAAAAACACTCGTCAATTGAGCTATCGCCGACTCTCAATTCCTTTGTCAAGCAAGTAAAACTTTTTTGTGCAAATCGCTCACATATTTTACAGAACCAAAACGTACATCGATTACTTTGAAGTTAATTAAATTAATACGAATAAAACAGATCTCTTTTGTATTTTAACTGTAAAAAAACATCTAATAACTTTACCAAAACCCCAACGATTTAATTTGGACACTTTAGAATGGGCATAAAATAAATACGCTTTGTGCTGGCAACACTATTTGTCTCGGTATGTCCAAAGAAGGATTAATGTTCACAGATTAAAGATAACTAGTTTGTCTATGTTCTTATTTATTTATTGGTTTAACTTTGGTATAAATTAGGTTCTTGTAAGAGAAAAAACACACAATGCTTGTGAATTATCTCTAAGACTGCAGCAAGTGTAAGTAATTAGATAAGTGGAATGTATTGTATTATCTTTATTTTTTACTCTTTATTGTACACAGAACCACGAACACAAACAGTTACAGTGATAGTAGTTTATGTTACAAGGGCAAAAAGGAATAAATTACGAGGACTATTTAAAACACGAGCGTAGCGAGTGTTTTCAACGTAACCGAGTAATTTATTGCTCTTACGCCCGTGTATCATACTACGTTTTTCAATGCATATTGAGGAAATAAAACAAAATATAATCTTATGAACTTTAAATTATGATTGGCTCAAAGGGACTGTATCCAGAGCCGTTAAACAGTGAAAAAAAAAGTATAACATCTATGGTACACAGGAAAGGCTGCAGGTTAGCCAACCATTGTAAATAAATAAAAAAAAATAAAGCCCTAGGGCAAAATAATCGACTTTCTGTTCGGTTTTGATGCATAAAAAGTGGGCCTTTACGAGCACTTGCATTGAAAATGGTATGTATATCTATGTTATAACAAACTTTAGCTACTCCCACCCACACTACAATAAGGTAAATACAGCATCAAAAGCGATTATATAAATACCTACAATGTTTGAGCGACGTTATAATATTACATTATATTATAATAGAGCAATTCTGCGCTGATATTAGAAAAAAATATTATAATACCGCCAGAAAACCAATCACGAAAACTTATCTTAAGAGGATGGTATACCCTAGCAACTTTTTTATTACCCGTCCAGCACAAAGCAAAGACCTTATAATTTGCTTTTCATAGAGGCGATTATATGTTGGCTCTTTGGCCTCTTGTTCTTGGACGCGTAATAAAAGGTGTGTTTTAAGCTAATACTAAAATATTTTGTATTGAAAAAAATATTGGATTCAGGTAACATCCCTTCATATTTCTATTGCCTATTTTACAAAAAAAAATCATGTTGATCTCTTGACCGCGTCTTTGAAACGAACGTTTGAAAACTAAAAAAAAGAGGGTGGAAAACATATTTTTTTTTGGACAAAAGTATAAATCTTAAAACATTGTTTATAGGTGGAATCCTTAGATAAAAGATCAATAAATTAAATATATTTTCTTCAATATGAGGAAAGACCTAGTTTCTTCCAATGAACCCTTGAAAACCTGGTGTTTTTGATGTTCTAGCGTAAGGTGTCCCGTTATTTTTTTAAGCCACGCCTTTCTTACTCTTTTCGCTTCTGATTGCTCTCAGGCATCTATAAACAAATGGAGGTTCTGGTATCGAGATGAGTATCACTTTAATATCATGACGAGCTTTGTTTTTCTAATTTTTCGGGTTATTTTGTTAATGTTCGTAGATAAAGTATTGTGTGCAACTGGATATAAATAGACATTGGGACACTCGTGCAAGTCTAATACGAAACTCACTTCGTTCGTCTCGTAAGCAAGCACTCGTGTCAAATAATTGAACAAATAAGACAAAATACTATTGAAATAAATATATATATGTTGCTGCATAGAGCATTTATTTTATTTTCATTTTTTGTTTAATTTAAACAGTGTTTAAAACTTATTTTCAAAATATATTTCGGCCCACTTTGGGGCCGGCATCAGTCAAATTATAAACAGTAAATGACATAAAATATAAAATACTATTGTGATAAAGTCAACTTCAATACTGTGGAACTTAGATACTTTAGAAGGAAGTAGATTGTGTCGCACAAAAAATTATTTATTAACTATACAGACAAACAAAAACACACTTTTTAAATTATCTACGATTTACTCGTATTTCATTCATTAGTCTCTGCTTCTGAACTCAGGTTTTTCTCTACCAGCTCCCTTTATTTGTCTAGACAGATTGAATTTTGATTGTTGGCTAATTTTAGTGGGACTTTACAGCTTTAAGAAATACATCACCACCATAGTACTGATAGATAGTAAGATAAAAAGATTCAGGGAGCAAGTGTAGTTTAAATTAAATAACCCAAAACAAACGAAACACCCGCTTTTTATAGAAAAGACTTGGAAAGAGTTTGGTTGCAGAAATATTATTTATACTCGTATTTAATAATTAAGGCTCGATCAAAAATTCCATTATATTTACCAAGATATATTTATATAGGAATGGTAAAAATATAAAATCTAAGCTACAAATCAAATATTTGTAGGTTTATTTTTCTTCAATAAAATTTTATTAAAATATCAGTATTTAATTTCACAAAAATTGAGAGCTGATAGAGAAAATCTGAGTCTGAGTAAATTATTTAAAGATAAAACAAATAAAAAATACATTTATACTTTACTTTGCTAATTTCTAGACAATGACATCCCACATGCTATTTGGTTTTAGGTCAACATTTTACAGAACACATAAAAATTTCAGGTCCCTATCTCATTCCGCCTAAGAGCTAGAGACCCGTTACATACGGACGGACAGACAGACAGACGGACAGCAGAGTGACATTAATAGGGCTTCGTTTTGCTTTTTGGTTACGGAAACTTAAAAACGTCCAAGAGCGAGTCGGTCTTGCACAATCAGGGCTACGTAGTAATCTAAGTAGCAGTCAAAGGCCAAAATTTTATTTTCATTATTTATTTATGTTTTAATCTTAACTTATCCAAGTTTGCTTGTGATAATGAAAAATGCATGAGTTTTATTAAATATTACACTGCCCGAAAAAGCCTCCGGTTTTCCGGTAATCTATGACTCAATGTCTTGTAACCCTAATCCTATTTATCATTTATATGATAAATTTTATCACATATATTATCTAAATTTTATCCTTCAAATCCCAGGGGATCAGGGGGAAATTACAGTCATTTCTAGCAAATTTATGCTAAAACTATCAAAATAGTATTTCGTCTACTTCCATACTACAATCAATTAATTACAACATACAACATATATGTATATATCAGTATTATAATTAAATAAAATACTTTATATTATAAGAACCTCAAGAGGTATTTCGGGTCCGATCTGGATTGTAACGATCGATTGATCGATTGTATACTCAACTGATCGGACCCGAAATATATCTCGAGGTTCTTATAGTATAAAGTATTTTATTTAACATTTATAACACTGCGATTCTGTACTGTGATTGTCGGATATACCGCTAGAAAACCAATCAACACCAACAACGAGAAAAAAAAGCAGGTTGTGTCGGAGATACAACCGCATATACTTCTTGCCATGTTCTTTCCTTTTGTTGTTTTCTTGATATTTACTCGTACAGTTTTGGATCCGTAACTTTTGCAAAAAACTCATTTCCATCTACGTGCGTTGCACCACATACGATGATACGACACACTTTTTCAGTTCGCTACTAAAGGGATCTTGCTTGCTTGTAACAATATTAAATGTACAATTTTTAGTTATTTGACACTGCATGTTGCGGCATTAGATGTCAATCACATAGAAAAGCATAAAGAATTATGTGAACTTCCTGACGGAAGCGCTTACGGAGTTGTATAATTTTTTTTATTATTGCAATCAAATAAAAATTTATTTATCATGAATGATAACTGAAAACAAATAATTAACGTTAAAAAAATGTACTAATCTGTTATAAGAAATAAATTAATCCTTCTTCAAAAATAAGAGGTTATCATGAACTTTTTTTTAAGAAAGAAGTCCCTTGTCTAAATACTCTTATTGACAAGTATTAAATACGAATATGCCTTGATCTGCGGCATTCTTTCCTGAAGTCGATCACGGAAGTCAAGTACAAGTTCTGAATGGACCCCTATCTATCTGAGGCGCGAACAAAGAAGCATTTGCTTCAAAAATAAGTCCCGCCTTCTTTGCTTCTGATTGGTCCTCTAGCGGTTTCAGGTCGCAATACCGTACAGACGCACCTGAACTTTATAAACGTATGTTCATTTTCTCTTTTTTCATGAAATTGTAAGTTAAAAATATTATAAATAATGCCACGACGATATTTTTGATATAGATAAAGTATTGTAATGTAGTCAACTGAATATAATTATAGATATTATACATATAATTATATTATAATTATATTATATTATATTATAACTGGATATTATTATAATAATTAAACATGGAAGCTAGAAGGAAGTTGCATTTGGCTTGCATAATCCAGAAAGTTATTTGGAAACAGTGTCCTAATTATCTCTTTGAAAAGTTAAAATTTTTTAAAAATGTTAATTGTTTTAGAACACTATCAAAGGATCAAAACCTACTGTACACACCTAAACATAAACTTGCAGGATTCCGAGGATGTTTTTCATACCGAAGTGCAAAAATATGGAATAATTTACCACCGCCCTTGAGACAAAAGTGCTCAGCCAATACATTTAAGCTTAGGTACGATAAACAGTATCTAACGAAAAAGCAAATGGACACTGGACATTTGAAACATACTTGGAAAGCCTACAATGCTTAAGACTATACACCCTACTAATAATTCTATATCTGTATAAGTATACTAATTACCTTTTTTTTAATTATTTTTGTCTTGTTACGCATTTTTGGTTTTTGTTTTTATTTTCTTTATTTATTATTATAATATAATTTAATTATAAGCCATTTCTGCCAATTGTTATTGATTTTTCAATTTAGTTAATAAAATTGTTAACGACTCGTAAATACATTATCATGCAAACGGAGGTAGCTGAAAACCAGCGCCAACCAAAGCATGTTTTGGATGGCACATAGCTGAGCTACATCCTTTTGTCGTGTTGTTATTTTTATCTATAGATTACTCCCTACTTAAGTAAACCTTTATCTACTGTGTTAGCTATAAGTTTCTTTTTTTGTAAACGCGCCAATAAATTTATTTTCTTTCTTTCTTTCAATTAGACACGCAGTCGAAAATACTATTGTGCAAGTGTGACATAATGAGAGACATTGGGACACGATTACCTTCCTTACTTCTCGTAGTTCCCGAGCTGATTGTTATAATAAATTGACAGACGGACACGTTGTCATTGTTATAATTAATTGATAAGCTGATTGTTTCAATTTACCTTTTTAGCAACGGAACCCTAAAAATACTATCACCCACTTCATTAGTTTATCGTAGTTCTAACTGTGCTTCTTCAGTCTACTTAATTTACTTTTCTTTATTTTTTGGAAGAAGATATAAAGTGTTTGATTCATAATAAGAACATATAATTGTCAAACGATTTTTTCTATGCAATAAAAATTTTAATTATTGCACTTTGTTTACACAATACTTCTGAACCACTAACACATACCTCCACGTGTAAAAATACAAGTTAGATGACCACAAGCTACTCTATAAAAGAGAGAACGAGAAAAGAAATAATATTCTGCGCGTCGACTTCACACGTATCAGAAATATGGCAACAAATCTAAAACGAGTGTAAACCGAGTCCAGGATATTATTCCCGACACGACGACGTGACAAGAAACGGGCAGGAATCGAACCTGAGTCCTCATAAATAAATACATATTGGTCTGTGGTGGAGGTCACAAGGGACAGCGGTTGGGGCTGAAATCTTTAAGCAGTAAAGAAGATACGCCAATAAACAAAATCGTAGCACATTAATATATGCATTGCCTTGCGTAATAAAATAATAATAATTAAATAATTCTGTCTTATTCCCTCTACCTTTATCTATATTTTGACAAAGTTAACACACAGAAGAATCACGACAATTTTTGTTCGGGCCACGATAGGGCTCGAAATATATTTCACTTTAATTTTCATGTTATTTTAATTAGTATACAAGGTGTAACAGAAAGATGTAACAGAAAGGTGTAACCATTTTTGAAGAGCTTATTCAGTCAATGGTATAGAACAACTTTTACTATGGAGCCAACCCTGAAATCTCAAAAAATAAATCTGCCTACGATGACTTATCTGCTTTGCTTGTGTCAAGTATCTGTATAAAATGCAATTGTGTGTGTCCGACACGCTCCGGATAGCCGTTCATAAATTTACACTTTCATAGGGTTCCAACACTGACAGCAGGATAGCGTAAACAATTTTTAACGCGTACGACAGAGATGGCATTAGAACTCGTGTCGCGACCCCTAATTTATGAACGCGGCCCGACAGGCACGCATACCTACTAGCGCAACGTGCATTGCAAGAATTGTACCTAGCGCTAAATCTTCGAATAAAGAAGTAGCAGATAAAAATCACTACAGTCTTTAGGTTGATACCACGGGCCAAGATAAAAGACAGCCACCGCGCGTTTTCCAATGCATGAGCACCAGCAAAAACCTGTGAAAAGCTCGTCGTAATGGGTGCGAAACATTTGTAAGAATAATTTGGCTGAATTGTTTTAAAAGCCATTTTTTTTTCGCCCGTATAAATCGATTTATGTAGACCGACGCGCGCCCTTTTTTCAAAGATTTTGTCATCGATTTCAGTGTTAGGTGGTTTTCAAAAACGCATCTCCGTGGAATGTATAATTTATTTTAGATGGATTTTTATGATAAATCTTTAAAAGCAATGATGTTTAAAAGGATATTCTTAGAATGGTTTTCACAGCACCTTCAGTTACTTTGAAAATAAACAGTTAGAAATTACTAATTAATTGTTTCATTTATAAGCTGAAAACTTTTTGAATGCTTACTAAAAATAACTTTTAGGTTACATGGAAAAAACGTAAAATACATTTATAACTAAAAACTGTAATCCAGTTAACGGTACAAGTAAAACATTCCTGATCCTAATTAATCAAACCAAATGATCCGTTATTCACTGAGTCCAGCCCGAGGTGACAATATAATAAAGGCAATGTTTTGTACGTCTGTCTGTCCGTCTGAACATTCGGTGGCAAAAACTGCTAACTAATGAAGTGATTCACGCCATGGAAAGGGGAGACTTTCGTAAGTTTTTAGAATTTCAACACTTTTTTAGCTTGATTTTGTTTGTGTTATTCTTGGTTAACTTCTTTTATGAAGGGTTGTATATTGTTTCTATGGTTTGGGGGTCTTCTTCTGTTATAGGGCTGATATCTGATACCGGGTGTAAATAGATTGCTATCTTTAAATTAATCCACATTCTCTACTGATCATACTAAACAACATTGCTAAATAAACATACCCGCGCATATGGAAAAAGAATTACTTGCCCATATTTAAGTAAGTTCTTATGGGGCTTAAGAAAGCCATGTAACGATACGTGTCAGTACGAATATCGACAAAAACGTGGGCTTTAAATAATCAAGATGATATGGTTTTACGTTAAGGCGAATACTGATACAGTGTACGATAAACATATGATATGTGTCCATACAAATATCGACGGAAACGACTTTGAAATAACGTTCATATCAGCGCGCATTGCAAAGTGACTGCTACGACGATCGCTGCGTCTTCTATAGCGCAAAATATAGAGTAATAATACTTTTCACATAAATGAGATGATTAGATTGAAAAATCTAATGTTCGGTTTATAGCTATCAAGTTATTATTATTATTATTTTTATTCTTAATTTCTCTCTTTTTCTAAGAGGTAAAAGTGGCACGGACCGAGGCCAAGTGCAGAGTAGTTTACATGAATAGGTATGTGTTCTGGGATGAGTTAGACTGTAGGAATTTTCTTGTGATACGACAGGTGTTCAGAATTACAGCTTTTTGCAGGAGATAAATTGTATGAGTCGGGATATCCAAAGTATTTAAACTAGTCACAAGATTTTTAGGAATAACACCTGTAGTTGATATTACGATAGGGACTATTTTAACAGTGTTTACACGCCATTGTGTTTTAATTTCTATAGCCAGATCTTTGTACTTGCTTATTTTTTCTGTGTGTGTCGATTGCAGATTGTGAGTATTGGGTATCGCTATATCTATCAAGTAAACTGTGTTCTTTTGTTTGTCGTGAATGGTAATGTCCGGTCGGTTAAAATGTACTGTTTTATCTGTTATGATTGTGCGGTCCCAGTATATTTTCAAAACGTTATTTTCGAGAATTTTTTCAGGTTTGTATTTATAATATGGGGTCTTTTGGTCTATAAATTTATTCTTGTTATTATTATTAATCACAGTATAAATGAATTAAATCGATCAAGCTGTTTTGGAGCAATTTATTCATATATCCAACTGTATGGTGTTTTTTGCATAAATTCCATATAGGTTAAGGGAATTTAAGCCAAAAAACACCATATACCGTTGAACTTTTATTCATATAGAAGGTTTGGTGTTACTGAAAAAAAAATTTTGTATGTATGAATTAATATATCATAATTTTTTTTTGTTTTCAATATTTTTGCTACAGTCATTAATGATACAGTTACAGGGCTTTATAAAGTACCCATTTGGTGGTACTAAGCCCCTTAAGGATAGAATTGAGAGTGGAACGATTTCGTCCATATTCGATATGATCAATATCAGTCTATTTACACTCAGTATATATGTATGTAAAGAAGGTATGCTTTCATATTTCATTTCATATTTAATATTTCATTTAGACATGTTGCGGCTTGCGGCTACCCCTGGTGGAAAGCTAGATATAATCTAGCCAAGAATCGCAACCTCTTCTGTCTGATTCAAAACGAATAGAGTGGAGCTTTAACCACTTTTGTAGATGAAAGTACCATAATGTAAATAATCATTACGGAAACTCTGCACTCATATATTATGCAGGCAAGTTGTTAATACAAAATCAAATCACTAACACAACACATCATTTTCATACACCTTTCAATCAAAATAACACGCGTTTTGCAAGTCGTTATTTCAGCCAAAAGGAGAAATGTCCAGAAAGAGCTCGGACCGGCCATTACAAGTTTTGCCCGAAGCCCGCGACTTGGCTATCTGGGTATTTGACTCGCAAATAGAAAACATTTTGTACCGCAGCACTAACTTAAGCGATAGATACCTATCGTGAAAAAACATTGCCGCGATTTGGTTAAAGCGGGGCTTACATGTCGCGGTAAAGGGTTGTTAACAATGAAGCTTTACACTTAGAGAAAAGATACTAAAATATTGGAAACCAAACGACAGAAAAAGACCAGCGGGCCTATTATGTATCGTTAGTTGCCAACTGGACTTGGTGCCTATCATCAAAAACATAAATATACTATCGAATTCCGATTGTCCAACATATTATGTTCGCACTTGAAGTGACGTCACAGTTCGTAAATAGTTCAATACCCACTAAATACAATTTTAAATATTCAGTTTTTGTCTATGTTTTTGATGATAGGCACCCAATCCAGTTGGCAACCAAAGATACATAATAGAGGGGCTGGTCATCCTTTCAAATCCTTGAAGCAGACCGTGAAATGTTAATTACTAAGAGGTCCAAAGCTGGCAGCATGGTATCTATAATTCACCCTAAATCTGAAGGGTGATCATACAAACCATTTACCCAGGCTTTGCACGACCAGTAGGCAGGCCACATTTGTCACCGACATGATGGCCGTTGGGGCCAAAAGCGTTGGAATGGAGACCACGCACAGCAAATCGTAGCGTAGGCCTACTTCATGCCCGCTGGACCAACGACCTGAAGGACGTCGCGCGAGCAGCGGCTGGATGAGGATGACGGGGGACTACCAAGAGTGGCAAAACATTGGAAAGGCTTACTCCATCAGTGGACGAACACAGGCTGATGGAAGGATGGACTAAGACTACTTCAGACTTGTCGACAACTGCATCGTGTCGTATAATTTTACTTTGTAATTATTATGTATTTATTTATATTTATTATTTAAATTATGAATCAATTTTATTTATAATTTAATTTTACTTTGAAGTTTCATGTGCGGTAAAATCATTGTTTTTTTATGCAATGATGAATATCGTACTTTGTACGTAGTTTCCTAATCCCAAGTGTGAACAACCCCTTCACAAGCCAAGCAGCAGATTATACAAGGACCATATCAGGGCGGCGCGCGGCTGTGCGCGGGCGCAGCGTATTTGAAAACAATCGCGCGACGAGCGACTGATTGACGAGCATTCTTGTCCGCCGAGTGTAAACACAAATAAACGAGGGGATAAATAAACGAGATGTGAATGACTATAGTAGGAGGAGGTAGGGTGTTAGTTTGTCTGTCTTTAATATATGAAAATGTTCCGTATAGAAAGTGAATGAAATACTTAGTAAAAGTTTAGTTCCTGTCTCTGTTTGAGCAAACAGCCAAACCATTTGAGTATAGTATAACGTACAATTATTTTTTAAACCTATAGAATTTTTTAAAAGACGCTTGATTATTTGAAATATAAGTATCTGAAAAAATAACAAACATATATCTATCTGATTAATGTGGCTGAGTAAGAGTTGATTGGGTTCAGTAAGGAGTAAGTGAGATGAATGGAATGTTATGTGACGACACAATTCAAGTATGTACTTACAGCGGCATGTGGTTGCTCGAATGGACAAAAACAAAACATAGAAAATTACTGTTTGATTGCTTTTTTTTCTCGGATTTGTAGCTAAGCACTAAATGCCAAATCTTAGTCAACTAAACTTGCTGAAGTTCAACTCAAACAATTACTTTCTAAACCTAAGGCAAACCCGTGTGGTAAAACATAGCTAGCACAAATGTCGCGTCGTAGTCCGCGATGCCGTTATAGCTCGCGATTCCAGACATTTCTTTTGTTTCCCACCGATTATAGTACCGTTAGCTACGTGTTAGGCTAATTTGATCCCCGTTTTTGTTACCTCTTTTCGTGACAAGCCTTTTTAACCTCTTTTTTATTTGGTGTGTTTACAGGTGCAATCACTCTACAACTGACTGAACTGATGGAAACAACAAATATCTATACAATACAAACTACAAAGTATGTCTCTTTGTCGGTCTGTCTGTATGTTTATAAGAGCCACTGCACGGATATTGATGCGGCTTTGTTTATTATAATATAGCCAGGATGATTCTTGAAAAATTTTCTTAATTATTATAAATATATATTAGGTAATGTATTATTACACTGTGAATAGTGCGAACTGAGTAGTGACCACAAAAGGGCCAAAGGCAGAGTTTCTACTTATGCTTCTTCATAATGTCACCACCACATATTGAAAATAAATTAAAGGATAAAGGTATATTTTGGTTTTGTCAGCTTTATTTATTTAGGTAAGTAGGATAGTTCTATATAAAATATATATGAAGCATCTTTTGTAGAATGTTGCAACTAAACTTTTAATAATTTAGTTAAGTGTGATCGCGCACAAAGGGTTCCGTACCACCACACAATATGGGTATGGATTCCTAAAAACATTATGGTAAATAACAATAATAAGATACCATAGCAACATCAAGGTGACAAAAATAACCAGATTTGAAACGCGTATGTATTACCGTCTTTAAGATAGAGCTGGAACAAATAATATTGAAAACATGCCACTTTTTAAAAGTTTTTTGTATTTTTATTATTTGCCGTTAGGGGCCATAGTGGTACGTATTCAGTGAAAATTTAAACCGGCTACCTAGTAAGAAAGGTTTCGCAGCCGGATTGTGAAAAATCCGCTTTTTTCTAATCATCGAAACAGAACACTTAAATTCAAAATTCACTCGATAGTTATTCAACAAAATCTTATTAGCTATGTATTGTATATGCTGCCATCGCAAAGTTTCTACTGGTTCAGGCAAGTTAGAACTTCAAAATTTTTTAAATTCATAACCCTATTCAACAAAATCTTCAACTCAATAACAATTATTATTTAACAAAATCTTATCACCTATGTATTGTTTAAAGTTTCAATTGGTTTATGTGAATTGGAACGTCAAAAGTTTTTAAATTAATTTTTTTTATTTCCTAATTTACATAAACCAATGGAAACTTTGCCATGGCAACATATATATACGTTAAGGTTTTGTTGAATAGCTTTTGAGTGAATTTTGAATTTTCTTCTGTTTCATTTGATTAGAAAAAAAAATCACAATCCGGCTGCGAAACCGCTCTTAAGGGCCCCGTTTGGCACACTTCGGGTACGGAACCCTAAAAAGCTTAATTCATAGAATTAATAACACAGCTTCTTTTACGACTAAGTATAAAATACCCACCGACGGAATAAGAATACTCAGTCAAAAAAAATCAAAAAGATCAAAAAGTTTATTCAATTTTAACAGTAATTTTAAACTTAGAACTAGTGCTTGGAGTCACCTTTTAAGCAAAATATTGCCTGTGCCAGGTGACCCCACTCCTTCATAGCTTCACTTCAGACACTGTTAAATTTTATTAACTTAGTAGCTAGAAACAAAAATATTTATTTTAACATTAGTAAGTCATTATATTCACTGTTCAGAGGATTCACCAAAGCATAGACGAAAAGTAGAGCGCATACATGCAATGCATCATCCGATGCCACATTTAACAAAATCTTTGTCAGATTTAGCTTGCTCTTTAAATTACCGTAACCTACGATAAAATATCACTAAAATAATGATTTCCGAGTTATATCTTAATAGCCATCTAACAGCCAGTTTATTACCACCATATTACTTTATCTAATTCTATTAATTATTTCTGAATCCGTCATCTATCTACCCTCATGATCATGATCTATTAAAATTAACTCTCCCATGTTAAGCTTTATTTTTTGTATGAAACCCCTATGATAATTTGCGATTCCATAATTTGAAGTTTATAATATATAATGAGGAGTATGTATGTAGGTGTTCTTGTTTTCAATTAAAAATTATAAAAAAACAATAAAACATTTAAATATATATTAGTTCATTGCATATGAAATTGCCGTTTTCGATAGAATTTTGAAGGAAACTCAATTTTCAGTACTAACATTTTTGCAATTTTTTAGGAATGACAAATCCAAATTTTGTAATTTCTTATGTGTATGAATGAAATGACATTAAGCTAACAGCAACATTAGTTTAATTTTTGAAAAGTTTCAGCTGCAAAAAAAATATTACGAATCTTATCATGGAAATGGATGGCATTTAAGACAAACTGTTTTTGAAGACTTAATTTTTATAATGTAACTGAAAATAAAAACAAAATTTAATACGTAGATGTAAAACCTTGAAATCAACTTTCTAACAAATAACAAATAATTAAAATAGCTATTGAATTACAGGAATTATGAACTCATGAATCTGTAAGAAAATTTCGACAATTTCATATGTAAATACCTACTATATTAACTATCCCAAATCAATAAGTAAAGCTCAAAAAGAGTAAAACATAGATATTTATTCATATTTGTCAATTAAAGTGACCACTAGTTTTGAGCTTTCTAAAGCCAAATCTAATAAAAAACTGTTGAAATTCTCCATAAGTACTTTTATTTCCAATTTATTTTCTATCTTTTAGTGCACTAAACGAAAATCAACTGTTTACTGTATTTTGGTTCTTCATATACTTTTATGAAAATAATTTTTATATTAAAGAAAATGTACATATGTAAAAATAGTATTCTGCAGTCGCACAGATGGACTACAAGGTATTGGTCATATTTTTTTGAACTGGACCCCTTTTGGTCGTTTACCGCTGAGGAACCAAAATTACACATTATCTTGTTAACTTCCCAAGTCCTTAGGGTAGTGTAGTGTTCCCGGTAACAACCCCTCTGGGGCGATCGCGTTACAAATGGGGGAACAACCCTAAAGATTTTCCACTCAATTTGGTACCTACAACTAAAAAAACTCGCAGTTACCCCATCTGCCAAAAGTGGGTGTCATCTGAGGTACAGATATTCTATGTCACAAAGTCCGTTTGGCCATGGTTGTGTGTAGGTATAGTACGTGCACACGCACTTTTATAGTGTGTGGAACTTTAGGTTCGCTGCAAAACGCGCAACACACACACAAAACCCGCTTGCCTGTACACGTCATTACTACAGCCAATGTATGTTGTATGTTGTACTTTTATATAATAAATACCTATATAATAGTATAAATACAGAAATCAATATCTACAACTGATTTATTTCGAATGTAAAAAAACCTTGACCAATTGGCTTAAGACCAAAAGCTACGATGAGACTG